>OX344727.1:87737611-88347254 GCA_947034835.1 Ballota nigra | reverse complement strand
CTTAAGACAGTAACTCGTCAGTGGACTTGAAGTCTGCTGAGAATTACTTGTGAAAGCTTACTGAGATAATACCTCCACTGAAAGCTCAAGACTTTTCAGTTGAACTACTATCTAATTAGCTTTCAGATACGGATTAGTGAGCCCTTAAGAAATCTTGTTTTACTTTGATAAACTTTGAAAGAATAACTCACACCTAAGAAAATAGCAGAATGTAAGTACACAAGATATAAAGTGGTTCAGAGATGAATCTCCTACGTCCACTGTCCTGATTAAACAGGAGAATTCCTTTCACTTGGAATTCCTTGTGTTATAGTGCCAAGGTGCACTGATCAATAAATTCTCTCTTAGGATGATTGATCACTAGGATAATTCCAGGTCCTAGTTCCCAAAACAAACCAGCTTTCAGATTGATACAAACAATCAGCTTACTAACACCACTTAACACTAACTCTCAACCTAACAACTGAGTAGGGATTTGAGTAGGGTTTGGTTCCAACTGTTGTGAGATAATCCTTACAATTTAGCTCAAGGCTTAGGATGGATTATCTCATTCTAAGGTTTGGATATAACTTTAAGCTCGATTACAGAAGGCTTGGTATGCTCTCTACAGATATGAAACACTTGGGAAACAGAGGTAATTTTGAGTGCTTCTTAGTAGGTTATGAATGTTGTTGGTCCCGAAACGAGTAAACAGGTGTATGGGGGGGAATACACCCATGGTTACAAATTAAAACTTCTTTTAAAACCTATCAGGTTACTTAAGACAGTAGCTCGTCAGTGGACTTGAGGTCTGCTGAGAGTTACTTTGTGAAAGCTTACTGAGATAATACCTCCACTGAAAGCTCAAGACTTTCAGTTGAACTACTATCTAATTAGCTTTCAGATGCAGATTAGTGAGCCCTTTAGAAAACTCGTTTTACTTTGATAAACATTGAGATTAACACACACTTAGGAAAGCAGATAATAAGAACACAAGGTATAAAGTGGTTCAGAGAAGAATCTCCTACGTCCACTGTCCTGATCAAACAGGAGAATTCCTTTCACTTGTAATTCCTTTTATTATAGTGCCAAGGTGCACTGATCAACTTAATCCTCTCTTAGGATGATTGATCACTAGGAAATTCCAGGTCCTAGTTCCCAAAACAAACCAGCTTTCAGACTGATACAACAATCAGCTTACTAACACCACTTAACACTAGCTCTCAACCTAAACACTGAGTAGGGTTTTGAGTAGGGTTTTGGTTCCAACTATTTTGAGATAATCCTCACAAGTTTTAGCTCAAGGCTTAGGATTGGATTATCTCTTTCTAAGATTTGGATATAACTTTTAAGCTTGGTTACAGAAGGTTTGTTAGGCTCTCTACAAATGTGAAACACTTGGGAAACAAAGGTAATTTCGAGTGCTTCTAGTTGTTATGAATGTAGAGATAGCTTTGATCTTGTGAGTTTCTCGTGCATAGAAATGAGCACGTCCTTCTGTATTTATAGGCTTCCTTGAAAATCTTCCCGTTGGATTTGAATCTTCTCAAGTAAGTCTTCTTGTATCTGATTGGTTCAAACGACTCTATTTGAAGCTTTAAGTCTTGTCAAGAAACGGCTGAAAGACCATGCTTGTTCACCAAATTTCTGTAGATTGCTAGAGAAAGACTTTTGGTACTTGTCAGGCTGGGGCAGGTCGGCTGTCAGTAAAGTACACTGACGTGTCATCTTCTCATTGGACCTTTAGTCTGCATGCCCAGATTCTTGTCTTGCTTTAAGGTGGAACTCCTCTGAGAGAACCTTCTTATTCCTTTATTTATTGTAAGCTTCACTGAAATTCGTTTTGCCTTGTTCCAACCAGATTAACTAACAGTTTTTAATATGTTAAGCATTGAATGTGCATTGTTAGTTACCATCAGTAGACCTTGGTCCTCTCCTGATAGTTTTAGTCTTAGTGAGAATGTACTTAGAAAACATTCAAGACTTAGACTTCTTCTCAGATCACTTGTCTTCAGCGGACTTCATCTTCAGTAGACTTCATTCTTAAATACACTCTAACAATTACTAATTGTACTTCAGTTCCTTAACAGTTGAACTGATTTACTAAGCACTAACTCTACTGAATAATTTACTTACAAAACGACTCAGGAGGAACATTTTGGCATCTAATCAAAACATAAGTCTTATACATTTTCCCAACAATTTCCCCCTTTTTGATTATGCCGGAACCTATCTTATTACATATCTTCTTTCAGAGAGGTTCTTCAGATGACATACAAAGTTTACAGATTTTGTAAGTAAAAACATTCAGTACATAAGCCTAAATGATAATGAGATATTATCTTGGGCAAAACATCAGTAGAGTTCATTTCATTGATAAAGGATGAAGTACATATTACATGAAGTCTACTATCAAAAGTTTCAAACTTAAAGACACCTGGGACTTATAAACAAATGCCTAGCAAAAGATACTAACTCCTCAGATGGATTCGAAAATGGGTTCAAGTCCATATTGCTTGAATACTCTAATCTTCAGCTCGTTCTTCCTATCCATCATCTCCTTTGAATGTCCTCTAAGTCCAAGATGCTCACACAAGGATGTCCACTCTTCAGTGATCCTTTCTCTATCAACAGCACCAGTTGCATCTTGAGGAGACCAGTAGGTGATTTGCTCAGGGGCCTTCAGGGCTTGATCTGGGAAAGCATCATTCCAAGCATCACTGATGTCAGGATAGAGTTTGGGATAGGCATCAAACAACCATGAGTTGAAAACTTCTTGAGCATTGTCTCTTCCTAACTCTCCACTGACATAAAAGGAATACACAAATTCCCTTTTAGCAGTCTCCCAAGCATCATTGAGCTTCTTAGGAACCCAGGCATCATGATGAGGGAATCTGTTCTGAGATGGAGTGATTTTTTCTCTCTTCAGCTTAGTAGCCCACCTTTGATAACCACTCCTGAACTTCTTTGAAGTAGTTTTATCAAATGTGCCCAACCTCTCCTTCCTTTTCCTCTCAGCTAACTCAGCAATTGTCTCTATCTTCCCAACCACCTTATCTCTCCTGTCCTGCTGCTGAGCTGTTAGCTTCCTTGTTCTTTCATTCATTCCTCCAGCCTCCTTGATTAGCTCAGTGAGCTCTGCGACTCTTGTGGGTGCAGACTTAGGAGGTTCAGAATACAAAGGTTCAGGATTGAGAATAGGGAGTACCTGAACTTCATCAGTAGAGGTTGTGGACTTAGCTGCCAACCTCCCTGAGGTTCTTGTCTTTTTGGCAACCTCTGCTGAGAGGGCATCAGATGCCTTTCTCTTTGTGGTTTCCCCCTTCTTTGCAGCTCTCTCCTCCTTCTCCTTCAGATGCTCCTCTTTGAACTTTGATAGGTCAGCTGAGGTGGTCTCCTTGCCCTTCTTGGCTTCTGCAATCTTTTGAGCTTCGGCATCAACCTTTTTCAAAGTGCTCTTCACCTGTTGGCCTTTCTCGAAGTCAGGGGTTTCAAGGATAATATTCATCTTGTTCTTTGGATCAAGCTTCATGTCCTTAGCACTTATCCTCTTTTCCCCCTTTCCGGCATTAATCATGCATTCAGCTACGGTGATGTTGAGCTTCAGTTGGTCATGGGCTAATGCTTTTAGCTCAGTTGAGCAATGATCTACCTCATCTTCAAGCCTTTCCAGGGTTGCTCCAACTGTCTGCCCAAATTGAACAAACTGTGCCAGCTTCTCATCGATCAGCACATTTGTTTTCTCTTGAGTTGGGAAGTCTTCAATTGCCTTCTTCAGTACATCTCCCAGTTTAGCTCCTAACTCAGCATGTTTGGCCTCGAATTCAGTCATCTTAGAGTTCCATAACCCTTCAACCTTCCCTAGTAGGTCCACTGAGAAAGCCTCTACTGAGGACTTCAGGTTGATGGATACGTTCTCTACTGAGTCTTTGAGAAACTTGGTTATGGCCTCTTCTTCAGTCTTCTCCAGCTTCTTCAGGGCATCTATGACCAGCACACTTTGTCCTTCAACTACATCAATCACCATCTACTGAGAGTCTTCAACTTTTAGAGTGAGATTCTGAAGTGATGTTGTTGTGGATTCCATGAGTTCATCAATGTGATCTGAGAGGATAACCATCTCATCCACTTCTTCCTGAACAATCTCCTGGACATCCCTTAGCTGTGCTTGAAGAGATGGAAGGTTTTCTTCTTTGAGTGAGTGAACAGCATCACTCAGAGGAGTTAGGTTGACCACAGCTGGGGAAATTTCAAGAGTTTGAGTATCTGCATGGCAAATAGTGTTAGTTCTAACTCCCTCAGCCTCACCACCTAGGTCTCCTGATGCCTCTATCTCCATAGGGACTCCCTCCTCCTCACTCTTCTTTCTTTTCTCTTCCTCACTCTCTTTTTCAACTGCATTTATTTCAGCCAATTCACCCTTTACAGGGATGATTGCTCTTATCTCTCCACTCTTTACAGCAGTGATTTCCACCTCATTTTCTTTCTCATTAGATTTTTCAACTACACCAGAACCAGACACCTCAGTTGACTCCTTAGCCACCACTGAGGGCTGTTGTGGGAGAGCTTCAGTAGACACCTCTACCGAGCTCTCCCGTGGAAAATTTTGTGCCTCAGTATCCCTTGCCATGGATACATCCTTGGCTGCTTCACCATCACCTTGCTTTGGTGAAACACCTCCTTCTTGTACATTTACTTCTTCCTTCTCCTCCTCACTTTTCTCCTTCTCCTCCTCCTTCTCAGCTGCCTCAATATTTTGCTCAACATTAGCTCCTCCTTCAGCTATGGGCTCAACTGGCTTCTCTTTCTCTCCTTCAGCAGCCTTTTCCACCTCTGCTTCCTTCCTTGCCTCAGCAATCTTCTCCAAAACCAGACTTCCAAAGATCTTCTCATCACAGAGAAGTCTGGTCTTGTGCATCCCAGCAAACTGCAGTACTTCCACTTCCTCATTTTTCCATTCCTCTGCAATGCTGCCTCTTACAGCCAGAAGGATTTCACCAAGTCTTCTATCTTTGAGCTGGACAATGAGTCTCAGTCTCAAGAACATGGCTTTGAGTGTGGGAAAGTTATCAAGTTCAGGGTATTTAGACTCCAAAGAGTAAGCTACCTCATCCTTGAGAGTATCTAGGAATGAGTACTCTTCTTCATCATCTGAAGGAAGGGAAGGGGTAGGGGATCTGCTTTCAGTTGGCTCTTCTGGGATAGACTCCAGTTGAGTTGAGTGTGAATCAAAATGTTTGGTTCAGTGGAGGTTTGGTTTTGAGTATCAGTGGAGGTAGGGTTTTGATCAGTGGGGGGTTGATGATGTAGGTTCAGAAGGGGTTGAGGGGATGGGTTCAGTAGGGTTTGATGGAATGGTTTCAGTAGGGGTTGAGATGGGTTCAGTGGGGGTTGATTGGGATTCACTTTCTGGCTGTTGAGAGCCATCAGTGGGGGTTTTGGTTATTGTGGAGATGCGTTTGGGTTTGGCAGGAGTGCGTGGTTTAGTTGTTTTGGATTTGATGGGGGTGGGTGCAGGGACATCTGAGCCAGACTCGGTTGAGATAATATTGGGAGAAGAGTCTGGGTTACCTGATGAAGATTCATCAGTAGAGTTGGTGACTCTGACTTTCTTGGAGGCACTGTCCTTCTCTGCCACAGTAGACCCCTTCTTCTCCTTCTTAGAAGCTTTCTCTGCCTCTGCTTCTTTGTGCTGTGCCATCTTGTCACTCAACTTAACCAGCCTCCTTTTCAGCTTGGTTTTCTTCCCTTCAGTAGGGTTAGTTTCCTCTTCCTCCACTGCCTCTGGGCTCTCCTCAGCAGGCTTGATCATTCTAGTCTCCAGAGCCTTTCCAGATTTGAACAAGGCTTTGAGATTACTCCATTTCCTGTCTGGAATCCAGTCCACTCCCAGATCTACGTTCTCTATCAGATAGGAGATTTTTGTTGCAAAATTGAGCTTACTAGATAGTTGAGGAGTTTTGTCAGGTTGGAGTTTTGAGTGCTCCTTGTTCAATGCCCTAAAAAAGAACTGTTGCCAGTTGTATGGCTTCTCCTTGCTTTCCACAATTGCCTTCATCAGCCTGAGCTTGGGCTTGCTCACTTGCTCTGTGCTTCCTTGGTTTCCCAGTATACATTTTCCAACAACTTCACAGAGAACATTATATACTGGTAAAAGTACATTTTTGTTCATTGTTGGATTGTATTTCACCTTTCTCTGCATAATGGTATTGACCCATTCTTCCTCTTCATCCACGATGCAGGTATCTGGATTCGGACCTTCAGAGGGGAGATCAAACAACTCCTTCAGATCATCACCACTGACACGGATCTCCTTCTTTATCTTCTGGTGTTCAACTATTTCCATATCGTCCCTCATCACCTTCTTCTTTCTCTGGAGTATTAGATGAGATCTGATCCTCGAATCAGAATTGGATATATTATTGAAAAATTCAAGAACCTGCCTGTCAAAGCAGTTCTTAGGATGAACAGACAGAAACTTCTCTAACCCAGCAGATTTAAGCATTTCTAGGGCTTCTTTGATATGGGCAAATTCTGGTTTGGATTCTATCTCAAGATTATCAAAAACCACAATGGGTTCATACCAGAAGTTTTCCTTATTGGTAAGGAAACTAAGATTTAGTTTTGCCATTTGAACAAAGGAGATTTGAAAGAAAATTTACAGAGTGTATAGGATAGATAGAAATTGTTTGCTTGAAAGCGTGTTCGAAAAAGTTCTTAGGCTGAAATTTGGGGCTTTTATATGAGAAATGATCGGTTAGATTGATCTGAAAAATCAACGTCTGAGATTGATCTGGTTTGAGATCGTGGATAGTCCAAGAGTTTAGTGGGGAGTTTTTAAGATATCTTGACGGTTAGAAAAGAACCGCCTAAAATGAATGGTATGGATTGGAAGGGTTGGTAGCTGGAAGGTCACATCGTCCAGGTTTTAAGGCGCGTGAGATAGGTAACTGTAAAAGTAAACCCGACTTGTACAATACGCATTAAATGCTTGCCATACCAAAATCTCTTCGAAAAAGTGTAAGAAAGATTTAATTTTCAGAAAGCACTCATTAGTAATTTTATTGAATCAAAAATATATTTTAAAAACTAAGAGGTTTTAGATTTGAAAAACACTAAGTATAAACTTTTGACCTCCACTGAGGTTCGACCTCGTCTGATATTCAGACCTCTTCTGAGATGAGGAGCTTCTTCTGAGAAAGATCCTCTTCTGAATATGAACCTCTACTGAGTTGAAGGTAACTCTTCTGAGATTAAATCCTTTCTTTACTCTCCTGGATCTAGGAGTCCAAGCTCCACTGACAACTCTTGAAACCTTGCTTCAGCCAAGGGTTTTGTGAAGATATCTGCCTTCTGCTTGTCAGTGTGGATTTTGAGCATTTTGATGTCCTTCTTCTCCACATGATCTCTGATGAAATGATGCCTTATATCCACATGTTTGCATCTTGTGTGGAGAACTGGATTTTCTGAAATAGCAATTGCACTATTGTTGTCACAGAAAATAGGGACTTCATTGGCAAAGATATTGTAATCTCTTAGTTGTTGTCTTAGCCAAAGAATTTGAGCACAACAACTTCCAGCTGCCATATACTCAGCTTCAGTAGTGCTTGTGGCTACTGAATTTTGTTTCTTGGAGAACCAAGAAATCAGCTTACTTCCCAAGAATTGACAAGTGCCTGAGGTTGATTTCCTGTCAATTCTACATCCTCCATAATCAGCATCTGAGTATCCTGTGAGTTCCAGATTATCATCTGAGGGATACCACAATCCCATATTCACAGTACCTTAAGATATTTGAGAATCCTCTTAGCAGCTTCCAGATGATATCTTGCACAAATCCCAACTGCAAATGTGATATCAGGCCGGCTTGTTGTGAGATACAGTAGAGATCCAATGATAGCTCTGTAATGAGTCTGGTCTACTGATTCACCATCTTCATCTGGTTCCATTTTGGTGTTGGTGTTGAGTGGAACTCTTGCTACTTTGCTGGTCTGGCATCCAAACTTGTTGATCAGCTCCCTTGTGTATTTGGCTTGATTGATGAAGATTCCTTCAGGGGACTGCTTAACTTGAAGTCCTAGGAAGAAATTCATTTCTCCCATCATAGACATCTCAAATTTTCCCTTCATCAGTTGAGAAAACTTTTCACAGAGGACTTGGTTGGGACAACCAAAAATGATATCATCCACATAGATTTGTACAAGCAAAGTGTCCTCTCCTTTTGTGATCCTGAATAGAGTTCTATCAACTCTCCCTTTGATGAAACTATGATCCAAAAGGAATTGTGACAAAGTATCATACCAAGCTCTTGGAGCCTGTTTCAGTCCATATAGAGCTTTTCTCAGTCTATATACTTTGTGACTTTCTTCAAAACCTGGGGGTTGCTCCACATAGACTTCTTCATTGACTACTCCATTCAAGAATGCACTTTTAACATCCATCTGGTACACCTTGAATTTCTTGTGAGCAGCATATGCAAGAAATAACCTTATTGCCTCCAATCTGGCTACTGGGGCAAATGTTTCATCATAGTCAAATCCTTCAACTTGAGAATAGCCCTTTGAAACAAGCCTGGCTTTGTTTCTGACTATGATATCTGTTGGTCCCAAAATGGTTATCCAGCGGAAAGCGTTTTGAGTTTATTTTTAAGAAAACCCTTTTAAATTAAGTGCTAAAAGAAAAGTGCAGAAAACTTAAAAGCATAAAGTAGAGAACACCAGAATTTATAGTGGTTCGGACCAACTTGTCCTACGTCCACTCTCCCTTTCTCCAAAGGGGACTTTCTCTCCAACCAACGTACTCACGAACCACTGGAATTTGGAAGTACCAGCTCCTTCGTACAACTGCTTACAACAACCTTTCTATATAGATGAACAGGTTGAGTAAAGCTCCAACTAGAACTCCTAAAGAGTATATATAGTACTTGAATAAACAAGGTGAGTGAGTGGAAGAGTTCGTGTGTCTTTGTGTGCTCTCGCGCGACTCTTATATCTTGAACTAATCCAAGCACTCCTATTTATAGTTGTGAGAATTAACTAGCCGTTGGAAGCTAGAAATTCAAACAACCATAATCGGAGGGATATAATCAATCAAAGATTGATTATATGATTGATTAGTTGACTTTCAATCAAACAATCAATCAAATCCTCCATCAGCTGACTTCTCCAGATTGCCTTCTCTCAATCATGATTTCCAAAATCTCCTTGTCTCCAGATTACTACGAAGCTTCTGGGAGGGTGAACTAATCCATCTCCCTCGTCTGGTCTGGTCTGGGGTCTTCTGGTCAGGTAACACTTCTACTCTGGTCCTCATCTGGGAGAGGTCTTCTGGTAGACTCCTCTGGTCAGACTCCTCTGGCAGGCTCCTCTGGTCAGACTCCTCTAGTCAGACTCCTCTGGCAGGCTCCTCTGGTCAGACTCCTCTGGTCAGACTCATCTGGCAGACTCCTCTGGTCAGACTCTTCTGGCAGACTCCTCTGGTCAGACTCTTCTGATCACCTCTCATCTGGTCACCTCATCTGGTCTGGACAGATTTCTTCCCCCTTAACCAAAGACCTATTCTAGACCTATACTAATCTGTAGCTGACTAACAGGTTCAGCTAGTCCTATTACAAGTTCTTGTTTTAACATCCTCAAAACATCTAATTTATATCCTAACAATATCATTCTCATCCTTCTTGTTCTTGAATACCCACTTGGTTCCTATCACATTGCAGTGATATGGTCTGTCCACCAAATCCCAAACTTGATTCCTTGTGAACTGGTTGAGCTCTTCTTGCATGGCAATGATCCAGTTGGAATCTTGAAGTGCTTCTGCTATGGAACTTGGTTCCTGGTTTGATAAGAAACAACAAAACAAAGCACTTTCTCCATGAAAACTTCTAGTTTTGACTCCTGAGGAAGGATCACCTAGGATTTGCTCAACAGGGTGATCTGAGAGCCAAGTTCTCCTAGGCTGATGCCCTTCAGTAGAGTTTAACTCTTCTGAAGTTGAGTCACTAGATATAGAAATGAAATCGAATTCAAGAAATAAAACAGAGGGTTGAAGTCCTGAGTCATCATTCAAGGTATTCTCATTCTCAATGGTAATCTCATTGGTTCCCCCTTGAATGATGGGTTCAGTGGATGTCTCAGCTGTGACCACATCTTCATTGAAATTGCTTACCTCTTGAACTGGGATAGTGTTCATCAGTTCAGTTGCTTGTTCAGGAGAGCTCTCAGGTGAGCTTTGAGGGGTGGTTTGACTTTGGGTGACCTCCTTGAATTGTTGATCTTCTAAATTGTCCCATGTTAGGATGTATGTATCAACACAATTCTCAGGATAACCTTTAGACTTGATACTCAGTCTGGTTAGTCTTTTGCTAATTACCTCCCCATTCTCCTTACTCCTGGACTCAAAAGTAGATTCATCAAAGACCACATGAGGTTTTTCTTCCACAACAAGAGTTCTACAGTTGTAAACTCTGAAGGCTCTACTGATTTGGGAATATCCTAAGAAAATTCCTTCATCAGCTTTGCTATCAAAAGCTTTCAGTTGAGTTTTCCCATTGTTGTGAATGAAACACTTGCAACCAAAAATATGAAAATAGGATACATGTGGCTTTCTGCCATTCCATAATTCATATGGAGTTTTTCCTTGATGTTTGGTTACCATGGATCTATTTTGAGTGTGACAGGCAGTGTTGATAGCTTCAGCCCAAAATATTTTAGGAACTTGAGCTTCTGCAAGCATTGTCCTTGCTGCCTCCTTGAGAGTTCTATTTCTTCTTTCAGCTACTCCATTTTATTGTGGAGTTCTTGCAGCTGATGTCTCATGTGAAATACCTAATTCTTTGCAATAATCAGATATAATAGAATTAATGAATTCAGTGCCCTTATCTAATCTTATCTTTACAATGTTTAGGCTCTTCTCATTGCTAACTTTCTTCAGGAGCTCTGGCAGGCTCAGTTGAGTCTCCTTTTTGCTTGCTAGGAATATCACCCATGTGTACCTGGAGAAATCATCAACAACAACAAGTGTATACTTTCTCCCATTGATACTTACAGGAGATCCATATGTAACAGTTGAAGTACTCTGTCAGTAGAGGTTGCTACTTTGCTTTTGAAAGATGCCTTTACTTGCTTTCCCTCCTGACAGGCTTTGCAGATATGTTCTTTGTTGTATACTTCATTTGGCATTCCTTCTACCAGTCCATGTCTTGCTATCCTGTTCATCATCTTGAAGTTCAGATGACTTAGCCTTTTGTGCCATAACCAATTAGTGTCAGTTGAGCTCTTAGCAATAAGACATGCATTGGGTGTGCAAGACTTCCAATCTGCAAGATAGACATTTCCCATTCTTGGCCCAGTTAGTAGTACCTGTTGTAAAGATATATTCTTAACAAAACACAGGTTACATGAAAATTCAACACTGTATCCTTTATCACAGAATTGACTTATGGACAGAAGATTATGCTTAAGTCCACTGACAAAGGATACATTTCTTACCCTTACTGAGCCAATGATTAAAGTACCATAACCTTTAGTGGCTCCTTGTGAGTTGTCACCAAAGGTGACTTGTGGACCTTCTTTCTCAACAAATTCTGTCAGGAGATCTTTGTTGCCAGTCATGTGCCTAGAACATCCACTGTCCAAGTGCCAGACTGAAGATTTAAGAGCATCTCCTGTGTTGAGGTCCACTGAGCCCTGCAATCACAAATCAAGTTTTAGGTACCCATTTGGTGTTGGGTCCTACCAGGTTAGCTGTACCTTTCGGAATCCAAATTTACCTCACAGTTCTAATCACTTTAGATTGGATAATTTGTCTTCCATAAACATCTAGATAGATTGTTATCTCCCTAGGTGCCTTGGGAGTAAACTTTCTATGGGTGTCAGCCTTTGAAGGAACAGGAACCTTCTTTACATTCTTTCTCTTCGGCTTGGGTGCACCTGGTCTTGGTTTTTGTTGATAAAGGTATGAAGGACCTTTTCCTTTAGGCACAAAAGGAATAGGTCTTCCATATGAGTCATTCCTTGAGCACTGCTCATGCCTGGGTGTTCTTAGCTGAGGTTGCTTCATCTGTGAAGGCCTCGGCTGATAGTACCTCTGCTGAGATCTAGTTTGATAAGTCACATGAGCCTTTCCATTTGGTTTTGGCTTAGATTGACTTTTCTTTTGAGTGATCTCAGCTGGTCTTTTTCCTTTATCCACAGTCTGTGGTTGAAATGTCACAGACTTAACAAAAACTCTCTTTGTGCCACTTGAAGAAGCAACACTCAGAGGACCTTCTGAAGGTTTTGGAATAAAGCCTATCCCACACTTGTTATTAGGATTGATTTGAAAATTTTGAATCTCCTCTATGGCAAGAGAGAGTTTGTTTAGAGCATCAATCCTTTTTAACAAGGTCTCTTCAGATTTTGTAAGACGTCAATTTTCAGGAGAGATTCCTTTATTTGGCTTACCAATTTTAAATTCTCTTCAGTTAACTTTGTCTTAGATTCATTGAGACCTTTTATCAGTTGATCTCTACCATTTCCTTGACTCCTGAGGGTTTCCACCTCTTTTGTCAGTTCAATGGTAGATTTAGCTGAGTTCAGATCTGATTGATTCCCAGACTCAATTAACTTGGAGTTTTCACTCAAGAGTTGTTTGTTTTCATCTTGAAGACAGAAACTTACTTCTTGCAACCTTGAGAAATCAATCATTAACTGTTCCAAAGCGGACTGAAGATTGAGTTCCTCAGTTGACTCTGAGCTTAGCTCAGGTGTGTGTTCTAGAGAAATGGATGGTTTAGATTGTACCTCTGGTTCTTCTCTTGCCATGAGGCACATGTCATCATCGCTGCTGTCAGAGAACAATCCATCAGATGACTCCAGATTTTCATCCACATCCTCAGCCACCATGGCTTTCCTTTCTCCATATCTTCTGTCTCTTTTGGCTTGCCTTTCCTTTCTCTCTTTTGTGCTCAGTTGAGGACAATCATAATGAAAGTGCCCAATCTTCTTGCACTGAAAACAACTGTTGGCATCATCATTCTTTTCCTCAGTGGACTCTCTGGTCTTTGATGATGATCCTTCAGCCTTGGTGTAATTCTTGTATTCCTTCTTCTTTTCCAGCTCAGATGAGTTTTTCTCTCCTTCTCTGGTGGTCTTTTGTGGATAACTTCTACCTTCCCTGTTATCCCTGTAAAATCTTTTATACTTGTCAAAGCGACTGTTAAGTTGTTCAAACCTTCTAGCCATCAGGCTGTGTTCCTCCTGCATCTCAGCCTTGCTTTGAGACTTGCTTGCCTTTGTACTCTTCTGAGGCTTTGGGGATTTTGCCTCAGACTCCTTGGCTTTGAAGGCTACTCCCTTCTCAGCTGAGGTCTCATCAGGAGCCCTTTTCCTGTTCAGATCAAACTCATAAGCCTTGAGTTCAGAGAATACCTGTTGCATAGACATGCTGGATAGATCCTTGGTATTCTGCATCATCACAGAGTACACATCCCATCTTGAGGTTAGACCTCTCAGGATCTTTAAGGCAACCTCCCTTTTGGTATAGACTTTTCCCAGAGAATTTATCTCATTCATGATGTCTATGAACCTCCCATCAAGCTGGTCAATGGTCTCAGTGGGCTCCATGGTGAACTGCTCATACTTTTGAACAGCTACTGAAAGCTTGTTCTCATTTATCTTGTCAGTTCCTTCACACATGAGAGCAAGAGTGTCCCATAGTTCCTTTGCAGTTTTGCAGTGGATCACTCTTCCCATTACAGAATCTGGAATAGTGGTGTAGAGAATGTTCATGGCTATGAAGTTGAGGTTGTTTCTCCTCCTCTCATCTGCAGTGAAGTTATCTTCATCCTTGGGCCATTCTTCTCTAGGATCTGCAATAGTTTCAGCTGTAGTTCTGGGGTTAGGTGTCATAAAAACAAATGGACCTTTAGTAATAACCCTCAACATTTCATCATGTACACAGACAAGATGAGCTCTCATTCTGATCTTCCAGAAGTCATAGTTTTCCACTGAGAATTGTGGAAGCTTGTGATGAGACATATGGTTAAAGGGATTAACTCCCATGTTGTTCTCTGCTGGTGGTGCTATCCTAGCTGCATTGTCAGCCATAGTATAAAAACAAGTTTATCAAAAGATCAATTCAGGTGACCTTTTAAAAAATACCTTTAAGCACAAGGTATACTTAGACCAATGGTCCTTTGAACCACTGCTCTGATACAAATTGTTGGTCCCGAAACGAGTAAACAGGTGTTTGGGAGGGGGGGAATACACCTGTGGTTACAAATTAAAACATCTTTTAAAACTTATCAGGTTACTTAAGACAGTAGCTCGTCAGTGGACTTGAGGTCTGCTGAGAGTTACTTTGTGAAAGCTTACTGAGATAATACCTCCACTGAAAGCTCAAGACTTTCAGTTGAACTACTATCTAATTAGCTTTCACATGCGGATTAGTGAGCCCTTTAGAAAACTCGTTTTACTTTGATAAACTTTGAGATTAACACACACTTAGGAAAACAGATAATAAGAACACAAGGTATAAAGTGGTTCGGAGAAGAATCTCCTACGTCCACTGTCCTGATCAAACAGGAGAATTCCTTTCACTTGGAATTCCTTGTGTTATAGTGCCAAGGTGCACTTATCAACTTAATCCTCTCTTAGGATGATTGATCACTAGGAAATTCCAGGTCCTAGTTCCCAAAACAAACCAGCTTTCAGACAGATACAACAATCAGCTTACTAATACCACTTAACACTAGCTCTCAACCTAAACACTGAGTAGGGTTTTGAGTAGGGTTTTGGTTCCAACTATTTTGAGATAATCCTCACAAGTTTTAGCTCAAGGCTTAGGATTGGATTATCTCTTTCTAAGATTTGGATATAACTTTTAAGCTTGGTTACAGAAGGTTTGTTAGGCTCTCTACAAATGTGAAACACTTGGGAAACAAAGGTAATTTCGAGTGCTTCTAGTTGTTATGAATGTAGAGATAGCTTTGATCTTGTGAGTTTCTCGTGCATAGAAATGAGCACATCCTTCTGTATTTATAGGCTTCCTTGAAAATCTTCCCGTTGGATTTGAATCTTCTCAAGTAAGTCTTCTTGTATCTGATTGGTTCAAACGACTCTATATGAAGCTTTAAGTCTTGTCAAGAAATGGCTGAAAGACCATGCTTGTTCACCAAATTTCTGTAGATTGCTAGAGAAAGACTTTTGGTACTTGTCAGGCTGGGGCAGGTCGGCTGTCAGTAAAGTACACTGACGTGTCATCTTCTCATTGGACCTTTAGTCTGCATGCCCAGATTCTTGTCTTGCTTTAAGGTGGAACTCCTCTGAGAGAACCTTCTTATTCCTTTTATTGTAAGCTTCACTGAAATTCGTTTTGCCTTGTTCCAACCAGATGAACTAACAGTTTTTAATATGTTAAGCATTGAATGTGCATTGTTAGTTACCATCAGTAGACCTTGGTCCTCTCCTGATAGTTTTAGTCTTAGTGAGAATGTACTTAGAAAACATTCAAGACTTAGACTTCTTCTCAGATCACTTATCTTCAGCGGACTTCATCTTCAGCAGACTTCATTCTTAAATACACTCTAACAATTACTAATTGTACTTCAGTTCCTTAACAGTTGAACTGATTTACTAAGCACTAACTCTACTGAATAATTTACTTACAAAACGACTTAGGAGGAACATTTTGGCATCTAATCAAAACATAAGTCTTATACATTTTCCCAACAAATGTAGAGATAACTTTGATCTTGTGAGTTTCCCGTGCATAATAATGAGCACGTCATTCTGTATTTATAGACCTTCTTGAAAATATTCCCGTTGGAGTTGAATCTTCTCAAGTAAGTCTTCTTGTATCTGATTGGTTCAAACTGCTCTATTTGAAGCTTTAAGTCTTTTCAAGAAACGGCTGAAAGACCATGCCTGTTCACCAACATTCTGTAGAATGCTAGGAAAAGACTTTTGGTACTAGTCAGTCTGGGACAGGTCGGCTGTCAGTAGAGTACACCTACGTGTCATCTTCTCATTGGGCCGTTCAGTCTGCTTGCTCAGAATCCAGTCTTTCTTTAAGGTGGAACTTCTCTGAGAGAACCTTTTTATTCCTTCATTTATTATAAGCTTCACTGAAATTCATTTTGCCTTGTTCCAACCAGATTAACTAACAACTTTTAATGTGTTTAGCATTGAATGTGCTTTGTTAGAATACATCAGTGGACCTTGGTCCTCTCCTGATGGTTTTAGTCTTAGTGTGAATGCACTTAGAAAATATTCAAGACTTAGACTATTTCACAGATTAGTTTATCTTCAGTGGACTTCATTCTTCAGCGGACTTCAATCTGTAATACACTCTAGAAATTTCTAACTACACTTCAGTTCCTTAACATTTGAACTGACTTTCTAAACTACAACTCTACTGAACAATTTTACTTACAAATGACTTAGGCGGAACTTTTTGGCATCTTAATCAAAACTTAAGTCTATACAATTTCCCAACAATTTCCCCCTTTTTTATTATGCCGAAACCTATCTTATTACATATCTTCTTTCATATTAGGTTCTTCAGATGACATATAATTCAAAGGATTTTTGTAAGTAAAAGCATTCAAGTACATAAGCCTAAATGATAATGAGATATTATCTTGGGCAAAAGACAGTAGAGTTTCATTATATTGAAGAATAGAATTACAAATTCATGAAGTCTACTGTTAAGAGGAGTTAAAAAACAAAAACAAAAAAACATTTGGGACTTATAAACAAAGTCCCAGTGAAACACTTAACTTCCTCAGATGGACTCAAAAAAAGGTTCAAGTCCATATTGCTTGAAGACTCGAATCTTCAAGTCATTCTTCCTCTCTATGACTTCTTTTGAATGCCCCTTGAGACCTAAATGCTCACACAAGGACACCCATTCTTCCGTGATCATATCTCTATCAACTGCCCCAGTTGCGTCTTGAGGAGGCCAGTAAACGATTGGTTCAGGGGCTTTTAAGGTAAGGTCTGGAAATTTATCAATCCAGGCATCACTTATCTCAGGATAGAGTTTTGGGTAGACCTCGAAGAACCAGTAATTGAATACATCTTGTGCATTTTCTTTACCCAACTCTCCATTGACATAGTATGAGTACACAAATTCCCTCTTAGCAGTTTCCCAAGCATCATTCAGCTTCTTGGGAACCCAAGTATCAAGATGGGGAAATTTGGCCTTTGCAAGTGCCACCTTGTCTTTCTTCAGCTTTGCAGCCCACCTTTGATAGTCATTCCTGAATTTCTTGGAAGTGGTCTTGTCAAAGGTAGCTAGCCTCTCCTTACTCTTCCTTTCTGACAGCTCTGCAATGGACTCCATTTTTCCAACCACCTTATCTCTCCTTTCTTGCTGTTGAGCAGATAGCCTTTGAGCTCTCTCATTCATACCTTCAACTTTTTTGATAAGCTCAGTGAGCTCTGTAACTCTAGTGGGGGCAGATTCGGGGATTTCAGAGGAGATAGGTTCAGGGTTTAAGACAGGAAGTACCTCTACTGAATCAGTTGAGTCAGTTGACTTTGCAGCCAACCTTCCTGAGGATCTTGCTCTCTTTGTCACCTCTGCTGAGAGAACATCAGTAGCCTTCCTTTTAGTTGTTTCCCCCTTCTGAGCATCTCTCTCCTTCTTCTCCTTCTCATGGTCTTCCTTGAATTTCGACAAGTCTTCTGAGGGAACCTCATTTCCCTTCTTGGCATCAACAATTTTTTGGGCTTCAACATGTACCTTCTCAATGGTCTTTTTGAGCTGTTGGCCTCTTTCAAACTCTGGGGTCTCAAGAATTATATGCATCTTGTTCTTTGGGTCCAGCTTCATATCCTTTGCCCTCACTCTCTTTTTCCCCTTTTTGGCATTAATCATATATTCAGCAATAGAGATGTTTAGCTTCATCTGATCATGACTAAGTGTCTTCACCTGGGTAGAGCAGTGATCAACTTCGTCTTCAAGCCTTTCCAGAGTTACCCCAGCTATTTGTCCAAATTGTACAAATTGAGCCAGCTTCTCATCTATCAGCACGTTTGTCTTTTCTTGAGTAGGGAAGTCCTCTGCAGCCTTCTTCAGGACTTCTCCCAGCTTAGCTCCCAGCTCCTCGTACTTGGCCTCAAACTCAGTTATCTTTTGGTTCCATAACCCTTCAACCTTCCCTAATAGGTCAGCTGAGAAAGCCTCTACAGAGGACTTTAGGTTAATAGATACGTTCTCCACTTAATCCTTCAAGAACTGAGTTCTGGCCTCTTCTTCCTTTTGCTCTAGCTTCTTCAGGGCCTCTATCACCAGCACACTCTGGTCTTCAACAACATCTAACACCATCTGTTGTGAATATTCTATCTTCAGTGTCAGATTTTGGAGTGATTTGGTGGTAGACTCCATCAGCTCATCAACATGGTCTGAGAGGATGACCATTTCATTTACTTCTTCTTGAACAACTTCTTGGACATCTCTCAGCTGAGCTTGTAGAGAAGGAAGCTTTTCATTTTGAATGAGTTGAACAGCTTCTCTCAGTGGAGTTAGGTTGACCTGGACTGGGGGAACTTCATCAGTTTGTATACCTGCATGGCAAACAGTGTTAGTCCTTTCCCCTTCTTTCTCACATCCTAAGTCACCTGACATATCTACCTCCATTGCAACTCCCTCTTCTTCCCTCGGCTCACTCTCTTTTTCCTTTTCAACTAAGTTCTTTTCAGCCAATTCATCCTTTACAGGAATGATTGCTTTAATCGCTCCTCTCACAACTCCAGTGATTTCAACTTCTTTTTCTTTTCCCTCATTATTTTCAACTCCTTCTTTACCAGACACCTCATCTGACTCCGTAGTCACCACTGAGGGCTGTTGTGGGAGAGCTTCAGTAGACACCTCTACTGAGCCCTCCTGTGGCAAGTTTTGTGCCTCAGTATCTCTTGCAAAAGATACATCCTTGGCTACTTCACCACCACCTTGTTGTGGTGAAGTACCTACCTCCTTTTGGGACTCCTCCTCCTCCTTCTCTTTCTCTTCCTCTCTCTCTTTCTCTTCACTTTCTCCTCTTCTCCCGACCTCTCCTTCTCTTCTTCAACAATCTTTTCTTCCTCAGCTACCCTTTTTGCTTCAGTAAGTTTGTCCATCACCAGACTTTGAAAGATCTTTTCATCACAAAGAAGTATGGTTTTGGCCATTCCTGCAAAATCCAACACCTCATTTTTTTCCTTCTTCCACTCCTCTGCATTGCTGCCTCCAACAGCCATGAGGATCTCTCCCAGCCTCCTGTCCTTCAACTGGACAAGTAGCCTTACTCTTAAAAACATAGCTTTCAGGGTGGGGTACCCATCAAGCTCTGGATATATGGTCTCCTGTGAGTAAGCTACCTCATCCTTAAGAGTATCAAAAAAGGAGTACTCTTCTTCATCACCTGATGGTAGGGAAGGGGTAGGGGATCTGATATTTGTAGGCTCTTCTGGGATAGACTCTAGGTGAGTTGAATGGATTTCAGGTGGGTTAGATTTAGATGAGGGTAAGGTTTGGGTTTCAGGAGGAGTTTGGTTCTTGTCAGTGGGGGTTGAGAATGTGTTCTCAGGAGGTGTTGAGGTTGCCTCAGCAGATGCCTCAGAGGGGGAGGTATTTTAGGATCCACTTTCAGGCTGTTGAGAGCCTTCAGTGGGGGTTTTTGACATCTTGGACATTTTTTTGGTTTTTACAGGAGTACGGGGTTTGGTTTTTATCTTGATGGGGGTAGGGGCAGGGGCAGGGGCATCTGAGTCAGACTCTGTAGATATGATGTTAGGAGATGAGTCAGGGTTACCTGATTATGACTCATCAGTGGAGTTTGTGGTTCTGACCTTCTTTGAGGCACTCTCCTTCACCGCCTCAAAAGACCTCTTCTTTTCCTTCTTTGAGGCCTTCTCTGCCTCCTCCTCTTTATGCAAGGCCATCTTGTCACTCAGTTTCACCAGCCTCATCTTCAGCTTGGTTTTCTTCCCTTCAGTAGGGTTTGCTTCCTCCTCCTCTGCTGCTTCAGGGCTGTCCACCTCCGTGCTCAGCTTTCTTATTTCCAAGGCTTTTCCAGATTTGAACAAAGCCTTCAGATTGCTCCACTTCCTATCTTCTTTCCAGTCTACTCCCACATCTACGTTTTCGATTAAGTAAGAGATCTTTGTGGAGAAGTTCAGCTTACTTGATAGTTGGGGAGTCTTTTCAGGCTGGAATTTCGATTGCTCCTTATTCAATGCCCTCAAGAAGAATTGCAACCAGTTGAAACTCTTTTCCTTGCTTTCCACTATAACTTTCATCAGCCTCAGTTTGGGTTTTCTTACTTGTTTAGTGCTTCCTTGGTTTCCCAGAATGCATTTCCCAACAACCTCACAAAGGACATTGTATACGGGAAGAAGTACACTTCTATTCATTGTGGGACTGTACTTCATCTTCTTCTGCATTATTGTGTAGACCCATTCCTCTTCGTTATCCGCAATACAAGTATCCGGATTTGGGCCTTCAGATGGAAGTCCAAAAAGATCCTTGAGATCATCACCTTCCAGACGAATCTCCATTCTAACCTTTTGGTGCTCGATGGTTTCAGTATTATCCCCCATCACCTTCTTCTTTCTCTTTAAGAACAAACAGGACTTGATTTTTGAATCAGTGTTAGCAACACTGAAAAAGAACTCCAATACCTATCTATCGAAGCAGTTTTTGGGGTGGATAGACAGAAATTTTTCTAGACCAACATCCTTCACCATGTCCAGGGCCTCCTTGATATGCCTGAACTCTGGTCTGGTTTGAATCTCAGGGTTGTCAAAAATGACTATGGGCTCATACCAGAAGTTGTCTTTTTTGGTAAGAAAACCTAGATTAACTCTGGCCATTTGTTAAATTCGAAAGGATTGAGAAATTTTGCAGAGAGTATTTTGCGAAAGAAAGTAAGTATTTGCTTGAAGAGTGTTCGAAAATTTTCATAGACTGATTTTGGGGTCTTTTATATGAGTAATGAATGGTGAGATTGAATCCCGCAATCAACGTCTGAGATTAATTTTGGACTTAGATCGTGGATAGTCGAAGGTGTTAGTGGGGAGTTTTTGAGAGATCTTGGCGGTTAGGAAAGAACCGCCTAAATGAAAGGTGGGGATTGAAAGAGTTGGTAGCCGGAAGGTCACATCATCCAGCTTTTAAGGCGCATGAGATAGGTAACTGGAAAAGTAAATCTGACTTGTACAACGCGCATTAAATGCCCGCCTTATCAAAATCTATTCGAAATAGTGTAAAAAGATTTAATTTTCAGAAAGCACTCATTAATAAAAAATTTGAAATCAAATTTATATTTAAAAATTAAGAGGCTTTCGGATTTGAAAGATAATATAAGTACAAAACATTGACCTCTACTGAGGTTGAACCTTTTCTGTGAATTGAAGCTCTTCTGAGATTAGTGACTCCACTAAGGTTGATCCTCTTCTGAGGTGGAACCTCTACTGATTCGAATTCAACTCTTCTGAGTTTTGAAAAGACTTCATCTTTACTCTCCTGGATCTAGAAGTCCAAGCTCCACTGACAGTTCTTGAAACCTTGCTTCAGCCAAAGGTTTAGTAAATATATCTGCCTTTTGTTTGTCAGTGTGAATTTTGAGCATTTTGATATCCTTCTTTTCCACATGATCTCTGATGAAATGATGCCTTATATCCACATGCTTTCATCTTGTGTGGAGAACTGGATTTTCTGAAATAGCAATTGCACTATTGTTGTCACAGAAAATGGGAACTTCATTAGCAAAGATGTTGTAATCTCTCAGTTGTTGTCTTAGCCATAGAATTTGAGCACAACAACTTCCAGCTGCCATATATTCAGCTTCAGTAGTGCTTGTGGCTATTGAATTTTGTTTCTTGGAAAACCAAGAGATCAGTTTACTTCCCAAGAATTGACAAGTGTCTGAGGTTGATTTTCTATCAATTCTGCATCCTCCATAGTCTGCATCTGAGTATCCTGTGAGTTCTGAATTGTCATATGAGGGATACCATAATCCCATATTCACAGTACCCTTTAAGTATTTGAGAATCCTCTTAGCAACTTCCAGATGGCTTTTCTTGGGATTTGCTTGATATCTAGCACATATGCCAACTACAAATGTGATATCAAGCCTGCTTGCTGTGAGATACAGTAGAGACCCAATGATTGCTCTGTAGTGAGTCTGTTCTACTGATTCACCATCTTCATCAGGTTCCATCTTGGTGTTGGTGTTGAGTGGAACTCTTGCAACTTTGCTGGTCTGGCATCCAAACTTGTTGATCAGCTCCCTTGTATATTTGGCTTGGTTGATGAAGATTCCTTCAGGAGACTGCTTGACTTGAAGTCCTAGGAATAAGTTCATTTCTCCTATCATTGACATCTCAAATTTCCCTTTCATCAGTTGATAAAATTTCTCACAGGGGACTTGGTTTGGACAACCAAAGATGATATCATCCACATAGATTTGAACTAGCAGAGTGTCCTCTCCTTTTGTGATCCTGAAGAGTGTTCTATCAACTCTTCCTTTGATAAACTATGATCCAAAAGGAACTGTGACAAAGTATCATACCAAGCTCTTGGAGTCTGTTTCAGTCCATATAGAGCTTTTCTCAGTCTATATACTTTGTGGCTTTCTTCAAAGCCTGGGGGCTGCTCCACATAGACTTCTTCATTGAGTACTTCATTCAAGAAAGCACTCTTTACATCCATTTGATACACCTTGAATTTCTTGTGAGCAGCATATGCAAGAAATAACCTTATTGCTTCCAATCTGGCCACTGGGGCAAAGGTTTCATCATAGTCAAAACCTTCCACTTGAGAATTGCCCTTTGCTACTAGTCTGGCCTTGTTTCTGACTATAACATCATTCTCATCCTTATTGTTCTTGAATACCCACTTGGTTCCAATCACATTGCAATGATATGGTCTGTCAACCAGTTCCCATAATTGATTTCTTGTGAATTGGTTGAGCTCTTCTTGCATAACAATAATCCAATTTGAGTCTTTAAGTGCTTCTTCAATGGAACCTGGTTATTGGTTAGATAAGAAACAACAAAACAAAGCACTTTCTCCATGAAAACTTCTAGTTTTAACTCCCGAGGTAGGATCACCTAGGATTAGTTCAACAGGGTGATCTGAGAGCCATGTCCTCCTAGGCTGATGCCCTTCAGTAGAGTTTAACTCCCTTGAAGTTGAGTCACTAGATATAGGAATAAAATCAAATTCAGGAAATAAAACAGAGGGTTGGAGTCCTGAGTCATCATTCAAGGTATTTTCATTCTCAATGGTAGTATCACTGGTTCCCCCTTGAATGATGGGCTCATTAAATGTCTCAGCTGTGACCACATCTTCATCGACATTACTTACCTCTTGAACTGGGATAGTGTTCATCAGTTCAGTTGCATGTTCAGGAGAGCTCTCAGGTGAGCTGTGGGGAGTGGTTTGACTTTGAGTGTCCTCTTTGAATTGTTGATCATTTAGGTTATCCTAGGTTGGGATGTATGCATCAACACAATTCTCAGGATAGCCTTTTGACTTGATACTCAGTCTAGTTAGCCTTTTGCTTATCACTTCCTCAGTCTCCTTACTCCTGGACTCAAAAGTAGATTCATCAAAGACCACATGAGGTGTTTCTTCCACAACAAGGGTTCTACAGTTGTAAACTCTGAAAGCTCTACTGATTTGGGAATATCCTAAAAATATTCCTTCATCAGCTTTGCTATCAAAGGCTTTAAATTGAGTTTTCCCATTGTTGTGAATGAAACACTTGCAACCAAAGATATGAAAGTAGGATACCTGAGGCTTTCTGCCATTCCATAACTCATATGGAGTTTTTCCTTGATGTTTGGTTACCATGGATCTATTCTGAGTGTGGCAGGCAGTATTAATAGCTTCAGCCCAAAATCTTTTAGGAACTTGAGCTTCTGCAAGCATTGTCCTTGCTGCCTCCTTGAGAGTCTTATTTCTTCTTTCAGCTACTCCATTTTGTTGTGGAGTTCTTGCAGCTGAGGTTTCATGAGCAATACCTAACTCTTTGTAGAAATCAGATATAATTGAATTAATTAATTCAATGCCCTTATCTGATCTTATCTTTACAATGTTCAAGCTCTTTTCATTGCTAACTTTCTTTAGAAGCTCTGGTAGCCTGAGTTGAGTCTCCTTCTTGCTTGCTAGAAATACCACCCAAGTGTACCTGGAGAAGTCATCAACAACAACAAGAGTATATTTTCTCCCATTGATACTTACAGGGGTTACTGGACCAAAAAGATCCATGTGCAACAATTGAAGTACTCTGTCAGTAGAGGTTGCTACTTTGCTCTTGAAAGTTGCTTTCACTTGCTTTCCCCCCTGACAGGCTTTACAAATATGTTCTTTGTTGTATACTTCATTGGGCATTCCTTCTACCAGTCCATGTCTTGCTATTCTGTTCATCATCTTGAAGTTCAGATGACTTAGTCTTTTGTGCCATAGCCAATTAGTATTAGTTGAGCTCTTTGCAATAAGATATGCATTTGGTGTGCAAGACTTCCAATCTGCAAGATAGACATTTCCCTTCCTTGACCAAGTCAGTAGTACCTGTTGTGAAGATATATTCTTGACAAAACACAGGTTACATGAAAATTCAACACTGTATCCTTTATCACAAAACTGACTTATGGACAAAAGATTATGCTTAAGTCCACTGACATAGGATACATTACTTACTCTTACTGAGCCAATTATTAAAGTACCGTAACCTTTAGTGGCTCCTTGTAAATTGTCACCAAAGGTGACTTGTGGACCTTCTTGTTGGTCCCAAAATGGTATCCAACGGAAAGCGTTTTTAAATTTATTTTAATGAAAACCCGTTTACAAAATAAAGTGCTAGAATTGAAATGCAGAAATTTAAAGTGCAGAAAAGTAGAGAACACCGGATTTATAGTGGTTCGGACCAACTTGTCCTACGTCCACTCTCCCTTTCTTCAAAGGGGTCTTTCTCACTCTCCAACTTACTTACTCACTTACTTACTGGAATTTCCGAAGTACCAGCTCCTTCGTACAACTTACAACAACCTTATCTAACAAGATGAACAGGTTGAGTAATAATCCAACTAAACTCCTAATAGAGTGTATATAAACTAGAAAGGACAAAGGTGAGTGATTGGAAGAGTTCGTGTGTTCTTGGTGTGCTCTCGCGCGACTCTTCTATAATGAACTAATCCAAGCACTCCTATTTATAGTTGTGGAATTAACTAGCCGTTGGGAACTAGCAATTCAAACAACCATAATTGGAGGGATATAATCAATCAAAGATTGATTATATGATTGATTAGTTAACTTTAATCAAGCAATCAATCAATCAGATCCTCCATCAGTTGACTTCCAGATTGCCTTCTTCTCTATCATAGAACTCCAAAATCTCATTGTCTCCAGATTATACGCAGTCTCTAAGTGGGTGAACTAATCTGTCACACTCGTCTGGTCAGGACTTGTCTGGTCTGGGGTCTCATCTGGTCAGGTAACACTTCTGCTCTGGTCCTCATCTGGGAGAGGTCTTCTGGTGACTCCTCTGGCAGACTCCTCTGGTCAGACTCCTCTGGTCAGACTCCTCTGGACAGACTCCTCTGGCAGACTCCTCTGGTCAGACTCCTCTGGTCAGACTCCTCTGGCAGACTCCTCTGGTCAGACTCCTCTGGTACCTTCTCTGGTCACCTCATCTGGTCACCTTCTCTGGTAGACCTCATCTGGTAGACCTTCTCTGGTACCTTCTCTGGTCACCTCTCTGGTACCTTCTCTGGTCTGCACAGATTTCTTCCCCCTTAACCAAAGACCTATTCTAGACCTAGACTAATCTGTAGCTGACTAACAGGTTCAGCTAGTCCTATTATAAGTTCTTGTTTTAACATCTTCAAAACATCTAATCTATATCCTAACAATTTCCCCCTTTTTGATGATGTTAAAACTGGAAGAACTTAAATAAACAAGACAAGAAAATTTGAAATAACAAGATAAAGAATCTAGCAGGCGGGTCAACTGATCTTCCCCCTCAAAGTATGCTCAGCTGATATTGGGGCAAAATATCAGCTGGTCTTCTTGTGTATCTGCAGGTAATCAAGTTTTTGGTACCCTACTGGGTCCAGGGGGGTTAGCACAGTTTTTAGGAAGCCATAAGAATAGATCATCCCTTTTTGAATCAGGTGATCTTATCTTTCTTCCATACATATCAACAAAAACACACTGAACATAAGAAGCTTCGACATGGTTATTTCTTCTAGAGGCTCTTCTTCTCTTATGAGCTTGTCCAGTAGAAGAAGTAACTTGTCTTAAAGCAACAGACTTGAAATTCTTTTGATAAGGATAAGTTTTACTAGAACCATCAAAGGTTCCAGCTGGTCTGGCAGATGACTTGAAAGTTTTCTGCAGGTGAGTAGGAGTCATCTGGTTCTGCCTCTTTTGAGAAGATCCAGAATGTCTTCTACTCTGCTGGCCTGGCTGAGGTCTTTTATTTTGGGTATAGCCCTTCTTAAAATTCCTCCTCTGTCTTTTGGGTTTTTGAGTTTTAGGACTCATCTGCCCATTAGGCTGAGTTGCCTGGTCAGCTTGCCTTTTACCCTTATCAATAAAATTACTAGTCTGTTCTTCTTTCTGAACATGTGAGGATTCAGGTTTGGAAAAACCAAGGCCTGTTTTATCATGTTCTCTTTGAGATGAGGCAGCTATGTGTGACACAGCATTGTTTGCTGTTGTCAGCTGCTCCAGTCTCATCTTAAGCTTGTCCTCACTTTCTTTTACAATTTTGTTTTGGTGGAAGAGTTCATCAAACTTAGCTTTAAGCAGATTATATTCATTGTCTTTCTCAATGTTTTCAACAACCAACCTTTCTATCAGCTTAACTTGTTCATTACACCTGGTTGTCAAGTCAGAAGACTCTTCAACTAGTGTATGATTTTGTTCAGCTGGTAGATTAGCTGAGTTGCCTAAACATTGTGAAAGCTTCTGATTTTCTGCTTTCAAGTTTGTGTTCTCTTCTTCCAATTTTTGACAAAGTTGTATAGAAGTTTGGAGATCTAATAGCATCTTCTGCATATCAGACTCCTCTGATTGTCCAGAAAAAGAAGAATGAGAAGAAGAAGAGGGAGTTCGATTACATACCTCGTCTGTTACCAGACATATCTCTTCGTCTGGTCCATAATTGGATGATGAACCAGAAGTGGATACCTCATCTTCCTCATCTGCTAGGCTTCTTTTGGAGTATCTCATGGTGTCTCTTCTACTGCATCTCTTTGAGCCCATTTCTGCAAAATTTGTTAGCACAACAAATACTTGGGTTTTCAAAAAAATGGATCTACCCTGGTGACCACCGAGATGATTTCAAAACAGTGGTCTATAGGACACACTGCTCTGATACCACTTGTTGGTCCCAAAATGGTATCCAGCGGAAAGCGTTTTTAAATTTATTTTAATGAAAACCCGTTTACAAAATAAAGTGCTAGAATTGAAATGCAGAAATTTAAAGTGCAGAAAAGTAGAGAACACCGGATTTATAGTGGTTCGGACCAACTTGTCCTACGTCCACTCTCCCTTTCTTCAAAGGGGTCTTTCTCACTCTCCAACTTACTTACTCACTTACTTACTGGAATTTCCGAAGTACCAGCTCCTTCGTACAACTTACAACAACCTTATCTAACAAGATGAACAAGTTGAGTAATAATCCAACTAAACTCCTAATAGAGTGTATATAAACTAGAAAGGACAAAGGTGAGTGATTGGAAGAGTTCGTGTGTTCTTGGTGTGCTCTCGCGCGACTCTTCTATAATGAACTAATCCAAGCACTCCTATTTATAGTTGTGGAATTAACTAGCCGTTGGGAACTAGCAATTCAAACAACCATAATTGGAGGGATATAATCAATCAAAGATTGATTATATGATTGATTAGTTGACTTTAATCAAGCAATCAATCAATCAGATCCTCCATCAGTTGACTTCCAGATTGCCTTCTTCTCTATCATAGAACTCCAAAATCTCATTGTCTCCAGATTATACGCAGTCTCTAAGTGGGTGAACTAATCTGTCACACTCGTCTGGTCAGGACTTGTCTGGTCTGGGGTCTCATCTGGTCAGGTAACACTTCTGCTCTGGTCCTCATCTGGGAGAGGTCTTCTGGTGACTCCTCTGGCAGACTCCTCTGGTCAGACTCCTCTGGTCAGACTCCTCTGGACAGACTCCTCTGGCAGACTCCTCTGGTCAGACTCCTCTGGCAGACTCCTCTGGTCAGACTCCTCTGGTCAGACTCCTCTGGTACCTTCTCTGGTCACCTCATCTGGTCACCTTCTCTGGTAGACCTCATCTGGTAGACCTTCTCTGGTACCTTCTCTGGTCACCTCTCTGGTACCTTCTCTGGTCTGCACAGATTTCTTCCCCCTTAACCAAAGACCTATTCTAGACCTAGACTAATCTGTAGCTGACTAACAGGTTCAGCTAGTCCTATTATAAGTTCTTGTTTTAACATCTTCAAAACATCTAATCTATATCCTAACACTTCTTTCTCAACAAATTCTGTCAGGAGATCTTTGTTACCAGTCATGTGCCTGGAACATCCACTGTCCAAGTACCAGACTGAAGATTTTTTAGCTTCTCCTTTGTTGAAGTCCACTGAGCCTTGTAGTCAAAATCAAGCTTTAGGTACCCATTTTGTGTTGGGTCCTACCAGGTTAGCTGTACCTTTCGGAATCCAAATTTGCCTCACTGTTCTAATTACTTTAGAATGACTAATTTATCTTCCATAAACATCTACATAGATAGTTATCTCCTTGGGTGCTTTAGGAGTAAACTGTCTATGGGTGTCAGCTTTTGAAGGAACATGAACCTTCTTAACATTCTTCCTTTTAGGCTTGGGTACACCTGGCCTCAATTTTTGTTGATAAAGGTATGAAGAATCTTTTCCTTTAGGCACAAAAGGAATAGGTTTTCTATATGAGTCATTCCTTGAGGAATGCTCATGCCTGGGTGCTCTCAGCTGAGATTTCTTCATCTGGGAAGACCTCGGCTGATAGTACCTCTGCTGAGATCTAGTCTGATTAGTCAACTGAGTCTTTCCATTTGGTTTTGGCTGAGTTTGACTTCTCTTTTATTGGACCTCAGCTGGTTTTTTTCCTTTATCTAAAGTCTTTGGTTGAAAGGTCACAGACTTAACAAAAACTCTCTTTGTGCCACTTGAAGAAGCAACACTCAGAGGACCTTCTGAAGGTTTTGGAATATAACCTATCCCACACTTGTTATTAGGATTGTTTTGAAAGTTTTGAATCTCCTCTATGGCAAGAGAGGGTTTGTCAAGAGCATCAATCCTTTTTAACAAGGTCTCTTCAGATTTTTGTAAGACATCAATTTTCAGGAGAGAATCCTTCACTTGGCTTACCAATTTTAAATTTTCTTCAGTTAACTTTATCTTAGATTCAGTAAGATCCTTTATCGGTTGATCTTTGCCATTTCCTTGACTTTTGAGGGTTTCCACCTCTTTTGTCAATTCAAT
This sequence comes from Ballota nigra, assembly GCA_947034835.1. NCBI lineage: Eukaryota > Viridiplantae > Streptophyta > Magnoliopsida > Lamiales > Lamiaceae > Ballota > Ballota nigra. The sequence continues at coordinate 88,317,800 of OX344727.1, read as the reverse complement.
GGTAGATTGAGCTGAGTTAAGATCTGCCTGATTCCCAGATTCAATTAACTTGGAGTTTTCACTCAGGAGATTTTTGTTTTCATCTTGGAGACAAAAGCTTGCTTCTTGCAACCTTGAGAAATCAATCATCATTTGTTCCAAAGCAGACTGAAGTTTGAGTTCCTCAGTTGACTCTGAGCTTAGCTCAGGTGTGTGTTATAGAGAAATGGATGTTTTAGATTGTACCTCTGGTTCTTCTCTTGCCATGAGACACATGTCATCATCACTGCTGTCAGAGAACAGTCCATCAGATGACTCCAGATCTTCATCAACATCCTCAGCCACCATGGCTTTCCTTTCTCCATATCTCATGTCTCTTTTAGCTTGCCTTCCCTTTCTTTCCTTGGTGCTCAGTTGAGGACAATCATATTGAAAGTGTCCAACCTTCTTGCATTGAAAGCCTCTGTTGGCGTCATCGTTCTTTTCCTCAGTAGACTCTCTAGTCTTTGATGATGAACCTTCAGCTCTGGTATAGCTCTTGTAATCTTTCTTCTTTTCCAGCTCAGTTGAGCTTTTCTCTCCTTCTTTGGTGTCTTTCTGTGTATAACTTCTTCTTTCCCTGTTATCCCTGTAAAACCTCTTATATTTGCCAAAGCGGCTGTTAAGTTTTTCAAACCTTTTGGCCATCAGGCTGAGTTCCTCTTGCATCTCAGCCTTGCTTTGAGATTTACTTGCCTTTGTACTCTTCTGTGGCTTTGGGGATTTTGGCTCAGTCTCCTTAGCCTTGAAGGCAACTCCCTTCTCAGCTGAGGTCTCATCAGGAGCCCTTTTCCTGTTAAGATCAAACTCATAAGCTTTGAGTTCAAAGAATACCTGTTGCATAGACATGCTGGATAGATCCTTGGTATTCTGCATCATCACAGAGTATACATCCCATCTTGAGGTTAAACCTCTCAGAATCTTTAAGGCAACTTCTCTTTTGGTGTAGACTTTTCCCAGAGAATTTATTTCATTCATTATGTCAGTGAACCTCCCATCAAGCTGGTCAATGGTCTCAGTAGGCTCCATGGTGAATTGCTCATACTTTTGAACAGTTACTGAAAGCTTGTTCTCCTTTATCTTGTCAGTTCCTTCACACATAAAAGCAAGAGTGTCCCAAAGTTCCTTTGCAGTCTTGCAATGGATCACTCTTCCCATTACAGAATCTGGAATGGTGGTGTAGAGAATATTCATGGCTATGAAGTTGAGGTTGTGTCTCCTCCTTTCATCTGCAGTGAAGATATCTTCATCCTTGGGCCATTCTTCTCTTGGATCTGCAATAGTTTCAGCTGTGGTTCAAGGGTTAGGGGTCATAAAAATAAATGGACCTTTTGTAATCACACTTAACATTTCATCATGCACACAGGCAAAATGAGCTCTCATTCTGATCTTCCAGAAATCATAATTTTCCACTGAGAATTGTGGAAGCTTGTGATGGGACATATGGTTCAAGGGATTGACTCCCATGTTGTTCTCCGCTGGTGGTGCCACCCTAGCTGCATTGTCAGCCATAGTATCTAAATAAATTTATCAAAAGATCAATTCAGTTGACCAAATATAAAATACCTTTTAGCTCAAGGTATACTTAGAACAATGGTCTTTTGAACCACTGCTCTAATACCAATTGTTGGTCCCGAAACTAGTACACGGGTGTATGGGGGGGGGGGGATACACCTGAGGTTACAAATTTAAACTTCTAAAAACTTATCAGGTTACTTAAGACAGTAACTCGTCAGAGGACTTGAAGTCTGCTGAGAATTACTTGTGAAAGCTTACTGAGATAATTCCTCCACTGAAAGCTCAAGACTTTCAGTTGAACTACTATCTAATTAGCTTTCAGATGCGGATTAGTGAGCCCTTAAGAAATCTCGTTTTACTTTGATAAACTTTGAAAGAATAACTCACACCTAAGAAAATAGCAAAATGTAAGTACACAAGATATAAAGTAGTTTAGAGATGAATCTCCTACGTCCACTGTCCTGATTAAACATGAGAATTCCTTTCACTTGGAATTCCATATGTTATAGTGCCAAGGTGCACTGATCAATAAATCCTCTCTTAGGATGATTTATCACTAGGATAATTCCAGGTCCTAGTTCCCAAAACAAACTAGCTTTCAGACTGATACAAACAATCAGCTTACTAACACCACTTAACACTAACTCTCAACCTAACAACTGAGTAGGGTTTGGTTCCAACTGTTGTGAGATAATCCTTACAATTTAGCTCAAGGCTTAGGATGAATTATCTCCTTCTAAGGTTTGGATATAGCTTTAAGCTCGATTACAGAAGGCTTAGTATGCTCTCTACAGATATGAAACACTTGGGAAACAGAGGTAATTTCGAGTGCTTCTTAGTAGGTTATGAATGTAGAGATAGCTTTGATCTTGTGAGTTTCCCATGCATAATAATGAGCACATCCTTCTGTATTTATAGACCTTCTTGAAAATCTTCCCGTTGGAGTTGAATCTTCTCAAGTAAGTCTTCTTGTATCTGATTGGTTCAAACGACTCTATTTGAAGCTTTAAGTCTTGTCAAGAAACGGCTGAAAGACCATGCCTGTTCACCAACTTTCTATAGAATGCTAGGAAAAGACTTTTGGTACTTGTCAGTCTGGGACAGGTCGGCTGTCAGTAGAGTACACCTGCGTGTCATCTTCTCATTGGGCCGTTCAGTCTGCTTGCTCAGAATCTAGTCTTTCTTTAAGGTGGAACTCCTCTGAGAGAACCTTCTTATTCCTTCATTTATTGTAAGCTTCACTGAAATTCATTTTGTCTTGTTCCAACCAGATTAACTAACAACTTTTAATGTGTTTAGCATTGAATGTGCTTTGTTAGTTTACATCAGTGGACCTTGGTCCTCTCCTGATGGTTTTAGTCTTAGTGTGAATGCACTTAGAAAACATTCAAGACTTAGACTATTTCACAGATTAGTTTGTCTTCAGTGGACTTCATTCTTCAGCGGACTTCAATCTGTAATACACTCTAGAAATTTCTAACTGCACTTCAGTTCCTTAACATTTGAACTGACTTTCTAAACTACAACTCTACTGAACAATTTTACTTACAAATGACTTAAGAGGAACATTTTGGCATCTTAATCAAAACTTAAGTCTATACAATTTCCCAACAAAGTAATTACTTATTGATTTGAACATTTGCGTTAACAAACTCAATCACATTATTATATTGGACACTTGAACAACCTATTTGTATTTAATAACCAAACATTGAACAACTCGGTCGTATGTCGCTAGAAAATAAGTTTTCTTTACTTTTCTAAAGCTAAAAACTCAACATCAATGTTTTCACTTGAAATAAATAATTACTTATTGATTTGAACATTTGCTTGAACAAACTTAATCGTATTACTACACCGAACACTTGAACAACCTAGTTGTGTTCAATAACCAAATATTGAACAACTAGATCATATATCGCTAGAAAATAAGTTTTCTTTAATTTTTTAAGGTTAGCCACTCAAAATCAATGTTTTCACTTTAAATAAGTAATTACTTATTGATTTGAACATCTGCGTGAACAAACTTTAATAAAATAAAATCAACCCGGTTGAGGTTGTTAAACAACCCTGTTGTTGGACAACTCAGTTTTAAACAACTCCATTGTATATCATTGAAAATAAGTTTTTCATATGATTTTTCAGCCTTAAAAGTCAAAATTGATGTTTTGTCACAAAAAAAAGTAATTACTTATTGATTGAACTTTTATACAAACAACCTTATTAAAATGAAATCAACCCGGTGTTGAACAACCCTGTTGTTGAACTACTCAGTTTTAAACAACTCTATTGTATATCATTAAAAATAAGTTTTCCCTATGATTTTTCCAGCCTTAAAAGTCAAAATTGATGTTTTGTCACTAAAAAAAAATAAAAATTACTTATTGATTAAACTTTTATATGAACAACCTTATTAAAATAAAATCAACCCGGTGTTGAACAACCCTACTGTTGAACAGCCCAGTTTTAAACAACTCCATTGTATATCATTGAAAATAAGTTTTCCATATGATTTTTTCAACCTTAAAAGTCAAATTTATGTTTTGTCACTAAAAATAGTAATTACTTATTGATCTATTACATGAACAACCTTGATAAAATAAAATCAACCCGGTTGTTGAACAACCTTGTTTTAAACAACTCAAATGTATATCAATGAAAAACTAGACACTTACAAATTTAAAAAACTCATTCTTATGTGGTAAAACCACTTGTAGGTTAAACCTGTGATGAGTGTAAAATCCAACAAGGAGAAACATAAAAACTTATCACCAAAGCTGAGGCACAATGCATCACTAGTAAAATTGGTGCGAGCCTTTTTAGGTGACTTTCTTCTTAAATATAGACTATGCACTAACTTCCCAAAAAACTGTATGTCCCCCATTCCATGAAACTGACCAAAACAATAATCTTCCAATATCTTCTTGTGTGTATTGTCTAGCTTATTATAAACCGCGTCAACAATTGATGGAGTGCTTTGTGTACTTACTTTTGCATCAAACCAATCTGCTACGGGTATAACATACTCAATCATGCAGGATTACTATCACGGGGTCAACTTTAACACTGCATGTGTAAAGACAGTTGTACTATTAAGCTTCAAAAAAACAATAGAATTATTTCATAATTGACAAGATTATCGGTTTCTAAACTAAACACACCTCTCAAGCAGCCCCCAAAATTAAAATTCACAATTATCGAAGTTTGCATAATCCAAAAAATTCTAAAGGAGAAATGAAGATTCCAAACTTGAAAAAGTAATGCTTAGAAAGTTCAGACAATTATGATATTTCCATTATAAAAAACAATTTTATACTTGCTCATATAGTATTATAAGTTTTAAAGTACATATAAAATTATAAGACAATAAAAAACATTGAACCTGAATGATTCTTAAGCTTAAGGAATAAAGAATTTCATGATAATTGAAATGCATTACTCCTAATTAATGGTTCAACCGAAAACTAATACAAAAAGAGAGTCGAGGAAACAATACCCAAAATCACCACTTCAACCCCTGTAGCTGTGATTTCATAATAGCCAGCTGCTAAATGTTTTAATTTGGAAAATAATGCATAAAAGAGAGAGTGAGCATGAATACCATAGAGATGAGATTCAAAGATTCATCATAGGAACTCATGGGGAAGGGCGTGAAGTCACATCCACTGAATGAAAGGTGAGGCATCTAAGTTAGAGCTTAATATGAAGGGATTAATATCAACAAACAAACCGGTTTAAATAATCAAACAACCAAAATTAGACAAATTAACAGTAAATTAGGTTAAGACAAGAAATAAAGCTTAAACAATAAAAATTTATGGTAGGTTATGCTGGAAATCCTTCACTTTTGCACAAAAAATCCCTAACCTAACCTGCAAATTCCACTTCCATAGTTGTTGCCGCCGCTGCCGCCGTTTTCCTTCGCCACTGCCATCGGTTTCTCTCCACCGCAACCACCGATTTTCCTCCTCCGCTGTCGCTGGTTTTCCTCTTCTGTTACCGCCGGTTTTCCTTTGCCGTTTCGCCAATTTCTTTGCCATCGCTACCGAACAATTTAGCCTCTCAAATCCTCCTTTGAACGCGACAGTGAAGATGATGATAAACTTTCTTTTCTTTTCTCACGTAGGTTTCTTTTCTCACACAGTTTATTTGTTTTTTTAAATTAAAAGTTAATTGGGTCAAAGTGGAGTTGGGTCAGAATTAAACATATGTCGGGTTATCCGACCATATTTGACCATTTCCACATTAATTAACATACAAACAATATATAAGTTAACTGTATGGAGTGATCCAACACAGGAATGGATAGACATTAAGGGTTTTCAACCTCAAACTTAAATTAATTCTGGAGGATACAAAATAATGTTAGTTATTTATTTATAAAAATATATGTTTAATGTATACATACTTATTGCATAATTATTTTAATTCGTGAATTTATCTCAATATTATAAAAATAAATCTTAAAAAATTAGTATGTACAAGTAACCATATGAAAGGAAGATTTTTATAGATGAATTTTTTAGACTCCATTGATAATTTTTAAAATATCTCGTTCAAAGTGACACTTGAAGAATATTGTGGACTGTCTGAATTATTTGAAAGATAAAACAATACTTGCACCAACTCTTTAAATAACTTGAAGAGTTACAATGTATCTTTGGGATAGAGGGAGTAATATTTATAAAACTTTATTTTCACAAAAGTTTCTCGACATCTGCATTACTTTCTCTTAAAAAAAATAAACCTTCAAATTAAAAAAAATAATAATATTATCTATTTAAAATGAAAAATGCTTTATTATGAATACTAATAAACACTCTGAAACGAAACAAACAAACTTCAATATAAATTGAGAACCAAAAAATTAATTGTACAATTATGGTCGTACATCGCACGGGTTCAGTTACTAATTATATATGATATAGTAGTATATAATAACAATTTTTTTTTTCTTTTTTTAGAATTTTTCTAGTACATAAACTACTTTCTAAACCTGCAAAGACTGTTAATGTTACCAGATTAATTTATACACCTAATACTTAATAACCATAAAAACATATCTAACATTACACCATTTGCATTAAATAATTATCAACATGTTAATTGTGTATCACAACATAGAATTTCCAGTGACACTCCAATATCACACCATCGGTAAAAACTTCCTCTAAAAATTTTGTAGCCTTAGTCTTGCATTACGATTAGGGGTGGTTCGATACGATATTACCGAAAATATCGAAGCATACCGTATATCATAACAAAATTTATTTCTCATACTGATACCGTACTAAAATTTTCAATATACCAAAAGTCACTATACTGAAATCTTGGTATATCAAAGTTACATACCGCATACCGTACAAAAAATTCGATATATCGTACCATAACGAATTTTCAGTATATACGGAAATTTACTGAAATAATTGTACACTATTTCACATCGAAACATGGGTATACCATTCATATCGAAATTATTTATAAATAATTTTGTATAATTTTAACATTTCGATACGGTATATACAAGTATATCGAATACCTAAAAAAATTCTGGTATTTTGAGTATATATTGAAGTATAGTGGTATGCCAAAATTTTCATACTGTGATCGTACCATTTTTTTTGTTAAATTTGATAATTTCGGGCATGGTAAGCACAATATATAGAAAACTTCGGTATATTCTCCACCCCAAGTTACGACAAATATTATCCTTAAATGCCACGACTTGGTTCAAGAGTTAGACCTCGCCTGACGAGGTCCACCTTGGTCAACTACGTCAATATAGTTCGACAGCGAGCTCCCCACTTACCTTGGTGCTAGGCCATGACATGGTTGCATCGACCTAGTCCTGTGAGGTCCGTCTTTGTTCGCTCGTAGGTCCATTCCAACAGAGCTCGGCAAACGAACCCCCATTACCTTCCCTTGTTTTGGGCATCGCGGAACACGGCCACGGCGAGGTCGTGCGACCTTGAGGAGCTTGGTGTGCAACATCGAATAAAGAGATCTCCGACCTTAGATGTCGAGCTTGGTCTCAAAATAGGAGTTGACAAAATCAACCTAGATAGAAAATAAATAATTTTTAATCAAATAGAGTAAAAATTACCTATCTAGTTAAAAAAGGAGAACACCTTTTGCCAGGAAATCTCTGCCAAAATACAATGAAAACCGACCATTGGCCCAAACTGCGATAAAAAGACAGGTTCGACGCAAAACATTGTATCCAGCAAATTCATGCATTTAATGCATGAATTTAATGAAATATTAGGGCAACATCCCCTATTATACTAATAGAGAGTTTTCTATGCTTATGTGTCGTCACTAGATTAATTTCGTCTACGTGTCGTCTTGAGGTTAGTTTCGCCCATGTGGCATGATTGTGTAAGCTATACATGTGGTTTTATGAATCTTATGTGTCATTTGTGGAAGCTGTACATGTGATTTTATGAATCTTATATGTCATTTATGTGACTTTTTATAATAAGAGCCTAATAAAAAAAAATGTAATTATGTGGATTTGAACCCTTCACCTCATCATCATCATGAGTAAAGTTTAAGTTGTTTACCAATTAAGCTATGTTATGAATATCTTCAAAGTGTAAATTCAATTGTAAATAACTTGAGCCTATTAAATTTATTATAAATTTTATGTTGTGATTGTTATTTATATTTTATTTAACTATATTTGATAATATTCTATATTTAAAAAAATTTGTGTCAATAAAGTATAATTAATTCTACGTATTATTATTAAATTTATAAAATTTTAATTATGTGAAATTTCAATGTTTAATTGAATTGTTTTTATTGTCTCACTATATTTGAGGATTTCCTATTTAGAGAATTTTAATTTGCGAATTTTTTTAAAATAGAATTTAATATATTAAATAATTTTGTTTTATACTATCAATTAAATAATTAATTAATTTTTTTTAAATTTTCAAATGTCTTAAATTTTACTCCCTTGGTCCCAGGAAAATTTGCACACTTGGGATTACACGTGGATTAAGAAAAGTGACAAAGTAGTGTAATATGAGTAAATATGTGTATATTTGTGTGAGTGTGCACACAAATCAGTGATTCCTCTTTAGGTAGTGTACAAATTGGTGTGAGAAGTCCAAATAAAAAAAAGTGTGCAAATTTCTCTGGAACGGATGCAAATTTCTCTGGAACGGAGGGAGTAACATTTAATTGACAAATCTTAATGTCTAGGAAACACAGTAAACCCAAATTATAATTGTCTAATTTTTTATTTATTTTATATTAAATTTGATATATTATTTTTTTATTGAATTAATTGTGTTTAACATGTGTCATTATGTTTGTGTAATAATATTGTCTCTAATTAAAAGAAATTCATAATTGAACATTGCACACATATATAAATATACATATATTTTGATATCTATTTTATTTAACATAATTTTTATATTTTTTTATATAGTAAGTCGCATTAAAGCCCACCAATGATTTATAGAGTATGTATAGAGTGAAATTAGTTTATACATGAATCATTGAAGGGTATTAGTTGTTTTCACTAAAGAGTATTAGTTGTTTTCACTGAAGAGTCTTTGTTTATTTTCACTGAACAACTAAGACTCTCCAGTGTGAATAAATAATATTCTTCACTGAAAATAACTATCACTCTTTAGTGATAACAACTAATACCTATTAATGATTCATATATGAATAAGTTTCACTCTATACTTTGTTTGATGTATATTGTCCATGTTATTTTTTTTTATTTTTAAATGCTTATTATTTTATATTATATAATTTAAATGACATATGTATGTATGGAAAGTACTTATTTTGTACATGTACAATACAATGCATATTTATATCTTATAATATACTATTTAAAAAATTTATAGATGTAATATATTTGAAAAAAAATAGAGCTTTAAAAATAATGTAAAATAATAATAATAAATTTAGGGTTAATTCTATATTAATTCACAATCTTTAGGCTCAGCCTCATTTTAATCCCAACATTTAAATTCATCACATCTTTAGTTGTTTCAATTCGATATACGAATTGCATATTTCGCAAAAAAATAAAATGAGAGTGCATTAGTGCTTGGATGGAAAATCGACCGAGGAAAATATCCCAGAGAAATATTTGACGTGTAATTGTGAAAATAAATCATAATTTAAATGTGTATACCAAATTAAAATTAAAAAATATATTAAATTTCATAAGAATATTGAAAATTGTAATTAAAATGAGGTTGAGCCTAAAGCTCGTGAATTAATAAGAAATTAACTCATAATTTTATACATATATTCATTATATAATATAATTATATTATTTTACTATGAACAATTTATTTAAGTATATAAAATACATATACAATTATTTTTTTGTGAAAACTCCGCGTAATACGCGGGCACTCATCTAGTAAAATATAACATTGGGCACTAGAAATACAGTCTCCAAGAGAAATATCACCAAGGTTAAAACCGAGCCTAACAAACTCAGCAATTCTCTCGTGCATATATTTGCTTTTTTGCATTCATTGCAATATTTCAATCTCCTCATCAGTGCTTGTTTTATCCAATCTATTTTCTTATACACTCTCTAATCCACTTCAATTTAAATTGGGTAACAACATTCTGTATACACAAGAGATCGTAACCAACCTCTCAATCATAGGTAGTGTAGTTCCACCACTTGAATTATTTCACTTCGTAAAAAATAGTGAAAATATGTATAACTGTTAAAAAATACATTTAAGTTACATGATACATGAGCACAAGATACTTATTATTAATTTATTACTAGTATTATTTTATTTTTTGTGTGTTAATGATGTTAAATCACATAATAATTTGTCTCAATCCAATTTTTTTTTTTTTTTAAATTGTCTCAATCCAAATTGATATCTACTCTCTCCATTAATAAAAATTATTAGTAATTAGCAATAATACAATAAAAATCAATGCAAATTATAACGATAAACAAACAAGGAATTACTGTCATCAACTTGTAAGAGAGAGAGACAATCATTTTTCCCCAACCCCACCGGCCACCCCCCCTACCCTTTCTCGATTCCTAGAGATACATCTTCTCCGACGATTCAGATTCTTCCACGGCTCAACTATCACCGCCACATCCGCTGCCTGTAACCGGTCCGACCATCACTGCCAGCGGAGGTTTTTTCAAAACGCCGTCGTCTTGGTGGAATTCGAAATATTCCATCCTAAGAAGTCGATGCACAGTGCTGTTGAGCTTTACACCCAACCCCAAAATCTACAATTCTTCCTAACCCTACCTCATATCCTATCCGTAGATCCCGCCAATTACATCAGATCGTTCCCTATGTAGAATGCTTCTCGATTATGTTCGATCTGTGAATTGATCATCGATCGATCGGATTCGCTGCCTTCTCGAATCTCGTTGAACTTGTGGAGAAATGGCGGGGCAGACTCCGAATATGGAACAATTTGAAGCGTATTTTCAGAGAGCAGATTTGGATCGGGATGGCCGAATTAGTGGCAACGAGGCCGTTACTTTTCTTCAAGCTTCGAATTTACCTAGACAAGTCCTTGCTCAGGTTCTTCTACTAAAACTTTATATCTAGTCCCGATTTCATCTCGACCTTTTTATTTGGCGGGATTGCGTGAGAAGCACTAGCTCTCCTTTTTATCACTTCATTCTTCTCCGTGATTAGTCGCCATTTCGAGATTGCTATGTGGTATGTTGATGTGTTGTTTAGTTGGAGAGTGTAGATAGTTCCCCATGGCGCTGAGTTTCTTTTTGAGTTATGCCAGAGTATTTAAAACACTAACGATTCCATTTTGTGCCATGCGTTTGCTGTCCCAATTTGAGTGTATAGGCAAGTAGCGTAATCACCATGGATGTGAAATGTTAGCAAATCCACAGTATTTTGCTAAGAAACCGTGGACAGGTTGATGGATACTGGGTTAATTTCATTGAGGATTAATTTTAGACTAATTATACAAATTATTATCAAGCCATTCTATAAGGCAGCTGAAACAATCAATCTGTGAGGATATGATTGAATTATTTCTGTCGTTTGCTGAGATTAAGTTCAATCATTCATGGAAGTCCGAGAGAATGTTACAATAGTGACACAGTTTCAATGTTGGGTAGATGCAGGTTATGTAACATTATGCTTCTCTTCTTTGGCTGTTTATTGATTGATGAGTTTTTTTTATATGTGTTGCTTAGGATCAATCTTTGTTGCATATAGAATTATCTAGGTTGGTTTGGTCGCCTCTGATGTCACTCTCCATATTAGTTTGACTGATTTCTGATGCTGACCCCCTTGCCTTGTCACTCATCATAGATGTCGGACGGATTCTGATGCTGTCGGTCATTCACATAATATATTCATCTATACTAAAAATAATCCAGTGGATGGAAATGGATTTTGTTCTTGTTTATGTGTCATATAATACCTTTTGTATCATCCTTCTGCTGCTTGGTTCTTTTTTTTTTTTAAACTGTGGTGTCCATTTTGTCCTACAACGTGGAATACTTTTTGTATTTGAGCTAAGAGCCATTGATGCTTAGCAAAAATATTATTGACATTAAGATCGAGATGTATATCCTTTAAATGCTGGTAACTTTTGACCTGCTTTCTGAGTGTGCTTTGTGTAGTAGGCCCTAATTTTTATGCATTTGTGGATATTGTGCAGATATGGACTTTTGCTGATCAAAACCGTGCTGGTTTCCTGGGTCGCTCAGAATTTTATAATGCTCTAAAACTTGTTACAGTAGCACAAACCAAGCGAGATTTGACTCCAGACCTTGTCAAGGCTGCTTTATATGGTCCAGCTTCATCCCAAATCCCTGCTCCTCAGATAAATCTTGCGCAATTGGGTGGCCCTCCATCCTCTGCACAAAGTGTTGGTGTAAACAGTCAGCAGGTATTGTTAGCTCAGCAAAATTCAGTCACAAGGCCTCCTCGGCCTCTGTCTCCTAGTCCTGCAGTTCAGTCTCAGCCAGCTTTTGCATCCCAAGGTATGCCTGGGACAAGTTCTATGTCCGCATCTACTGATGGCTCGCGAGCTGGATCTTCTTCTCAAGTTCCCAATAGAAGCTTATTGCCTCCTGCAGTTCGGGGTAACATTAGCCAAATGACATCACCCATTACCCAAAATAATGCACCAGCAACTACTGGATTATTGCAATCTGCTTCTTCCAAACCGAATGATACAGCTTTGCCGAGTCCCCAGGTTGTAAAGGAAGACACCAGATCACATTCTACTAAAGGAAATGGCTTTGCTGCAGACCCTGTGTTTGGAGACGTGTTCTCTGCTGAGCCGCCTAAACCACAACAAAATTCCAATGCCCTTACACAATCTCAACCATCCATTTCCCTTACACCATCTCAATCACAACAAAGTTCCAATGTCGTTACACCGTCTCAACCACAACAAAATTCCACCGCACATATGTATCCTGCCAGCAGTATACCTGTGTCATCAACTGGGAACAAGACTCTATCAAGAGAGCAGCCTGTAATTACGTCAAGGACTGCCCCTCAACCCACAAATATTCAAGCCCAGCAATTCCAGTCCACTGGCAAACCAAGTCCACATGTTTCGGCACAAAAACCCCCTATATTTCCTGGTGCTTCTAGACAATCTCAGCCTCCATGGCCAAAAATGACTCCGTCTGATGTTCAGAAGTATAGCAAGGTATTTGTGCAAGTTGACACTGACCGAGATGGGAAAATTACTGGTGAACAGGCACGGAATTTGTTTTTGAGTTGGAGATTACCAAGAGGTAGGCCATAATCTATTTATGAATTGAAAATCTTTTTCTTTTTTGATATTTCCTTTTACTGGTCTCTGTTTTTCCTTTCTAGCAAAACCTAAAACATGTGACTTCATAGTTGATGGTGGCAGCCCTTTCCCTGATTATTTTTCTGTCATTCAGTGTTTCAAAACTTATTTTGAAGGGTTATAATTAGTTATTTGTCACTTCTACCTCAGAAATGATCTGGGGCAAAGCAGCAAAATATAGAACGAGTCGTGAGACTTATACTTTCCTTGATATGCTGTTGGCGTGCTTGTGTCTTTGAGCCAAATATCTTGATTTTAGTTTTTGATGCTCTTAATTGATTTTGTTCAGTAAAGCTACTTACTCAATTAATATGTTGTTTCTGTTAAATAGAGAGGGGCTTTAGTTAATTTTTCTGTCTTTTGTATCTTATGGAATCTTGGAGTGAATACCAGATATATTATTTATGATGGAGTTCCAATGAGAGGCTTCTTCTCATCTATAAAGCATGATTAAGTTTCTATGTTACAACTGAGTGGGATTGAGGTATCATTATTATTTATTTATTTTTCTCATGAAAACGAGTCAAAAACTTTCGTGAACCCCAGGTCACGTGAACTCTGTTTCTTCAAATATACACACTACCACTGTTTAAAAATCAAGTTGTAGTGTATGTGCATAATAGTGATACCCGAAAAAGAAAGTTCACGTGGGTTCACAAGAGACTTACTCTGAAACAAAGGATAAAAATTATACTCCCTCCGTCCCCTCTTAAACTTCACACTTTCCTATTTGGGACGTCCCACAATAAATTTCACACCCAAATAAGGAAATAAAACACACTCACAATAACTACTTTAATTCAAAATACTATTCACCCATTGGTTGAAAAAGTCAATAAAACAGTTTTTCTTAAAATCTGTGCCACCCAACCTATGAAGTTTAAGAGGGGACGGAGGGAGTAATTGAATTTCTTGTTGGTTTAATTTGTAATCCTGGAACTCATGCTTGTATTAAAGCTTTCTTAATCTGTTATCTGCTACTTGTCTATGTATAAGAAGTTTTGTCTCACACCTAGATGACATACTTTTAATATTATTTACTGGCTGTGATGAGCCAAGATAAGGTACCTGGTCCTTGTATGATTTTTTGTAGTCTTTAAACAACTTGCTGTGCTTCGGAATGACTGCCTCTTCCAGATCTCAGTTGATTAATTTGTTTTTCTCAGAGGTTCTGATGCAGGTATGGGACTTATCTGATCAAGACAATGACAGTATGCTTTCTTTGAGGGAATTTTGTTTTGCTGTCTATTTGATGGAGAGATATAGGGAAGGGCGTCCTCTGCCTTCGACGTTTCCTAGCTCTTTTATCTTAGATGAAACATTGTTTCCTGTCTCTGGTCCACCTGCTGCTGCATTTAGCAATACATCTTGGAGACCTACTCATGGTTTATATCTTATCCCCTCAATTACTTGTTTACATGGGAAGCTAATTTATATCACCTCATAACTGTCCATCTTCTATTAGATTTCCAGCAAGCCCAAGCGTCCAAGAACGCACTGCCAGGGGCATCTGCTGCTGTTAGGAAGCCACCCCGCCCAGTTCCTGTCCCCCAGCCTGAAGAGCCAATCCAACAAAAAGCTAAAGTTCCAGTGCTCGAGAAGCAACTCCTAGATCAGCTCAGCACAGAGGAGCAAGATTCATTGAACAGAAAGTTTGAGGAGGCAAAGGATGCTGAGAAAAAGGTGATCTTATTTTTTGTAGACGTCAATTGCAAAGTGTTCTCCTTAATTGTTCACACTTATTAAATTTTGAAATTTGATCTTAGAATTGATTTTCACTTAAATTGCATTAGCTTACGACACTGGATACAGCTTCTCTCATTGGTTGGGGCCTATACACATCTATACCATGAATGACCTTTTTTATTTTCTTTGACTGCTTATCATACACTTCTTTTCATGTAGTTACTTGAACTTGTTTCAATAAAATCATGCTTCAATAGTCTGATGCAGTCACAATATACAAGATTTGTGAAAGCATAATCTTTTGAAAATTGATAATTAGACTTCTAGTTTTGAAATTTTGCTTAATGCTTTGGAAAGAGTTCAAAGCAACTACTCCCTCTGTCCCGGAACTACTTTCATAGTAGAGGATGACACATTTTTTTAAGAAAAAAGAGTATGTGAGTGTGGGGTAAAATAAAGTAATAGTACTTCAATACTTTATAGACTTTTGTGAGAGTTATTTCCTCTTTAGTAGTGTGAAAGTAGTTCTGGGACTTCCAAATAAGGCAAGTGTGTGGACTTAGTTTTGGGACGGAGGGAGTAATTTGTTTTTGATTAGGCTGTCTATAAGTTCTTATTATATTTACATTTTCTTCAATGACTTTTGATTAGTTATGTGTTTGGTATTGGTTCGATTCTCATTCCTTGCTCAATTTATTATACCACAATTAGGCATTACTCTAGCTATTTTTCGTTTATTCAGTGTCATTGTTATAAGAAGCTGTCAATGTTTTAAAAAGCTAATTCGGGAACCGAGGCGTTTTCTTGTAGTACACCGAGGCGTAGGAACCAATTCGAACGGAGGCGTAGGAACTGAGGCGTAGATATATATATTTTTAAGCTTAGTATATTTAGTTTATTAAATATTATTTAATTTTTTCCTCAATTTTCTCATTTTGCGTTCATGTTTAAGAAAAAATAAAAAGAATACGTCTTCATCCCAAAATTTCTCAACAAGAAATATTATAGATATTTATTTATTTAGTTAATTCATTTAAAATTTAAATCTTATCATTTTTCTCCTGAAACCTCCTTCTAAGTCATTTTTCTCCTAAAACCTCCTTCCAAGACTTTACATCTCTCTCAACAGAACAAGCTCTTAGCGTTCGCTGCCTAGGTGCGCCTCAGACAGTGAAGCGCGTGCCTCGGTGCGCCTCGGACAGCTGAGGCGCGCGCCTCTTGTTCTACAACTGAGGCGACGCCTCTGAGGCGTTTTTTCCCATTCTAGAACTAAGGCTAGCCTCAGTTCGTAAGCCTCAGTAGTTTTTTAAAACATTGGAAGCTGTTATTAAATCCAAGATTTTTGTCATCTTCAATTCAGACCCATGCATATTGGTGAACTTCAGGGTTAATTGTTGCTGCAAGTTAAGCTTCACTTTATATTGCTTCAACTTTCAGTATGTGTGCTCTTTGTTAATTATATATATGCATGTCTTCTCTTAGTTTTAGCTTCAAAATAGTCCAATCACAACGTTAATCTTCCACTTGAGTGTACAACATAAATTACCCAAGTTCTTTGGATATAAAATGGAAAACGTCAATTCTTTGGCTGCTCGGTCTTATTATGTAGTTGTTTCTTTGAAATTCATATACTATTGAACTGGGTGATTCACAGCTAGTGAAGTTTATGAGCCAAGAGCATACAAGTTTTACCTTGTCATTGATCAGACTTGTTTTTATCCATTTTTAAGATTCATACATTGGGAATATTGCATAGTTTACTGTGAGTGGCCAAATTCGTGTAAGTAAAATTTGTATTTGTAAAGAAGATTTCGTTCGAATATCTCAACCCAATTGTTTTTTTAATTGTTTTAGTTCTCATTGTCTTCTATGCTCTTTGAGTTGACAATAATTGGAAGATACTCAGGGTTGGCGGCCCTTGATATTTTAGAGGGGAAAATAAAACCTTTATAAAAAGCAGGGAATTTGTGCATCTTATTCTGAATGGCCTAGTGTTTCAATGATTTCAGGTTTTTGTTCAGGTTATACTTGCATTTAAGTGGGTTTTTCATTTAATATTTTGATATTAAACATAAAAGGTCTATTATTCTTTGCACTAAATAACTATTACATATATGCTGGACTGTAGCCTGATCCTTTTTGTTTTTGATCTCTTTAACTAAATGTGTGAAGAGCACTATTCTGAAGTATAGCTTTGATTTGTACAACTTCAAATGTGAAGTGCACTCTCTCATGACCGTTTTAATTATCTGTTCCCCTTCTACTCCTTCCTCCATTTAGTGCAGTTTTTCTTATTTCATTTTAGGTGTCGGGAAAGTTTGTGCTTTTAATAGGAAATTTTGGGTGTTTGGAAAGGAGCATATATGCTTTCACTTTGGATTTTTGTTGGGGACAATACAGGATTAAATCAGGGCAGAGATAACACCATTTCTTATATGCTATCTTATTTTATGCAGGTGGTAGATCTGGAGAAGGAAATTTTTGAAGCCAAACAAAAAGTTCAATTCTACCATGCCAAGATGCAAGAACTTGTGAGTATTGTTCATATCAGATGGTACAATGGAACTGTTGGCATCAAACATAAAATCTATATTGGTATTTTGTAAGATTGCTAGAGATGCAAACACAAATTTAGGAACCAAACGTGCAGCTCATGCTTAGCATTTTTTTAGAAGTACTAGTTCTTGTATTTTAGGCTCTCATATGGGCTAAAACGCTCATTATTGGTCGTAATTACTGGTATTTTTAGCCCCTCCCCACCCATTTGGAAGGTTAACTGATAATGCACGACAAGCCTGCCAAACTCCTAATGGTACCATTTGATTTCAGATTCTATACAAAAGTAGATGTGATAATCGGCTGAATGAAATCTCTGAAAAAGTTGTAGCTGACAAGAGAGAGGTATTTTCTTGAAGATGACACTTGTACCGTATGTCTAGGATTCATTTCTATTTGGAGACCTATTTGACTGAGTTGCTCTGTAGGCTGAAGCACTTGCAAAGAAATATGAAGAAAAGTACAAACAGACTGGAGATGTAGCATCAAAATTAACAATTGAAGAGGCCACTTTTCGTGATATTCAGGTATGCTCCGAACCTGTTTCTAGTTACAACTATACATTGGTATTTGTACGGAGAGTTGCAAGACCTCCATGCTGTATGGATGTTAGATGATGTTAGTTTGATCATTTCATTTGTAGGAGAAAAAAATGGAACTATATCGGTCAATTGTCAAATTGGAACAAGAGAATGCTGATGGCGTCCAGGTTTGTAGTACCTCCAACTAATATTGTCAACACTAAAGAGAATATTTTTAGTGAAATATTTGGTCTCTGCCAGGATCGAGTTACTCAAATCCAATCAGAACTTGAGGAACTGGTGAAAGCTTTGAATGAACGCTGTAAAACTTATGGATTGCGCGGCAAACCAACATCACTCGTGGAGCTTCCATTTGGTAAATCTCATTCTGAAGTGAACAAAACAAGTTCATTTTCCAAAGCAAACCACATTAATAATTCATATGATGAATTTCATCATGCTTAATGAGTAATACATTTGTTGATTTTCAACTGATGCTTGCTGTTAATACTTGTCCAGGCTGGCAACCTGGCATTGAGGGAACGGCAGCTGACTGGGATGAAAATTGGGACAAGTTTGAAGATGAAGGTATATTTAGTAAAAAAAAAAGTAGTTTCTTTTTTAGCCAGTGTCTGGATTGATGGATTTACGATGAATTTGAAATTTATAGGTTTATATTGATAAAAAGTTGAAAATTGAAATCATCGCTTCAATTTAAATTTATTTCCGAGTGGATTGTGTAGATTTGCAGTCTTGTTTGGATGACTTAGATCCTTATGTTTCATATGCATTTGTTCAAATCCTTTTATCTCAAAAATCTCTATCCAATTGCAACCTCAGATATTCATGAAAGCATTTGACTGAGTACGAGCAGTCTCTGTTATCTGTTCATTGACACATATGTTCACTTATTTGTCCTTTGTTCTATTCATATTTTCAGGATTCACCTACGTCAAAGAGCTTACTCAGGAAGTGGAGAATGTCATTGCCCCTCCCAAACCAAAATCTGGCTTTAGAGAGCAGGTTAATCTGTCTGATAACAGCGCTACTGCGAAATCACCTTCTAAGGGAGATGACAAATCAGAATTGCGAAGTTCTGGGGAGAGAGTACCTGAAAATGACAGGCTAGATAGCAATAATACGGAGCAAACAGCAAGAACTCCGCCTGACAGTCCCGCTGGAAGTAACACGGGTTTTAGCCCATCCAAGGAATTCCGAGATATGAGAAATGGTTCACCACATGCTTTTGACACCCAAAGGTAACCATACCATCTTGTTTCTCCATTTTGTTTTTTAACTCTATTGTTCTTTTCTGCAAACATTTCACAAGTAACCGTATTTCCAAATGCAGTGAGTTCGGGGCTGAGTCTTTATTTTCTGGGGACAAGCGTTTCGATGAGCCAAGTTGGGGTTCTTTTGATACCCATTATGATGCAGATGCAGCATGGGATTCCAACCCTGTCCTTCCAAAGGTATGCGTGGTACTTCTTGGTATCACTTACCACTTCATGTATGTAATTTTCATTATTTTAATTCTCCACATCCGTATATCAGGAAGCTGAGTTCGACAAGCATAGTCAAGCTTCTCTATTTTCTCCTGATGAATGGGGTCTAAACCCAATTAAAACCGGGTCCAAAGGCAAAGACACGTCTAAACAAGGCCCATTTTTCGATTCAGTCCCAAGCACCCCACTGAATCAAGGCCCATTTTTCGATTCAGTTCCAAGCACCCCACTAAATCAGGGCTCGTTTTTCGATTCAGTTCCTAGCACCCCACTGAATAAGGGCTCGTTTTTCGATTCAGTTCCTAGTACCCCACTCTACAATGTGCCGCAATCTCCCCAAACAGATAACCTGTTCGCAAGGAACAGCCCATTTGCATTTGCAGATTCTGCCCCTAGCACACCAATGTACAATTTCGGCTCTCCTAGAAATTCAGAAGAGCAGCATTCGTTTGACAGCTTCTCAAGATTCGATTCTTTCAACATGAACGATAGTGGCCCGTTTGGTTCACGGGATACCTTCTCCAGATTCGATTCCATGCGAAGCACTAGAGATTCTACCGACTTTGACCAGGGAGGGTACTTTGGTCAGCAGGAGAGCCTCACGAGGTTCGACTCTTTCCGTAGCACTGCCGATTCTGATTACAACTTCGGGGCATTTCCTCCACAGCCCTCGTTGACGAGATTCGATTCTATGAGTAGCACAAGGGACATGGATTACGGCCATGGTTTCTCTTCATTCGATGATTCAGCCGACCCATTTGGGTCCAGCGAGCCTTTTAGGACATCTCATGAAGCTCAAACTCCACGGAAGGATTCTGATAGTTGGAAAGCCTTCTAATTCTGCAATTTTTTTTATTATTCTTTCTGGTGTGTGCTCTTGTTTCATATGACGCGTTATATGTTGCGTGGGGACATAAAATGAGGTGATCTGGTTTTGGCCTTTTTTACTTTGTTTACATGTTATTTCTCTATTGATTTGGTAATTAGGGTTTCTTTTCCCGGTGTTGATAATTAGCATATTCATTTTTAATGTTGTCAGGATTGTAAAATTTGTAACACTGTATGAGGAGACAGACATTTTTGTAGACTGCCCTTTTTGAATTTTTATTCTTGAAGAAGTTTCAGTGTGGTTGGTTATCGACGTTATTTGGGGCAGCTACTCAAAATTAGTTATTTTATTTTAGTTATCTGTCTATTTTAAGAAAAGGATTTAGGATATTCGACTCTGGTTTTTGAACTTCTTTATTTAGGGTAGATGTCATGAGGATTGCCCGATGAATTCAACTTCAATGTAAATATATCTTGCTTTTTTTTTTTTTTAATGATAATTTGTCAATCTCTTCAATGCACAAACTTCTCGGTTGCAATTGCAAAAGGTATCTTTGAATATACGAGCACAATATTAATATTCCTTTGTATTCTATAAATGTACATTCAATTTTAGACATGATAAAAATGTAGATTGATTTCCATTTGTACATGAACTAAACTATAAATTGAATGTTTAAATAAATTGCACAAAACCTAATACATATGTGATTATTCTAAACTACATTATCTATTTACTCATCAGCCCTACAGATTGCGTACCATACGTAAATTAAATATCATGAGACATTCTTATACATCTGAAGTTCTCAACGTTTTTAGGAATTGGACGCCAGATTCTGAACACTGAATTTCTTGATGCAAGAATAAAGTAAAACCTTAATCGTCAGACTGAATATCCCAATTTCTGAAAGCTTTTAAGACGCAACAACATGATTTCAATGTTGAGCACCAGCAGAATTCTTAAATTTTTTGGTTTCAAATCTGCATTTTGTTCGATATTTCTGTGATTTGAATATAGGCAGGAAGATGGAGAAGGTGGGCTGTTTACCTCTTTAGCAACATTTCAAATCTCAAGTTCAAGCCATCCCCATCCGATTTTCACTCAAAAGTAACGTCATTGAAAACAAGAACTTTCCAAAACCACAATTCAACATCAGCATACTAATTCAGATAACGATGTACGCAAATTACATATAATATCTCAAATGTCAGCAGCCTAACAGAATTACATTGGTGTGTTAAAAAACATACACATCATCTTAGAGAGACTAGCAGTTTGTCTTGTGAGCTTGTCACCAGAAAGTAAGTCAGGAATCAAAGATGTGAAGAGCATTACCAAATGCAAAGTCCATTTCCATGGAAAGGATGGTGAGTGATATTGTACCTTTACAACTGCAAATCAATTGACAATAGATCAGTTTTTGTTGAAAATGACCTTTGCAGTTGGGGAGGATCTTGGCATGCTCAGCAGTGTGATTAGGCGTGAAATTGTAATGATTCGTAGCTAGAAACGCCCTAGTTTTGGTCGAGTTTATAGAGTATTTAGAGTCAAATGAGCATTATTTCTATACATTGATAAATTTGTCTCTTTGATGCTCATAGGTGAATAGAGGACGAAAAACGGAGTTCGTAGGACTTTGAATCGACTCAAACGGATGCCCGGATGAGAAGATATTGAAGAAATACGATTGGTATTAGTGCGGACGAGGAAAAGTATCATTTGGAAGGATTAGAGATCGCTCGAGCGCATTGCTCGAGCGCCACCGCTCGAGCGCCTTACTCGAGCGCGCAAACGTACAGAACAATTCTTGCGCTCGAGCAGCTCGAGCGCCACCGCTCGAGCGAATTGCTCGAGCGCCCAAAACATACAGAGAAGATTCAGCGCTCGAGCAGCTCGAGCGCGACCGCTCGAGCGAATGCATCATTCGAGCTACACAGCTCGAGCGGGACCGCTCGAGCGTTTTGCTCGAGCGCCCATATACTTTTGCCTCCGGATGCGTATTTTCGGCCCATTAACTCCCATTTCGACCCGTGCCTATATATACCTCGTCCAAACACGTTTTGAAGGATCCCCAACTTTTAGAAATAATTTTAGACTTAGTTTTGGAAGAGGAGAAGAACGAACAAGCTTTACTTTTACGTTGTTGAGGTTTTTCATACGAATTCTTAGTTTTCTTTTCGTTTCTTAGTTTCTTTTCATTAGCTTGATTACTTTAAACGCTTTGAACTTTGTTTTAGTTAATTAAATTTCAGTTCTTCGTATTTATTTTCTTTAAACCCTAGTTCATGTTTCTTATTTTCTTCGTTCAATTCATTATATTTTTGTTCGTTGTTTCTTCTATTGCTTTTATTTTTGTTATAACCATGTCCGGCTAAAACCCTTGTATGCTTGGGTTAGGATGAACTCGTAGAAGTAGGATGTGGGTACGTAATTAGAGTAATTCGTGACGTTAGTTTTAATTCTCTTAATTAATGAATTCTTATAATTAATCTTAACTTTACCTTTAAATTTAGTACGAAAGTGTTAGAGAGAGGACGACCGCATCACTCGATAACAATTAGTAGTCTTAACGAGAGGGTTTAGGAAAGGTTAATTCATCTACCGGTTTAGCGAAGGAGGACGACCGCATCACCTTAGTTAAATTAGGGTCTCATTAATTAAGCACAGTTTATTAACTTGTTAGTGGATTAGTGAAGTCGATTGCTAGGATAAAGTATTAGGGTGAGAAATCTTGAGCTTTCATTCTACGATCTTTTACTTAGGTTAATTCTTGTTTGTCACGATTACTTTGATTATGTACCTGCTCCGTTAGTATACGTAGGGATTCCTATCCTGAGCATCACCATCTCTCATTAGAAAACAACCCGTAGTTAATTCGTTCTTTTTCATTCTTTAGTTTACTTAGTTTAATTCAGTCTTTTAATTTTCAAACCCAAAAAACATTACACTAATATTAACTACGACGCGTAGATCTTCAGGGATCTATTCGCATATACACTATCCCTTGGGTTCGATACTACTTGGTCCCTATACTTGCCCATACTACAGTGAACCCGTACTCTTGCGGGGTAGCTACTAGTAGAAAGCTAGTGTAGTTCGCTTCAAGTCAATGGCGCCGTTGCCGGGGATGGCGTTATATGCTTTTTGAATAGGACTTGTAGATAGCTTAGTAGTTAGTAGTGAGTGACTTATAGTCTGTTTATTTTTATTTGTTCAGCAGTTGCGTTTTGATCCTTTTGCTAGTGTTTCAGGTTTATGAAAACACGCTCACAGGGCAATACGGGCGAAGAAAGAATCCTGTCAGACCCTGAGACGATATCCAGAAGGAACCGAGCTTTCTTGAGAAGAATGACTACTGCTGGAGACAAAGACAACATGAATCTGGATGGAGATGGGGACTTAGACAAAATAGCTGCAGAGTATACTGTTTTAGTGGAGCAGGCGGTTGGAGTTGAGAGCAGTAACCAGCAAATACCCATAGGGGAACCGCAGAACCAACTCCCAAACCCGCAAAACTCAATCAACTCTGCACAAACACAACCCCAAAGCCAGAACCAAAACCCTGCTTACCCACAAAACCCAAATAACCCTTTCAACAACCCAGTATACCAACATTACCCATACCCACCTTATCCTTACCCACCATACCCGTATCCTCCACCCCCAGTCTATAATCAACCACCTGTTTACCCACCACCACCCCAACAAGTACCAGTACCTGCTGCTAATCCTCAACACGTTCCTATGAACGTAGATCACAATATTGCTATTCGAGGGAGGTTTGCAGCACAGCCACAGCGGTACTATGATGGAGTGGCTTTACCTCCTGTTGAGGCGAACAACTTCTCGATATCCCCGGGGATTTTAAAGCTGCTGACCGAGAATCAGTTCAAAGGAGTGATCGGGAAGGAGAATCCTCATACACACCTGAGGAGTTTTCTCATGATAGCCTCAACATTTAATTATAACGGCATGTCTGAAGATGCCAAGAGGCTTAGGCTGTTCCCATTCTCATTGACGGGAATAGCCAAGGAGTGGTACGATAATACGCTCCCGCAGGGAGGTATTACCACTTGGGCCGAGCTCGAGCGTCTGTTCCTCGAGCGATTCTACCCTCCATCAAGGACAATAAAAGCAAGAATTGAGATATCTTCTTTCCGCCAGAAGCAAGGAGAGGACTTACGCCAAGCGTGGGAGAGATACTCAAACATGCTGATTGAGTGCCCGCAGCACGGGTACAATGAGGGGGATATTATGGCATTCTTCTACAGTGGTGCCAACAAGGCGGGGCAAGACCATTTAGACGCCTGTGCGGGCGGAGCATTCCTGAACCAAGGCATAGAGAGGTGTAGGGAGATCGTGGACAACATTGTCACGAATGCCGGTGCTTGGGG
The DNA here is from genome assembly GCA_947034835.1 of Ballota nigra. Classification (NCBI taxonomy): domain Eukaryota; kingdom Viridiplantae; phylum Streptophyta; class Magnoliopsida; order Lamiales; family Lamiaceae; genus Ballota; species Ballota nigra. Next base: position 88,292,956 of record OX344727.1, on the reverse strand, counting down.
TGTGGATGCAGATTTTCAGAGAGTGCATCAGGTTGAAGAGGGAGAAGGAACGAGAAGGCTGCTGATGGCCATGATGGAGAAGATCAACAACCTCGAGTTGGGGAAGAATTTAGGTGGAGAGCATGCAGTAGAAAATGAGAGAGTAGACCAACCCAGTGGACAGCAAGAGGTAGCCAATTACATGGGAGGTCCATATTACAATCAGAATGGCTACCAAGGTGGTAATCAGTATGGAAGGCCTTCTTATGGCCAACCATTTGTGCCTCCAGGCCCTCAGCCACTTCAAAATCAATGGAGGAACACACAAGGAGTTCAAGGAGGCCAGCAGCCTCCTCAAAACACATGGAGGAGGAATGATAATTTTTCTTATGCTAACCCAAAAGCTGGTGTTACTGTTCCTGCAGGTGTTGATCCGGGGTCTAAACCTCCTGGTGGAGAAGGCGGTGCATCAACCGAGGAGATGTTGAGAGCGATCCTTCAGAAGGTGGAGGAAGGGAGCAAGCGGTTGTCATCCTTGGAGTACGATGTGAAGGAGCTGCATAAGAAGGGTGATCATCGTGATCAAGAGCTCCAGAAGATGAACGTTGAGTGGACTAGAACTCAACAAGAGAACAATCGAAGGTTCACTTCTTTAGAGCTCCAGATGAGCCAGATTGCAAAATCAGTGAATAGAATGCCGGAAGGGAACCCGAAAGAGCATTGCAAGGCGATCCAGCTTAGAAGTGGAACCAATTATGAAGGTCCTCAGATGCCTGCTGATTCTGAGACGCCCCAAGTTGAGAAGGGGATTGAAAGTAAAGGGATTGAGAAGCATGAAGATATGGATGAGTCCCATCAAGACAAAGACCTTAAGGAGGTTGAGAGAGTTCCTAAGTGGAAAAAGGCAAAGGAAGCAAGGGAGAAAGTGAAAGAAACAGAAAGAGATGAATGGGGGGGTACCCAAATCTGTGATACCCGTCCCGTATCCACAACGCTTTATGAAGAAAACGCTTGATGAGAAATTCGCTAAGTTCCTTGATGTTTTTAAACAATTGCATATTAATATTCCTTTTTATGATGCTTTGGAACAGATGCCAAATTATGCCAAGTTCCTGAAGGACTTGATAGCGAAGAGACGAAGAGTGGATGAGCCGAAGTTGGTGCAGCTGAACCACGAGGTGAGTGCACTAGTGCACAAGGCGCTTCCACCAAAGCTGAAGGATCCCGGAAGCTTCACGATCCTATGTGATATCGGAAACGGGATCAAGAAGGGAGCGTTGTGCGACCTCGGGGCGAGCATTAATTTGATGCCGTTGTCGCTTTTCAAGAAGTTGGAAGGTGGTGAACTTCAACCCACAATGATGATGCTTCAACTAGCCGACCGGTCCATTACTCGACCTCAAGGTGTTGTTGAAGACGTCCTAGTGAGAGTTGGAGATCACATTTTTCCAGCCGACTTTGTAGTGCTAGAGATGGAGGAAGATGAGCACGTGCCCCTGATCTTGGGAAGACCGTTCTTAGCTACGGCGGGGATGGTGCTAGACGTGGCTAATGGGAAGATTACATTGAAGGTTGATGATCAAGAAGTGAAGATCTCCCTATATGAAGCCATGAAGCACCCGAAGGAGGATGAGAGCTTGTATTGCATGGATGCAATTGATCCTAGTGTTGAAGACACACCTTCTATCCCTAATCCTTCTGATATTCATAATTTTGTTAGTCCTTCACTTGATTATTTAACCCATGAGCGTTATGATCTTGATTATTTTGATAGGGATGAAGTGAAGAAGTTGAAGGATGAAGAGGTGAAGAAAGTAGACGTGGTCCAGTTAGAAGGGAAAGGAGGAGTTAAGAAGAAAAAATCCAAATTCAAGAAATTGTTTAGTAAGACTCCTCCAGATAGAGGCAAGAAGGAGTTGAGACCCATAACACTTGGGGATGAGAAGAGAGAAAAGGAACTCATGATGGTGGGGCATCAAGGAAAGAAGTTCAGACACCACTCTTATGAGAGTGAGGGAGGTAAATTTGAGTATGATGTCCCATAAGCTCCTTTGAGCTTGGTCCGGCATGAGGACCTTAAAAATAGCGCTGAATGGGAGGCAACCCATTTTTATTTGCTTTCATTTATTTTTAGTGTCTTTTTATATTATTAGGGTGTTTTGAGTCGTATGTTTAACCTCGTACTTGAGAGTTTTATTTTGTAGGCTTGTCTCTAAAGGAGTAAAGGTATCATGGAGTTATTTAGATTGAAGGAACCAACTTGAGACAAGGAAGTGTGCAAAGCTATTGAGAGAAATTGAATTATTTGGTTGAGGTAACCCACAACCCCAAACTTAGACCTCTAGCAAGGTCGAAGTTTGGGGGGGTGGAGTTTTTTATGTTTTCTTGTTACATTGCACATGCATGCACACCCTTATCTTTGAGTTGAGTTTGATTGATTATTGTTTGTTGAGATACTCCTTGGGCTATTATTAATTTATTTTGTTACTCAATATTTTATGCCTATCAATCATCTTATGCTTGTTGATTGCTATCTTTGAGTATGATTTGATGAGTAGGGTGAATTGTGAGGCTGAGTTAGAAATTCTTTTGTGTGAGTGTTTGAGTTTGAGCTGAGTTGAGAAAGAACTTGTATGCTTGTAAATTTTTCTTTTGAGTACTTGTATGACAAGAGTGAGAATTCACTAGGACTAGCATGGATGTGAAAGCTGTGAGAGTTGTGTCTTACGAGATTTTAAATGCATTAATTAATCTTTTCGTTTGTGAGTGGATCGTCACCTTAGAGGATGCTAGAACTTGCATGTGCTCTTGCTTCTTGATTGTGTCTAGTTTGATATGCCGAATGTGATCTTAGGCCATCTTTGTTTTTATTGAGTCACTTAGCCAAAAAATTTCCTTACCAATGACATTGAATCCCTTGTTAGCCCCTTTGAGCCTAAAGCCTATTTTATTTGCTAGCACATATGAACACTATTCCAATTCCTAAGCCTTTTTGTCCCAATTTGAGTGGAGAATAGGAAAGTGTGAATATGAAGGGAGTGAATTGAGTTGAAAAAGGAAAAGGTTTTTTGTTGAGTGAATATGAGAAGAAGGGTGTGAATGAGATTTGAGTTGTGGGAAAGAAAACAAAAAATTGAGAATGAGCAAAAGAAAAATTGAGCTCATGTGTTTGTGCGAAAAAAAAAAAGAAAAAAAAGTGATTGAAAAAAAAGTGAAAGAGTGATAAAGAAAAAATTGAAGTGTTGAGAGTAGTGGAATTAAAGTGTATTGATTGCAAATGTTGAAGTGATTCTGCTCCTAATCTCAAAGTGCCAAAGTTGATTTTTCTATTCTCCATTCACTTGAGTCACTTACCCCATATTGTTATCCCACCTGTCCAAAGAGCCTACATTACAACCTTTTGAAAGTCCTTTTTGATTCGGCATTGATTTCTAGAGTATGGTCGAAGTTGAGAGCATTTACAAGCCTATGGCTGCCAATTTGTGTGATTGATTGATTGAGTGAGTCCCTTTATCATTGTTATACACTTGTGAGGGAGTTAAACACATCGTTGAGTGCACATCCATGCTTGATCTTGGTGTTTCTTGTTATTGTTGCATGAGTATGATGAAGGAAAGTGAGTGAGTATACGGGTGATTGACTTTTGAAGCTTGAGTTCATTAGCTTGCATGATTGAGTTTTCCTACTCATTCCTAACAATTTCACTTGACTTATTATTTCATTGCTTGGGGACAAGCAATAGGGTAAGTTTGGGGGGGTTGATTAGGCGTGAAATTGTAATGATTCGTAGCTAGAAACGCCCTAGTTTTGGTCGAGTTTATAGAGTATTTAGAGTCAAATGAGCATTATTTCTATACATTGATAAATTTGTCTCTTTGATGCTCATAGGTGAATAGAGGACGAAAAACGGAGTTCGTAGGACTTTGAATCGACTCAAACGGATGCCCGGATGAGAAGATATTGAAGAAATACGATTGGTATTAGTGCGGACGAGGAAAAGTATCATTTGGAAGGATTAGAGATCGCTCGAGCACATTGCTCGAGCGCCACCGCTCGAGCGCCTTACTCGAGCGCGCAAACGTACAGAACAATTCTTGCGCTCGAGCAGCTCGAGCGCCACCGCTCGAGCGAATTGCTCGAGCGCCCAAAACATACAGAGAAGATTCAGCGCTCGAGCGCGACCGCTCGAGCGAATGCATCATTCGAGCTACACAGCTCGAGCGGGACCGCTCGAGCGTTTTGCTCGAGCGCCCATATACTTTTGCCTCCGGATGCGTATTTTCGGCCCATTAACTCCCGTTTCGACCCGTGCCTATATATACCTCGTCCAAACACGTTTTGAAGGATCCCCAACTTTTAGAAATAATTTTAGACTTAGTTTTGGAAGAGGAGAAGAACGAACAAGCTTTACTTTTACGTTGTTGAGGTTTTTCATACGAATTCTTAGTTTTCTTTTCGTTTCTTAGTTTCTTTTCATTAGCTTGATTACTTTAAACGCTTTGAACTTTGTTTTAGTTAATTAAATTTCAGTTCTTCGTATTTATTTTCTTTAAACCCTAGTTCATGTTTCTTATTTTCTTCGTTCAATTCATTATGTTTTTGTTCGTTGTTTCTTCTATTGCTTTTATTTTTGTTATAACCATGTCCGGCTAAAACCCTTGTATGCTTGGGTTAGGATGAACTCGTAGAAGTAGGATGTGGGTACGTAATTAGAGTAATTCGTGACGTTAGTTTTAATTCTCTTAATTAATGAATTCTTATAATTAATCTTAACTTTACCTTTAAATTTAGTACGAAAGTGTTAGAGAGAGGACGACCGCATCACTCGATAACAATTAGTAGTCTTAACGAGAGGGTTTAGGAAAGGTTAATTCATCTACCGGTTTAGCGAAGGAGGACGACCGCATCACCTTAGTTAAATTAGGGTCTCATTAATTAAGCACAGTTCATTAACTTGTTAGTGGATTAGTGAAGTCGATTGCTAGGATAAAGTATTAGGGTGAGAAATCTTGAGCTTTCATTCTACGATCTTTTACTTAGGTTAATTCTTGTTTGTCACGATTACTTTGATTATGTACCTGCTCCGTTAGTATACGTAGGGATTCCTATCCTGAGCATCACCATCTCTCATTAGAAAACAACCCGTAGTTAATTCGTTCTTTTTCATTCTTTAGTTTACTTAGTTTAATTCAGTCTTTTAATTTTCAAACCCAAAAAACATTACACTAATATTAACTACGACGCGTAGATCTTCAGGGATCTATTCGCATATACACTATCCCTTGGGTTCGATACTACTTGGTCCCTATACTTGCCCATACTACAGTGAACCCGTACTCTTGCGGGGTAGCTACTAGTAGAAAGCTAGTGTAGTTCGCTTCAAGTCACAGTGTCTCTGCAACTTCCAACAAACGATCGTGCTTCATCCATTTGGTCCGGATGACCAGCTTTTCTAGCATGCTACCATGGTTTAACAAAAACTCTGTAAACCGAAATATTGAGGACTTGGAGTAATCTGAAGTAATCTTATCTTCAGTTGAAGCAGAAAAGAGTTGGAGAGATTTGTTGCAAACTCAATATTGATATCTCGGGCATGAAAATGAGTCTGGTCTTTAAAGACTAACATCTTTAAATTAGGGAAAGTCTCAAGTAGATGCACCATTTTATCAGGCTTAATGGAACGAACTTCAACTTCTAAAAACACGACATTTGGGTAAGGTGGAAACAAGTTTTTCTTCAATAACGGTTTAAGCACCTGATATGACAATAATATAGCTTGCATTAGAAAAAGAAAAAGAAAAAGGAGAGGCTAATAATATGGAAAACAAGGAAAAATAGAATATTAGCTCCTCTAATAATTTTCAGTTCCTTAGTCACTTAAGGTTTCACAAGTATAAGTTTGTTAGTATGCAACTCTGCTGTGATGTTGCAAATATCTTCGAAATAAAGACAAAGAATATGCAGTGTCAACAAGCTAAGGCACAAAAAGCTAAAAAAAATCAAAACTAGAGAATCCATTGCCTAGGAAACATAATAAACAATTGAGTCGTAAAGTTGACATTGCATGCAACCAAGAAAACATTATATACACCGACACATTGAAATATAAGGTAACATGATCAACAACTATCCTGCATTAATAGTTATCTTAAACTTTCAAACAATTAGTATTGCTATGATCTTATTATACTCATTAATATATTTAATTAAGAATAATACAAGCATATGTAGAAATTGAAAAGAAATCATACCGCATAAGACCAAGCAGATAATGTGACTCTTTCAACGTGTTGGAAAGTAAAAAACATATGCCTCATTGCTTCTCCAAATACATGGATCTCACGAGTATCAAAATACCTTGAAACATTAAAAGTTGCATCGGTTAAAGATGAGACATTTGTAAACAAACACTTACTGTACAAAAATCCTGAAATTTCGAATGTTTCAAGATTTGGACAGCAGACCCTCAACACTGTTTCCAGGGATGGCAGATCAAACTGAAAAAACAAATACTTGTCAATCTTCAGCTTTTTTAAACTTGTAGAACTGATATTCAAGTTCGCACGGCTTTCCATAAGGCGCAACTCAAACACCTCCAACTGATGAGTGCCCAACAGAATTCGGTTTATCAAGTCTTCACTGAAGTAATAACTGGACATTTTTAAACTCTGGAGCTGATTCCAAGCTATAGATCCACAAGATGGAGGATTACAACCAACAAGTGATAATTTTCTTATCGATGAGCACAAATTCAGGCAACGCGGAGCCCTGTATACATCTATCTCAGTATCCGCAGCTTCTACCCACTCCATCTCCATCGCCATATCCATCTCCTCTTCTTCGTTCATCAAATATATAATATTCAACTCTTCTACTTTATTTTGGACGGCAAAACGCACCCAAAGATCCATATCACCAGCTAATGACTTATCATAGGGATGCACAATATCAATTGTGAATTTCAGAAGCCTGGTTCCTTTCCAAAACATTAAAGCCCGATTAACAAAGTTTCGTACACGATGGGTAGCTAGATCGTCATCCAAGTTTAACATGTGCGAGAAATTAAGAGAGGGGAGGGTGGTCCACAGATTTTCCCAACTTTTGGAGAGAAGGGTTGTGGAAACAACATCTCTCATCGGCAAAAATGAGAGTATATGATGAATTAATGATTCCGGTAACTCACTAAGTCGATCGTGCTCATTGCCGATTGATTCTTCCATCTTAAAAGCATCCATAGTTCCACGAACCGAATCGTCAGCCCAGAACACAAAAGTATCTGATGAATAATATGCAACATTTTTTTTCTCAATAACACAACAAACCAACCACAAAAATCATGAACACAACCTTACACAACAAATTACCTGGAAATTAGTTGATCAACACTTCACGTTCATCCAGGTAAAAACCCTAACTGAATTAATCGAATCACCACCCACAACTCAAAATCACTGAAGAATAATGTCGGGCTATAAATCAATAACTCATCTTTTAATTCATTCCTTTATCCGAACTATAATTCATCTATATTTATTTATATATATAAAAATAAAAAAGCGGCTGGCTTCCTGAGAAGCTCCCGCCTAAATTCTTAATAAAATATTAATATAATGTGCCCCGCTGCAAAATATGCCCACCTATCTTTGCAATATTTCTCTTTGTAGCATTGTACAAAGACAAATATTTATCTTTGTATACTAATGGTAAATGAAAAAGAAAAGGGTAGGAATATTTTCACCTCACCACCTTCATTCTTTTTATTTTAAATTTAGAAATAAAAAGATTAAATCACTCTCTTACTATATTTTACTAAAATCAAATAACTTAGTTCACCCCCCTACATATGTGAGTTTTTTTTTTAATCTTATGTTAAAGTTTCATATATTGGTGAAATGTTTGTGTTTATTTGTTGTATTTTGTGTATGTTGGTATTATTTGAGTAGTTAAAATGTAATAAGAACGAATATATGTTGTTCATAAATGTTTCCCGCGCTTATTGATCCTGTTTTCGTATTTAAATTTGTTCATGACTGGTTTCCCGGACATTTAAGAGTTGTTCGAACGAAAATGTAAAACATTAAACTGGTCTTAAAAAAATTCGAACACTTGTTCTTTTACTTTTTTTGAACAAATACTAGTTGTTCGAATAGATTCCAAGAACATTCACCAATTGTTCCCTAAACCAAAAATGAACAAATATATAAAAAGAATTGTGCACTCAAACTAAACATGGCTATGAATGATTAAACGTGGGCGGAAAAAACCTTATTTTCATCGGAAAAACTCCAGTTGCAATAAAAATGAGTAGTTACCAAATGAAAAAAAAACCTCACCATTTTCCATGTACGAACGGCCGTGGCGCAATCAAGGAAGAACGGAGAGAGACAAATGGCGGGGAGACTAACAGTGGCGGTGCAGTCGAGTGTTTGTTGACGCGAATAAAGGGGTTGAGAATACAAATTATTAATTATGTTGAGAAGGAAGGGTTATGTAGGGTAATTTACTCGGGGTGAACCGAACCGTGGTGGTGAAGTGAATCGAGGGGTGAACAATCATATTATGGGAGTGAAAAGATCCGTACCCAAAAGAAAAACACAGGTTTAAGCCCTTCTTAGATTGGAAAAAGGCCGAGGTTATATACAATCCTATCTTTAGCTAATACAATCCCACCAAAAAATTTCTGAAAATGTAAAAAAAAAATACTAAACATATGGATTTTCAACAAAATTCTGATTTTTTTTATATTTTTTGGAAAAATATTCCGAACATTTTTTTTGGGTATGATGTATTAACAAAACATGGGACTCCAGTAGATTCGGTGTTCTTTCTTTGGGCCTATGATACAAAAAAAATACTCAATCATGCATGCTTTTTAATTTAGTAATTTACCATGCATGTCCCTTATTTACAACAGTCAACCACAAGTTAATTGAAACGTAATCATATCAACATATTAAAAGAATTATTCACACATACCATTATTAACTCCCTCATTAATGTAAATATTCTAAGAAAGGAACCAATTGTCTACGACTGTAACAAAATATCAATTCGAAATACACGACTTCATTCAGTGTATGCAGATATATGTATGTAAAATGTGTATAATTGAAGCTTTAATTTTAACAATACTCACTGCACCAAAACATAAATTTGCCTACAAAAATTATTAATATAGCTATGAAATTTCCAACAAAATTTTTTGTAGTGGAGATTGCCTACGAATTTGCCTACAAAACTTACTAATTATATAGACATTTTTCTCCACCTACAAAAAAATTTGTTTACGGAATTTTTGTAGGCAAATTATTTGTGGGCACATTTTTTAAGGCAAACCGCTTGTGGTTAATCAATGCCTAGAAATTTTATTTTGTCGGCAAATTGATTTCGTAGGCAAATTGCTTGTAAGTTGAGAAACAAAGTGATTATATAATTAGAAAATTTTGTAGGCAAGTCGTAGGTAATTTCACTATAAAAAAATTTTGTAGGAAAATTTCGTAGGCAATTCTAATTTTGTAGATAATTTTTTTATTTTGTTGTAGTGACTCTTGGGCGCCATTGTCAACGACACCCTAGTGTCAGGGTTGTCGTTGGGCTATTTGTTCTCCAGCTCCTCCCCACCGCCGGAAGCTTGGTCGGAAAATTGGTGGAGCGCCTTTGAGGACGGCGCCCTTCATATTTGTACAGTATGAGCGCCGTTCACGACGGTGTCCTTACTTATTTTGATAAGAATTTTAAAAACCACCATACTTTAATAAGTTATTTTGAAAACTGCAATATTTGAATAAAAAAGCCGTCACCCCATACATAAAAGTTAATAGGGAACGGAGGGAGAACAAATTTAAATTTTCCGTTACAAACACAATTTTAATATGAACTTTTATTCTACAAATGTACACTCACTCCACTTTAAAATAAATGTAATTTTAACATTTTACATCTTTTGCTAAATAAATATCATTTTAGCCTTTGAAACACTTTTCAATGCATATAAAGTAGCCTATAGATTGTTTTGAACCAACAAAATAAAAAAAAAAAAACTTTTATATATGAATAGTTAGAACAAATATTAGGTATCTTAATATATGTAAAGAAACCTAAAAAAACATTTATTGGAGGGAGTATTTATTTAGAAATTGCACAAAACCTAATAAATATATGATTATAGTGAACTACCTTATCTTATTCGACTCACCATTTATGCATCGACTAAACAAACTGTCATTCCTGAAAGCTTTTAAGACGCAACAACATGATTTCAATGTTGAGCACCAGCAGAATTATTAATCTTTTGATTTCTGTGATTTGAAGATGGGTAAGTAAATGGAGAAGGTGGGTAGTGTGCCTCTTTAGCAACATCTCAACTCTCACGTTCAAGCCATCCCCATCTAATATTCACTCAAAAGTAATGTCATTGAAAACAAGAACTTTCCAAAACCACAATCCAACATCAGCATCAGCATACTAATTCAGATAACAATGTACGCATATTACATATAATATCTCAAATATCAGCGGCCTTACGAAATTACATTGGTGTGTTAAAAAAACATACACATAGCAATTTGTCTTGTGAGCTTGTCACCAGAAAGTAAGTCAGGAATCGAAAATGTGAGGAGCATTACCAAACGCCAAGTCCATTTCCATGAAAAGGATGGTGAGTGATATTGCACCTTTACGACTACAAATCAATGGACAATATATATTAGTTTTTGTTGAAAATGGGGAGGATCTTGGCATGCTCAGCAGTGTCTCAGCAACTTCCAACAAACGATCTTGTGAATGTGGCATCATCCATTTGGTCCGGATGACCAGCTTTTCTAGCATGCTACAATGGTTTAACAAAAACTCTATAACCCGAAATATTGAGGACTTAGAGTAATCTGAAATAATCTCAACTATCTTCAGTTGAAGCAGAAAAGAGTTGGAGAGATTTGTTGCAAACTCTATATTGATATCTCTGGTACGCTAAGGAATCTGGTCTTTAAAGACTAACATCTTTAAATTAGGGAATATCTCAAGTAAATGCACCATTTCATCAGGTTTAATGGAACAAACTCCAACTTCTAAAAACATGACATTTGGTAAGGGTGGAAACAAGTTTTTCTTCAATGACGCACTTAGCACCTGACATGACAATAATATAGCTAGCATTAGAAAAAAAAGAAGGGAGAGGCTAATTAAATGGAAAACAAGGAAATATAGAACATTAGCTCCTAATCTAATTATCTTCAGTTCCTTAGTATAAGTTTGTTAGTATGCATAACACCAGCATCCAATTCGGGATCAACTCTGCTGCCATGTTGCAAATATTTTCGAAATAAAGACAAAATGTATGCAGTGTCTACAAGCAAATGCATAAAAAGCTTAAAATTTATCTAAACTATGAAACGTAATAAACAATTGAGTCGTAAAGTTGACATTGCATGTGACCAAGAAAACATTATATACACCGACACATTGAAATATAAGGAAACATGATCAACAACTATCCTGCATTAATAGTTATCTTAAACTTTCAAACAATTAGTATTGCTATGATCTTATTATACTCACTAATACATTTAATTAAGAATAATACAAGCATATGTAGAAATTGAAAAGAAATCATACCTCATAAGAACAAGCAGATAACGTGACTCTTTCAACGTGTTGGAAAGTAAAAAACATATGCCTCATTGCTTCTCCAAATACATGGATCTCACGAGTATCAAAATACCTTGAAGCATTAAAAGTTGCATCGGTTAAAGATGAGACATTTGTAAACAAACACTTGCCGACATAACTCCTGAAATTTCTAATGTTTCAAGATTTGGACAGCAGACCCTCAACACTGTTTCTAGGGATTGCCGTTCATCCTCAAAAGATATTAACTTGTCAATCTTCAGCTTTTTTAAACTTGGAGAACTGATATTCAAGTTCGCACGGCTATCCATAAGGCGCAACTCAAACACCTCCAACTGAGGAGTGCCCAACAGAATTCGGTTTAACAAGTGTTCATTGAAGTAAAAACCAGACATTGTTAAACTCTGGAGCTGATATAGATCCACGAAATGGAGGATTACAACCAACAAGCGATAATTTTCTTATCGATGAGCACAAATTCAGGCAACGCGGAGCCCTGTATACATCTCCCTCAGTATCCGCAGCTTCTGCTCACTCCATCTCCTCTTCTCTGTACGTCACGTATATAATATTCAACTCTTCTACTTTATTTTGGACGGCAAAACGCACCCAAAGATCCATATCACCAGCTAATGACTTATCATAGGGATGCACAATATCAATTGTGAATTTCAGAAGCCTGGTTCCTTTCCAAAACATTAAAGCCCGATTAACAAAGTTTCGTACACGATGGGTAGCTAGATTGTCATCCAAGCTTATAGTGTGGGAGAAATTAAGGGAGGGTAGGGTAGTCCACAGATTTTCCCAATTTTTGGAGAGAAGGGTTGTGGAAACAACATCTCTCATCGGCAAAAATGAGGTATATGATGAATTAATGATTCCGGTAACTCACTCAGTCGATCGTGTTCTTCCATCTTAAAAGCATCCATAGTTCCACGAACCGACGTCAGCCTAGAACACAAAAGTATCTGATGAATAATACGTAACATTTTTTTCTCAATAACACAACAAAACCAACTACCAAAATCATGAAGAACACAACCTTACACAACAAATTACCTGGAAATTAGTTGATCAACACTCCATGTTCATTCAGTTACAAACCCTAAGGCCATGTTCTTTTGAAAATCTGGATTTGAATTTTGTAATCTAAAACACATTCTAGTTTGGGTATTAAAATTAGATTTTTGAAATCCTAAGCCTACAATCTTATAAATAACCTATACAACACGTTTTTAATTTTACATAATAAAGTTAAAATCTACTTACTCAAAACCCAAAGAACACAGATTTTAAAAACTTCATGGATTATAAAAACCATTGGTTTTCAAAAACCGATTTTTAAAAAATACTTACAACTAAAAAAGAACATAGCCTAACTGAATTAATGTTCCACGAATCGAATCGAATCACCACCCACAACTTAAAATCAACTGAAGAATAATGTCGGGCTATAAATCAATAACACAACAAATTAAACCAGCAACAAAAATCATGAAAACTTACAAATTCACAGTTAATCAACGCATCATGTCTTCCTTCAACCAGTCAAATGTCCCGACTTATACTCGGTGTTCGTTTGGTGGCTTTTCACTTCCTTAATGAGAACTATCACTCATCTTTTAATTCACATTTGGAGTTAGCCTTTCAGTTTCTCATCTTTAAAATGAAAACTATTTTATTTATTTAAATAATATTTTATTCATTATTCATCATTTTCAATACTATTTTATTCATTTAAATATTACTTTATTTATCATTCATCATTCTCAATACTATTTTATTCATTTAAATACTTAAATTCAATTCTCGTATTAAATTTCGCGCACAGTCAAACGGAGTATTATTTATTTATATATATAAAAAGTTAAAACACGAAAGTGGCTTCCTCCCGCCTAAACCTTGAAATAATAAAATATTAATACAATGGGTGTGCAGGGCAGTCAATTGAAAACGCATGCGGAAAATAAACTTACCAAGGAACTTTGGTCACGTTTATTTTCGTCTTGAGGTGGATGGGGGAAATCCGGATGGAGAAAAAAGGTGGATGAGCGAAATCATATGAATAGTAATCAATTGTTTGTTTTGTGTTGGATGTAGTAGGGGTGGATAGGGCTTTATGTCAAATCAATAATGATGTTTTTTATTTAGAATAGTATTTTGAAACTATAATTTTTTTTTTCTTAATCTTGCACTATAGCGAACAATTTTTTGTTTCTATGCAATGATCTTTCTCAGAAACTATCATAGAATCATTCAATAAAACTTTTCAAGGCCTCATTGTATATGAAAAGTGCAAGGATAACAGATTTTTATCTTTTACAGTTATGATGTTTTGCAATTAATCCGCAAATAAACTAATGTGAATTTTATATATGGTTCTTACCGGCATTATTGAGTTTTTCTTACATTGATAAAAAGTTACTACATCCTTGTAAAAAAAAACACCTATTACATACCTCATGATCATGACGGACATGCCTCCAAATCATGACAGACACAAAGCCAATGGCTTCAGATTAGAAAACTCAACTTTCAAACCTTTGACCAAACTCTATGAGGGTGCCATTAGTCATAAAAAGATGACGATGAACAAAATTGGTGCTAGTAAATACTCTCTCCTATTTAAAATAGATGTCATTTTAGATCAATGCACACATATTCAAAACTTTATCTTTTATTGTAAGGGTTGGAGGACCCCTTGTTCTCCAATTGTTATAATAAAATTCCCTTTCATCGTTCAAAAAAAAAAAAATCATTGAGTTCCTTCAATACCCTAATTAATAACTTTGAGATTCTACATAACACTTTAAGTTATTTTTAATAATAACTGAATTAATCGAATCACCACCCACAACTCAAAATCACTGAAGAATAATGTCGGGCTATAAATCAATAACTCATCTTTTAATTCATTCCTTTATCCGAACTATAATTCATCTATATTTATTTATATATATAAAAATAAAAAAGCGGCTGGCTTCCTGAGAAGCTCCCGCCTAAATTCTTAATAAAATATTAATATAATGTGCCCCGCTGCAAAATATGCCCACCTATCTTTGCAATATTTCTCTTTGTAGCATTGTACAAAGACAAATATTTATCTTTGTATACTAATGGTAAATGAAAAAGAAAAGGGTAGGGATATTTTCACCTCACCACCTTCATTCTTTTTATTTTAAATTTAGAAATAAAAAGATTAAATCACTCTCTTACTATATTTTACTAAAATCAAATAACTTAGTTCACCCCCCTACATATGTGAGTTTTTTTTTTAATCTTATGTTAAAGTTTCATATATTGGTGAAATGTTTGTGTTTATTTGTTGTATTTTGTGTATGTTGGTATTATTTGAGTAGTTAAAATGTAATAAGAACGAATATATATTGTTCATAAATGTTTCCCGCGCTTATTGATCCTGTTTTCGTATTTAAATTTGTTCATGACTGGTTTCCCGGACATTTAAGAGTTGTTCGAACGAAAATGTAAAACATTGAACTGGTCTTAAAAAAATTCGAACACTTGTTCTTTTATTTTTTTCGAACAAATACTAGTTGTTCGAATAGATTCCAAGAACATTCACCAATTGTTCCCTAAACCAGAAATGAACAAATATATAAAAAGAATTGTGAACTCAAACTAAACATGGCTATGAATGATTAAACGTGGGCGGAAAAAACCTTATTTTCATCGGAAAAACTCCAGTTGCAATAAAAATGAGTAGTTACCAAATGAAAAAAAAACCTCACCATTTTCCATGTACGAACGGCCGTGGCGCAATCAAGGAAGAACGGAGGGAGACAAATGGCGGGGAGACAAACAGTGGCGGTGCAGTCGAGTGTTTGTTGACGCGAATAAAGGGGTTGAGAATACAAATTATTAATTATGTTGAGAAGGAAGGGTTATGTAGGGTAATTTACTCGGGGTGAACCGAACCGTGGTGGTGAAGTGAATCGAGGGGTGAACAATCATATTATGGGAGTGAAAAGATCCGTACCCAAAAGAAAAACACAGGTTTAAGCCCTTCTTAGATTGGAAAAAGGCCGAGGTTATATACAATCCTATCTTTAGCTAATACAATCCCACCAAAAAATTTCTGAAAATGTAAAAAAAAAATACTAAACATATGGATTTTCAACAAAATTCTGATTTTTTTTATATTTTTTGGAAAAATATTCCGAACATTTTTTTTGGGTATGATGTATTAACAAAACATGGGACTCCAGTAGATTCGGTGTTCTTTCTTTAGGCCTATGATACAAAAAAAATACTCAATCATGCATGCTTTTTAATTTAGTAATTTACCATGCATGTCCCTTATTTACAACAGTCAACCACAAGTTAATTGAAACGTAATCATATCAACATATTAAAAGAATTATTCACACATACCATTATTAACTCCCTCATTAATGTAAATATTCTAAGAAAGGAACCAATTGTCTACGACTGTAACAAAATATCAATTCGAAATACACGACTTCATTCAGTGTATGCAGATATATGTATGTAAAATGTGTATAATTGAAGCTTTAATTTTAACAATACTCACTGCACCAAAACATAAATTTGCCTACAAAAATTATTAATATAGCTATGAAATTTCCAACAAAATTTTTTGTAGTGGAGATTGCCTACGAATTTGCCTACAAAACTTACTAATTATATAGACATTTTTCTCCACCTACAAAAAAATTTATTTACGGAATTTTTGTAGGCAAATTATTTGTGGGCACATTTTTTAAGGCAAACCGCTTGTGGTTAATCAATGCCTAGAAATTTTATTTTGTCGGCAAATTGATTTCGTAGGCAAATTGCTTGTAAGTTGAGAAACAAAGTGATTATATAATTAGAAAATTTTGTAGGCAAGTCGTAGGTAATTTCACTATAAAAAAATTTTGTAGGAAAATTTCGTAGGCAATTCTAATTTTGTAGATAATTTTTTTATTTTGTTGTAGTGACTCTTGGGCGCCATTGTCAACGACACCCTAGTGTCAGGGTTGTCGTTGGGCTATTTGTTCTCCAGCTCCTCCCCACCGCCGGAAGCTTGGTCGGAAAATTGGTGGAGCGCCTTTGAGGACGGCGCCCTTCATATTTGTACAGTATGAGCGCCGTTCACGACGGTGTCCTTACTTATTTTGATAAGAATTTTAAAAACCACCATACTTTAATAAGTTATTTTGAAAACTGCAATATTTGAATAAAAAAGCCGTCACCCCATACATAAAAGTTAATAGGGAACGGAGGGAGAACAAATTTAAATTTTCCGTTACAAACACAATTTTAATATGAACTTTTATTCTACAAATGTACACTCACTCCACTTTAAAATAAATGTAATTTTAACATTTTACATCTTTTGCTAAATAAATATCATTTTAGCCTTTGAAACACTTTTCAATGCATATAAAGTAGCCTATAGATTGTTTTGAACCAACAAAATAAAAAAAAAAAAAAAACTTTTATATATGAATAGTTAGAACAAATATTAGGTATCTTAATATATGTAAAGAAACCTAAAAAGACATTTATTGGAGGGAGTATTTATTTAGAAATTGCACAAAACCTAATAAATATATGATTATAGTGAACTACCTTATCTTATTCGAATCACCATTTATGCATCGACTAAACAAACTGTCATTCCTGAAAGCTTTTAAGACGCAACAACATGATTTCAATGTTGAGCACCAACAGAATTATTAATCTTTTGATTTCTGTGATTTGAAGATGGGTAAGTAAATGGAGAAGGTGGGTAGTGTGCCTCTTTAGCAACATCTCAACTCTCACGTTCAAGCCATCCCCATCTAATATTCACTCAAAAGTAATGTCATTGAAAACAAGAACTTTCCAAAACCACAATCCAACATCAGCATCAGCATACTAATTCAGATAACAATGTACGCATATTACATATAATATCTCAAATATCAGCGGCCTTACGAAATTACATTGGTGTGTTAAAAAACATACACATAGCAATTTGTCTTGTGAGCTTGTCACCAGAAAGTAAGTCAGGAATCGAAAATGTGAGGAGCATTACCAAACGCCAAGTCCATTTCCATGAAAAGGATGGTGAGTGATATTGCACCTTTACGACTACAAATCAATGGACAATATATATTAGTTTTTGTTGAAAATGGGGAGGATCTTGGCATGCTCAGCAGTGTCTCAGCAACTTCCAACAAACGATCTTGTGAATGTGGCATCATCCATTTGGTCCGGATGACCAGCTTTTCTAGCATGCTACAATGGTTTAACAAAAACTCTATAACCCGAAATATTGAGGACTTAGAGTAATCTGAAATAATCTCAACTATCTTCAGTTGAAGCAGAAAAGAGTTGGAGAGATTTGTTGCAAACTCTATATTGATATCTCTGGTACGCTAAGGAATCTGGTCTTTAAAGACTAACATCTTTAAATTAGGGAATATCTCAAGTAAATGCACCATTTCATCAGGTTTAATGGAACAAACTCCAACTTCTAAAAACATGACATTTGGTAAGGGTGGAAACAAGTTTTTCTTCAATGACGCACTTAGCACCTGACATGACAATAATATAGCTAGCATTAGAAAAAAAAGAAGGGAGAGGCTAATTAAATGGAAAATAAGGAAATATAGAACATTAGCTCCTAATCTAATTATCTTCAGTTCCTTAGTATAAGTTTGTTAGTATGCATAACACCAGCATCCAATTCGGGATCAACTCTGCTGCCATGTTGCAAATATTTTCGAAATAAAGACAAAATGTATGCAGTGTCTACAAGCAAATGCATAAAAAGCTTAAAATTTATCTAAACTATGAAACGTAATAAACAATTGAGTCGTAAAGTTGACATTGCATGTGACCAAGAAAACATTATATACACCGACACATTGAAATATAAGGAAACATGATCAACAACTATCCTGCATTAATAGTTATCTTAAACTTTCAAACAATTAGTATTGCTATGATCTTATTATACTCACTAATACATTTAATTAAGAATAATACAAGCATATGTAGAAATTGAAAAGAAATCATACCTCATAAGAACAAGCAGATAACGTGACTCTTTCAACGTGTTGGAAAGTCAAAAACATATGCCTCATTGCTTCTCCAAATAAATGGATCTCACGAGTATCAAAATACCTTGAAGCATTAAAAGTTGCATCGGTTAAAGATGAGACATTTGTAAACAAACACTTGCCGACATAACTCCTGAAATTTCTAATGTTTCAAGATTTGGACAGCAGACCCTCAACACTGTTTCCAGGGATTGCCGTTCATCCTCAAAAGATATTAACTTGTCAATCTTCAGCTTTTTTAAACTTGGAGAACTGATATTCAAGTTCGCACGGCTATCCATAAGGCGCAACTCAAACACCTCCAACTGAGGAGTGCCCAACAGAATTCGGTTTAACAAGTGTTCATTGAAGTAAAAACCAGACATTGTTAAACTCTGGAGCTGATATAGATCCACGAAATGGAGGATTACAACCAACAAGCGATAATTTTCTTATCGATGAGCACAAATTCAGGCAACGCGGAGCCCTGTATACATCTCCCTCAGTATCCGCAGCTTCTGCTCACTCCATCTCCTCTTCTCTGTACGTCACGTATATAATATTCAACTCTTCTACTTTATTTTGGACGGCAAAACGCACCCAAAGATCCATATCACCAGCTAATGACTTATCATAGGGATGCACAATATCAATTGTGAATTTCAGAAGCCTGGTTCCTTTCCAAAACATTAAAGCCCGATTAACAAAGTTTCGTACACGATGGGTAGCTAGATCGTCATCCAAGCTTATAGTGTGGGAGAAATTAAGGGAGGGTAGGGTAGTCCACAGATTTTCCCAATTTTTGGAGAGAAGGGTTGTGGAAACAACATCTCTCATCGGCAAAAATGAGGTATATGATGAATTAATGATTCCGGTAACTCACTCAGTCGATCGTGTTCTTCCATCTTAAAAACATCCATAGTTCCACGAACCGACGTCAGCCTAGAACACAAAAGTATCTGATGAATAATACGTAACATTTTTTTTCTCAATAACACAACAAAACCAACTACCAAAATCATGAAGAACACAACCTTACACAACAAATTACCTGAAAATTAGTTGATCAACACTCCATGTTCATCCAGTTACAAACCCTAAGGCCATGTTCTTTTGAAAATCTGGATTTGAATTTTGTAATCTAAAACACATTCTAGTTTGGGTATTAAAATTAGATTTTTGAAATCCTAAGCCTACAATCTTATAAATAACCTATACAACACGTTTTTAATTTTACATAATAAAGTTAAAATCTACTTACTCAAAACCCAAAGAACACAGATTTTAAAAACTTCATGGATTATAAAAACCATTGGTTTTCAAAAACCGATTTTTAAAAAATACTTACAACTAAAAAAGAACATAGCCTAACTGAATTAATGTTCCACGAATCGAATCGAATCACCACCCACAACTTAAAATCAACTGAAGAATACAATAACACAACAAATTAAACCAGCAACAAAAATCATGAAAACTTACAAATTCACAGTTAATCAACGCATCATGTCTTCCTTCAACCAGTCAAATGTCCCGACTTATACTCGGTGTTCGTTTGGTGGCTTTTCAGTTCCTTAATGAGAACTATCACTCATCTTTTAATTCACATTTGGAGTTAGCCTTTCAGTTTCTCATCTTTAAAATGAAAACTATTTTATTTATTTAAATAATATTTTATTCATTATTCATCATTTTCAATACTATTTTATTCATTTAAATATTACTTTATTTATCATTCATCATTCTCAATACTATTTTATTCATTTAAATACTTAAATTCAATTCTCGTATTAAATTTCGCGCACAGTCAAACGGAGTATTATTTATTTATATATATAAAAAGTTAAAACACGAAAGTGGCTTCCTCCCGCCTAAACCTTGAAATAATAAAATATTAATACAATGGGTGTGCAGGGCAGTCAATTGAAAACGCATGCAGAAAATAAACATACCAAGGAACTTGGGTCACGTTTGTTTTCGTCTTGAGGTGGATGGGGGAAATCCGGATGGAGAAAAAAGGTGGATGAGCGAAATCCTATGAATAATAATCATTTGTTTGTTTTGTGTTGGATGTAGTAGGGGTGGATAGGGCTTTATGTCAAATCAATAATGATGTTTTTTATTTAGAATAGTATTTTGAAACTATAATTTTTTTTTTTCTTAATCTTGCACTATAGCGAACAATTTTTTGTTTCTATGCAATGATCTTTCTCAGAAACTATCATAGAATCATTCAATAAAACTTTTCAAGGCCTCATTGTATATGAAAAGTGCAAGGATAACAGATTTTTATCCTTTACAGTTATGATGTTTTGCAATTAATCCGCAAATAAACTAATGTGAATTTTATATATGGTTCTTACCGGCATTATTGAGTTTTTCTTACATTGATAAAAAGTTACTACATCCTTGTAAAAAAAAAAAACCCCTATTACATACCTCATGATCATGACGGACATGCCTCCAAATCATGACAGACACAAAGCCAATGGCTTCAGATTAGAACACTCAACTTTCAAACCTTTGACCAAACTCTATGAGGGTGCCATTAGTCATAAAAAGATGACGATGAACAAAATTGGTGCTAGTAAATACTCTCTCCTATTTAAAATAGATGTCATTTTAGATCAATGCACACATATTCATAACTTTATCTTTTATTGTAAGGGTTGGAGGACCCCTTGTTCTCCAATTGTTATAATAAAATTCTCTTTCATCGTTCAAAAAAAAAAAAATCATTGAGTTCCTTCAATACCCCTAATTAATAACTTTGAGATTCTACATAACACTTTAAGTTATTTTTAATAATTTTAGGGGTAAATTTGGAAGAAACATAATTAATTAACCTTGAAAAGTGCAAAGTGACATCTAAATTGCAAATAATGTGAATAGCTAAAGTCACATGTATTTTAAATTGGAGGGAGTATGTGCTAATATCATGTAAATAAAAATATCGTGTAATAGATTTAGTGAGAAGATGTAATGATTTTTTTTGGAGTATACAATGAATCATCCCTGATAATGTATTGGTAGGAGGGGCTGTAATTAAGTTGTAACGGTTACTTAAAAGCTGAGCTATATCAAGATTGATTGGGGGGAAGTTGATAGGTTCAATTCAATGTTATTATGTCAGTTAAAATATTGTAATAGTTATTTATTTGTTATGATATAACAGTTGTGAATACAGTTTTAGTAAATCAGTTTTTAACGGTAGATAAACTTTCTATATATAGTAGAATATTTTTTATTATATAAGTATAGATTTATTAAAGAGGTAATGATTGAATGATTGTGTTGAATTGTAATATAAAATAATTAATATTATTATGTATAATTATATAATTATTTAATTATATTATAATATTTGAATTGAATTGAATTAAAACAAAAACCAATTGAATTAATAAAATGATATTAACGTGGTTAAAATTTTATTAACGTTGTTAAAATTATAAGAAATTAATTATCCGACACGAAAATGTCAATTAATACCAATTTAATTTGATTTTATTGAAATCATACATTTTTTATTTTTTTTAAACATAATAAACAAATTGAATTCTTAAAACAATTCAACAACATCATACATATATTTAATATACTAAAGGCATGCATCATCATATTACATGTGGTGAAATTTGAACATTCTCATCGTTAATTCATTAATTCATAATATTATTTTTATTCATTTTCAAATTTTGTGTCAAATAATGAATTATAAAACGAAATAAATAACCAATGTTTTAATGGATATATATTCAATACATTTTTTTATAAGAAGCAGTTATTCTATTTTTAAAATGTAAATTTTCTCCTATTATTAATCTTCATTCATTATAAGAATATAAAAAATTATCTACGAAATATTCGATTATGCTTTTCGATAAAAAATAATTTTGTTCTTACGTAGTGGAGATTGTCTGCGACGTGCCTACAAATGAATTTTATATTAATTTAAAGTAAATTTTAATATTTATAATCATGTTTGTCTTTTGCTAAGTAAAAACAAATGTTCCCAATTTATTTATATGGTAGACATAATTAATTAATGAAGATAGCAATTAATTTCACGCATATTTACTATTAATATGTTTTCATTGAATTTTTTTGTAAACAATTAAAATACATAATATACTAATTTAATTGATGGTGTATTATAAAGTAGAAGATAGAGATTAATAAAATATATATATATATATATATTATGTGAAAAAATAGAGATGATGTGATAGATATTGGGTTATGTGAAAATAGGGGTGGATGTGTATTTGGATGGGGGATGGGATGTGCAAATCCGAAAATTGGCCGGGACGGGGGGAAGTCCATCCCCCATCCGGACTTCATAAGCTGAAAACAAACACACCCTTGATGTTTTGTGTTTTTCTGTATTTTAAAATTGGAATTTATATGGTATAATTTACGATCATATTTTCAAAATAAAAATACATATATTAGTTGACGATCATAAAAATAAATATATTTTGTAAATTATTTGTAGGTAATAATATCTACGAATTTCATTTCGTAGACAAATTATTCTTAATTTAAGAAATGAAGATATCTACCTGATTAGAAAATTTTGTAGGAAAATTGTAGAGAATTCTCACTACAGTTTTTTTATTTTTTTATTTTTAATTTTGTAGCCATTTGAAATAACTTCCATAGCAATTTTAATTTTTTAGGCAATTTTTTATTTTTTTATTATAGTGTATAAATTTTACAGTTTCAACTATTCTTTTTAAATTCATTTTGAAAAAAAATTAAAAGAATACAAATTAAGAAAATCCTTTTTGTAAAGAAAAAAAAAACACATACCTTATCTAATTTTTACAAGTCAATTAAATATTTTTATTCTTATTTTGAAAATATTACCGTAAATTATACCATAAAAATTCCAATTTGAAAATATAGAAAAACAAAAAACTTCAAGTACCTTGGTCAGTACCCTTTTATAATTAATTATAATTTTAATTAAGGCTCCGACTAAATAAACTCCCAATTCTTTTATACATAACCCAATTTATTTTTTCCAAAAATAGTTTTAAGTTAAAGGTCAAAATTACCCATTTATAAATATTCTTTTAATTAATAAATGAAATTCCTTTAGTTTTTCACTCATTTTCTCATTCTCAACATCACAAAATTAACATTTTGAAATTCCTAAAAATCAAGTTTATGGATTATTTTCATTAAAACCCCTAAAAATAAAATCATTTGATTGTTTTCATTCAAATTAACACAAGACAATTCAAATTTATAATGTCTAATTAATGGAGTCAAACGACACAAAATATCACATTGATATAATTTTATTTTACGCTGAATGACAAGTTAATTTGTATCCGTAGTGCATCATTATTATTTTGTATGAGATTTTGTTCGCATTTTTTTTCGGTAGCACCAGTGAGTAAAATTGATAGACGTTAACTTATAGTTTTCTTTGTAAAGATAAAAAAATTAGTTTACTTAGAACAAAATTTAAACTCGCTTTGTTAGTCTATGTTGTGTTTTTTTTTTCCGCAGATTTTTTTCCTTGGAAATGCTTTTTTTTTTCTCTTCTTTTTAGAGATTAAGAAGACCAACTTATATTTTTTATTGAGTTTGAATAATTTTGGAGGTTAAATATGTTGTTCTTCCTTTAAAATTTGAGAACTCTTCACTTTTGTTTTGATCGTGTATATGTTTAAGTGAATATAATTATGAGTTTATAATTATTTACTTTTTTTTTGTGCTTTAATTTAGGTTAATTTTTTAAAAAGGGCATAATTGTCTAAACTTGGGGTATGTTTAGTAATTTTTTAAAATAATCATATTTTTAATGGAATTTATATAGTAATTGGGGTGTATAGGAGAATCGGGGGATTGTTTAGCCGCAACTTTTTAATTAAACATAAATATAATAACCGATTCTATCCCATTAAGCATAAACTACCATATAAATATTTCACGTTTTCTGTTTATTTTCCGCATATGCGTATTTCAATGTTCTTTCTATTTAGTTTTTTTCTCTCAAAATTTCATATCCAACGTCGTCGTTTTGACTGCCGTGCACGCACCGCTGGTTTGGATGCCCAGCAGGGGATTCACATCCAAAATATACGGATTCCAAAATATACTCACCTCTGCAATATTTCTCTGATTTGTGTACTAATTGTAAATATATATATATATATATATATATATATATATATATATAAAGATGAGGAGAGGGAAAAATTATTATTATTAGAGGAAGTGAAGCCCACTCGCTTTATAGTGTAATGGTGAGTATCACTCTCCATGAAAGAGAGCGGATTAACTTTATCATTTTCTTTTCTTTTTTACTTTGCACTAATAATTTCAAAAAAATTTAAACTATTAATTTTAAATCTCAACACACTATATATCAACAAAATTATCTTTTAAACATTTTTTATTTAACATATATACTATACATATAAAAAAACCATATTAAAAATATTTATTTTATATAATTTTTAAAGTGTTTTTTTATTGACTTTAACTATATATGATGGATTGAATTTAAATAATTTTTATATAGACTATATAAGTTTTGTTAAATATCAAAATTATTTTATGAATTTTAGTATTTGTTTTGAATTTAATACATAATTGAAAATTGTATGATTAATTAAATAATTGTAATACTCACATAATATACAATATAATTAATTAAATAATTATAATACTCACATAATATACAATATAATTAATTAAATAATTGTAATACTCACATAATATAAAATATAATTTTTACATATTAATTTATTTATGGAATTGAATTTATTTAATTTAAATTTATGATATAATTCATTATGCAATTTTGCATTTAAGTTTTATAATTTTCAATATGTGCATTGCACAGGAGAAACACTAGTCTATATATATATAAAAGTAGAAGTGAGGAGAGAGAAAAATTGTATTTATGGAGCAAGTGAAGTGCACTTGCTTTATGATGCAATAGTGAATCTCACTCTCCATTAAAGAGAGTGGGTCAATTTTACTAATTTCTTTTCTTTTTTACTTTGCACCAATAATTTCAAAACAACTTTTTAATTTTAAATCTATTTCCAAGACAC
Source organism: Ballota nigra (assembly GCA_947034835.1). Lineage (NCBI taxonomy): Eukaryota > Viridiplantae > Streptophyta > Magnoliopsida > Lamiales > Lamiaceae > Ballota > Ballota nigra. The sequence continues at coordinate 88,267,221 of OX344727.1, read as the reverse complement.
TATATATAAAATTAAATTGTCTTTTGAACATTTTTAATTTAACATATATATTGCACAAATAAAAAGAAAAATCATATTTAATATATTAATTTTATTATTAAGTGTTTTCTATTGACTTCAACTATATGATTGATTGAATTTAAATAATTTTCATTTAGAATATAAGTTTTATAAATATTAAAATAATTTTATGAATTTTAGTATTTCTTGGGAATTTAGTATACAATTAAATAATTATAATAATCACACATATATACAATATAATTTTTACATATTAACTGATTTATGGATAAAATAAATTTAATTTAAATATAATCATTCATTATATACTCTTGCGTTTTAAATTTATAATATTCTATCTGTGCATCGCACGGGAGAAATACTAGTATATATAAAAATAGAAGTGAGGAGAGAGAAACAGTTGTTATTGGAGTAAGTGAAATCTACTTGCTTTGTGGTGCAATGATGAATCTCACTCTCCATTAAAGAGAGTAGATTAACTTTGCCATCTTTTTTTTAATCAATAGTTTCAAAATTCTTTAAGTTATTAATTTTAAATTTATTTTCAACACACTATATATCAAATAAATTATCTTTTGAACATTTTTATTTAATATATACTGCACATATAAAATGAAAAATAATATTAAAAAATATTTATTTTATTTTTTGTTAAAGTGTTTTTTTATTGACTTTGACTATATAATATGATGAATTGAATTTAAATGATTTTTATTTAGATTACACAAGTTTTGTTAAATATTAAAATTATTTTATGAATATTAGAATTTATTGTGAATTTAGTTACAAAATTGAAAATTGTATGACTAATTGAATAATTATAATGATCACATATATACAATATAATATTTACATATTAATTGAATTATAAATTAAATAAATTTAATTTAAACTTTTTATATAAGTTATAATGAATTTCGCATTTAAAATTTATAATATTATCGAACTTGAAAAACACTAGTGAAAAAAAAAAAAGCACAGGTTTAATTTCTATAGTTATGCAATACGGAAAACTTTGAAGATTTCTTTCTTTGGGCCTATGATAGGGCTTCATACAACAAAACACAAGTACACAAATCGATTTGGCCACTTTAACTTCTTTCTTCTTTGCATTTTTTTTATGACTCACTTTCTAATTAAGAAGAAAAATGATTCAATTTATTTGCCTAAAATGTACAAAGTGTATAAAGTATAGTATTTGTATTAGCACATTAATACTTTTTAGGTGGGTTGGTACTAAAAATACAATTGAATTGGTTATGACTTAGAGCATCCACAATGATTGTAACTCATTTTGTTATAACTCTAGAAAATGAGTTACTACCATTGTGAAATGGAGTTATAACTCCAAAATATTTTCTCCCTCTTAATTTTAGTTACTCTAACTCTCTTCAACCAAAAAAGGTGTCCTTGTAATATCTCAAAATAGTAACAATAGAAACAAGATATGATGAATGGTGGTCCCCTAAAATGAATTATAATTTTTATCACCATTGTAGTATAGCTAAGTTAATCTTACATAAATAGTTATGTGACGATGACGTGGAGGGGGAAAAATATTTATAATCATACACCATTATACAGTAAAACCTCTTTATATTAATAATGTTGGGACCGGAGGATTTTATTAGTTTATAGAGATATTATTATATCGATAAATTAATAATTTATTAATTTAAAGAGGTTTTAACGTATATTCACAGTTGACCTTCAAAGTTCCAAATTCTTTGAATAACTTTAAGTATACATGCATAGTTATTGATGAAAATTAAGTTAAAATACAAATGTACTAGTAGAATTCCATGAACAAAAACTCACGTGAAAGTTGGAATGACTTGTTTAAATTAATTGGTTTTGGAAAATATAAAAATATGGTTCATTGGACTAACATTTGTGCATTGAATCATGGATAGAAGTCGGCACTATATATTTATCCATTGGAATCTTGGTAAATCACACACAAGAAAAAATTCAAGAAAAAAACAAGTTACAGTAGATTCTTATTTTACTAAGTTGTCTTAAGAATATTCAAGTGCATCATATATATATATATATATATATATGAATTATTTTTAATAATTATTAATTTATAGTTTTGTCGGGACCAATATATATACACTGGGATCTCAAAAAAATTATTATCTTACAGTTTTATTGATTGGGCCTTAAATTTGTACTGGTCCCAACTTGGGACCGGACAAATTATTAGTTTTAGTGAGGTTATTAATTTATCGAGTATTAATTTAACTAGGTTTTACTGTAATTGTTCTTAGTCTATTCGCATATTTAAATTTCTTGATCAATGTAGAACTCTATGGATGAGGCTCACATACTATCAATGACAGTGGTCTAGGATTTTTTTTCTACTAGTTTTATAACACGTGCGTTGCACGTTATACGTAAATTATAAAAAAAATTAGGGTTGAAAATATTATATTCAATAGTTGCATGAAATTAGTTTATTTCATTATATGCATATTTGTGCCTCAATGTTAGCTCAATAATTTATAACGGCAGATTCAATTACAAAATTTCACTTAAAATCTAAAGAGATGGGGGAATTTCTTGAAGGATAGATAAGTAAACCAATTATATTAAAGCATTGGCTTTATCAATAGTAGTTTCTTGAATAAGGCTGAACATGACTTTACAACAAATATCCTTATACCTCCATTATGTATTTATAGCTTTGAAGAAATCACACAAATTCAAAAATATTCTATAAGAACTAATAAGATTAATTAACTACCATGAAGATTGCAAATTACGAATAACTAAAAAATGATAACTTTATCACTTCTCCGCACTTTTTTCTCTTCACATAGTTTTTTCAAGATGTCTTTTCAAGATGTCAATAGTTGATTCCCATATCATTGAGTAAGGGAGTTAAGGCCATAGAGAGGACAACTACGATTACAAGAATTTACCCTGTTTATCTTTTGCCATCATTATGGGAAATAGGATGTGACAAAATGTTAGATGCATGAAGTTAGATAGAAATTGGTTGCATAACATCAGTCAAGAAAATGATTATCTACAAGCCTATCAATCTCACTTATTTACATACCTATGAACTTTGTGGCTTTTATTATATTACCAATAAACTTGTGGTATCTCATATATTTTCATACTGGAAACCGTAAAGTTTCTAGGGGAGTAAGTTTTTTTTTCTACTTTATTAAGACATGAATATAATTACTTCCAAAGTTATGGTCTTATGAAGATGCATGACTTAAAAAGACAAAAAATGTTAATTTGGTTTGGATTGAACAAGGTAAAAAGTCCATGCTAATCCTATATCAAGCTCAAATCTTATATATTGTACAAAACAGTCTCATACATGAGATGGATCTCATTTGCTATACTATGTAAATCATGAGTTTATGAGACTCCGATCAAACTATATTATAAAGAAGATTATTATTCAAATACTTAAGTAGAACACCTTCTCATACATGAGACACTCTCATACAAGAGCCCCTCATTCTACGTTATGTCTTGCAAACACGAATCACATTGTAATGTGCATTCAACAATGGCACATTGAACTGATAAACTGAGAAAATGGTTCAATTACCAGTTCTTTTGGTAATTTTTCTCATTTATAAATAAAATTCACTCTAATAAAATGATGAGAAACAAAACTCCCAATATATTTCACTCTAAATACACTATAAAGAAAATGGCAACCATTAATTGGCTTGTTACAAGTTATATCAACTAACACAAAGCTAAACCTAAAGTTTAATAATTTTGAAAAAACTAAAATAATGAGCAATCAGTTATAGAGTTTCTGTCATATTATATCAATAGAAGACATATTTCAAAAGGAAAAAAAATGATGTTTCTATTTCTTTCTTCTATTCTCTCTCCCCCATCCAATGTCAACCAACACCACTTCAAACTCAAGACTAATTATGTTTAAAAAAGTGATGCATTCGCTTCACAGAGCTTGAACAATTAAGCAATACATTCTCTAGATCGATTAGAAATAGAACTATAGGAAAATGCAAAGCAACTAAAATAGAAAACTTAATTTTTTTTACCATATGGTGAGAAATAATTTCTAAGATTCGAGCTAAACATAAGGTTTGATAATTATGGATAAACTAAATAATAAGAAAAATATTCAAGAGTTTCTGTCATAATATCAACAGGAGACATATTTCAAAAGAAAAAGAAAATAACAACATGAGAAGTAGAACTATAGAAAAATGCAAAGCAACTAAAACAGAAAGACTCTTTATTAATTTAAAAAGTTAATAAAACATTTTTTCTTAAGAAGTGTATCACCCCATACATCAAAATTAATAGGGGACGGAGGGAGTACAAATTTAAGTTTTCTGTTACAAACACAATTTTAATATGCGTTTCTATTCTACAAATGTATATCCCTCCATTTAAAAATAAATGTAATTTTAGCATTTTGCATCTTTTGTAAAATAAATGTTATTTTAACCTTTGAAACACTTTTCAATGCGTATAAAATAGCCTATAGGTTATTTTGAACCAATGAAATAAAAAAAATTATACTCCCTCCGATTCAAAATAAGTGTCGTTTTAGAGGTTACAATTTGTTTCAAAATAAGTGTCGTTTTAACTATTTTTTCACGTGTTTTCCCGATTTACCCCGAATTCAAATTCAAAATATAAGAGATATTTTAGGGATTATATTAAAATATAACAGATCTGTTAGATATTGTCAAAATATAATAGATATTTTAGAGATTTAGATGGGGTATATATGTCAAAATTTATAATTCTTAATTTGTCCTAAAATCTCTAGAACGACACTTATTTTGAATCAGAGGGAGTATATGAATAATTATGATAAATTTTAAGTGTCCTAATATGTGTGGAAAAAACCTAAAAAAATATTTATTTTAAAATGGAGGAATTATTTATTTAGAAATTGCACAAAACCTAATAAATATATGATTATAGCGAACTATCTTATCTTATTCGATTCACCATTTGTGCATCGACTAAACAAACTATCATTCCCGAAATAGTACCGTATACATAAATTTATCCATCAAGAGAGAGGGAGGAATGAGGATCTTCATCATCCATATGCCAAAGTTTTAATTTGCAAATAAAGAATCACATGTCATGAAAGCATCTGAAGAATAATACTCAACTAATTGCCTGGAAATGAGTTAATGTCCACTCAAAAATCCTAAACAGACTCTCTTATCATTTGGTGTCTTTTCAATTACTTATCATTGAGTCTCATCCTTTAATTCTTATTTGGCGCCTTTTCAAGTCATTTATGGGAAGTTGGGATTGGGAACTTCTATAAATTGAGTTAAGTCACTCATAAACTCAAGTTTAATTTATTTTTTCCTTAAGAGTGGGGAAAATGGAGAAGAAATAGACATCTCACACTGCTAGGTTCCGCATCCCTCGACCAAGGTTCCGCATCACTCAAATCTATATCTATATATATATATAATAACGCTAATAGACCTACATTTGGAAACTATTGAATTTTCCCGTCAAAATTATTGCTAAATTGATTAATATTTATTTTAGATATTTTTAAATCTTTGATATATATCTTTGAAATATATTTTATTGTAAATATTGACAAATATTTGTTTACAAAATATATATTTGATATATTTTTTAATATAATTTATAATAAATATTGAGAAATAATATAAAATTATATTGAATGTATGGAAATGGATAAAAAAAATATGATTTTTAGAGAGGTGTTTTGAAATCTAAAGTCCTTTCGATTTTTATGTTTACTTACATCCTGTTTAATATGGATTCGTAGCTATTACTAAAATTTCTTACTACGTAAATCATAAAAAAAATTATATGGTGAAATACAAATAATATTGATATTATCTCTTATAAATAAATTATTATATTCATTACACTTTGGTTTCACAAAATTTTTACGTTCTCTTTAAATAATAGACCTTCAAATAAAAGAATAATAATATTATATATTTAAAATGAAAAATATTTTAATAGGAATAATAATATTTTAATAGAAATATTAATTGAACAATTATAGTCGTGCATCGCACGAGTTTAATTACATGAAAAAATAACTTAAAACAAATATAAAATGGTAAATGGAGTATATTTTCAGCACTTCAAAATTCTATGCCACAAAATAACAGAATAAGCATGCAAATCGAATGAAATCATCATAAATTGGTGGCGTGGCATTTGAAAACATCTTCTTCCGAAACAGAAACACTATACAACACTAGCATAGAAATTCAGACAACGAAGTATCTCTATTAAATCTCAAATACCAGATGCCTATAAAGATGAACTAAAGTAGCATACTTCTACCTATGAAATTACATCAGTGAATTAAAAACCATGAACATCAAGCTAAGCTTGTCACAAAATCTGAAGTTTGCAGCAAAAATTAAGTTTAGAATCAAAGATGTAAGAACATCACTAAATGCTAGTCCATATAGAAGGAGAGAATGTTAAGAGTAATATTGTATCTCTATGATTGCAAAACAATTTTGGCAATAGATCATTTTTTGTTGAAAATGAGCTTTGCAGTTGGGGAGGATCTTGGCATGCTCAGCAGCGCCTCTGCAACTTCCACCAAAAGCGCATGTGAACTCTTCCGTTGAGCCTGAATCACCAACTTTTCTAGCATGCTACCATGCTTTAATAAAAACTCTATACACCGAAGTACTGAGGAACCATAGAAATCTGAAGTAATCTCAACTATCTCCAGTTGAAGCAGAAAAGACCTGGAGAAGTTATTTTCAACCTCCAAACACTCTCTGCATTGATATCCCGGGCATACCGAGAAGTATAGTCTTCAATGACTAACGTCTTTAAATTAGGAAAAATCTCAAGTAGATGCACCATTTCGACGAGTTCAATCGAATAAACTTCAACTTTTAAAAGCACAACATTTGGTAATGGTGAAAACAAGTTTTTCTTCAGTGACCCTCTAAGCACCTGGTATGGCAATAACATAGATTCCATTAAAAAAAGGGAGAAGCTATTTGAATGGAAAACAAGGAAAAACAGAACACTAGCTCCAACTCTATTATCCTCAGTTCCTGAGTTATTTAAGGTTTCACCAGTATAAGTTTGTAAGTATGCAAAATACCAGCATCCGATTTGCAATCATGGAACCAACTCTGATGCATAAAATGCTTTGAAACGAACCAACATAATAAACAATCGAGTCGTAAAGTTGCCATTGCAATGCATGTGACGTAGAAAACATTATATACACCACTACGTTGAAATATAAGGAAACATGATCAACAACTGTCCTGCATTAGTATTGCTATGCTTTTGGTATACTCATTAATACAATTAATTAAGAATAACACAAGCATATGTAGATATTGAAAAGAAACCGTACCTCATAAGAACAAGAAGATATTGTGACTCTTTCAACGTGTTGGAAAGTCAGAAAACATATGCCTCATTGCTTCTCCAAGCACATCAATATAATGCATTGAACCATTAAGAGTTGCATCGGTTAAAGTTGAGACATTTGTAAACAAACACTTACCGTACAAAACTCCTGAAATTTCCAACGTTTCAAGATTTGGACAGCAGATCCCCAACACTGTTTCCAGGGATGGCCGTTCATCCTCAAAAAACAAATACTTATTAATCTTCAGCTTTTTTAAACTTGTACAACTGATATTCAAGTTCACACGGCTTTCCATAAGGCGCAACTCAAACACCTCCAACTGAGGAGTGCCCAACTGAATTAGGTTTATCAAGTTTTCACCGAAGTAAAAACCGGACATCATTAAACTGTTGAGCTGATTCCAAGCTATAGATCCACGAAATGGAGGATTACAACCAACAAGTGATAATTTTCTAGAGCCCTGTATAAATCTCTCTTACTATCCGCAGCTTTTGCCCACTCCATCTCCATATCCATCTCCTCTTCTTCGTACATCAAAGATATAATATTCAACTCTTCTACTTTATTTTGGACGGCAAAACGCACCCAAAGATTCATATCACCAGCTAATGACTTATCAAACGGATTCCCAATATAAATTGTGAATTTCAGAAGCTTGGTTCCTTTCCAAAACATTAAAGCTCGATTAACAAAGTTTCGTACACGATGGGTAGCTAGATCGTCATCCAAGCTTATAATGTGGGAGAAATTAAGGGAGGGGAGGGGGGTCCACAGATTTTCCCAACGTTTGGAGAGAAGGATTGTGGAAACAACATCTCTCATCGGCAAAAATGAAAGTATATGATGAATAAATGATTCCGGTAACTCACTCAGTCGATCATGTTCATTGCCGATTAAGTCTTCCATCTTACAAGCATTTATAGTTTCACGAACCGAATCGTCAGCCCAGAACACAAAAGTATCTGAAGAATAATACGCAACATTTTTTTTTCTCAATAACACAACGAAACCAACCAACCACCTGTTGGAAATTGATTTTAATAAAGGTTTCATACCCTGACTTTGACTAATTTTTTTAGGAGTAAAAACGTTAGTTTTGGGAAAATAAAATTAACGATGTTGCTCCACTCGCGGAGTAGATGAGCGTGGTATATTTAATATCTCAAAACCGATTTTCGGTGAGTGGGAAATTAATTTGGGAAGTTGTAGTATTATTCACTTGTAATAATTCCATGGGAAATGAAGAATGAATTTCATCCCACATTGAAAAATTACAAGAGGATTCTCTTGTATATAAATAGGAAAGTATTCATATTTTATAAATTGGGACATGGGGACCCTAATCATGGACCACACATGCGCGCGCCTCGCCCAGGTTTGGTTCTTGGGCTTTGGGGTCTACCTATATTTTTAGAGTACAAAAAATATAAAATGACCCAATACCTTTTTTGATCCAATCGATTCGGGTGGCCCATTTGGAATTGGGTCAGCCCACGAACATGTTTAATACACCTACGAATATGATTAATACACTCCAGAGTATTTGGAATATTCCGTTCTTGCTTCCCAAGAATGAGAAACACAGTTTCTCTCCACTACAGAACGTCAAAAAATATAAAATGACCCAATACCTTTTTTGATCCAATCGATTCGGGTGGCCCATTTGGAATTGGGTCAGCCCACGAACATGTTTAATACACCTACGAATATGATTAATACACTCCAGAGTATCTGAAATATTTCGTTCTTGCTTCCCAAGAATGAGAAACACAGTTTCTCTCCACTACAGAACGTGGGTGACCCATGATCACCACGTACTCCTCTCCAACAGCCTTCAGATGCGTCGGATTTCCGCCTATATATACCCCCTTTCGTCCAAACTTTCAGAACAACTTTACAGTCTTAGAATTTTCGTTCATATTACATTTCCTTTCAGCTTATAATTCTGATTTCGTTCGCCGAAAGTTTATACGTGGTGGTGCTACCCGTGTAAACTGTTCAAACCGTTTTACCTTTGGAGACTCGTACACACGATATTGTAAACACTATATGGAGCATTTTCAGTCTTGCGGGAATAGGATTTTCCTAGACTCGGTTTACATCACGAATTCGTTTCATTCCTCTTTTCTTTTCTCTTGCAGTGTTCGAAATATACACACTTTTTTTCAACAATCGCAAGACTGAATACTTTGTTTCTTATTTCGATACACTGTCATGTCGAACAACAACTCTGATAACGAAATGGATATAACTCCATCGTCGCCAACTAAGGGTGATACCACTGACTCTACTGTTGTACCAACTGGACATCCTACGGATGGATCAGTACCTGCGGGTACAACTCCGACTGGTAATCCAGTTCCTGCCAAGGGAACCTCCTCAGGTAATCCCACTACCAATCCTCATTTCCAGTTTGTAAATTTTGGTAGCATTCTTGCTGAATGGATGAATGATAATGGCAATCCCTTTGTGGAAAACGCTAATCCCTTTGTGGGAAACTCTAGCACTAATCCCTTTGTGGGAAACTCAAGTGCTAATCCCTTCGTGGGAAACGTTGACAATCCTTTTGTAGAAAATGCCGGTGCCAATCCACTTTTGGCAACCAACCAGACCTCCCTTCAAGGGACTGTTAGGCCGGTGGTAGTGAAAGGAGAGAAACCCGAAAAGTTTTCGGGTAATGACTTCAAGAGGTGGTAAAAGAAGATGCACTTCTATTTGACCACCATCTCCTTGGTGAAATACATCAAAGAGGATAGTCCGAGTGCCCCTGCTAAAGATGCTGATCGGGAGACCAGGATCGCTTATGACACTTGGATCCATGATGACTATCTATGCAGGAATTACATCCTGAATGGGCTGTCTGATGCCCTCTGTGATGTTTATGATGAGTACCCGACTTCTAAAGCTTTGTGGGAGTCCTTGGAGAAGAAATACAAGACCAAAGATGCGGGAACTAGCAAGTTCGTCGTCTCCACCTTGTACGACTTCAAAATGGAGGACAACAAATCTGTTGTCGAGCAAGTGCAAAAGCTGCAAGTGATCTTCCACAACATTGCAGTTCAAGGGATGGAGCTGCCTGAAGCCTTTCAGGTAGCCACTGTGATCGACAGACTCCCTCTGTCTTGGAAAGAGTTCAAGTCCTACCTCAAGCACAAGCGAAAGCAAGTGACAATGGAGGACCTTGTTACCCGATTTCGGATCGAGGAGGATAACAAGAAAAGGGACAAGAGGGGCTCGACTGCTTCCATCGAGGTAAAGGCCAACCTGTTGGAGAAAGGTGAACCATCAAAGAAGAGAAAATGTCAAGACGACAAAGGCAAAGACAAGGCTGTTGCTGCTGCTCCTGCCCTGAAGAAGTTCAGCGGGAAGTGCTACAACTGTGGCAAACCCAACAATCGGGCAGCTGATTGTCGTCGGCCCAAGAAAGACGACAAAGGCAAGAAGAACTCCGTGAACGTTACTGAATGTGAGCTTACGGGGATGGATATGTCCGCTGTAGTGACCGAGGTCAACATGGTGGACAACAAGAAAGGTTGGTTCGTGGACACTGGTGCCACTTGCCATGTTTGCTCGGAGAAATCTGCCTTCTCCACTTATTTTCCTGCTGCGGGGAGAAAGCTCTACATGGGGAACCAAGCCTCGTCTGAAGTGGCTAGTGTAGGAACGGTGGTAATCAAACCGACTTCGGGAAATGAGCTCAAGCTTAAGGACGTGCTGCATGTCCCGGACATCCGGAAGAATCTCATTTTCGGGTCTCTGTTAGTTAGTAGTAAGTTTAAGCTAGTGTTTGAGTCAAATGGCGTTGTAATTAGCAAGTTTGACATCTTCCTTGGAAAATGTTACCTCGAGAAGGGCCTTTTTAAGATGTATGTCATGACTGTAAGCCGTGGTGACAAAAACACTACTATTAATGAGAATGCTTCTACTTTTGCTTATATTGTTGAGTGTTCCTCTTTATGGCATTTTAGATTAGGACATGTTAATCTAAAATCTATAAAACGTTTAGTAAATTTAGATTTACTTAAAATTAAAAATGTTGATACATCCAAAAGATGTGAAATATGTGTAGAAGCAAAGATGACTAAATTACCATTTAAGTCAGTTGAAAGGAACACTACTCCTCTAGAATTAATTCACACTGATGTATGTGATTTAAAGTTTGTGCAAACTAGAGGTGGAAAAAAGTATTTTATTACTTTTATTGATGATTGCACAAGATTCTGCTACATTTACTTACTACGAAGTAAAGATGAAGCTATTGAACTTTTTAAAAATTATAAAAGTGAAGTAGAGAATCACTTGAACACTAGAATTAAGGCAATTTGTAGTGATAGAGGTGGAGAGTATGTGGCTCCGTTTGAACAACTATGTGTCGAATCAGGCATCACATATCAAACGACAGCTCCCTACTCACCTCAATCGAATGGTATTGCAGAGAGAAAAAAAAAATCGAACTTTGAAAGAGATGATGAACGCAATGTTAATCAGCTCGGGTTTACCTCAGAACATGTGGGGGGAAACTATTATGTCAGCTAACCACATTTTAAATAAAATTCCACTTAAGACTCAAGATAAGACATCTTATGAGTTGTGGAAAAATTGCAAACCATCTTACAAATACCTCAAAGTGTGGGGGTGTTTGACTAAAGTTAAAGTGTCACTTCCTAAACAAGTGAAAATCGGACCTAAGACGGTCGATGAGATCTTTATAGGATACGCCTTCAATAGTAGTGCCTATCGGTTTTTTATTCACAAATCAGAGATACCAGATATAACAGTAGGTACTACAATAAAATCAAGTAATGTTGTTTTCTTTGAAAATGTATTCCCGTGTAGGGACAAAGAAGAAGTGAGTTCAAATAAGCGAACTCATGAGGAATCAAGTGAAGCTGCAGGTCCTTCCACTCAGCAGAGTGAGGAACCCAGATGCAGTAAACAAGCTAGAATTGATAAGACCTATGGTCTAGACTTCATCACGTATGTGTTAGAAAAAGAACCTAGGAGTATCAAAGAAGCTCTTTCCAGACCAGATGCACCTCTCTGGAAAGAAGCAATAAACAGTGAATATGATTCGATTATGTAAAATCTTACATGGGAGTTGGTTGACCTCCCTAAAGGTTGCAAGACCTTAGGATGTAAGTGGATCCTTAAAAGAAAGTGCAAAGCAGATGGATCAATTGACAAGTATAAAGCCCGTTTGGTTGCAAAGGGTTTTAAACAAAGAGAAGGATATGATTTCTTTAACACCTACTCTCAGGTTACAAGGATTACATCCATTCGTGTACTTATCGCGATTATTGCTTTGCATAATCTCGAAATACACCAGATGGATGTAAAGACTGTTTTTCTTAACGGAGAGATAGATGCTGAAATATGTATGGATCAACCAGAGGGTTATGTTGTACCCTGGAGCGAGAAAAAGGTTTGTAAACTCGTTCGGTCGTTGTATGGACTTAAACAAGCTCCTATACAATGACATTTGAAATTTGACAATATTATGTTGTCAAATGATTTTCGAATTAACGAATGTGACAAGTGTGTGTATGTGAAAGATACACCAAATGAATTTGTTATCGTATGCTTATATGTTGATGACATGTTAATCATAGGTAACAATTCAAATGTGATCGTTAATACGAAAAACATGTTAAAGAAAATTTTTGACATGAAAGATATGAATTTAGCAGACGTGATTCTAGGAATCAAAATAGAAAGAACTTCAAATGGAATTTCTTTAACACAATCTCATTATGTTGAGAAAGTCTTGAAGAAATTTAAAGCATTTGATGATCCACCTGCTAAAACTCCACTAGAACAGAATGTTCATCTGAAGAAGAACAAATGTGAACCTATGAATCAGTTGGAATATGCAAGGATCATTGGAAGCGTGATGTACATTACAAATTGCACACGTCCTGATCTTGCGTGTTCTGTGAACAAACTGAGCAAGTACACGAGCAATCCAGGTCACGACATTGGAAGGCTCTGAAAAGGGTCTTGAGATACTTGAAGTATACTATTGACTTTGGGTTACACTACACGCGACATCCAACTGTACTTGAAGGGTACATTGATGTTAATTGAATATCCGATAGTAAAGACTCATTCTCAACTAGTGGATATGTATTCACTATTGGAGGAGCAGCCGTATCGTGGAAATCCACAAAGCAGACGTGTATTGCCCGTTCCACAATGGAATCTGAATTCATCGCTTTGGATCAAGCTGGTGAAGAAGCTGAATGACTTCATAACTTTTTAGAAGACATTCCTTGTTGGAACAAACCGGTACCATCTGTAATGGTACATTGTGACTGTCAAGTTGCTATTGGTAGAGCTTTGAGCAGTATGTACAACGGAAAGTCGAGACATATTCGTCGTCGACATAATTCCGTTAGACATTTGATCCCAACTGGTATTATAACAATTAATTATGTAAGATCAATTGATAACATAGCAGATCCGCTCACGAAGAGCTTGAATCGAGATCAAATGAATAAGCTGATAGAGGGAATGAGTCTAAAATCCACAAATAAAACTGAAACAGTGGTAACCCAACCATGATGACTGGAGATCCCAAGAACTTGGTTCAAAAGGGAAAACTAAGATGTGAATGTTAGTTGTACAACACTTGAAAATCATGATCATTCCTGATGTTGATAAGCGAACATCAGTCAATGATGGGCGAACAGGGATTAAGACCTTAAAAGAGATTACGGAGAATCAACCCCAAATCAAAGGTGATTAATGAAGAAAATCAAGTTGGAGTGCATGGATCAATCAGGGAGGTACATGAAATGACGAACAACTCCAATGACGAACAACATACTGGCGAACAGGTTTTAAAACCCGAGACCAGATATGAACATTCCACCAAGTCACTAATGACGAGCAACATTAATAAAAGGTGGTGTATCTACCAACCTAAGAGGTGTATGCAGACGAACAAAGAACCAAGATTCCGAAACTCAGCTCAACAAGGAATATAGGCGAACAACTCTGAAGTCATACCCTCAAAAGGCAAACAACTTTTACAGAAAGATCCTTCTGGATAAATCAAGCCGACCTGGATGAACAACAATGAGTCCGAGATAAGACCAAAGAAGACTTTGTAACTAAGATTCAGCTTAGATAAGGTCAAACAAAGGTCAAAGGACACATGTCTAGCATGCAAGCTGGGAAGTTCAAGAGTCTTGGGCACCTCCAGCTTGCTAGTCTCTATAAATAGTTGTTCTCCGGCTAAGAAATATAAGTTCAAATACACAAATGCTCCTAAAACACACACTAACACACCTATACGTGCACACATACGAAATTAATACGATTTCGACTTTCGTATTTACAATCCCACAACCCAAATCTTCGATTTACCATTTACGGTGGTAATCAATCACACGTTATTGATTGGTGATCTTAAAACCAAACTAAAACAGTCACTAATCTTCCCGATAAATTTGATCACCAACAAATTGGTGCTAGAAGGAGGGTTCGAACCTTCGATTTAGTGTGGTTACTCAAGAACTTCAAGCTGAAAACTTGAAGATTTGAAGAAAACCTTAAGAAACATTTGAAGATTCAAGCAAAAGTGTTCTTGGTGTTCTTGGTGTTCTTCATCATAAAAATTAAGAGAATTTAATCTGAAATGCCTCAATCCAAAGAAACACAAGGTTCACGCTTATCAAGAAGAGCATCTCCTACCCGAGCTTCGTCGGCTGACCACTAGGATCGTAATCCTAGACATGCGAACAGATCGCAACATACGGCCATAACTCATAATCTCCCACCTGAAATGGAGGCCCTTGCGAACAACCCTAACGAACTGGTCAAGACCATTTATGCTCTCCAAGCTCTCCAGAGACAGCAAGAACATAATAGGCCTTCACAAGCAAGGCCTAAGGATAAACCCCTGGAAGTTGTTAGGGCCAGGTCTGTTAGGGGCGAACAGCATGAGGGTAAAGCCAAGATGGTCGACCAAAGAGAGGAACATGCTGAGTCTGCTCGCGGACGAACAACAATGTCAAGCCATGGGACAACTCGCTCCAGTGCCCAGGACAGACTTGGCCAACCCCAACAACAGAAGGAAGCTGCTCGCCAAGGGGCAGAACATGGGCGAGCAACATTTGAACAACCTCGCCCATCAATTCATGAAAGACTCTCCCAATCTGCCTTCAGGCACCTGGGGCCAAATGCGGCGAGCAACCCTAGAAGATAGCTCCAGGACATGCCCGCTCCGAGTGAGGGACTGCGACGAGCAGAAAGGCTTATGCCTTTGCTCGCCGAACAGCCTCCAAGCCAGGGGGCATCTTTGGATGAGCTATCAAGCCTGGGAAAAACTGTGGAGAGCATGCAGGGACAATTGGACCAACAAAGAGGAGTGGGGACGACCAACTTACCATCTTCACCCCTATCATCTATCATTCTGAAGGCCCCGATTCAGAAAAAGGTCCAATTCCCAGCAAGTATACAATATGATGGCCTTGCTGATCCCAGGGTTCATCTGACAAAATATTCAGACTATATGGTCTCGGTTGGAGCCAGCGATGCCACCCAATGTCGAAACTTCCCATTAACTTTGGGGGACCGGGTCCACAAGTGGTTTTTGGCAATGCCACCAGCATCTATCCACTCGTTCATTCAATTGAGTTGGGAGTTCCTTTCCCATTTCTCCACGGCAGGGTCATATTTGTCCCAAAAATACCGATTGTCGGACCTAAAACAAAATGATGATGAGTCAGATCGGGCATTTATGGAAAGGTTCGATAAGGTGCTGTTGGAAGGAGAGCCCGTCAGCAAGGACATGAAAGTTGTTGCTGTTATGGCCGGATTGAAGAAAGGATCAAAGCTGTGGAAAGAGGTACATCTGAAGTGCCCGAGAAGCTATGCCAAATTCAGAAATCAAGCCGGCATATTCGTTTCCATGCATGAGGCTTTGCAATCAAACTTGGGGGAGAACAAAGCTGATCCCAAGGAGAACAATAAGAAACCTGGTGGAACAGGCTACCGAGTCCCGAAAAACATGAAGGCATCCAATGAAGGGACATAGCTTAAAGAGAAATTGAACCAGGTACTAACAGCGTCAGTCGATACTGTATATGAAAATGTAAGAGAGAAGGAGTTGCTCTCCCCTCCACGGAAAATCCGTCAAGACACTGGCAAACTCAACCCTAACAAGTATTGTGCCTACCATTAAAGCGTGGGGCATTTTACGAGCGAGTGTAGAGATTTGCTTAAACAACTTTGGTGGTTTTACGAGGAAGGGAAGCTCTCCGACTTTGTTAAAAGACAACCTGGAAAGAGAACCCGAGAGAACAACTCTGAAGATGAGGATGATCAACCTCAGAAAAATAATAAACTGGGGCGACCAGTTCCGGCCGTTGCTGCTCGTCCACTTGAAGACCTATATATGATGGAACCTGCAGAACCCGCGGGAGGATGTTCTGATGGACGACCACCGATCTCCAACCGAAAAAGAAAAGCTGAATTACGAGCGACCGATCAAGTACAAGGAATGGGGGTTAAGCCATCCATCATACAAATAGCAGAACTGACCTTTACCGAGAAGGATTTGGAAGGAATCTTGACCCCTCATAATGATTCGCTTGTGATCTGTGCCAAGATTATGGAGACCAGAGTGCACAGATTGTTGGTGGACACCGAGGCCTACACCAACATTCTTTTCAAGAAGACGCTTGATCAACTTGGAGACTACTCAGGCTACATCCAACCTTCAAATCACAGAAATTTTGGGCTTCGGAAATGCTGTAACAGACCCGTTAGGGGAGATTAGGTTGTCCGTTCAGCTTGTAACGGTCGAGGAACCCGAGAAAAACATAACAAGAATGGTTGATTTCTTGGTCGTCGATCAGGAATCAACCTACATCAGGTTTCTTGGTTGACCTTTCCTAAATGAATTTAAAGCTGCATGTTCAACTTACCATTATTGTCTGAAGTTCCCAACAACAAGTGGAGCAGGCACAGTAAAGGGAGGTCAAAGAAAGGCCCGAGAATGTCTCCTGCAGTTGCAGGCAAATCATGCATTAGTATCCATGATGGAAGCCACTACCAGCTATCCTGCTGATGAACCATCAATACTGGAGAACATGATGGACATAGAGGAGGACCATATGGATACCGACGAGCAACACTCTGACGAATAAGTGTTGGACGAACAACTCATCACCACCCATGGGGAACTTCCATCTGACGAACAACAAAGGGGTGGTGACGAGCAACACTCATCAGATGACTTGGAGGGCCAGGTGTTGACTAACAACAATGAATCAGGACCAACAGACGATCTAGATCCCCGTCTGGGAGCAGAGCCCATGAGCATCGAAAATGACTTCAACCCTGAGGAACCAATACTTGATCCTCGTTGGAAAGGACAGAAACGACGAGCAACTCCAGTTGAAGAACTGGAGGCATTCAAAGTTAATCCTGAAAACAAGGATCTCGAATTATACATAGGATCTGAGCTCCCTGAGCCTTACAGATCCCGAATGAAGGAGTTCCTCAGTAAAAATTTAGATGTTTTTGCTTGGTCTCATGCAGACATGGTGGGAATAGATCCAAAACATGCTTGTCACAAGCTCAACATTAATCAAGCAAAAAGGCCTGTCCATCAAAAACGAAGAAAATATGGCCCAGACAAATATCAAGCTTTGAATGAAGAAGTAAAGAAGTTGTTAGACAATGACCTAATCCGACAAGCACTCTGTCCACAATGGGTAGCAAACCCAGTCTTTGTGAGGAAACCAAACGGGACCTGGAGGCTATGCATAGACTTTACAGATCTGAATGCAGCATGCCCGAAGGACAACTTTCCTCTCCCTCATATTGACCAATTGGTGGACAGCACAGCAGGTCATGAAATACTAACATTCATGGATGTCTTTCCCGGGTACCATCAAATTCCGATGCATCCAGACGATCAAGAGAACACAACATTTTATACGAACAAAAACTTGTTGTGTTGGAAGAGAATGCCCTTCGGCCTCATCAACGCCGGAGCAACATACCAGAGGTTGGTGAACAAGATGTTCGATGAACAAATCGGAGATACGGTAGAAGTCTATGTAGACGATATCGTAGTCAAGAGCCCCTAAAAAGAAGACCATCTTCAGCATTTGACCCAGGTGTTTGATATTCTTCAACATTACAATATGAAGCTAAACCCGAAGAAGAGCAGCTTTGGAGTCCATTCTGGAAAATTTCTGGGTCATCTTGTTAGTCAACGCGGGATTGAAGCCAATCCAACAAAAGTCAAAGCTATCGTGGATATGCAGCCACCATGTTTGATAAAAGAAGTGCAAAGACTTACAGGATGCCTAGCAGCATTGAATCGATTCATATCCAGATCGGGGGACAAATGTCGTCCATTCTTTGAAGCAATAAAAAAAGGACATTTCACATCGACTAACAACTGTCAAAAGACGTTCCACCAACTTAAGGACTACCTGGGAGATGTTAAAATTCTATCAAAACCCATCACATGAGAAAAGCTATATTTGTACCTAGCAGCGTCAGAAGTGGCGATCAGCTCTGTTCTAGTACGAGAGGACGACAAATTTCACCAACCAATCTACTACGTCAGCCAAGGCTTACACGAGGCAGAGATCAAATACTCACCAACCGAAAAGCTGGCGTACGCACTTGTCATGAGTGTGAGGAAGTTACGACCATACTTTTTTTATCATCAAGTTGAGGTGCTAACAACTTTCCCACTCAGACAAATTCTCCATCGCCCCGACACTGCTGGTCGTCTGCTAAAGTGGTCACTAGAGATTAGCCAATTCGGAGTGACCTATGCTCCTCAAACAGCGATCAAAGGGTAAGCGTTAGCCGACTTTATAGTTGAACTAACCTTCCCACCAGATCCGACGAGAGGACTTGATCACCCCTGGCATCTTTATGTCAATGGATCTTCAACCAACGTAGCCTCAGGGGCAGGAGTAGTCTTAATCAGTCCTGATAGATAAGTGTTCACCTCGGCAATCAAATTTGGTTTCATGGCAACCAACAACGAAGCTGAATATGAAGCTCTCATTGCTGGTTTCCACTTATCCCTTGCAGTAGGTGTTAGACGGTTACAAATATTCGGCGACTCACAATTGATTGTGAACCAAGTCCGAGGTGAATACTAAGTGAAAGACGAGTATCAGCGAATTGTTGCTTACCTGATGTCCTTGTTAGATCAAGTCTTCACTGAACAAATTCTGAGGACAAGCAACACGCAAGCAGATGCGTTGGCCAGACTAGCAACAAGCGAAGGACCTGCAGAGTTGACAAACATTATAATTGCAAAGATGAATGATCCATCAACAAGGAGTTATAATGTCAACCAACTTGACAAACAAGCAAGTGAAGAAGAAGACTGGAGAACAAGTATAGTCAAATACTTGAAAAGTAGGGAAAAACCAAACAACCCTTTTGAAGCTGCCAAGCTAACAAAGCAAGCCGCCAGATACACTCTGGTGGGCGAGCAGCTTTACAAAAGGGGAATATCAATCCCACTTCTCAAATGTCTGCCTAGGGGGCAAGGATGAGCAATACTCAAAGAAATACATGCCGGAGTATGTGGAAATCACACTGGGGGGCAAGCCTTGGCATACAAAACTATCAGACAAGGTTATTATTGGCCGACTTTACGTCAAGACGCAATCAAGAAAGAAAAAACATGCCATCATTGCCAAATTTTTACCCCGAGCGTTCATACCCTGGCCCAACAGCTCGTATCAGTTTATAGCCCATGGTCATTTGCAAGGTGGGGGATGGACATTATTGGTCCTTTCCCGGCAGGTGTTGGAAATGTTCGATTTGTCGTCGTGGCAGTTGACTATTATACGAAATGGGCGGAAGCAGAGGCCATGGTGAAGATTACGCAATAGAAAATGATCAACTTCATTTGGAAGAACATTGTCTGTCGCTTTGGGGTTCCACAAACCATTGTGACACACAATGGTCCGCAGTTTGATGGGAAAGAGTTGAGAGACTTCTGTGCAAAGTGGGGGATCAAAAAACATTACTCTACGCCTTATCGTCCCCAATCAAATGGACAAGTCGAAGTCGTGAACAAGATAATCAAGCATACATTAAAGTACGGCTAGCGGAGAGCAAAAACAGTTGGTCTGAAGAACTTCCGGAAGTCCTATGGGCATATAGAGTTTCTCCCAGGTCAAGCACCGGAGAAACACATTTTGCAATGGCTTTCGGAACAGAAGTCGTGATACCAATCGAGTTAAAAACCAACACATTCAGAATGACCAACTTTGATGAGCAGGCGAACAACTCTGCTCTAGCTACTGAAATGGATTTGCTCGAAGAAAAAAGATTAAGTGCCGAGCTAAAAAATGCTACCTATAAACAGCGAGCAGAACGCTATTACAATTCCCATGTTAAAATCAGGGAATTCAGAGTTGGAGATTTTGTTCTAAGAAAGTTGCTCGCCCAACCTCCAGGTGTATTGGGACCAACTTGGGAGGACTCGTATCGTATAATGGAAAAATTCGTTAATGGTGTATACGATATCGAAGATATGGAAGACAAGCCGACCCAATACTCCAGGAATGCTGTACATCTAAAGAAGTACTATCAATGAGTCGAACAAGTTCTTGATTGGACGAATAAATGTCTTGGGGGGCAAGTGAACCAAGTAAGGCAAACCAAAAACTTGCCTAATTTTTTGAAAATTTAACCAAGTATAGAATGGAAAGTTGTTCGGCACATTGTATAGTCTAGTGCTGTTTCATCTTTTTTAATTTTAGATAAAGTTGTTATAAGCGAGCATGTTTTAGTTAGTGTTCAAAGTTTTTCGTCAGGTTGTATATGTTAGTGACAAACAGTCTTACAACACTTGTAAATTTTTTACATTATGTATATATAGTTGTTCGATGAAAGAAAAGTCCAAAGCTCGAGGTACAAGTCCATCTTTGAGGACCAAAGCTACTTAAAGGTTGTTCATTTTTTTAAAAATGAACAGAACCTAAGGCTAAACCCTGATTCCATTAAAAGGCAAAGTTCAAATCGAACAAAGCCCAGAACTATATGTTATAATTGAGAAAGCATTGACAAGAATGTAAAGGCAATTAACATATAAAGAAAATGAGCGAACAAAAGAAAGACATTTCATTAAAATAAAAGGCATTGAGCCTCAAAAATAGTACAAGGATTCTAGAAGAATTGTACTACAAAAAGAGCGAGCAATTATTACAAAGTAAAGACTAATCTAAGTTCTAAACCTATTACTGCTCGGCGGGGGGAGGGCATTGAGTCTGGTCAGCAGGAGGATCGACAATCATATCTCTGGCCATATCCTAAGCAGCTTTTTATTCCTTTTCCTTTATGGCTTGCTCGTCATCGGTCGCCGGCTCTTCTTCTTGCTCGCCTTCATCAATTTGAGATGGAGGGCGAGTAATTGTAATACTGGGGTCAAGGTAGTTAATCTTGACCCCCAGCTCGGCGATATCCCCCAACTGGATCTCAATGTTGTTCGGCGGGGGATAGTGCTCCAGAAACTCGGTCAGGTCCTTGCCCATCTCTTCCACCATGTCCTTATAATCGTACGTGTCAGCCACGCGAATGCAATCGGCGTAGGCACAGATATATCCTAAATTTGAGATGGGGGCAGACCGGGTCTGGAGCTCGGCCTCAAGTTGATCGCGAGTGAAGGTGTTGACCTCCACCTCCCTAAGACGAGCATTTTCCGCTTCGAGCTCTGCAATCCTTTGTTCGGCGCCGGACAACTTTTTCCCTTCCTCGACGAGCACAGTGTCTTTGCCCTTTAGTTCAGCAGATAAGCCTTGAATTTCTTCAAGGTACTTCTTCTCATTATCGAGGTAGAGGGAGATTTGATTGTTGAGGCGAGCAAGTTTGGCCTCATAGGTGTTGACAATGGAGTCTTTCTCCTCTGTTAGTTGCCGAGCAGTACTGGCATACCGACGAACGACTTCTTCTTGCTCGGCCAACTGGGCCATTGCCTTTTGGGCCATCACGAGGCCGTTGGCGTGATGCATCATGGACAAGTGGAAATTGTCCGCCAACCCCTGCATGGAGATAGTTTTCTCCATGGGCCATGTCCAGGCTCGGGCGACCAAATCCGTTGCCCTGCGAACATGATCGTCTGGAATCTCCCTTATGTTAACGGGAGTCTTGGAACAAGCATACTGGTGAACAGCATGTGCTCGCCCAGGATGGTCGTCAGCCCGTTATCTACGAACAAGAGAGCAAGCAACACTTAGAAAAATTAGCAAAATTAAGAAATAAATCTTGCTCGGCAAAGAGGGGTGAGAACTTACTCAGCGAATTTGCGGTCGTCCCAGCCTAGAAGAGTAATATCCTCTGGGCCACGGGCTGGGGCCACATCTTTCCCAGCTTTGCCCGCTCTGTTAGTAGGCTCCACGGAGGGGCGGCGGGCAACTTCTTCATCAGGACGAACAAGGTTCTTGCTCGTCTTCTCCTTCCCCTTATGGCCGGAGGGGACATCTTGCGTGACGGGAGTCCCGTCAGCACGCTTTAATTGTTTTTCCCCGTGAGGGGGAGTAGGGGAGGGAGGTTCTGGTCGAGCATGGCCGGAGGGCGCTGCCTGCCGAGGAACTTTGGCCCCCTCGGATTTGTTCGTCATGGCCAGTACTTTGGTGGGGGAATCTCGTATACCCTTTACTCTAAAAGACCAAAACGGGGAGGAACCGCAACAGTAACCTGCTCGGTTGAAAAAAAAAAATTACAGTCAGAATGTAAAGAGTGCGAGCAAGTATTCTTTTATTCTATGACGAACAAGGGAGTTTAAATATATTGATGAAATTTCATACCTGGGGGCACCTCGACCTGGGCCTCTAAGTGGTGAGGGAATGTGAGTAGGTGAGTGTAGTGGACTGATACTACAAATATGTAAATATATTTCTTTTTATATTTTCTGGGTTGTAAATAAGAACAGATATGAATAATTGAAGATGAATTAGAATTTAGGAAGAAGAATAGAGATATGCGTGAAGGAGAGAGAAATAAGAGAGAGAAGATAGTGTTGGAGTTATACGTGAAAGTATGCTTTTACTTTGTATAACTCGTGTATCAAACACTCGTTTTATGAGAATAATTGTTTTATCGCATTTGCTTTAGTTATGATTGAATGTTGAATTTCTATTGCAAACCGTTCAATATATAGTACGTGTTACAAAGTAGTTAATGTGGTGATACCCGATCACGGAAGACGACATTAACAGTTTACTTGTAACTAAACGTACATTTTCACGACCCAGGTGGAATTGAACAATCCGCCGTGAAAGGTCGATGTGTAAGGCTCAGATTGGTCTGTCTTGACCAAGAGATTACACTAGCACATTTAGTATGTGTTGAAGAGGTCCTACAGCGAGGATAAATTCTTCTGTTCTGAAAGGTGAAGAATTAGACCTCAGTGGTTGTTGATTTCTTAATCTCCGTCACTTAAATAGGACCGTGTGTGCTTAGTAGTTACTGCTTTGATTCATGTTGGGTGAGAATCATTGTGACTTCGAACTTTGTGTCTTGGGCAGTAATATTAATCATACGACGGTTGCTAAGATTTAATACGGAGAAACGCGTGCGAGTACGGCTCGTGTGATTAGTCCCCTTGGTGGGCTCAGAAGTTTTATTGTACCAAATCTTGCAAGTGAAGAATTAGTTTCTTCGGTACGAATAATAATGTTGAGCTGTCTTTACTCCAAGGTGAAAGATGTTAATTAATTTAGAGCTATTCAGAAGCTTAATTAATTAATGGACTTGATAATCTTAAACGCGGGAAATAATAACCGGGAGCCCATATTATCGTAATATGGATTAAGATGGATAGTGCAATATTAATTTATTAGTGGTAATAATTAATATTAATGGGCTGAATTATATTGGGGCTCAATATTGAAATTCAGAAGTCCATTAGGAGGTCCAATCTTAATTCTCCTTAAGGCCCCTCAAGTAGCCCATTAAGTAGCCCAATAATGATAAGGTGATTAAAATAAAAAGATAATATTATGCTGATTTTTCTTTATATTTTTCGAAAAAAGCATTATTAGAAGAGAAAAGATTTTGTTGATTTTCTTGGAAAGATATTATGGAAGATATGTATTCTTGGAATACAAGAATATCTCATATATTCAAGAAGATCCAAATCTTGGGATCTCTTATTAATATTTTCGAAAATTATAGTCCTAAATAGGAGAGTGAGATTTTTGTGGAATATTTTATTATGGAGAAAAGAATATATGAGATATATTCAAGATTTCTTAGAGATTAAGAAAAGATTTTCTCCCTGCCCATAAAATCTCTACGAATTTCGGTCACCCCCTTTATAAATAGGAGATGATTATTTCATCTCAACATACATAATTCCATGTGTTGGAAAAATCAAGAAGCATATATATTTTTTTTTCCTTAGTTTATTAAATTGCTTGAAAGCGTCTCCCACCGGCGATCAAGTAAGGCGAAAGGGAAATACTTGAGAAGGTTTTTGGGTTGATAAAGCGTGTACGAGAGTTCCGTTTTATTCAAAGGCCAAGTTCTACAAGAGGTACGTTAATCACATATTTACTTGTTTATTCCGCCATAGTTAATATGTGAAATTAATTTAGCATGCATGATGATAATTAGTTGTTGGAATTATTATTTGAATTAATTAGGATTAATTCATGATAGTAATAATTGTATTTAAATTCGTATTTAAAATTCATCCCGAATAGATTCCGGGCACCCCTATATTTTCCCAACAACTGGTATCAGAGCCACGGTTTCGGGCTCTGAATTTTAAATTGGAATTTAAATTGTTGAACATTAAAATTGAAATTGGATAGTAGAATTGTTAGATCTTTTTTGCAGGTATCCAATTGTCATGGTTTTTAATGTTGTTAATTTCATGCGTGTGAATTAATTTGGTTTTTAATTCGATTCGTTCGAATTCGTTTTTCTCGTGAGAAAATCCACGAGTAGATTAGTTGTTTTTATTTTGATTCGATCATTGTAATAGACTAGTCTAGATCTAGTATTTATTTTTTTTGTAAAAATAAATTGTAACCGGATCGTGACGAAGAACGAATAATTAAAAACGGCGTACCCGGACGACGCATACATGCGTGGCGCGTGTATGGAGGTAAAATCATGCAAGGGGTGAAGAAAACGAGGACGAACGGTGAAAAAACGGCGCACGGGGGTGCACGGCGCACACCGTGCGCAACGGGCACACGGCGCCGCGCGCACGGCGCGCGCGCGCCTCGGCAGCGCCCTGCAGCGCCTCGGGGCGCCTCGGCGCGCCTCCGTGCAGCGCCTCGGGCGCGCCTCGAGTGCGCCTCGGGGCTGCGCTTCGGCGCGCCTCGAGCGCTTTTCCAGCGCTTCTCGGGCCAGGAAGCGCGCGGGCCCACTTCGTGGGCCGACGCGCGCTGTATCTCAGGCCGTGGAATTTTTTCGGTTCGTGTTTTTTTTTGGTGTGATTTTAAACGTCGTCCCGAACCTCAAACGATGCTGTTTTTGATGAAGTGTTGTTGTTCGAGTGGGAGCACGTCGAGACGAACGTCGGAAAGCAACAAGGACGATTTTCGCATCAAGACGTGAAGAAATTAAACCGTGACAATTGGAATTGAGTGCTCCAATGTGTTTAATTTTGTTTTGATGGATGTTTTATTTCGTGCAATTTTTATTATTTGTTAATATGTGTTTGCATGAATTTAATTGTCCAAGAAAAACCTTACTTTCGAAAATTACTAAGTATGTTTTTTTTAATCGCAATTTTATTCCGGATATTAAAATTGGATTATTTTGGCCTCCATAATTTATTTATTTGTGAAGTTCTTTTGGAATACATTTCCCCCTCGGATCGGCCAAAAGAACGGATTTCACATGAATAAATTCCGAAAGGATGATTGTGGATTATTACTAGTGGCGGTATTGACCCTCACCACGAGTGGCTTGCTCAAAGCGAAATAATAATCCTGTATTTAATTATGGTTATTACTTAGGCATAGGAAATTGATATTAACTTACTCCCCTCGGAGTCCCTGTCAATTTCTATGTGGTCAAAGTGGGAGCCAACTATTAATTTTGAATTAAGGATTTGTAACTTTTAAGTTTGTGATCCGCTTGAATGTATTTAAATGTATAGACCACCCCTCGTGGCGCATTTAAATTGTTTCGAGATGTTGGCTGATGCATGATTATATTGTTTTAAGGTTTCAATATAATTGATGTGATCAAATTTATGTGATAATTTTGTATTTTTCTAGATATTGATACGAATGTATGTTTTATTCTCATTTCATCATGTCGCAACCTTTTAATCCACTGTTTAATATACTTAAAGTTAATAAACTTTTTGGAGAGAATTATATCGATTGGAAATGTTTTTTTTAAAATTGTCCTTACTGCACAAAAACACAATTGGGTTGTTTATGTTAATATACCCGGCAAGCCTAATGATAAGTCAAGCAATGGGAAGAGGCAGTTTATGATCGGAAGCGTGACAATGAATGAAGTGCATCATCTTGACATTTCTGTCTGAGGATTTGAGGCGCGTTCATGAAGACATTGTATCCGCTGTTGAAATCATGGAACACCTTGAAGAGATGTTTTCACATCAGAATCCCATGACTAATCAGTTCACCAAACATGACTCGGTCAAGTTGGAAATGGTGGAAGGAACGCCCGTGAGGGAGCACGTTCTCAAGATAATGACATGCCTTAACAAGTTGGAAGTACTTGGTGCGGATTTTGATTGATTTCATATACCATTCCCTACCGAGAAGCTTTGAGTAGTTTCATCTGAAATGTCAGATGAATGAACGGACAAGTCGTTTGCCCGAGCTCTTGCAAGCTTTAGTTTCGGTGGAGGTGATAATGGAGCACCAGTCTAGTGCTATGGTGGCTAATGGTTCGTCTACCTCTTTTGGTCCCAAGGGAGGGAAAAAGAGGAAGAGAACCAAAGGTCGGATCCAAGCAAATCCAATTGTTGCGAAAGGCAAATGCAAAGGCAAGCATCGAAGGGGAAGTGTTTTAGTTGCGGTGAGAGAGGACAATGGAGGTCTGCCTGTTCCAAGCCTAAGAGGCTAGGAAAGTTAGGTAATTCACACACCTTAGTCGTCGAAACTTGTGAAGTGGCGTATGCTGTCTATTCGTGGATAGTGGATACGAGAGCTACTGATCACATTTGTTTCATGGGTTTAAGCTAACCCGACGACTTAACAGAAGTGAGATCCCCATCACATCGGGCAATGCTACGAGAGTGGCAGCTGAAGCAGTGGGAGAAGTGCGCCTATCTTGTGAAGATAGAGTTATGGTCTTGAGAGATGTTCCTCATGTTCCTAGTTTAGAAAGAACTCAACCTTCAGTTTCTAAACTGTTTGAATAGATACTCAGTTTCTTTTAATAAGGATGTTATTATTGCTTGAAACGGTGAGTTTATCCGTTCCGGAACTTCAATGGATGATCTTTATACCATTATTTGGGCACACCACTCACAAAAATTGAATCTAATAACACATCGATTATTTCGAGTAATAAAAGAAAGCGTTCTTCGGAGATGAACGAAACACTTCCATGGCATCTTAGACTAGGTCATATTAATCTAAAGTGGATAAAGAGATTGGTGAAAGACGGATCCTTGGAATCATTCCAAGTCGAACCGTTTCCAACTTGTGAATCCTGTTTAGAGGGTAAAATGACCAAGAGGGCATTTGGAGCCAAGGGGAATAGAACTACGGAAGTGTTAGAACTCGTTCATACCGATATGTGTGGTTCAATGACGATCATAGCAAGAAGAGGTATGAGTAATTTGATGATTACTCAAGATACGGATACATCTACCTTATGATGCATAGGGTAAGAAGTATCAAGTCTCTGCGATTTGTTCGTGGAGGTGAATACCTTAGCAATGAATTCTTGAACTACCTATCGGAAAAAGGGATTGTATCCCTGTTGACCACATCGGGAACCCCTCAATAGAACGGTGTGGCGGAACGAAGGAGCCAGACTCTTTTAGAAATAGTCAGATCCATGATGAGTTATTCAGATTTACCCAAGTCGTTTTGGGGTAACGCCTTGGAAACAACGACTTACATTCTAAACTTGGTGCCATCCAAATCGGTTCCTAAAACCCCAATGGAATTGTGGACCGGGCGCAAGCCCAGTCTAAGACACTTGCGGATTTGGGGTTGTCCGGTATACGTGCTAGACAAGAAAGCCGGTGAATTGGATCCACGTTCGGAATTAAGGTTGTTTATAGGATATCCCATGGGAACGAAAGGGTGTATGTTCTATAGTCTCAAGGATTAAAAGACCGTGATTAGTTCGCACTTTAAATTCTTGGAGGAAGACTATATGAACAAAAGAAAGCCTGGAAGTGAGATTACCTTAGACGAGTTAAGAGGGCAAACTCCTATACCAAGTATACAAGATGATATACCACACGTCATACTTTCACAACCGGAACCCCGTCGTAGTGGGAGGATTGCAAGGCAACCCGAGAGATTCATGGGAATTGGAGAATCTTCGGATTTGATTCCCGGCGATGAATTAGACCCATGAACATACGACGAGGCAATCCAAGACAAAGACGCGGAAGTGTGGCAAACCGCAATGGAAACCGAGGTGGGTTCGATGGATTATAATCAAGTGTGGGAGTTGGTTGATCCACCTAATGGGGTAGAACCTATTGGATGCAAGTGGGTGTACAAGAGGAAAAGAGGACCGGACGGAAGGGTAGGCTTGTGGCCTGTGGCCTGTAGCTATGCTTAAGTCCATCCGTATTCTCTTGTCGATCGCTGCGCACCTAGATTACGAGATCTGGCAAATGGATGTCAAGACAGCTTTCCTTAATGGAAGTCTTGATGGGATCTATATGCAACAACCCAAAGGTTTCGTTGAAAAAGGCCAAGAGCACCTCGTATGCAAGCTTAAGAGATCCATTTATGGACTTAAGCAAGCATCGCGTACTTGGAACTAGTGTTTGATCAATTAATTAAGTCTTATGGGTTTGTGATCAAAACAAGTTCGAAAGTTGTGTGTACAAAAGATGTGACGGAACTGCGGTGGTATTCTTAGTATTATACGTAGACAATATTCTGCTCATTGGAAACAATGTAAAGGTATTGTCAGACGTAAAGGTATGGCTGTCAAAATAGTTTGATATGAAGGACTTAGGGAAAGCCGGTCACATCCTTGGGATCAAGTTCACTCGAGATCGCAAGAGGAAGATGTTGGGCTTATCGCAAGTTTCATACAAAGCCACTGTTTTGAAGCATATCAGCGTGCAAGATTCCAAGAAAGGTTTTGTACCTTGTAGGCACGGAATCCATCTATCCAAAGAAATATGCCCTAAGACGCAAATGGAGATAGATGACATGAAAGACGTTCCGTACGTTTCGGACGTAGGAAGTCTTATGTATGCAACGTTGTGTACGAGACCGGATATCTGCTTTGCCGTGGGCATGATGGCAAGATATCAAAGTAACCCCGGGAAAGCACATTAGATTGCAATTAAATGCGTTCTTTAGTTTCTGAAAAGAACTTGGTATGGAATGCTGATTTAACAATCAGACAATCTAATTCCCATGGGATACACGGACTCAAATTTCCAATCAGACATAGACTCCAAAATACCTACCTCGGGTAGTGTGTTTTACATGGGAGAAGGAGCCATGACATGGAGAAGCGATTTGCAGAAATGCATCGCAGATTCGACCATGGAAGCCGAATAAGTAGTTGCTTGTGAAGTAGCGAAAGAAGCGGTTTGGCTCAAGTACTTCTTAGTGGACTTGGACGTTGTTCCGAATTTGCCCGACAAGATAACTGTCTTTTGTGACAATGCCGGAGCAGTTGCAAATTCAAGGGAACCGAGAGCCCACAAGGCCAGCAAACACATTGAAAGAAAACACCATCTTATGCGAGAAATCGTTAAGAGAGGAGATAAAGAGGTGGCAAAGATAAACGTCGGAGGACAACCTAGTATATCCATTCACAAAGGGTCTGCCTCTGAGTACATTCGAGAGACATGTGGATAGAATGGGAGTCAAGACTATTGCCAATCTGCTTTAAGTATAAGTGGGAGGAATTATTAGGTTAGTGTAGGTTGACATGAGATATCACGTAGAGCTACTACACTAAGACATGCGTGATGTATACTAAAAGCAGACTTTAAGTATAAGTGGGAGATTGTTGGAGTTATACGTGAAAGTATGCTTTTACTTTGTATAACTCGTGTATCAAACACTCGTTTTATGAGAATAATTGTTTTATCGCATTTGCTTTAGTTATGATTGAATGTTGAATTTCTATTGCAAACCGTTCAATATATAGTACGTGTTACAAAGTAGTTAATGTGGTGATACCCGATCACGGAAGACGACATTAACAGTTTACTTGTAACTAAACGTACATTTTCACGACCCAGGTGGAATTGAACAATCCGCCGTGAAAGGTCGATGTGTAAGGCTCAGATTGGTCTGTCTTGACCAAGAGATTACACTAGCACATTTAGTATGTGTTGAAGAGGTCCTACAGCGAGGATAAATTCTTCTGTTCTGAAAGGTGAAGAATTAGACCTCAGTGGTTGTTGATTTCTTAATCTCCGTCACTTAAATAGGACCGTGTGTGCTTAGTAGTTACTGCTTTGATTCATGTTGGGTGAGAATCATTGTGACTTCGAACTTTGTGTCTTGGGCAGTAATATTAATCATACGACGGTTGCTAAGATTTAATACGGAGAAACGCGTGCGAGTACGGCTCGTGTGATTAGTCCCCTTGGTGGGCTCAGAAGTTTTATTGTACCAAATCTTGCAAGTGAAGAATTAGTTTCTTCGGTACGAATAATAATGTTGAGCTGTCTTTACTCCAAGGTGAAAGATGTTAATTAATTTAGAGCTATTCAGAAGCTTAATTAATTAATGGACTTGATAATCTTAAACGCGGGAAATAATAACCGGGAGCCCATATTATCGTAATATGGATTAAGATGGATAGTGCAATATTAATTTATTAGTGGTAATAATTAATATTAATGGGCTGAATTATATTGGGGCTCAATATTGAAATTCAGAAGTCCATTAGGAGGTCCAATCTTAATTCTCCTTAAGGCCCCTCAAGTAGCCCATTAAGTAGCCCAATAATGATAAGGTGATTAAAATAAAAAGATAATAGTATGCTGATTTTTCTTTATATTTTTCGAAAAAAGCATTATTAGAAGAGAAAAGATTTTGTTGATTTTCTTGGAAAGATATTATGGAAGATATGTATTCTTGGAATACAAGAATATCTCATATATTCAAGAAGATCCAAATCTTGGGATCTCTTATTAATATTTTCGAAAATTATAGTCCTAAATAGGAGAGTGAGATTTTTGTGGAATATTTTATTATGGAGAAAAGAATATATGAGATATATTCAAGATTTCTTAGAGATTAAGAAAAGATTTTCTCCCTGCCCATAAAATCTCTACGAATTTCGGTCACCCCCCTTTATAAATAGGAGATGATTATTTCATCTCAACATACATAATTCCATGTGTTGGAAAAATCAAGAAGCATATATATATTTTTTTCCTTAGTTTATTAAATTGCTTGAAAGCGTCTCCCACCGGCGATCAAGTAAGGCGAAAGGGAAATACTTGAGAAGGTTTTTGGGTTGATAAAGCGTGTACGAGAGTCCCGTTTTATTCAAAGGCCAAGTTCTACAAGAGGTACGTTAATCACATATTTACTTGTTTATTCCGCCATAGTTAATATGTGAAATTAATTTAGCATGCATGATGATAATTAGTTGTTGGAATTATTATTTGAATTAATTAGGATTAATTCATGATAGTAATAATTGTATTTAAATTCGTATTTAAAATTCATCCCGAATAGATTCCGGGCACCCCTATATTTTCCCAACAGATAGTTGGAATATTTTCTGCATAATCAAATCCCTGCATATTGTCCTTCCTATAACAACCTAATGGGACCACTTTCCCAAAGTGTAAATATAAAATACTAAAGATGCAGAATTATAAAAGACCAAAACAAGTGGTCTATTCTTTGGAACTAAATAAAATAAAGGACTTAATTGCAAAGATAGATAACCCAGGTCAATCTTAGCCACTTATTTCCTCCTCCATGGTTTGATCTTTGACACGTACTTTGGCATTCTTTTTCAGACAACAATCCTTCTCCACCACTTCACTTTCATTATCTACCATTTTTCTCCATGAAACCCTTGTTTCCACATCCAACAAATCTCCATTTTCGTCTTCTTCAACCTTACTTCCTTCCACAGATCCATGTTCCAACTTCTTCGAGTCATAATTCCCGATGTTCATGACATTACTCCCCCCCGGCGGAACATCCTTGTCCCCAAGGATAAACTTTTGAAAATTTCTTCTTCATAAACTCCTCTGTTTCCCATGTATAAAGTTTCCAATCTGAATGGATCCATGAAATTCGAACCTGATTTTGGTTTTTTTGGTTTGATAGGGCTTGACGAGATTCCGTCACGGCGATGGGAAAGATCTGAAAAAGCCCGAAATCATCGACCGTTGGGAGCGCAACCGACGATGTAATCTTGTTTCCCAGATGCTTCTTTAGCAGAGAGACGTGAAAAACATTATGGATCTTTGAATCTGGAGGTAGCAACAGACGGTAAGCCACTGATCCTATCTTTTCTAACACCTTGTAAGGTCCGAAGTATCGAGCTGAAAGCTTTAGACTTTTCCTTATACTCACAGAATTTTGTCGAAATGGTTGTAACTTGAGATAAACCATATCCCCTTCTTCAAATGTGCGCTCTTGTCTATGCTTGTCTGCGTAAAATTTCATGCGTGATTGTGCCACAAGTAAATTTTCTCTGAGTAACTCTGTAGCTTTTTATCTTTCTTGCAACATAGCTCGAGCATCTGTAACTGTAGAGTCTAGGAATGGACCTAGAGAGTAGGATGGTGGTAAATACCCATATAAGGCTTGAAAAGGTGTGACTTTAAGCCCTGTATGGTAATTAGTATTGTACCAGAACTCGGCTAGAGGTAGCCATTTAAGCCAGTGCTTTGGATGGTCATGTACCATACAACGCAAATAGTGTTCCAAACACTGGTTCAGCCTTTCCGTTTGACCATCAGATTGTGGATGATAGGCAGAAGTCATAGCAAGTTGAGTGCCCATTAGTGTAAAAAGTTCTTTCCAAAAAGAACTTGTAAAATTTTTATCCCTGTCAGTAACAATGCTAATAGGCAACCCATGCAGCTTGTAAATAACATCCAAGAATGCTTTAGCCACAATTTTAGTAGTGAAAGGGTGGGATAAGGCCACAAAATGTGAATACTTTGTGAAACTATCCACCACAACTAAAATGACATTCTTACCCCATGATTTGAGAAGACCTTCAATAAAATCCATTGAAATGTGTGACCAAGCCTCTTTAGGAATTGGCAGTGGTTGGAGGAGTCCAGGGTAGGGCCCCTGATCTGGCTTACATCTGGCACACACATCACATTCTTGCACCCACTTAATGACATCAGCCTTCATTTTGGGCCAAAAAAATGTTCTCTTCAGTCTAACATAAGTGCCCAAAATACCTGAATGTCCACCATAGGAAGAGCTATGCATTTCATCAAAAATGAACTTTCTGTAAGTTGAAGCATTTCCTACTGTTAATCTGCCTTTGTATCTCAATAACCCTTCAATGATTTGAAAAGATGGATAAGCAGTAGGATCAAGTGTTTTTGCAGAAATAATGTTCTGGATAAAGGGATCCTGAACATAGCTGTCTTTTATTTGATCCACCCACTTAGGAACCAATGTTGTAGTGGCTGAACAAAACTCTTCAGTGTCACTTCTTCTTGATAAAGCATCAGCAACATTGTTTTCAGCTCCTTTCTTATATTGTATCTCATAATCAAAACCCAACAACTTAGTTAACCATTTCTGCTGTAAAGGGGAAATGACCTTTTGATCCAAAAGATACTTTAGTGACTGTTGATCAGTTCGAATAATGAATTTGTTACCTTGAAGATAATGCCTCCATTTCTGAATAGCCATTAGAATAGCCAAAAATTCCCTTTCATAGATGGAAAGTGATTGACCTTTAGGACCAAGCACCTTGCTTAGGAAAGCTAAAGGCCTACCATCCTGCATGAGAACAACCCCTAACCCAGTCCCACTTGCATCAGTTTCCAAGATAAAAGGCTTAGTAAAATCTGGGAGTGATAAAACTGGTGTTGAACTCATGGAATCCTTGAGTTGCTGGAAGGCTAAATCAGCTTCTTCAGTCCAGTGGAAGTTATCCTTTTTCAAAAGAGATGTTAAGGGTTTACTCATAACACCATACCCTTTAACAAACTTCCTGTAATATCCCGTTAGACCTAAAAATCCCCTCAGTTGCTTGAGAGTTTTAGGCTTGGGCCAATGAATCATACACGAAATCTTTTCAGGGTCAGTGGAAACCCCATCTTTAGAAATGATATGTCCTAAGTATTCCACCTTAGCCTGCCCAAAATGACATTTACTCCTCTTAGCAAACAATTTATGCTCCCTTAACAGCTTCAGAACAGATTCCAAGTGAGTAAGATGCTTCACCCAGGTAGAACTGTACACTAGAATGTCATCAAAGAAAACCAGAACACTTTTCCTTAACTGATTCCTGAAAACCTGGTTCATTAGGGACTGAAAGGTAGCCGGGGCATTACATAACCCAAATGGCATAACCAAAAACTCGTAATGACCATTGTGAGTTTTGAAAGCTGTAAGATACCTGTGCTCTGGATTCATCAAAATCTGGAAATAACCAGATCTGAGGTCAATCTTTGAAAAGTATTGAGCTCCATTTAGCTCATCAAGGAGCTCATCAATTATTGGAATAGGATAATTGTGTTTGACTGTTAGATTATTCAGATATCTATAGTCAACACACATTCTCCATGTTGAATCCTTCTTTTTCACCAAAATAACTGGGGAGGCAAATGGACTCTTGCTATGTTGTATAGTACCAGCCTTCAAAAGTTCTGTAACAATTCTCTCAATCTCAGCCTTATGGGAATGTGAAGTTCGATAAGGGAATTGATGTTTTGGAACACTGCCTGGCTTGAGCACAATTTGATGTTCCACCCCTCTAGATGGTGGTAAGTCTAGGGGTTCCTCAAAAATATCTTGAAAGGAATCCAGTAGCTTGAGTAAGGCAGGATCCTCCTCACCATGGGTAGAATGAACACTAATAGCATACACTTCTTCAATATCCATGAGTGGTTCGAAATGAAGCATATAAAACAATGAAACATCAGAAATCAGTGTACAACCCACTGTTGAAGTTAGAGCCTGGAGTTTAACCCGTTTGCCTAAAAGATTCACAGTGAAAGTCATGTGCTCATAATCCAACTCAATTGGGGTGCATGACTTTAACCAATCCCCTCCCAATATTAAGTCACAACCCTCTGTTTCCAATAGTCTGAGCGGATAACAGAAAGAATGATCTTGCATTGTCCAACAAAAATCATCCACCTGGTCAGAACTAATCATTCTCTGACCATTAGCAACCTTGACCAATAAGGGTTTAGTGGGAGATAACTTACAGTGCAACTTCTTAGCAGTAGCAGCCTGAATGAAGCTCAATGTACTCCCTGTGTCAATGAGAATATGAAGTTTCTGCTGACCACATTCCCCAAAAATTCTCATAGTAGTGACCCCCCCTTCACCAGAGATAGCATTTAAAGTCATCTGGATCTCTTCCATAGAAGAAGAGTCAGGAATATCAGTAGGAAAGAAATCAGTAACATTTGCCTTGGCAAATTCCAGCCCATCTTCCTCAGCCATAATCATGTAAGTGATCTTCTGTTTGCACTTATGTCCATAAGAAAACTGCTCATCACAGTTGTAACATAGACCCTTTTCCCGCCGTGCAGCCATTTCTGTTGGTGTAAGAAGTTTGATAGGGGCCTTGGGGGTAAAAGACGGAGATTTCCCTTGAGGTGGATCAGATTTCTTCCCAGAAAAGTTGGGATTAGAAGTAGGGTTATGCGTAGGATTAGACCCTTTATAATAAGGCCTGAACTTCTTCCCAATAGCATCCACTGTGATAACCTGTTTCTTGCCCAAAGTGATAGCCTCTTGTAATGTTTTAGGCTCGAACATTGTCATGAAAGACTGCAATTCATCACTAAGGCCA
Organism: Ballota nigra; assembly: GCA_947034835.1. Classification (NCBI taxonomy): domain Eukaryota; kingdom Viridiplantae; phylum Streptophyta; class Magnoliopsida; order Lamiales; family Lamiaceae; genus Ballota; species Ballota nigra. Next base: position 88,230,686 of record OX344727.1, on the reverse strand, counting down.
CTCACAAAGCTGGCAATGAAATATTTCTCAGAAAAATCATGCTCACTAAACAACAGTAAGCAAGCTTTTAACTCCTCGAATTTATCAACATAATCACTATAGGAACCAGTTTGTTTGAGCTTGTTAAATTCAGAAATAACAGCAACTTCCTTAAGTTCCTCAAATCTTGCAGAAATCAGCTCCAAAAATTGATTCCAAGTAAAATCGATATTCTTAATAGCAATGTTTTGATACCATAAAGCAGCCTTACTCTCAAAATGCATGGAAGCGAGGTTAACTTTTTGAGAATCTGGAATATTAGGGATAAGTTTGAAGTAATTGTTGCATTTTAACATCCAAACTCTAGGGTTAGATCCATCAAACTTAGGAAATTCTACCCTAGGCAAAGGGGTATGCATAGGAAAACCAGAAGAATCAATAACCTGCTTGTTTCTTGGGGTGTCTTGGAATTGAGTTAGAGGAACAGCACTCGAAGATCCCAAATGTGGATCTCCCAAAATAGAGTCTGAATCCAACTGAGACTTTCTTTTGTCATGATTCAGGAACTGCAGCTGCATATTAGCCAAGGTGTGGGTAACATGCTCTATCTTGTTGGACATTCCGGCATATTGCTCCGCCATTTGAGCAGTAAGTGTAATGAAGTTCTCCTGGAACTTCTCAGATGAGGATTGCCATTTTAATGCTTCAGTGTGGAAGAGTTGTTCTAGTTTCTTTTGAGCTTCTTGCAGATCCTTCATACGGGTGCCCTCAGCCATCTCAGGAACGAAAGCCGGTCTCTAGATACCAATTGTAGTGGACTGATACTACAAATATGTAAATATATTTCTTTTTATATTTTTTGGGTTGTAAATAAGAACAGATATGAATAATTGAAGATGAATTAGAATTTAGGAAGAAGAATAGAGATATGCGTGAAGGAGAGAGAAATAAGAGAGAGAAGATAGTTGGAATATTTTCTGCATAATCAAATCCCTGCATATTGTCCTTCCTATAACAACCTAATGGGACCACTTTCCCAAAGTGTAAATATAAAATACTAAAGATGCAGAATTATAAAAGACCAAAACAAGTGGTCTATTCTTTGGAACTAAATAAAATAAAGGACTTAATTGCAAAGATAGATAACCCAGGTCAATCTTAGCCACTTATTTCCTCCTCCATGGTTTGATCTTTGACACGTACTTTGGCATTCTTTTTCAGACAACAATCCTTCTCCACCACTTCACTTTCATTATCTACCATTTTTCTCCATGAAACCCTTGTTTCCACATCCAACAAATCTCCATTTTCGTCTTCTTCAACCTTACTTCCTTCCACAGATCCATGTTCCAACTTCTTCGAGTCATAATTCCCGATGTTCATGACAGTGAGCAGCCCTCTGACGCTTCTCCTCGCTCATATATTGGATGGTCCTATCCGCTTTGTTGCGCAGGCCGACCAAGCAAGAAGTGAATAGGAACTCTGCACCAATTTCTTCCTCCTCCGAGTTCCACTTGGGCAATCGAGGGCCTGCGAACAAACAAGAAAAGTTAAATTAGAACAATACAGTTCAAAAGTGAACAGAGATAAACTTACGCTTAATCATTCCATAAGAAGCGGGAGAGTTTATTCGTCCAATGCCACCGTGTGGACCGGAAGATGCTCGCCAATCACCCCCAATGAAGAAGAAGTGATGTTTCCAGTCTCTGATCTTGTTCGGCACTCCTTCTACCATCTTGAGTCCGATTCTAGCCTTGAGATAGTAGTAACCTTCTTCGCCTATAGGGCACTTGGTAATTATCATGAGATAGTTGATCTCTTCCGCAGTAAGGCGATCAACATATCCCTCTAAGGCGAACAGGCATATTGCGCCGAGCAAATTCATCCATCCGATCGGCATGATCTGTGTAATGGCTAGATTGGTTGCCTCGAGGAAGCGACCAACAACTGGGGGCAGCGACAACTTCAAACCTGCGATCACTGTATCAATGTTGATCGTTGTGCATCCTGGAGGTGGGCGATCAGCTCTCTCTTTTCTCCCAGGGGCCAATAAGGAATCTTGTAGGTCTCCCGGATCAAATCAAGATCCTCATCGAGGACAATACTCTTGATTTTTCTCGCCTGGAAGTCAGTTTTTACCAAGTCCATTACTTGTCTCTGTGGGCGAGCAAAGTTGTTCGCGTGTTCCTCAACATATGCTCGCCATTCGAAAGGCTGAGCAACTCCAACTGGAATCTCGTTTTCCAGCATCTTTGGAGATGGGAAGTTTATCCCCTCCAAGAATTCACGGGTCAGTTCGTCAAATTCGGGATCTTTCGATTCAGCACTAGATGAAGAGCCCTCATCGGAATCTCTGTTCACAACAACCACCACCTCCCTCCCTGACGGGCGAGCACCAGTATCCTCCACTGATTGAACAACGGAGTCTGCGTGGGGGTCCGATGCCGAAGAAATCTCAAAAGGGGGTTGGTTTTTGTGTACCATAATGGGAAAAAGGGGATCAAGAGTTTCCTCGGATTTGTTGCTCGAATGAAAAGACATGGAAGAAAGAGAAAAGAACACAGACGGCGGCAGAAAATTTTGCAGACGGCGGCGAATCCCCGAAGAAGATGGTGGCGCAGGGTCTCACACTGCGGCGATGGAGATTTTTTGAAGAAAATGGTGAAGGAAAAGTGTGGAGAAAGAGAGAAATAAGAGAAATAACTACCTTGCTTCGGAATTGGAGGCCAAACGCTGAAGAAACGTCGTCGGAAAAGCTTGGAGTCTCCGGAAATGGAGAAAATCGCCGGAGGAACTGTAGCAAGAAGTGAAGAAGTGGGAAAAAAATTGTTTCCCTCTTCTATTTATACTCCAAGGAAAACGGGGTGAAACCCGTAATTTCCTATAAAATTTGGACTGAATTGATAGAAAACGGGGTAAATTTCGAGCAAATTTGAAAATCGAAGGACCTATACGTAAATATAGGTGCGCGTGGCCTCGGGACTGCTCGTGCGTGGGCGGCGCGCAATCATACCGCCCACTTCATCCTCGTACGTCCCCCAGATCGTGGGAAGGTGAAGAGGCGAACCCAGAGTTGTTCGCCGGATTCAATGATGTTCGTCCAAATCTTCACTAGTATAGTATCCTAACTACAGTTGCTCGCCACAAAGTTGCTCGTTCCAGCCAACATCTAGTCAGGATAGGGGGCAATTGTTGATAGGCGAACATCAGTCAATGATGGGCGAACACGAATTAAGACCTTAAAAGAGATTACGGAGAATCAACCCCAAATCAAAGGTGATTAATGAAGAAAATCAAGTTGGAGTGCATGGATCAATCAGGGAGGTGCATGAAATGACGAACAGCTCCAATGACGAACAACATACTGGCGAATAGGTTTTAAGACCCGAGACCAGATATGAACATTCCGCCAAGTCACTGATGACGAGCAACATTAATAAAAGGTGGTGTATCTACCAACCTAAGAGGTGTATGCAGACGAACAAAGAACCAAGATTCCGAAGCTCAGCTCAACAAGGAATATAGGCGAACAACTCTGAAGTCATACCCTCAAAAGGCGAACAACTTTTACTGAAAGATCCTTTTGGATAAATTAAGCCGACCTGGACGAACAATAATGAGTCCGAGATAAGACCAAAGAAGACTTTGTAACTAAGATTCAGCTTAGATAAGGTCAAACAAAGGTCAAAGGACACATGTCTAGCATGCAAGCTGGGAAGTTCAAGAGTCTTGGACACCTCCAGCTTGCTAGTCTCTATAAATAGTTGTTCTCCAGCTAAGAAATATAAGTTCAAATACACAAATGCTCTTAAAACACACACTAACACACCTATACGTGCACACATACGAAATTAATACGATTTCGACTTTCGTATTTACAATCCCACAACCCAAATCTTCGATTTACCATTTACGATTGTTGGTGATCAATATTTATCAAGTGGATTAGTGACTGTTTAATTTCGGTTTAAAGGTCATCAATCAATTACGTGTGATTGGTTACCACCGTAAATGATAAATCGAGGTTCGGGTTATGAAATTGGATATACGAAAGTCGAAATCGAAATAATTTCGTATGTGTGCACGTTTAGGTGTGTTAGTGTGTGTTTTGGGAGTGTTTATGAATTTGAACTTGTATTTCATAAGCTGGAGAACAACTATTTATAGAGACTAGCAAGCATGAGGTGTTCCTGACTCTTGGTCTCCCTAGCATGCATGCTTGACATGTGTCATTTTGACCTTATCTAAGCTGAATCTTAGTTACAAAGTCTTATTTGGTCTTATCTCGGACTCATTGTTGTTCGCCTAGGTCGGCTTGACGGATCTTGATGATTCTTCAACTGAAAGTTGTTCGCCTCTGGAGATTGTATTTCGGAAGTTGTTCGCCTTTTGGCTTTATTTAGCTTGGTTTTGGGATTTTAGTCCTTTGTTCACTGGTAGACATCTAAACTGTGTTGTATCATAGTTTGACCAAGTTTGTTCGTCATTGGCGACCTCACAGTTGGCTCATTCTTGGTCTCGGGTCTTAATATCTGTTCGCCTATTAGTTGTTCGTTGATAGAGTTGTTCGTCATTTTATACGCCTCCCGGATTGGTAGATGCACCCCAATCTTGATTTTCTTTGTTCAAGTCCTTAATTTTTGTTCGCTCCATGTTGGATGATGTTCGCCTATCAACAACGGTGGTAATCAATCACACGTTATTGATTGGTGATCTTAAAACCGAACTAAAACAGTCACTAATCTTTCCGATTAAATTTGATCACCAACACCTGACAACACTGTGTCAAGTGTTAGTAGACCCGTGAGTTGTGGTAAAGGATAAGTCTTTGACTTTTAATGATTCCTATAAGTCCATGTGGGACTGAGTATAACGGGATACTCGAAAGGGGATCACCTATATAAATGAGGAGTGAAGGCCGTTTCGACCAAATATTTATGAATACAAAGGGCGTCCAGGCCAAAATGGACAAAAACGTGAGAACAAATCGGAATCGAGACTGACTTGTGTCTGCACTGTCTGTAAGGTATACACTAAGGAGGATCAGTTCAAGGCATCGTGTCCACTAAGCCGCCGGTATACCCAATGGTGTCGGGCTACAGAAAGTTCAAAACCATTGGTTACTTATTCGGAAGCAATGAGGTCTCAAATGAGCTGAACGAAGAAGCTTGACTCTATATAGGTGCAATTCTCACTCATGTGGGGGATTGTTGGAAATTGGTTTTAATAAAGGTTATATACCTTGACTTTTGACTAAAATTTTTAGGAGTAAAAACGTTAGTTTTGGGAAAATAAATTTAACGATGTTGTTCTACTCGCGGAGTAGATGAGCGTGGTATATTTAATATCTCAAAACCGATTTTCGGTGAATGGAAAATTAATTTGGGAAGTTGTAGTATTATTCACTTGTAATAATTCCATGGGAAATGGAAAATGAAGTTTCATCCCACATTGGAAAATTACAAGAGGATTCTCGTGTATATAAGTAGGAAATTATTAATGTTCTTTAAATTGGGACATGGGAACCCTAACCATGGACCACACGCGCGCACCCCGCCTGAGCCCGGGTCCGTGGGTCGTGGTTCTTGGTTCTTGGCAATTGGGCTTTGGGGCCTACTTATATTTTTAGAGTTCAAAAAATATAAAATGGTCCAATACCTTTTTTGATCCAATCGGTTCGGGTGGCTCATTTGGAATTGGGTCGGCCCACGAACATGTTTAATACACCTACGAATATGATTAATACAATCCAGAGTATCTGGAATATTCCGTTCTTGCTTCCCAAGAATGAGAAACACAGTTTCTCTCCACTACAGAACGTGGGTGACCCATGATCACCACATACTCCTCTCTAGCAGCCTTCAGATGGGTCGGATTTCCGCCTATATATACCCCCTTTCGTCCAAACTTTCAGAACAACTTTACAGTCTCAGAATTTCCGTTCATATTACATTTCCGTTCAGCTTAAATTCCGATTTCGTTCGCCGGAAGTTTATACGTGGTGGTGCTACCCGTGTAAATTGTTCAAACCATTTTACTTTTGGAGACTCGTACGCACGATACCGTAAGTATTATACGTGGCGTATTCAGTCTTGCGGGAATAGAATTTTCCTAGACTCGGTTTACATCACGAATCCGTTTCATTCCTCTTTTCTTTTCTCTTGCAGCACGTACATCCAGTTAAAAACCCTAACTGAATTAATGCTCCACGAATCGAATCACCACCCACAACTCAAAATCAACTGAAGAATACCGGGCTATAAATCAATAAGCACACAAATTAAAGCAACAACAAAAATCATGAAAACTTACAAATTTACTCAGGAAATTACCCGTAAAGAGTTAATCAACGCTTCATGTCTTCCTTCATCCAGTCAAAAGTCTCGGCTTATACTCTGTGTTCCTTGGTGCCTTTTCAGTTCCTTAATGGTCAGTGGGAACTATCACCCATTCTTTTTTTTCTTTTTCTTTTTTTTTCTTTTAACAAATGCGAACTGTAACATTAAATAACACCAAAGACAAACTCTCTCGTATGCATGGTGCACCCTTCTATAGTCTGCACATATTTATATTGAAAAGTGTGGTTGAATTACACTGAAAAATTTATATTAAAAACCAATTTTATGTGTAAATTTTTCAGTATAATTGAAGCTAACTTTTCAGTGTAAACATGGTCAACGGTTGAGTGAAAGCATTATACACCAAGTACACAAGAGAATTATTCACCACCAAATACTTCAAACAATTTAATTTACTTACGTCAATTTTAAAATATCTCTTACGGAAATGATCATATGCCCACAGGTGGGCACAATATAATATACCTACCGCGAATGTGATAATGACACATAAGCAGTGAGCCCCTATAATTTTAATTGATATATTTTATTTGTTTATGTGTCATTATCACATTTAGTATATTATATTGTGCCTACCGTGGGCATGAGATCATTTCCGATATCTCTTATACCATTTCATTTTATAAGATTTAGAGGTGAGCTCTTTGAAACTGTTTATAAGCCCTTCAATAATTTTTTATTTAATTTTTTTTATATGTAATGTGTTTTATTTTTTAGCCATAATACATTAAAAGATTTCTAAACTATTAATTTTTTATTTCAAAAAGGCTCTGGACTATTTAAAAAAAAAGTTTTGAAGCTATTACTTATTGTTTCATGAGACCCCTCATAACAAAAATTCACGTATTTTACTGAGTTAGTTTAATGCATTTCATCAGAACATGATGAACCAACCAATTTTGATGTTGTTAATATCGAATTCCAATAAAAAATGTGTCTTAATGGATTGTTAAAAAAAAAGATCTCATGAAACAAAAAAATACATATTTTAAAGATTTTTTAAAATAAAAAAATTAGTTCAAGAGTTTTTTAAAATAAAAATTAATAGTTTAGGTACCTTTTAAAATAAAAAAATAGTTCAAGATCTTTCAAAATAAGTTGATAGGTTAAAAGCTTTTGTTCATTATGCCTATATTTTAACACTGATTCTTAATCTTACCCCATTTCCTTCTCTCTTTCTCTTACAGCCAATTTTTTGCTTTTATTTTTTTATGGAATACTGAAATATATCCTTGTACTGCACCAACTTGAACTAAAAGTTGTTGGGAATCGTGATCCATTACTAATTCTAAAAGTATCATTTTATTTATTTCTGATAGGATTACTAAAGTATACATCACTTTGCTTTCGTTAATTTAGATAATTTCTCACTTTTTTACCAAGTACTATTATACCAACTTCTTGTTTGTTGCAATTGCATTAAAGAATAGAAAAAAAAAATCCTATAATAATCTTCACATTTTTCTGACATCTCACAATAATTTTCGCACTCCAAATATAAAAATAAAATACTTTCACAATACCTAATTAATTTCAAAATACTCTTTCTTCCTTACTTAAAAAGTCAATAAAACAATTTTTATTAAGAATTGTGTTACCACTGAAAATTAATAGGGGACGGGAGAGTACAAATTTAAGTTTTTCATCACAAACACAATTTTAATATGCATTTCTATTATGCAAATGGGGATTTAAACCAAATCCGTCCTCTATCTTTTCACATTTATCAAAATGGTCCTCTATTTATTTGCTTTATAAATTTAGTCCTGTATCTATTCAAGTTTCGCCAAAATGATCCTAATTGGCCTAAAAATGTACAAAACCTCACCGTTTTGGTCCTATATTTATTTTCTTTACCAATTTAGTCCTGTATCAATTCACATTTCTCCAATTAGGTCCTAATTGAACGCATAAAACATAAAATGCCACATTTTTAGTCATGCGCACTAGTTTTTTTTGGGGAAGCCTATGATGTGGTTTTTTTTTTCAATGTGACACTAGCGGTGGTCAGCTTTGCATATAGACCCAGTCGTTTAACTAGGTTCACTTTTTTTTCCATTTGACACCGGAAAACTCCTCCACACCGATTTACCTGGGAACATGGTTCTGATAACATAATTAGGGCCCCCAATGGACCTCCACCTCTGCATTGGTATGATATTGTCCGCTTTGGAACGAGCTAGCCTGCACAAATTTATTTTTGGGCCTTCCTAAAAATATATCATACCAATGGAGAACTTGTTCAAGTTATAAACCCCAAGAAACTCTCATATTATTTTGATGGGATTTAAACCAAAATCATCATCTATTTTTTCACCTTTATCTAAATAGTCATTTATTTATTGTTTTATCAATTTAGTCCTGTATTTCTTCAAGTTTCGCCAACTTGGTCCTAATTTGGTGAAAATTGGTTTTATGCTTTATGCGTTCAATTAGGACCTATTTGGAGAAATATGAATTGATACAGGACTAAATTGGAAAAGAAAATAAATATAGGACCAAAACGGTGACGTTTTGTACAATTTTAGGCCAATTGGGATCATTTTGGCGAAACTTGAATAGATACAGGACTAAATTGATAAAGCAAATAAATAGAGGACCATTTTGATAAAGGTGAAAAGATAGAGGACGGATTTGGTTTAAATCCCTATGCAAATGTATATTTATTTAGAAATTGCACAAAACATAATAAATAGTATATGATTATAGTGTACTACCTTATCTTATTCGACTCACCATTTATGCATCGACTAAACAAACTATCATTCCTGAAATAGTACCATATACACAAATTTACTCGATTCAAACTAAAGAACATCTTACCAGTGGCATGAAGAGTTGTATAGTTTCAATAGGATGTGGAAAACATAATCACCCCCCACCCCACCTCCAAGCATCCATCAAGAGAGATGGATGAATGAGGATGTTCATCATTCATATGCCAAAGTTAATGAGCAAATAAAGAATCACATGTCATCAATTTATCAATTTAAAACCGAGCTATGTACAGTACAAGCAGTAGACCGGAACGGTGTTACAGAAAGATCCAAGTCCAAAAGTAGCTTTTAAACAATGTGAAATAGTATAACAAAATATATTCAACACTTCAAAATACATCATCATCTGAATAAGTTTGCAAAATCGAATGATATCATAATGAATTGGTAGCAATTGAAAACTAAACAGAAACACAATTAAACATTAGGATACTAATTCAGACGACAAAGTACTTCAACGTACTTCAACGCATGAAGTTAAATCGGTGAATTCAAAAACTAAAGCTAGCAGTTTGTCTTATAAGCTTTTCACCAAAAGGAAAGTTTAGGATCAAAGATGTGAAGAACATCGCCAAATGCTAGCCCATTTCCAAGAAGAGGATAGTGAGTGATATTGTACCATTATGACTGAAAAACATTTTTTTGTAATAAATCATTTTTTGTTGAAAATGGAAAAGGTGGGTTGTGTGCCTCTTTAGCAACATCTCAACTCTCAAGTTCAAGCCATCCCCATCTAATATTCACTCAAAAGTAATGTCATTGAAAACAAGAACTTCCAAAACCACAATTCAACATCAGCATACTAATTCAGATAACAATGTACGCAAATTACATATAATATCTCAAATGTCAGCGGCCTTATGAATTTACATTGGCGTGTTAAATAACATACACATCATCATAGAGAGAGGATTCCTAGAGACTAGCAGTTTGTCTTGTGAGCATGTCACCAGAAAGTAAGTCAGGAATCGAAAATGTGAGGAGCATTACCAAATGCCAAGACCATTTCCATGAAAAGGATGGTGAGTGATATTATACCTTTAGATTGCAAAACGATTTTGGCAATAGATCATTTTTTGTTGAAAATGACCTTTGCAGTTGGGGAGGACCTTGGCATGCTCAGCAGTGTCTCTGCAACTTCCAACAACCTATCTTGTGAAAGTGGCATTGGACATTTGATCCGGATGACCAGCTTTTCTAGCATGCTACCATGGTTTAACAAAAACTCTATAAACTGAAATATTGAGGACTTGGAGTAATCTGAAGTAATCTCAACTATCTTCAGTTGAAGCAGAAAAGAGTTGGAGAGATTTGTTGCAAACTCTACATTGATATCTCGGGCATAATAAGGAGCCCAGTCTTTAAAGACTAACATCTTTAAATTAGGGAAAATCTCAAGTAAATGCACCATTCCATCAGGTTCAATGGAACAAACTCCAACATCTAAAAACATGACATTTGGAAAGGGTGGAAACAAGTTTTTCTTCAATGACGCTCTAAGCACCTGATATTACAATAATATAGCTAGCATTAGAAAAAAAAAGGAGAGGCTAATTAAATGGAAAACAAGGAAAAATAGAACATTAGCTCCTAATCTAATTATCTTCAGTTCCTTAGTCACTTAAGGTTTCACAAGTATAAGTTTGTTAGTATGCATAATACCAGCATCATATTCGGGATCAACTCTGCTGCGATGTTGCAAATATCTTCGAAATAAAGACAAACTGTATCGACAAGCTAAGGTATAAAAAGCTTAAAAATTATCAAAACTAAAGAATCCATTGCCATGGAAACATAATAAACAACTGAGTTGTAAAGTTGCCATTGCATGCGACCAAGAAAACATTATATACACCGCTACATTAAAATATAAGGAAACATGATCAACAACTATCCTGCATTAATAGTTATCTTAAACTTTCAAAAAAATAGTATGTCTATGATCTTATTATACTCATTGATACATTTAATTAAGAATAACACAAGCATATGTAGATATTGAAAAGAAACCATACCTCATAAGAACTAGAACATAATGTGACTCTTTCAACGTGTTGGAAAGTCGAAAACATATGCCTCATTGCTTCTCCAAATACATGGATCTCATGAGTATCAAAATACCCCATAACATTAAAAGTTGCATCGGTTAAAGATGAGACATTTGTAAACAAACACTTACCGTACAAAACTCCTGAAATTTCTAATGTTTCAAGATTTGGACAGCAGACCCTCAACACTGCTTCCAGGGATTGCCGTTCATCCTCATGGGACATATACTTGAAAATCTTCAGCGTTTTTAAACTTGTAGAACTGATATTCAAGTTCGCACGGCTATCCATAAGGCGCAACTTAAACACCTCCAACTGAGGAGTGCCCAACAGAATTCGGTTTATCAAGTCTTCACTGAAGTAAAAACCGGACATCATTAAACTCTGGAGCTGATTCCAAGCTATAGATCCACGAAATGGAGGATTAGAACAAACAAGCAATAATTTTCTTATCGATGAGCACGATCTCAGGCAAGGCGGAGCCCTGTATACCTCTTTCTCAATATCCGCAGCTTCTGCCCTCTCCATCTCCTCTTCTCTGTACGTAAAGTATTTAATATTCAACTCTTCTACTTTATTTTGGACGGCAAAACGCACCCAAAGATCCATATCACCAGCTATTGAGTTATTAAAGGGATGCGCAATATCAATTGTGAATTTCAGAAGCTTGGTTCCTTTCCAAAACATTAAAGCCCGATTAACAAAGTTTCGTACACGATGGGTAGCTAGATCGTCATCCAAGCTTATAACGTGGGAGAACTTAAGGGAGGGTAGGGTAGTCCACAGATTTTCCCAACGTTTGGAGAGAAGGGTTGTGGAAACAACATCTCCCATCGGCAAAAATGAGAGTATATGATGAATTAATGATTCCGGTAACTCACTCAGTCGATCGTGTCCTTCCATCTTAAAAGCATCCATAGTTCCACAAACAGAATCGTCAGCCCAGAACACAAAAGTATCTGATGAATAATACGCAACATTTTTTTTCTCATTAACACAACAAAACCAACCACAAAAATCATGAAGAACACAACCTTACACAACAAATTACCTGGAAATTAGTTGATCAACACTTCAAGTTCATCCAGTTAAAAACCCTAACTGAATTAATGCTCCACGAATCGAATCACCACCCACAACTCAAAATCAACTGAAGAATAATATCGGGCTATAAATCAATAAGCACACAAATAAAGCAACAACAAAAATCATGATAACTTACAAATTTACACTGCAAATTACCCGGAAAGCAGTTAATCAACGCTTCATGTCTTCCTTCATCCAGTCAAAAGTCTCGGCTTATACTCTGTGTTCCTTAGTGCCTTTTCAGTTCCTTAATGGTCAGTGGGAACTATCACCCTTTCTTTCTTTCTTTCTTTTTTTTCTTTTTTTTTTTAACAAATGCGAACTGTAATTAATTAGTCTTTAAATTTAGTGAAAATACCACCAAAGACAATACTCTCACGCACATGGTACACCCATTCAACAATTATCTATGTTTATATTAAAAAATTTATTTTAATTACATTAAGAAGTGTTGTTGAATTACATTAAAAAGTTTATACTAAAAGCTGATTTTATGTGTAAATTTTTCAATGTAGTCCAACCACATTTTTCAGTGTAATTAGAACTAACTTTTCAATATAAATAGTGTCCACGTCTGACTGAGTGTACCCCACACCAAGTGTACAAGAGAATTACTCACCACCAAATATTCTAACAATTTAATTTACTTACGTCAATTTTAAAATATCTCTTATACCATTTCATTTTATAAGATTTAGAGGTGAGCTCTTTGAAACTGTTTATATGCCCTTCAATAATTTTTTATTTAAATTTTTTTATACATAATATGTTATATGTTTTAGGCATAATACATTAAAAGATCCCTTAAAAAAAAAGTTTTTAAGCTATTAATTTTTGTTTCATAAGGCTCCTGAAAATTCACGGATTTTATGAGTTAGTTTAATGTATTTCATCAGAAAATGATGAACCAACCAATTTTGATGTTGTTAAGATCGAATTCCAACAAAAAATGTGTCCTAATGGATTGTTAAAAAAAAAGATCTCATGAAACAAAATAATATATGTTTTAAAGATTTTTTTAAAATAAAAAAATTAGTTCAAGAGTCTTTTGAAATAAAAATTGATAGTTTAGGAATCTTTTAAAATAAAAAAATAGTTCAAGATCTTTCAAAATAAGTTGATAGGTTAAGAGCTTTTGTTCATTATGCCTATATTTTAACACTGATTCTTAATCTTACCCCATTTTTTTCTCACTTTCTCAGCCAATTTTTTGCTTTTATTTTTTTTATGGAATACTGAAATATATCCTTGTACTGCACCAACTTAAATTAAGTTGTTGGGAATCGTGATCCATTACTAATTCTAACAGTATCATTTTATTTAGAATAAGTCTTGTATGAGACCGTCTCATGACATGAGACAATTGAAATGAGTGTCATTAGGGCATTGACTCATTAACACTTTGATATGGGTATGTGTTAATTTGTATAGTCTCATGTCATTAGACGGTCTCATACAAATTTTTACCTTTTATTAATTTCTAACAGGATTACTAAAGTATACATCACTTTGCTTTCGTTAATTTAGATAATTTCTCACTTTTTTACCAAGTACTATTGTACCAACTTGTTGTTTGTTGCAATTACAATAAAGAATTGGAAAAAAAAAAAAACAATCCTCTAATAATCTTCACATTTTTTTTTGACATCTCACAATAATTTTCACACTCCAAGTATAAAAATATTCTTACTATACCTAATTGATTTCAAAATACTCTTCCTTCATTAATTAAAAAGTCAATAAAACATTTTTTCTTAAAAACTGTGTTACTGCTAAAAATTAATAGGGGACTTTGGAGTACAAAATTTAAATTTTTCATTACAAACACAATTTTAATATGCATTTCTATTCTACAAATGTATATTTATTTAGAAATTGCACAAAACCTAATAAATATAAGATTATAGTGGACTACCTTATCTTATTCGTCTCACCATTTATGCGTCGACTAACCAAACTATCATTCCTGAAATAGTACCATATACATAAATTTACTCGATTCAAAATTTCAAACTAAAGAACATCTTACCAATGGCATGAATAGTTGTATAGTTTCAATAGGATGTGGAAAACATCATCACCCCCAGTCCCACCCCACCTCCAAGCATCCATCAAGAGAGATGGAGGAATGAGGATGTTCATCATCCATATGCCAAAGTTAATGAGCAAATAAAGAATCACATGTCATCAATTTATCAATTTAAAACCGAGCTATGTACAGTACAAGCAGTAGACCGGAACGGTGTTACAGAAAGATCCAAGTCCAAAAGTAGCTTTTAAACAATGTGAAATAGTATAACAAAATATATTCAACACTTCAAAATACATCATCATCTGAATAAGTTTTCAAACTCGAATGATAACATAATGAATTGGTAGCATATGAAAACAGAAACATGATTAAACATTTAGCATACTAATTCAGACAACAAAGTACATACATAGCACAGCATATGATATGTCAAATAACAGCTGCCTAAAAAAGTTGCAGTAAATAACGTACTTCAATGCATGAAGTTAAATCGGTGAATTAAAAAACTTACACATCATTTTAGAGGGAGGGTTCGAGAGACTAAAGCTAGCAGTTTGTCTTATAAGCTAGCCACCAAAAAGAAAGTTTAGGATCAAAGATGTGAAGAACATCACCAAATGCTAGCCATTTCCAAGAAAAGGGTAGTGAGTGATATTGTACCATTATGACTGCAAAACATTTTTTGTAATAAATCATTTTTTGTTGAAAATCACCTTAGCAGTTGTGGACGATCTTGGCATGCTCAGCAGTCTCTCGGTAGCTTTCAACAAATCCTCATGTGAACAAATCCCCTTAGACATGATCCGGATCACCAACTTTTCTAGCATGCTACCATGCTTTAACAACTCTATAAACCAAAATATTGAGGAATCGTGGAAATTTGCAGTAATCTCAATTATCTTCAATTGGTGCAGAAAAGACCCGGGAAGATTTGTTTCAAACACAGAATAAGCCTCTGCACTGATACCCAGTAACTCAAAAATAGAACAGTCTTCAATGGATAACATCTTTAAATTTGGGAAAGTCTCAAGGAGATGCGCCATTTCAATGAGTTCAATCAAATGAACTTCAAGTTTTAAAAACACAACATTTGGTAATGGTAAGAACTAGAAATTCTTTTGCGACACTCTAAGCACCTGGCATGCAATAAAATATATATTGCATTAAAAAAAGGGGAGAAGCTAATGAATGGAAAACAAGGAAAAACAGAAAATTAGCTCCAAATCTATTATCAGAAGTTCCTTAGTTATCTACGGTTCCACTACCAGCATCCAATTTACAAGCATGAAACCAACTCTGCTGCAATGTTGCAAACAACTTTGAAATAAGAACAAAGTATGCAGTATCTACAAGTTAATGCATGAAAAGCTCTAAAATGAACAAAACTAAACAGGCCATTGATTTATTTTTACACCACCACATTGAAATATAAGAAAACATTATAAACAACTTCTATGCATAATGATTAATTTGTATCAAGTTAAATTCAAACAATTAGGTACTAATATGACTTCATTATACTCATAAATACTTTCTAAGAGTAATGCAGCCATAGGTACGTATTGAAAAGAAACCAAACCTCAAAAAAACAAGTTGATAATGTGACTCTTTCAACATCTGGGAAAGTTGAAAACATATGCTCATTGCTTCTGCCCACCCAGGATGATCATACCTTATATAATTAAAACCAAGAGTTACATCGGTTAAAGAAGAGACATCTGTGAACAAATAACTGCCGTAGAAACCTCCTGAAATTTCTAACGATTCAAGATTAGGACACTTGATTCTCAGCACTGTGTCCAGTGATGGTTGTGCATCCTTAAAATATACACACTTCTCAATCTTCAACATTTTTAAACTCGTAGACCAGATAGTCAAGTTCTCATTACTTTCAAGAAAGCACAAATCAAACACTTCCAACTGAGGAGTACCCAATAGAATTTCGTTTATCAAGTGCTCACTTAAGTAAAATCCATGGATTCTTAGACTCTTGAGATGATCCCAGGCTGGGCATTTGAGAACTCGAAGATTACTACCCACAAGAGATAATTTTCTTATCGATGAACACGAATACAGGCATTGAGGAGGCACGTATGCATCGTTCCTACTACTCATTAATGCTTCTTCCAATGATTTGTACATCAAATGTATATTCAACTCCTCTACTTTGTTTCGCACTGTAAAACGCACCCACAAATTCATATCAGCATTTAATGACTTATCAGAGTGATACGGGTAATCAATTGTGAATTTCAGAAGCCTGGTTCCTTTCCAAATTAGCAAAGCCCGAATAACGAAGTTTCGGAAACGATGACTATCTGGCTCGTCATATTTGCTTATAATGTCGGAGAAATTAAGGCAGGGGAGGATGGACCAGAGGTTTTCCCAATGTTTGGAGAGAGGTTGTGGAAACAACATCACTCATTGGCAGAAATGATAGAATGTGAAGAATTAATGATTGGGGTAACTCACTCAGTCGATCAATACCTGATTCTTCCATCGTTCCACGAATCGAAACGCTACCCATAACTCAAAAAATCTGAAAATTATTCGAGCAATAAGTCGATTACGGAACAAATTAAGAAAACCAAACACTAGAATCATGAAAACATACAACAAATTACCTGGAAATTAGTTGATCAAGACTCCATGTTCATCCAGTTAAAATCCCTAATTAGATTCTATTCTCGCTTGGTGTATTTCAAATTTCAATGGAAACTATCATTCTTAGATATACTGGGTTTAGAGGGCGAAAAATTAACTACCCCTCATCCCAAACTCATCTATCTTTACTGTTTAAATGGAATTTAAGTAAAAATAAATAAATTAGTATGTCTAAAGTACAAATACATATCTATATATTTATTTGTCGCTCAACCCCCCCCCCCCCCCCCCCCCCCCCCCCCCCCCATCTAGAAAATCTATATTTTGAAATACTTTGATGATTTCATGAATGGTGCTATATATGTTATTATATTTATTTTAATTTATAATCTCAACTATTTATGTTTTTCAATTTTAATCCATTTTTTGAATTCACTCTCTACTTTTTTAAAACCTCTTTTTTTAATCTTGAGTTGTATTATTTCGATTTATAACTTTTTCTTGTCTATTACATATTGATTTTTTTAGTGAATCATCTATCAAATGGTTGTGTCTTTATATCATAATATAAGAAATGATCGATATTGGTCATTCACTCTAAATATATTTAGTTACTCTATTCTTTAAAATTATAATCATAAATTTAATTGAAACAATAATCAATGAAAGATCACAAATTTATATTAAAATAATAATTAATTAATTAATTAAGAGGATAAACATAATTCTAACTGGATTAAATTTTTTAAATATTTAATTTAAAACTAATACCATAATATTTATAAGTTCGCGTAATATGTGGGGTTCAAGAGCTAGTATATACTAATATAAAAAAAAAATTGTAAAAAAATTATTGTCATTTGTAGAGTTATCAAAGTTTGAGTAACTAACAATTAAATTTAAAACGGTGATAGTAAAAATTATGTATACTAGTGTAAATATAATGTTTGTATAGATTATTATTATTATTATTATTATTATTTGGTTATTTATTACTTCATCCGTTTTAAAATAAGTGTCATTTTAGTAATTAATTTTTTTTTAAAAATAAGTATCATAATAACTATTTCTTCACATATTTTCTAATTTACCCAAAATCGAATTCAAGATGTAAGGGATTTTTTAGAAATTATATTAACATACAATAGAATTGTTAGGATTATCATTATATTATAATTCTTTTAGAAATTTATGTTGAGTATATATGTCAAAATTTTATAATTTTTAATTTGATACGAAATTTCTAGAAAGACGTTTATTTTTTAAATACAAGGTGTATAAATTAATTAATAACACGAAATAGAATTATCGATTTTAAGAATTATAATATTATAGCACTGAAAATATGTTCTGCAAGGTCATTAGCGTAATAGGGTATCTTGAAAACATATTTGAGAAAAAATTGAAAAAGAGAACCCCTTGGAAAGGTGTGAAAAATTAGAAACAAACTATTCATGGGACGCTAGTTAGCAACTCTTCAATAGTAATGAGAATGAGAATGAGATTAAATATTAGTGTAACTGTGATGGTTAATGAGTACAAAATCATCGCTTCATTTCCTATAAAAGGTAATCACTACTCCATTTTGATTACCATATTCTCTTCCTACATTCCTCCTCCTTAATCACTTCTTTATTCCTCTATTAACTATCATTTGTTGTCCACTTCTATTCCAAATTGGGACATGCCACTAGCAATATAATCACAATTGTAACAAGTCTTCTCCCAACAAATCATTTAAATTATAGGGACATAAATTAAAAATAATTTTCATTCTCATTACCATTGAAAAATTGCTAAACAAACGTCTCCTTAGTTTTGTATGCATTAGATGTACCGTACTATTTAAATACATTTTTAAAAAATTACCCCTCTTGTTTATAGTGAAAAACTGTCTCTTTTTAAATTGTAATAGAATGACCTTTTCAGTATGTACAAGTGTAACTTTTTAATTATATTATAGGTGACTCTTTAAACACATACTTGAGTTGCACGATTCACTTGGTGTACAGGAAACTTACTCCAAACAATAAGCTTTAAACATAACTTTATTGGGTCTTCCATGGTCAAGATAGAAAACTCAGTGCCAACATCCAACATGGGAAACAAATCAAAATCACAATTGAGGAGGCCACTTTTCATTACGTTAAGGTATGCTCCTAAGTCTTAATGCAACTCCTGAAATTTTAGTTTGAGAATCCTACACCAGATTTTTCGCACTGGTTCTCTCTCATTTATTACCGCACATAATTTGGTTATTTTGAAGATGGGGGTGGGGAAATGGAGAAGAAGCAGATTAGTCATCTCTTGAGCAACGCGTCAAGTTTTCTTTCTTTTTTTGAAAGACCAGCTTGAACAATATGAAATGGTACAACGAAACCTTCAAAATCTATACGACCTGGATAAGTTTGCAAGATCAAATGATATCATTTGAAAACAACTTCTTTCCAAAAAAAAGAAACAAGATTCAGCAGTGGCATAATAATTTAGACTCTCAATCAAATATCAGCTGCCAAAAAGATGCACTAAATAACATGCTTCTGCGCATGAATTACGCCGGTGAAAATTCAAAAACATACACATCATTTTAGACTGAGGATTTGAGAGACTAAACCTAGCAGATTCTCTTATAAGCTTGTCACAGAATCTTAAGTTTACGAAAAGTAAGTCCAGAATCAAAGATGGGAAGAACATCACCAAATGTTAGCCCATTTCAAGAAAATGACCTTTGCAGTTGGGGAGGATCTTGGCATGCTCAGTAGTGTCTCTGCAACTTCCAACAAACGCGCTTGTGAACTCACCAGGTTAGTAGTCCAAATGACCAAATTTTCTAGCACTCTACCATGACTTAACAAAAGCTCTACAAACTGATATACTGAGGATTTAGAGAAACTTGAAGTAAACTCAATTGTCTTCAGTTGACGCAGAAATGATTCGGGGAGATTTGTTTCAAACTCCAAGCAGTTCTCTGCATTGATATCTGGTGAAGGCTGAAAACATCTTTAAATTAGGGAAAATACAAAGAAGGTGCACCATTTCAACGAATTCAATCACATAAGCTCTAAGTTTTAAGAACACGACATTTGGTAATGGTGAAAACTTGTTTTTCTTCAGCGACTCTCCAAGCACCTGTCATTAAGATAAGACTGTTAAAAGAAAGGGTAAAAGCTTATTGAATGGAAAACAAGGAAAAATAGAACTTTAGATCCGAATCTATTATCTGCAGTTCCTTAGTATAAGGTTTCACCAATATAAGTATGTAAGTATGCATAATACAAGCATCCAATTTGCAAGCTAAAAAATGAAAAAAGCTAAAGAGTCCATTGTGCCACACTGAAATATAAGAAAACAGGATCAACAACTATTCTGCATTGATGATTATATCCATATCAATGTATATTTTCCAACAATTAGTATGGTTACTTTATATTAAGAATAAGTGAATAACACAAGCATAAGTAGATATTGAGAAGAAACCAAACCTTTAAAGAACAGAACAGAATGATAATGTGACTCTTTCAACATGTTTGAAAGATGAAAATAAATGCCTCACTGTTTCTCCAGGCAATTTAATGTCAGGATTAAACCCAAGAGTTGCATCCGTGTAAACAAACACTTACTATAGAAAATTCCATAAATTTCTAATGCCTCAAGATTTGGACAGCAGACCCTAAGCATTGTCTCCAATGACGGTTTTTCACTAAAGTATAAATACTTGTCAATCTTGAGTCTTTTCAAACTTGTAGACCGGATATTCAAGTTCTCATTGCTTTCGATTCCAACTGAGGAGTGCCCAACAAGATTCGGTTTATCAAGTGTTCACTGAAGCGAAAACCATCGATCCGTGAATTCGAATATTACAACCCACGACCGATAATTTTCTTAACGATGAACACGAGTTGAGGCACTGGGGAGCCCAGTATACGTCTTCCTTACTACCCAATACTGCATCTACCCAATCCCACACCATGAAAGTGTCAGATTTGTTGTACCTCAAACATATATTCAACTCTTCTACCACGGCAAAACGCACCCACAGATTTATATCACCAGCTAATGACTTATCAAAGCGATACTCCATATCCAATGTGAATTTCAGAAGCTTAGCCCCTTTCCTGAATATCAAAGCTCGATCAACAAAGTTTCGGACACGATGGCTATCTGGGTCGTCAATGTCGGAGAAATCAAGGCAGGCAACGTTTGGAGAGAAATGAGTGAGAGTATATGAAGAATTAATGATTCCGGTAACTCACTCAGTCGATCCATATTATAATCGTCCAGAATCGAAGAACTCTTGAGTATAATTTCCGCCCATAAGTCATCAACATTTTTTTTCTCAATAACACTACAAATTAAGAAAACCAGCAACCAAAGTTATGAAAACTTACGATCTTACTCAACAAATACCTGGAGATCAGTTAATCAACATTTCGTCCAGCGGAATACCCTAAGAGCATGTTTGCTTTGATGGTTAGGAATGATATTGTTTGTGGGACAATTAGTCCAACTTTTTTTTTTTGTGTTAATTATGCCTAGGACATTTATCCCGAGCCGATATCACATAAATTAAATACATAAATGAATGAAATTAAAGTATCAATCGTTTGATAGGTCAGATAAGGCCAAGAAATAAAAGGTATCTGGCTTTTTCCACTGTTTGATAGCCCAGATTTCTTTTCTATGCGGCCCGAGAATAGGTTGGGCCCTTTGAACGATTTCATGATTTTACTGTAGCTCTTCAGCAGCCAGAACGGGTCTCCCCCCCTGCGATACAGTTTCAGGGTCAGCTCTAAAAAAAACTTAATTTCCTTTCTTGCAATTTTTTTTAGTTAACGTCACATGGCCGATCCATTTATTGCCCTCCACCGCCGCCTCCTTCTTGTGCCGCAACCATTGCTTCTTCATTTCAACCCAAATTTGTCGATCCCCCACCGCCGATTCTTCATTTCAGCCCAAATTCGTCGATTCTACACCGCCACACTCCTCCTTGCGCTGCTGTCGCTGCCGCCATCGCCGCCTCCTGCTTATGCCGTCGCCGCCTCCTGCTTGTGCCGCCGCCGTCGCCTCTAATCTTCAGGTTTGAAGGTTTTCGTCTCTCTCCGAAATCCCGATGTTGTGAATAATTGGTGGGGAAGAAGAATTGTTCCGTATCCCTCTCTTCAAAATTCATTTGTGGCAGAAATTTGGGTTTAATTCCATTTGATTTGTGTTTGATTTTATTTGCATCCAATTGATTTTATTTGAGATTTGTAATTGATTCCATTTGATTCCCCAAATGTGTTTGATTTTATTTGCATGCAATTGATTTCATTTGAGATTTGTAATTGATTCCATTTGATTCCATGGGGTTTGTGTTTGGATTTTCCATTTGAGTTGAAGAAGGGAGATGAACAAAATGAAAAAGAAGGGAGATGTCTTGAGTTGCAGAATGTCTTGGATTTTCCATTTGATTCCCCAAATGTGTTTGTGTTTGATTTTCCATTTGAGTTGCAGAGTGTCTTGAGTTGCAGAATGTCTTGAGTTGAAGAAGGGAGATGAATAAAATAAAAATTTATTGTTGGGGAAAATTGGTTTTTTTGTCCTTTAAGTTTGGTCAATTTTGTTTTTCGTCCTCTAACTTTTGACTTTATTTTTTAGTCCGATAACTTTTAAAAAATTAAAATTTTCGTCCTAAAACCGATAATTTTTTAGTCCTAAAATTAACATTTTAGTCCGATAACTTATGTTTTAGGACGAAAACGTTAATTTTTTTAAAGTTATCGGACTAAAAAGTAAAGTCAAAAGTTAGAGGACGAAAAACAAAGTTGACCAAACTTAGAGGACAAAAAACTCAATTTTCCCTTATTGTTGTTATCTTGAGAATTATCTTATCTACCAAACATCAGTTTTTTTTTTTAAATGTCTACCAAACACCATGAAACACCCCTTATCTCACCCACCTTCATAAACCATTTCATAGGGCCCGTCTTGACTCCTTTTCTCATCATGGCTATCAAACGGGTCCTTATTAGATTCTAATCGTTTGGTGCCTTTTCAATTCCTTAAGCGGACTCATTCATTCTCAGTGACATGTTTATGGGTTTATGTGGGAAAAGTTAAAATTTTAAAATTAATTAAGGTTGTATTTAGATGGAACCTTTGATTTTAAATTCACTCTATTTACTGTGCTAATTTTTTTATTTTTTTTTTTAAAGGTAATCAATTACAATAGTTTTTTCGACCATTGGGTACATGACAGCATTTTTTTATTTCGCTGTAAACCGGAATCGTAATCACAAGAGAAAAACAACCCGAACCCGCATTGTGGTAAAATTTTAAATTATTGAATATTAAGTGTTTAGTTTTGATCATAGCTCAAATAAAAAGTTTGATCATAGTTTTGTGTTAGCAACAAAAGTTTGCAAACGGAACTAAATAGCACTCTTTTTGCGCCAACTTTAACTACTTAGAGCATCCCTATTTGTATAACTATTCTCAGGTATAAATTTTTGTCACATCAAGTGCCACATCATAAGATAATTATACCTATCATTTTATACATCTACTCCCCAATCATCTTAGGTACAAATAGTATTATTTTAGGGACTCACTATCTATATCATTAATTCATTAAATATTTTTCAATTTAATACTTCATAGTATATTTTGATTTTAATTATATTAATTTATTTAAATAAATAAAATAAATATTTGTGAATTTAAATTAACATGTTAATTAGTTAATTTTAAAATTGTATTCCTTGTTAATCTTTTTATGACATTAATTAATTTAATGGTAATTTTTGCACAAAATCATAACAAACAAATTTTAAAATTTTATTGAATATTAAAAAATCGTGACTACAAATAAAACTAAAAAAAAAAAGAAACAAAATATGTATATAGTATATCCGTTTGGAAAGAAAAGAAAAAAAAAAGGGAAAGTTGGACCAAGTCGACAAGTCCATCAGAGTGACCAAACCACTTTTTCAATTTGTACCGGTACAAAAAATTACTACTACCATTTTCTCTCTCCAAATTGTACCCATCTCCTCAATGGTTTATACCCAGTAAAGTAGGTAGCAAATATTGCCATGTGGGATTTGCATCTCCCGTTGGAGGTGCTCTTAACAACAAAAATTGTGGTACTTTTTTATCTATCATATTCCACACGTCCAACACTTGGTGCAACGCGGCTATCTTTACCAAACTCGTGGTATTTGAAGAGATTTTTGACACGTGAAATTCTGGTAGTGAATCGCGGAAACTGATGTGGGTAACAGTCAATTTTAAATGTTCTCAACACTACAAAACATGTTCTAACTTTACAAAATATTTATTAAATCTACAAAACATGTCATAAAGTTCCAAAACATGTTATAACTCTACAAAACATGTTCTAACACTACAAAACATGTCAGAAGTTACAAAGCATGTTATAACTTTATAAAACATGTTCTAACTTTACAAAATATTTATTAAAACTACAAAACATGTTCTAACTTTACAAAACATTTATTAAATCTACATAACATGTCCTTAACAGTACAAAACATTTATTAAATCTACAAAACATGTTCTAACTCTACATATTCAGATAATGTCAAATTCAGTTTTTCAAAGAAAAATAATAATTATATAATTTACAATATCAGTAAGATTCGAGATAACTTCCTCCACGTCTCCCATTAATGTGGGTGAATGGTTGATAGAAATAGTAGGAACAAAATGCCTTAGGAGAGGCAGGTCATAGTCCTTCGGACTCCAATGGCTCGTCGGAGTTTCCGAATGTGAACTAAGAAAAAACACAATCAAACAAAAGGAAATATTAAAAATAAAACAAAATTGAATAAAAGAAACTAAAACGAACATAAATTATTAATTAACTTACTAAAAATACCCACATATTTCTTCTTATTCCCCTTTTTTAGCCCTTGAACTAGGAACGCCAACAAAGCTGAGCACCAAGCATAATTGTTGATTTTTTTCAAGTCCTCCACGAACTGGACATAAGTTGTCTTAATAAAGTCATCATTGGTCGGGTCGATAAAGCAGTGGATAAATATCAACAAAACTGTTTTTATCTTCATCTCTTCATCATTTTTTTACAGATCACTATTGATGTAATTTAATTAATAGTGTATCTTTTAGAATCTTTTAAATTAAACACCGGACTAAAGACCGTCCTATCTCTGGTGTACTTGCAAATTAATACGTTGTCTGTAATGGGCAAGCCTGTCAAACATATATAACATTCTCTAATGTGATGTTTAATCTGTTTTAACCAAATTCAATTTTTTTTTTCATAATTGAAATATTTTAACAATGCCTCATTCACCGGCTTTAATAACTCTGTTGAAGGGAGTTCGAACAACGGTAATAGTCAAATAGAAGAAGCTCGTTGTCTGAGTATCTTTCGAAATTTCTCATCTAACTGCTCGTATAAATTTTTAATAGTTGTTAGTTTGTCCATATTTTCTCGAGGGTTTGTGGCGGGAAAAAATATTATTTCCATATTTATGAGAGATTATTGTTTCCAAATTCAAGTAAACATAGGCAAGCTAACACCTATTAGAAATTTATACGAGCAGTTAGATGAGAGATTTCGAAAGATACTCAGACAACAAGCTTCATCTATTTGTCTATTACCGCTGTTTGAACTCCCTTCAACGGAGTTATTGAAGTCGGGGAATGAGGCGTTAAAATATTTCAATTATGAAAAAAAATTAAATTTGATTACAACAGGTTAAACATCACATTAGAGGATGTCATATGTCTGACAGGCTTGCCCATTACGGGCAATGCATTGATTTGCAAGAACACCAGAGACAGGACGACCTTTAGTCGGGTGTTTAATTTAAAAGATTAAAAGACACACTATTAATAAAATTACATCAATATCGATCCGTAAAAAAATGATGAAGGGATGAGAATAAAGGCAGTTTTGTTGATACTGATCCACTGCTTTATCATCCCGACCAATGATGGCTTTACTGAGACAACTTATGTCCAGTTCGTGAAGGACTTAGAAAAAATCAACAATTATGCTTGGGGAGCAGCTTTGTTGGCGTTCCAAGTTCAAGGGCTAAAAATGAGGAATAAGAAGAAATCAATTGATGGAAATATGTGGGTATTTTTGGTAAGTTAATTAATAATGTATGTTTGTTTTAATTTATTTTATTCAATTTTGTTTTTGTTTTATTTTTAATATTAATATTTTCTTTTGTTAGATAGAGTTTTTTCTTAGTTCGCATTCCGAAACTCCTACAAGCCATTGGATTCCAAAGGGCTATGATCTATCTCTCCTAAGGCACATTGATTCTTACTATTTCTATCAACCATTCACCCACATTTATATGAGACGTGGAGAAAATTTGAGAAAATTCTCTCAAATCTTATTAATGTTATAAGTTATTTAATTATTATTTTTCTTATAAATTTCTTTTAAAAATTGAATTTGACAATTTGACATTATCGGAATTTGTAGAGTTAGAACATGTTTTGAAACTTTGTGATATGTTTTGTATAGATAGTTAGAATATGTTATGTAGATTTAATCAATATTTTGTAAAGTTAGTACATGCTTTATAGTACCTTAAATCCAAAACCCAAAACTCAAACCCCAAACCCCAAAAACCCCAAACCCAAAATCCCGGACCCCAAACCCCAAAGACCCCGGACCCTAGACCCTAGGACCCTCCGTTCGGGCATCTCACCCGAGATTCCCTCACTCTAGACCCTAGGACCCTGGACCCCCACGAACCCTCACGAACCCCCGAACCCCCCAAACCTTAAACCCACACCTCATACCCAAAACCCTAGTTAAAACCCAAAAAAGCCTATTAATAATATCTAATTGGGAGGGATGAATAGTAAACACTACGAATAAACCTAAAATGTTGAGTAGTATACCTTAGGGAAAATTCAAAAAAGTTTAATAATAAACACTATTCGGAAGGGGTGAATAGTAAACCTTACGGAAAATCCTAAAAAACTAAGTAATAAGCCCTAATCGGTTGGGTGAATAGTAAACCCTATAGAAAGCCATAAAATTTTGAGTAATAAGCCCTAATCGGGAGGGTGAATAGTATACCCTAGGGAAAATCCAAAAAAACATAATAATAAGCTAGGTATGAATAGTAAACTCTATGGAAAAACCCTAAAAAGTTGAGTATTAAGCCTAATCGGGAGGGCGAATAGTATACCCTAGGGAAAATCCAAAAATGTTTAATAATAAGCTCTAATCGAGAGGGGTGAATACTAAAACCTACGGAAAGCCCTAAATAGTTGGGTAATAAACCCTAATCGCGAGGGTGAATAGTAAATCCTAGGAAAAAAAACATAAAATTGAATAGTAAACCCTAATAACAAGTGTGAATAATAAACCTTAGGGTAAAACCTAAAAATTTGAGTAGTAATAACTAATCGGGAAGGGAGTATAGTAATCCTAGGAAAAATCTTGAAAACTTGAATAGTAAGCCTAATTTGAAGGGATGAATAGTAGATCCTAGGGAAAACTTTAAAAATTGAAAAGTAAGCTCTAATCGGGAAGGGGTGAATAGTAAACCCTGCTGAAAGCCTAATCCCTAAACCCCAAACCAACCCCTAAAACCATATACCCTAGACCTTGACCCTTTAACCATAGACCCCAACCCCTAAACCCCTGACCCTAGACCTTAAATCTTTTCCGTCGGTTTTAGTTGGGGGAGAAGGGTTTTGTGTGAGAAAAATGAGTGAAAGTGTGACTGGGTATGTGTAAGTTCGCATTTAAATTGTTGTAATCAGAGCCCTGCACGACCATGTAGAAGTGCACAACCAATTATGGTCATGCAGGCCCCGGATTAAGTCCCTTCGCAAATTTCTTCAGGTTGCACGACCGTGCAGATCTGCACGAGCAGATGTGGTTGTGCAGCTTGAAAAATAATTAGACCTTGCAACCTTGCACAAGCAATATTGGTCGTGCAGTCTCCAAATTTTTTAGCTTCGCTATTTTCTTAAGGGTGCACGACCATGTGCCCTTGCACGAGCACAAGTGGTCGTGCACTCCTGAACTTAGGCCAAAATTTTCACTTCCAAACTAAACTTTTGATCTCTCGATTCGAGCCAAGTCGCTCGTTCAATCGAGGCAATCGGGCTCTCTTCCCAAGCATTAGCACTACCTCAACACATCACCAAAATTTGTTGCTCGTTTCAACTCAATTTTTCCAAAAAATTTCCCATATACCAAGAATATTGTTTTTCAAAATTTTCCAAAACAATACACAAGGAGTTGGTATAAATAACATTGTAAAAAGATCATACCCACCTCCCCCCCCCCCCCCCACACAAACTCTTTCATTGCTAGACAATTAAAAGTTTGGAAAAATAATGTTACAATATAATTTGCAACCAACTACTAACCAAGAAGCCTTGTTTCGGCATGAATGCTATAACCCAGTAAAGTTATAATATTTGGATGTTGAATTTTACCCAGTAATTCAACTTCAGTTTGCAATACCAAAAGTAAAGTGAATGAAGTAATGAAATCATATATATATATATACATAGAGAGATACCTAAAACTCTGTAATAGAATTTAGATTTCCTTCCAAAAAGATCTTGACAGCAACACATAAATTGGCAGGTATCAAGCATGAGAAATATAGTGTAATTCATAAGAATTTATTAAGAGAGTAGTAGCTATAGCTAAGTCTTGAAGGGACGAGAAGACAAGAAATTGAGAAAATTAAGCATGAGTACCTAGAGAGAGGGGTTCCATGGTTGAAAAAATTGGAACAACTGCCTGCTAGTTATTGTTAACATTCACTAGTATTTCTCCTGTGCGATGCACGGATAGAATATTATAAATTTTATATGCGAGGTTATATAATGAATGGTTATAAAATAAAAGTTTAAGTTAATTTATTCTATCCATTAATCAATTAATATGTAAAGATTATATTGTATATATGTGAGTATTATAATTATTTAATTGTATACTAAATTCACAATAAAATCTAAATAAAAATTATTTAAATTCAATCACTTAATAAAAAAATAAATATTTTAAATATGATTTTTCTTTTTATTTGTGCAATATATATGTTAAATAAAAAATGTTCAAAAGACAATTTAATTTGATATATAATGTGTTGAAAATAGATTTAGAATTAAAAAGTTAAAGAATATTGAAATTATTGGTGCAAAGTAAAAAATAAAAGAAATTGATGAAATTAATCCACTCTCTTTAGTGGGGAGTGAGATTCACTATTGCATCATAAAGCAAGCGCACTTACTTGTTTCAATAAATACAATTTTTTCTCTCTTCTCATTTCTACTTTTATATACATATAGATAGATTTTCTCCATTTTCTTCTCTTATAAGGACAAGAAACACTCTAAAACCCATATAACTTTTTTAAAATCTGAAATATGAAATACATTCTTGGATTCTAGAAGCACCTCAATAGTGAACAATAAATATCATAATATCAATCATAATGTGATCAATTACACCCTTTTACTCCCTCCGTCCCAAAATATAATTTTATTACTTTTTTTACAGTTATTAAAAAAATTGATATATATAGTATAAAAAAAAGTATAAATATGTATCGCATTAAGTACAAAATAAATTATTTTAAAAACATTATGTGTATATATTGAAAAAATAGATAAAACCTATTATTTCTATTTTAGGCAACCGAACTAATTTTGAAGACGATCTAATAAAGCAAACAAGACTATTTCTTAGGGACCAGGGGGAGGGGTAGTAGTTTTCTAAAGGACAATTCAATAATCCATTATTCATCATCAGAATTTGTTTCGTGATTTCTTTTTTGGGTTGCTATCGATAATGAAATTTAAAGTGTCAAGATAAAATTACCATACTGCAAGTTCTATTTGCAGCGCACCGCCGACATCCTTTGGTCCGATTTGATTCGCTTCTCTCTTAAGATTAGTCTCTTCTCGCACGAGAGCTACCACTTCTTCTCTACCCAAAAAAAAAAATAGTTTAATAGTCAGTTTACTGTTAAAGTTAAATCCAAAAAACTCAAGAGTCGGATAAATGTCTTCATATATATTTATATACGTATTTACTGGCTTCATCGGAAAGCCAAAAGCCTCCTCGGTTGCTGCCCATACAAATGAAAAAGTTTAAATCGAGTTTTGTACCATCAGATTCATTAACTAATAAAATAATACTCCACCGTCGTGAATTATCTAGCAGAAAATGTGTGTCACCCTCAAATGGCGTGCGTATCACAATAAATGACAGTAACGCGAATAATTGTTGCGTGGGTTGCACTTGCACGAATTCATATCAAGGCGAGTGTTGCAACACTTGCCCGGACAAAGCCCAGAAAATTGGCCAGAGATGCTGTTTTTATATATTTACTAGTATTTCTCACGTGCATGAATATTATAATTTTTAAATGTGAGAATGTATAATGAATTAATTATAAAAAAAAAATTATATTAAATTTATTTTATCCATAAACCAATTAATATGTAAAAATTATATTATATATATATGAGTATTACAATTATTTAATTAATCATACAATTTTTAATTATGTACTAAATTCACAACAAATACTAAAATTCATAAAAATAATTTTAATATTTATCAAAACTTATGTAGTCTAAATAAAAATTATTTAAATTCAATCAATTATATAGTTAAAGTCAATAAAAACACTTTAAAAATAATAAACAAATATTTTAAACATGATTTTTCTTTTTAAATGTGCAATATATGATAAATTAAAAGTGTTCAAAAGACCATTAATTTGATATATATAGTATTGGAAATAGATTTAAAATTAAAAACTTAAAAGAATTTTGAGATTATTGATGTAAAGTAAAATTAAATAAAATGGTAAAATTAATTCACTCTCTTTGGTGGAGAGTGAACTTCACTATTGCACCACAAAGAAGTGGACTTCACTTACTCCAATAATAATAACTTTTTCTCTCTCCTCACTTCTATTTTTATGGGATTATTACATTATTACATATCCCCCTACTTTTAAACCTCTAATTACACAATCCCCTACCATTTTTCCTACATAACAAAACCCCACATTTTATTGCAACATTCTACACTTTGTGTGTCAGGCGTCCAAATCAAATTACTGCCTCTCACTCTCACTCTCTCTTCTCTATATTTATCAATAAAAATTTCTCTCTCATTTCAAATAAAATTCCACCGTCTCTCTGTCTTCTCAAACCCTCTCTCTAAAAATTCAGATTTGCCTGTTGCCCCCCTCTCTCTTAAATAAACTAGATCCCCCACCGGAATCGCGATCCACCGTGATCAAGATTCTCACCATCACCGTGAGGAAGAAGTACGCTGCGAGCAAGATTCGCACCATTGTGCACAACCACCTGGGATCCACCGCGAGCAAGAAGTGCGTTGCGAGCAAGATTCGCACCATCGCTACACGACGAACAACCATCAAGGTGAATCCCTAGAATTGCGATTCGGGATCCGCTACTCTAGCGCTTCGAGCAAGATCCGCCCATCACTAGATCTAGGGTTTCACGACAATGGCAAAATGGCGACGGAGATGCGCCCTCACCTGAATCGTGTCTCAACCTGGGTATGTGCCATTTTTTTTCTCTGTATTGTGATTATTTGGTGATTTTCGTCCTCTCCTAAAATAATATGTAATGTATTTATGCATCTTTGTGTGTGGTGTATGTAAGATGTGCGAGTGTGTGCTTGAGTGTAGTGTGTGTTGGTAATTTGTGTGATGTATGCGTGAGTGGTGTTGGGTGTAAGGTTTGCACATAAGTTATGTGTGTGTGGGGTGTGCGCTTTAGTTTTGAGCGTGTTGTGTGTGTAATGTTTGCTGCTAGTGTGTGTGGTGTGGTGTGTGCTTGAGTTGTGTAAGAGTTTGTTGGCTTGCAGGTGTAGACGTGAGTTTGTTTGCTTGCAAGTGTGGGCGTGAGTTTGTGAGGTGTGTTCTTGAGTTGTGTGTGAATGTGAGGGGTGTGTGCTCTAGTTTTTCTTGCTTGAATTGTATATGAAGTGTGTGCTCTGCTTTTTTCTTGCTAACCCTTCATTTTGATATTTTTTTTTTAGGACAGTGGAGATATTCAAAATTCTATGGGCAAGCTCATCTACAACAATAAAGGTTTATTTAAAAAAGGCGGCCACTTATACAACAAAATTAGACACTTCTACAAATTTTTATTTTTGAATATGTATATTATCTTTTTGAATATGTAAATTAAGAGTAATAAACTGATTGCTCAAAATATTATTGAGCTTTTGCATATGTAAATTTGTAATAGCATGTGCGTTTTTAATTTTTTTTAATGGATTGCTCGAAATAATAATGAACTTTTGCAAATTGTGTAAGCTATTTCTTTTATTGCATGTAAAATTAATTAAATTAACTATGGCCTAAAATATCAGAATAATAATGTTTAAAATATTTTTGCTTGTTATGCAATATATTTTTGTTGTTATTCAAAATTAGAAGTTGGTTCCGAAAATAATTTTGCTTGTTATGCAAAAAAAAATTATGTTATGTAAAATTGAAAATTGAATCGAAAATGAATAATCTGAAATTAATATTCTAAAAAATAATCAAAACCCAAAAATTCAAGGAAATAAAAAATATATAGGTCTGAAAATAAATAAAATTTAAAAGAAATAAAAAAAATAGAAAATATCATTGGGAGTTGAAAAAGCAAGCTGACCAACAGTGGTCATGGCAGACTGGGAGTGTTGAGTAGGCCCACGTTTTGTAGTATTTTGCTATGTAGGATTTTTTGTGTTTGTATTTGTAATTAGGTGAGTCAAAATGTAGGATATGTCATTGCCCCTATTTTTATATATATATAGATTATAGATTGAATTTTTTACCCTTAAATTTGCCCTTCTTCTGCTATAAGTAGTCTAATCAATCCTAAGGGAAATTGGATTTGAGAGAAGAAAGGGCGTGTTGTCAGTAGTTACTGCCTAGCCTAAGCCTGCGTATGACAAAAGTTTCTCAGTATGTTTGTATGGTTAATTTAAATGTACATTACAAATAAGTTTAAACTGTGTTACTATATGAATAACTATATATATATATATATATGTAAATATAAATGTGTATTACTAGTCCTTACAAAATTGTACTCGTTCCGTCCCCTCTTAATATTTATATTTTTTAACCTCACAATAATATTCACATCCCAAAAGTCAATAAAACATTTTTTCTTAAAACTTGTGCTAACACAAGTGTGAATATTAATAGGGAAAACATATATGTACTTTACAAGAAGAAACATGTATTTTTTTTAATTCATTTATCATCCCTTTATAACTAGATTTATTGTTTCATATTGGTACTATTTTGTTTATGTAGTAATACATTTTTAATAACTTACATGTGTTACTATAATGACAATATATACTTTTCTAAGGACAAATAAATATATATGTCTACAGTAACACACATTTGCTCACAATTTGTGTTACTATATAGGCAAGCGCATATAACTATGTGCTAATAGTTCTATAAACAAGAAACATTTGTACTTTATATTAAGTGTAAAACAAAGTAGGTGTTTTTATAACAACAAATATATATTTCTTAATTTACTAGGCTCCAGGCAATGTTCCTGTAATCATTTTTTTACCAGTAATAAAAATTTGGCCCATTGTCACACAAATAAAACTAAATTCAGCAACACCATCCAAATCAATTGAAAATAAAATAAAAAAATAAACAAAACTTACCTATACAGTGGAGTTTGGAAAGCGTTGTTGGAGGGTGGGGAAGACGCTAGGATTCGACGGTTGGGTGGAGAAGCGGCATGGAAGGTGGTGGGCTGAGGGTGGAGACGTGGAAAAGAAGATGAATTGGGGTGGGGTGTTTGGACGGGGAGGGGGAGGGGGAGGGGAAGAGGTAGTGAGGTTTGACGGGAGAGGGAGGGGTTTAGGTGTTTTTAGGGAACAAAGTATTTTGAATTTAATGGGTTTACAGGCGAAAAGTTTAAAACTACCCCTCGTTCCAAACTCATCTCTACTTTACTGTTTAAATGGAATTTAATTAAAAAGAAATAAAATAGTATGTGTAAATATAAATGTACTAATATAGAAAACAGATATTTGTAAAAAAATTATTGTCATTAGTAGAGCTATCAAAGTTTGAGTAACTAATAATTAGATTTAGAACGAGAGAGAGAGTAAAAATTAAGTATAATAGTGTAAATATGAGTTTGTATGGATTACTATTATTATTTGGTTATTTATATTTCATTTTTTAAAATATATATTATTTTAGTGGTTAAATTTTATTTTAAAATATGTGTCGTTTTATCTAATTTTTCACGTAATTTCCTAATTTACTCGAAATCGAATCCAAAGTATAAGAGATTTTTAGGGTTATATTAAAATATGGAGTAACAATAGTATTAAAATATTATAACTCTTTTAAAGATTTATGTAGAGTATATATGTCAAAATTTTATAATTCTTAATTTGATACAAAAATTTTGAAAATACCGGGAGTATAAATTAATTAATAACACAAAATAGAATTATCGATCTTAAGAATTATAATGTTATTAATTGAAAATAGCACTGAAAATATGTTCTGAAAGCTCATTTTTTTATAAAGGTAATCAATTAGAATAGTTTCCTAACATAATCAATTACAAAAGCTCCTTCGACCACCAGGTACATGGCAACATCTTTTCATCTCGCTGTAGACCGAAACTGCAATCACCATAAGAGGGGGACCACCCGAACCTGCAATTCCGAACCACAATCGCAAACACCACAAGAGTGGAACACCACCCCACCACAAGAGGGAAATAAATTCTCTCTCAATGTCTCGAATCCAAGACCTCTGGATCTTAGGTGGTGGTCTCAACCAATTGGGCTACCAACACTTGACATGTTATGGAAGATCATTAACGTAATGGTGTATCTTGAAAACATTTTACTATTTAAGTACATTTAAAAAAAAACAGCACCCTATTATTTTTAAAAAATTGCTCTTGTTTATAGTGAAAAGTTGTCTCTTATTAAATCATAACATTAGTGACTTTTCAGTAATATTTCAATATGAACAAGGATAATTTTTCAATAATATTATAGGTGACCCTTTAAACACATACTTAAATTGCACGATGTATTTAGTGCACAAGAAACTTACCCCAAATAAAAAGCTTTAAACATACTAAGGAATTATACTTTATTGGGTCTTTCTATGGTCACATCGGCTGCCTGTAAAAGAATAGGATTTTTAATAGATTTGAGATAATATTATTCTATTACACTAAGTTACTTGAGTAATGTGACTTGAACCGAAAATACTAGCTTTCTACTAGTAGCTTCCCCGCAAGAGTACGGGTTCACTGTAGTATTGGCAAGTATAGGGACCAAGTATTATCGAACCCAAGGGAAAGTGTGTATGCAAATAGATCCCTGAAGATCTACGCGTCGTAGTTAATATGAGTGAAATGTTTTTGGTTTTTTTTTAAAAGAGAAAATAATATAAACTAAATTACTCTACGAATGCAAAAGGAAAATTAAACTAAGTATCTAAGGTTTGTATGCAAGTATGTGATGGTGATGCTTAGGATAGGAATACATACGTATACTAACGGAGCAGGTACATAATTAAAATAACCGTGACGCGCAAGAAATAACCTAAGTAAAAGAGCAAGATGAAAGCTCAAGATTTTAACCCTAATACTTTATCCTAACATTCGACTTCACTAATCCACAAACAAGTTAATAGATCGTGCTTAATTAAAGAGACCCTCGTTTAACTAATGGTGATGCGGTCGTCCTCCATAGCTAAACCGGCAAATTAATCAACCCCTTCTAAACCCTCTAGTTAAGTCTACTAGTTATTAAAGAGTGATGCGGTCGTCCTCTCCCTAACACGTTCGTACGAAATTCAAAGGCAAAGTTAAGATTGATTTTAAGAATTAATTAATTAAGAGAATTAAAATCTAATGTCACGAATTACCCTAATTACGTACCCACAACCTACTTCTACGAGTTCATCCTACCCCAAGCATGCAAGGGTTTTAGCTAGACATGATTTTAATGAAAACTAAAACAATAGAATAAATAACGAACATGAACATAATGATTAACACGAAGAAAAGATCAAACATAAACTAGGGTTTCAAGAATTAAAAGAATAAATTAAAATTAAATCAATAAAATGAAGTCTCAATGTGTTCAAGAACAAAGATCTGAAGAACCGAAACTAATAAGTAAAACCGTGATGTGAATTCGTAAAGAAAAACCTCAAAATACGTAAAAGTAAAGCTTGCTCGTTCCTTCCTCTCCAAAAACTAACTCTAAAACGATCTCGTATCAAGTGGTAGTGTGGTGGTCTGTAAAAACAAGCTCGGGACGAGTATATATAAGATTTGGGCCGAATCGGGAACTCGTGGGCCGAAAAAACGAACTCGAAAACTTAAGCCTTGAAGGCGCTCAAGCTGTCGAGCTCGAGCGGACGCGCTCAAGCTAAGTGGTCGAGCGAAGCAAATGGTCGAGCATAGGCGTTCGAGGTGTTGAGCTCGAGCGAAGAAAACTCTCTGTAAGTCAGAGGCGCTCGAGCTATTGAGCTCGAGCGGAAGCGCTCGAGGTTCACTGGTCGAGCGGAGGCGCTCGAGTGGTCTTGCTCGAGCGGCCCTTCTCTCCTTTCAACTAACACTTCTCTTCTCACGCACTAATATCGTTCGTATTTCTTCGATATCTTCTCATCCGGGCATCCGTTTGAGCTGATTCAAAGTCCTACGAACTCCGTTTTTTGCCCTTAATTCACCTATGAGCATCAAAGAGACAAATTCATCAATGTAAAGAACTAATACTCATTTGACTCTAAAAACTCAATAAAATCGACCAAAATTTGGGCATTTCTAGCTACGAATCATGACAATTTCACGCCTAATCAACCCCCCCAAACTTACCATATTGCTTTTCTTCAAGCAATGAAATAATAAGCCAAGTAAAATTGTTATGAATGAGTCAAATAATCAAATCATGCAAGCAAGTGAACTCGAGCTTCAAAGATCAATCACAAGTATACTCACTCACCTTCCCTCATCATACTCATGCAACAACAGCAGGAATCACCAAGATCAAACATGGATGTGCACTCAACGATGTGTTTTACTCCCTCACAAGTGTATATCAATGATAAAGGGACTCACTCAAACAATCAATCACTCATATTGGCAGCCATAAGCTTGTAAGCACTCTTAACTCCGAGCATACTCTAGAAATCAATGCCGAATCAAAAAGGACTTTTCTCAAGGTTGTAATGTAGGCTCTTTGGACGGGTGGGATAACAATGTGGGTAAGTGCTCAAGTGAATGGAGAATAGAACATCAAACTTTAGTACTTCGAGATTAGGAACAGACTACTTCACACATTTTCAATCAACATCCTTTCAATTCAAATTCTCTCAACACTTCAATTTTTTTATTTTTTTTTCTACTCCTTTCACTTTTTTTTCAGTCATTTTTTTTTCTTTTTCGCACAAACACATGAGCTCATTTTTCTCTTTTGCTCATTCTCAACTTGTTCTTTTTCCCACAACTCATAACTTCATCACACCTTCTTTTATCACCAAACAACATTTTCCTTTTTCCACTCAATTCAATCTTATCATATTCACTATTTTCCTATTCTCCACTCAAATTGGGACAAAAGGGCTTAGGAACTGGAATAGTATTCATATGTGCTAGCAAAAGAAATAGGCTTAAGGCTCAACGGGGCTAACAAGGGATCAATTTCATTGGTAGGAAAAATTTGGCTAAGTGACTCAATCAAATCAAAGATGGCATAAGATCACATTCGGCATATTAAACTAGACACAATCAAGAAGTAAGAGCACACACAAGTTCTAGCATCCTCTAAGGTGACGACTCTCTCACAAATGAAGAGATTAATTCATGCATCCAAATCTCTTAAGGCTCAAATCTCACGGCTTTCACATCCATGCTAGTCCTAGTGAATTCTCACTCTCATCACACAAGCACTCAAAAGGAAAACTTGTAAGTATACTAGTTCTCTCTCAAATCTACTCTAACTCAATACTTACACAATAGAATTCCTAACTCACTCTCACAACTCAACTCTACTCATCAAATCATACTCAAAGATAGCAATCAACAAGCATAAGATGATTGATAGACATGAAATATGTAGTAGCAAATCAAAACACTAACAGCCCAAGGAACATCTCAAGATACCAAATTATCAAACTCAACTCAAAGATAAGAAAGGGGTGCTCCGGTGCAATGTAACAAGAAACATAAAAAAAAACTCCACCCCCCAAACTTCGACCTTGCGAAGAGGTCTAAGTTTGGGGTTGTGGGTTACCTCAACCAAACAATTTAGTTTCTCTCAACAACTGTGCACACTCCCTTGCTTGAGTTCCTTCAATCTCCACTTATTTGGCACTCCTTCGAGACAAGCCTACAAAATAAACTCTCAAGTACGAGGTTAAACGTACGACTCAACAACACCCTAATAATATAATAAGACACTAAAAATAAATAAAAGTGGGTTGCCTCCCACGCAGCGCTATTTTTAAGGTCC
Source organism: Ballota nigra (assembly GCA_947034835.1). Lineage (NCBI taxonomy): Eukaryota > Viridiplantae > Streptophyta > Magnoliopsida > Lamiales > Lamiaceae > Ballota > Ballota nigra. The sequence goes on along the minus strand of OX344727.1, from coordinate 88,192,266 downwards.
TCATGCCGGACCAAGCTCAAAGGAGCTTATGGGACATGATACTCAAAAATACCTCCCTTACTCTCATAAGAGAAGTTGTCTAAGTTCTTTGCTCTATTCCCATCTTTTTTTTTCACCTCAGACGGTGGGCGTCTCAATTCTTTCTCACACTTTTCAGGAGGAGTCTTACCAAACAGGTTCTTGAATTTGGACTTTTTCTTCTTAACTCCTCCTTTTCTCTCGAGCTGGACCACGTCCACCTTTTTCACTTCTTCATCCTTCAATTTCTTCTCTTTATCCCTATCAAAATAAGTCAGATCATAATGCTCTTGGGTTAAATAAACAAGTGAAGGATTATCAAACTCATAAATAAAAGAAGGATTGGGGATATGAGGTGTGCCTTCAACACTAGGATCAATGGCATCCATGCAATACAAACTCTCATCCTCCTCCGGGTACTTCATGGCTTCATATAGGGAAATCTTCACTTCTTGATCATCAACTTTCAAAGTGATCTTCCCGTTTGCCACATCTAACACCATCCCCGCCGTCGCTAAGAACGGTCTTCCCAAGATCAGGGGCACGTGCTCATCTTCCTCCATTTCGAGCACTACAAAGTCGGCTGGAAAAATGTGATCTCCAACTCTCACGAGGACGTCTTCAACCATACCTTGAGGTCGAGTAGTAGACCGGTCGGCTAGTTGAAGCGTCATCATTGTCGGCTGAAGTTCACCACATTCCAACTTCTTGAAAAACGACAAGGGCATAAGATTTATGCTCGCCCCTAAATCACATAGCGCTCCTTTCTTGATCCCGTTCCCGATATCACAAAGAATGGTGAAGCTCCCGGGATCCTTCATCTTGGGAGGAAGCACCTTGTGCACTAATGCACTCACCTCATGGTTCAACTGCACCAACTTCGGCTCATCCACTCGCCGTCTTTTCGCGATCAAGTCCTTCAGAAACTTTGTATAGTTGGGCATCTGTTCCAAAACATCATAAAAAGAAATGTTAATATGGAATTGTTTAAACACATCAAGGAATTTAGCTAATTTCTCATCAAGCTTCTTTTTCATAAAGCGCTGTGGATATGGGACGGGTATCACAGATTTGGGTACCCCTCATTCATCTCTCTCGGTCTCTTTCACTTTCTCCCTTGCTTCCTTTGCCTTCTTCCACTTAGGAACTCTCTCAACCTTCTCAATGCCTTCCTCTTCAAGCTCTTTGCTCGCTTGAGTACTTTCACCTTCAACCTTCTTCTCAACTCCTACCTTCCCACTCTCATCTCCATCTTTCTTATGTTCTTTCCCTTCTATCTCAACATCTCCTTGGGGCGTCTCAGAATCAGCAGGCATCTGAGGACCTTCATAATTGGTCCCACTTCTAAGCTGGATAGCCTTACAATGCTCTTTAGGATTACCCTCAGGCATTGAAGGGTATTTTACAGGCTCTCTATTCAATGACTTTGTAACCTGGCTCATCTGAAACTCTATAGAAGTGAACCTTCGGTTGTTCTCTTGCTGAATTCGATTCATCTCTACATCTCTCTTCTGGAGGTCTTGATCACGCTGATCAACTTTCTTATGCAGATCTTTCACATCGTACTCCAAATAGGATAATCTCTTGCTTCCTTCCTCCACCTTCTGAAGGATAGCTCTCAACATCTCCTCAGTTGAGGCACCGCCTTCTCCACCCGGGGGTTTAGAACCCGGATCAACACCTGGAGGAACTGTAATACCCGCCTTCGGGTTAGCATATGAAGAATTCTCGTTCTTCCTCCATTGGTTCTGAGGAAGCTGCTGGCCTCCTTGGTACCATTGTGTGTTTCTCCATTGATTTTGAGGTGGTTGTGGACCTGGAGGTACAAATGGTTGGCCATAAGAAGGCCTTCCTTGAAAATTTCCACCTTGTGGATACCCATTCTGATTGTAATAAGGACCTCCCATATAATTTACTACTTCTTGCTGAATTGTGGGCTTGTCCTCTTGCTCATTCTCTGCTGCATTTCCTCCAACCATATTCTTCCCCAACTCAAGGTTGTTAATCTTTTCCATCATGGTCATCAACTGCCTTCTCGTTCCTTCACCTTCCTCAACCTGATGAACTCTCTGGAAATCTGCATCCACATTCCAAGCCCCGGCATTCGTGACAATGTTGTCCACGGTCTCTCTACACCTCACTATTCCTTGATTCAGGAATGATCCACTAGCACATGCGTCTAGATGGTCTTGTCCAGCCTTGTTGGCACCACTATAGAAAAATGCCATGACATCTCCCTCATTGTACCCGTGCTGCGGGCACTCTATCAACATGTTTGAGTATCTCTCTCACGCTTGACGTAGGTCCTCTCCTTGCTTCTGGCGGAAGGAAGAGATCTCAATCCTTGCTTTAATGGTTATCGATGGAGGGTAGAATTGCTCGAGGAACAGACGCTCAAGCTCGGCCCAAGTGGTAATACCTCCCCGTGGAAGCGTATTATCGTACCACTCTTTAGCTATTCCCGTCAATGAGAATGGGAACAACCTAAGCCTCTTGGCATCTTCAGACATGTCATTGTAATTAAAAATGGAGGCTATCATTAGAAAACTCCTCAGATGAGTATGAGGATTCTCCTTCCCGATCACGCCCTTGAACTGGTTCTCTGTAAGCAGCTTTAGAATTCTCGGGGAAATCGAGAAGTTATTTGCCTCAACAGGAGGCAATGCCACTCCATCATAGTACCGTTGTGGCTGCACTGCAAATCTTCCTCGAATAGTCGTATTCTGATCTGTGTTTTGAGGAACGAGCTGAGGAACCACAGGTGGTACGGGTACTTGTTGAACTGGTGGTGGTTGGTAAACAGGTGGTGGATTGTAAACTGGAGGTGGAGGATACAGGTATGGTGGATACGGATAAGGTGGGTATGGGTAAGGTGGATAAGGTAAGTTGTTTTGTGGTAAGTTAGGATATGGGTAAGCAGGGTTGTTATGAGGGTTTTGAACAATGTTATGAGCTGGGCTATTTTGATTCTGAGTCCCCGGGTTTTGGCTTTGGCTTTCCCCTTACGGATATTAGTAATGTCCATTGGCTCTTTCCCTCCGGCAGTGTTCATTCTCCTCAAGAAAGCTCGATTCCCTCTAGCTATCGTCTCAGGGTCGAACTGTATTCTCTCTTCGCTCGTATTGCCTTGTGAGCGTATTTTCATATACATAACACACTAGCAGAAAGATCAAAATGCAACTGCCGAATGAATAAAAATAAAAATAAAACAGAAAATAAAGCACTCACTACTAACTACTAAGTTATCGACAAGTCCTATTCAAAAGACATACAACGCCATCCCCGGCATGTTGGAGTTATACGTGAAAGTATGCTTTTACTTTGTATAACTCGTGTATCAAACACTCGTTTTATGAGAATAATTCTTTTATCGCATTTGCTTTAGTTATGATGAATGTTGAATTTCTATTGCAAACCGTTCAATATATAGTACGTGTTACATAGTAGTTAATGTGGTGATACCCGATCACGGAAGATGACATTAACAGTTTACTTGTAACTAAACGTACATTTTCACGGCCCAGGTGGAATTGAACAATCCACCGTGAAAGGTCGATGTGTAAGGCTCAGATTGGTCTGTCTTGACCAAGAGATTGCACTAGCACATTTAGTATGTGTTGAAGAGGTCCTACAGCGAGGATAAATTCTTCTGTTCTGAAAGGTGAAGAATTAGACCTCAGTGGTTGTTGATTTCTTAATCTCCGTCACTTAAATAGGACCGTGTGTTCTTAGTAGTTACTGCTTTGATTCATGTTGGGTGAGAATCATTGTGACTTCGAACTTTGTGTCTTGGGCAGTAATATTAATCATACGACGGTTGCTAAGATTTAATACGGAGAAACGCGTGCGAGTACGGCTCGTGTGATTAGTCCCCTTGGTGGGCTCAGAAGTTTTATTGTACCAAATTTTGCAAGTGAAGAATTAGTTTCTTCGGTACGAATAATAATGTTGAGCTGTCTTTACTCCAAGGTGAAAGATGTTAATTAATTTAGAGCTATTCGGAAGCTTGATTAATTAATGGACTTGATAATCTTAAACGCGGGAAATAATAACCGGGAGCCCATATTATCGTAATATGGATTAAGATGGATAGTGCAATATTAATTTATTAGTGGTAATAATTAATATTAATGGGCTGAATTATATTGGGGCTCAATATTGAAATTCAGAAGTCCATTAGGAGGTCCAATCTTAATTCTCCTTAAGGCCCCTCAAGTAGCCCATTAAGTAGCCCAATAATGATAAGGTGATTAAAATAAAAAGAATATATTAATGCTGATTTTTCTTCATATTTTCGAAAATAAGAGAATCAAGAAGAAATAAGATTTTGTTGATTTTCTTGGAAAGATATTATGGAAGATATGTATTCTAGGAATACAAGAATATCTCATATATTCAAGAAGATCCAAATCTTTGGATTTCCTCTTGAAGTTTTCGAAAATAAGGACTTAATATGTAGTATAAAATTTTTGTGGAATATTTTATTTTGGAGAAAAGAATATATATGGGATATATTCAAGATTTCTTAGAGACTAAGAAAAGATTTTCTCCAAGCCCAAATCCACATGATATTTTCGGCCATTACATATTATAAATAGGAGATGATTATTTCATCTCCAAGTACATAATTCCATGTGTTGGAAAAATCAAGAAGCATAGATATTTTTCTTTTTCCTTAGTTTATTAAATTGCTTGAAAGCGTCTCCCACCGGCGATCAAGTGAGGTGAAAAGGGAAATACTTGAGAAGGCTTTGGGTTGATAGAATGAGATTACAAGTGTCCCGTATATCCAAAGGCCATTACTACGAGAGGTACGTTAATCGCATATTTACTTGTTTAATTCCGCCTAGTTAAATATGTGAAATTAATTTAACATGCATGATGATAATTAGTTGTTGGAATTATTATTTGAATTAATTAGGATTAATTCATGCTAGTAATAATTGTATTTAAATTCGTATTTAAAGTTCATCCCGAATAGATTCCGGGCACCCTAATTTCCCAACACGGCAACGGCGCCATTGACTTGAACCAAAAATACTAGCTTTCTACTAGTAGCTTCCCCACAAGAGTACGGGTTCACTGTAGTTTTGACAAGTATAGGGACCAAGTATTATCGAACTCAAGGGAAAGTGTGTATGCAAATAGATCCCTGAAGATCTACGCGTCGTAGTTAATATGAGTGAAATGTTTTTGGTTTTTTTTTTTTAAAGAGAAAATAATCTAAACTAAATTACTCTACGAATGCAAAAGGAAAATTAAACTAAGTATCTAAGGTTTGTATGCAAGTATGTGATGGTGATGCTTAGGATAGGAATCCCTACGTATACTAACGGAGCAGGTACATAATCAAAATAACCGTGACGCGCAAGAAATAACCTAAGTAGAAGAATGCAAGATGAAAGCTCAAGATTTTAACCCTAATACTTTATCCTAACATTCGACTTCACTAATCCACTAACAAGTTAATAGATCGTGCTTAATTAAAGAGGCCCTCATTTAACTAATGGTGATACGGTCGTCCTCCATAGCTAAACCGGCAAATTAATCAACCCCTTCTAAACCCTCTAGTTAAGTCTACTAGTTATTAAAGAGTGATGCGGTCGTCCTCTCCCTAACACGTTCGCACGAAATTCAAAGGCAAAGTTAAGATTGATTTTAAGAATTCATTAATTAAGAGAATTAAAACCTAACATCACGAATTACCCTAATTACGTACCCACAACCTACTTCTACGAGTTCATCCTACCCCAAGCATGCAAGGGTTTTAGCTAGACATGGTTTTAATGAAAACTAAAACAATAGAATAAATAACGAACATGAACATAATGATTAACATGAAGAAAAGATCAAATATAAACTAGGGTTTCAAGAATTAAAAGAATAAACTAAAATTAAATCAATAGAATGACGTCTCAACGTGTTCAAGAACAAAGATCTGAAGAACCGAAACTAAAAAGTAAAACCGTGATGTGAATTCGTAAAGAAAAACCTCAAAATACGTAAAAGTAAAGCTTGTTCGTTCATTCCTCTCCAAAAACTAACTTTAAAACGATCTCGTATCAAGTGGTAGTGTGGTGGTCTGTAAAAATGAGCTCGGAACGAGTATATATAAACTTTGGGCCGAATCGGGAACTCGTGGGCCGGAAAAATAAACTCGGAAACTTAAGCCTTGAAGGCGCTCGAGCTGTCGAGCTCGAGCGCTAAGTGGTCGAGCGAAGCAAATGGTCGAGCATAGGCGCTCGAGGTGTTGAGCTCGAGCGAAGAAAACTCTCTGTAAGTCAGAGGCGCTCGAGCTATTGAGCTCGAGCGGAAGCGCTCGAGGTTCACTGGTCGAGCGGAACAGGTGGTCGAGCGAAGGCGCTCGAGTGGTCTTGCTCGAGCGGCCCTTCTCTCCTTTCAACTAACACTTCTCTTCTCACACACTAATACCGTTCGTATTTCTTCGATATCTTCTCATCCGGGCATCCGTTTGAGCTGATTCAAAGTCCTACGAACTCCGTTTTTCGCCCTTAATTCACCTATGAGCATCAAAGAGACAAATTCATCAATGTAAAGAAATAATACTCATTTGACTCTAAAAACTCAATAAAATCGACCAAAATTTGGACATTTCTAGCTATGAATCATGACAATTTCACGCCTAATCATAATGGTTAGATAATTGTTTAACTATTGATGTGGTGGGTTGAAAATTGCAAAATTAGCATGAAATGATTTAAATTTATATGAGAAACTGCAAAAATGCATTGAAATATGTTGGTCCTTATCAATGAGACTTACTTCAGTACAGTAGCATGGAGGAGGCCCCAAACTCCTCCACGACATTCAAATTACACCCTATATTTTTATTTTAAGTTGGTGCTTTCAAACCCACCTAAAAGATATTGATGACCATGAGACTAAATGTAGTTTTGGATTTAGGCAGGATCCAAACTGCCCCGTATTTAAAATATTATATCAATATTCTTTTTATAATTATTTAAAAATTAGGTTAAAATTACAATCAAATCGAAGACCATAATTTTTGCCGTAATTAAGTCATTAACGGAATAAACATATATAATTGACACATCACACACAAATAAAAGGATGTATTCTTTAACCAATAGTTTAATTACCCAACATCTCAACACACACATGTACTGTACATCTTTTTTTTATCTTATTTTCCTTAAAACTCGTGTAAATTTCTATTCCTTAAAACTCGTGTAAATTTCAATAGAAATGGATTTCGGGGACAGAAAGAGCAACAAAAAACTTACCAATAGCATGAATAGTGGTATAGTTTCAATATCCCAACCCCCTCAAGTATCCACAAGTGAGAGAGGAATTAGGATGATCATCATTCATGTGTCAAACTCAAACCTAATGAGCAAATAAAGAATCTCATGTCAACAATTTAAAATGCATAGATTCATAAACCTTCAACCAAGCAGTAGACCTGAACCATGTTACAGAAACATGGAAGTCCAAAGCTTTCGCCAGCCTCATATCTCCATCCTCTGAGGAGTATGTGCTATATTGAAGTCATGTTTATAGAACATCTCTCAGGAGTTACGAGCACAAAATGAATATACAATCATCAAGAAAATTAGAGTATTCTCTCTCACACCTACTTTCCTAACTTAATTAGTTGGACGTAACAAAAACCCTTTTTATTTTATATTTTATTTTTGAAAGGCTCTCTTTTTATTTTCAATATAGGTCTCGACTCTCGACCAATAAACTTAATTTTGCTCAGTTCTAAAAATTGTGATGCGATTGAGGAGCATTATCACGACTTTGGCTATGCTTCTGCAGCTATTAATTTCCTCTAGATTGTGTTTGGATGTAGGAATTTGGGGTTATGGATTTTAAATTCACTCTATTTGTTTGGATAAAATATTCAAATAGATGGATATCAAAAACTTATAGTTTTAATCCTTGTTTAAATTGTGGAAAGTTCAAATATTTAGCAAATTCAAGTCATTTTAAAATTTCTTAGATTTCAAATAACTCGATCCAGTACAATTAATTAAATTTTGATTACTTGCTTCACTTCTTGCAATTAATTAATATTCTACATTGAATGAGATTTTATTCATGAATATATATATATAGGAGGGGGGGGGGGGGGGGGGGGGTTTGCATATTCTCGTTATTACGGATAATTCACTACAAGATAAGTGATATTATGTAACACCTAAAAAATGTTACATAATGTGTATAAAGTGTTACCTATGTACAATAAGTAACACTTTTAAGGGCGTTGCAGTTGCTGGCGTAGCCTAAAGTGGACCTCTTGTACAGGAAGCAAGGTACTTACCATCTAAGCTACTTATAACAGTTTACACATTTTGGATTTCAATATTATTTAACTTATTAACATTTTTTTTCTTTATTCTTTTTAGTAGTAGAACAATGGTAATATTAATTCACATTAATAATTAAAATTACCAATTCTTAATGGACCAAACAATTTTTTACCTACTTTTTAAAATAATATATGAGTGTGTGTATATATATATATATATATATTTGTGTGTGTGTTTGTATACGTATAATATAAATTCATAAATAGTATAATTGTATTATTTAATAATTTTAAATGAAAAATATAAATTATTTTGTACGTATGTAATTAATATATTTTTTAATTAATAAATTAATTTAAATGATAAAATAAATTTTATGTTTTTAAAAAAAATCATATGCATATTATATATATATATATATATATGTGTGTGTGTGTGTGTGTTTGTATACGTATAATATAAATTCATAAATAGTATAATTGTATTATTTAATAATTTTAAATAAAATATATAAATTATTTTGTACATATGTAATTAATATATATTTTTAATTAATAAATTAATTTAAATGATAAAATAAATTTTATGCATATGAATACTTTTTTTTTAAATCATATGCATATTATATATATATATATATATATATATTTCAAACTAATAATATATATATATATATATATATATATCAAACTAAGAATATTATTCTTATTGATAATGTATGATTATATATATGCTGAATTTAAATATTTATTATAAAGTGTTACCAAAATATGTTATCTGAAAGGTGTTACTTATGTTAAAGTGTTACTAAAAAGTGTTACATTTGTAAAAGTGTTACTAATAAAGTGTTACATATATAAGAGTGTTACCTAAAAAGCGTTACCTACTATAAAGTGTTACCTAAAACCGTTACTTATTTAAAAGTGTTGCATATAAGTGTTGCATATTAACAAAGTGTTACATGAAGTGTTATATAATATATAAACTAAATTAAGTGTTACCATAATGTGTTACATAAACTAAATGTGTTACAATAAGATGTTACTTAAAGTCAATTATGTTGTAGTGATTAATAATGCTTTATAGCTTGCTTTAACAAGAGAAATAAAATTCAAGAGTGAAAGTGTTTAAAGGTTTCAATATCATCGGGTAAAATATGGTATAGTGAAAATATGGTACTTATTGTTGGTAACACTAAAAACAACACGCCATATACTAAAAAGGTATTTGTAATTTCATCCATGCACATGCACTTTAAACCATAATTTGAAACTTCTATTGAATTTATTTCTAAACTGGTCCAAACTGAGATACAATAAATAATATGTGTAATTAATCATTTATCCACTATTTGTCCAATTATAACGGCCGACCAAATCCTCCGTAGGGTTTTTATTTGAAAAATAAATACCATCGTCTTTTACTATCCAAAAGAACAAAGGGTTGGGGGAATCTGCAGCTTTTGATTTGTAAACGACAAATGATGTTTTCTTATTCTTTCATCATAAATCACAGCTGAACAATGTGTTTTGAAAGAAATTATCGCAGAAGCTCCAATTATGATCAGCACCAGAAATAATATAATTATATCCAAGATTATCATCACTAGAGTAACAATGCAACTTCAATGATGGACTACCGAGCGGGAGGTTATTGATAATATGAATGTGCTTCCTTTTTCCAAAAAAAACATGCTTCGGAGAATTGTTGGAAGGTTAATATGAAGAGAAGGAACAACACAATTCTCATGGAAAAATGCATATTGTATGGTGAAACTTTTGTCGAATGTATGGTTGGATTATTAATGTAGTCTTTAGCTATTTTATAGAGGAAATAATAATACAATTGAGAGGGGTAATTATATTTTGTCTAATCGTCCAATCGTGTCAACGCGATAACGACACGACACGATAAGGTAAACGCGAACACGATCGGATAAGAATATATGTTGGCACGACACGAAAATAAAATTTTAAATTTTAAATATCATTTTATTAGATTATATTATCAATTTTATTATTGTATCCTTATCTTGTCATTTTTGTTGTAAATAAGTGCGTAAATAAAGAGACACGATTTGTTGACCCAGTTCGTCGGGAACGACTACGTCTGGGGGCGATCCAAGCCAGGAGTTCCACTAATATTCTTGTTTATAAGAGTACATAGGGATATATATATAATAGTAAAACCCTAGTCTAATGGATAAAACTCAATATGTTTCTTGGCCCTTAAGTAATGTCCACACCAAATCTCCTAGATTTGGAATATTAAATCTTCTAGATTTATAACACTCCCCATTGGACATTACGACATAACATAAATGTCTTGTCATAAAAATACCACGTGCTAGGGATCGGCCAAATAATGAGTAGGGAGGAATGTCATCGAATCTTCTAGATCTAAATCTTCCAGATTTATTTCGAGGTTACCGCTCCCCCTGAAGACAACAACACTTTAAGTCTTTGCATCCCAATATCACGAACGTACTTTTCAAAAGTAGACGTAGGTAAGGACTTAGTAAACAGATCTGCTAGATTGTTACTAGATTGCACCTTTTGAATGGTAATCACGCCACTCTTCTGGAGTTCGTATGGGTAGAAAAACTTAGGTGAAATATGTTTCGTCAGGTTTCCCTTGACGTACCCATTACTCATTTGTGCTATGCAAGCAGCGTTGTCTTCAAATATAATGGTGGGAGTTGTATCGCCTTTGGCAATACCACACGAGTCACCAATGTGTTTTACCAAGGACCTTAACCAAACACATTCTCGTGCTGCTTCAAATAAAGCTATGATCTCTGAGTGGTTTGAAGACGTGGTAACCATGGATTGTTTAACCGATCTTCATGAGATTGCGGTTCCACCACAGAGAAAAACATAACCAGTCTGGGATACGGCGTTGTGAGGATCAGACAAATAGCCAGCATCCGCATAACCTACTAAGGTTTTGTCTTGGTTCTTACGATAAAACAGTCCAAGATCTTGGGATCCTTGGAGGTATCGTAGAACGTGTTTTACACCATTCCAATGTCTCCTCGTAGGAGAAGCGCTATGTCTCGCAAGCAAGTGATAACAAATGCAATGTCCGGCCGGGTGCAATTTGCAAGATAGAGAAAAGCTCCAACAACGCTAAGATAAGGAACTTCTGGTCCCAGAATTTCTTCTGAATCTTCTCTTGGCCTGAATGGGTCCTTATCCACTTCGAGGGATCGGACGACCATCGGGGTGCTAAGTGGATGAGATTTATCCATGTGAAATCTCTCCAATACCTTCTTCACGTAGGTCGACTGATGAACAAGGACTCCTTCTGGGAGGTGCTCGATCTGCAAGCCGAGGCAGTACTTGGTTTTACCCTAGGACTTCATTTCGAATTCATCTCTCAAGATTGAATTGGCTTCTTCAATCTCTCTGCATGTTCCGATTATGTTCAGGTCATCAACATATACGAATATGATGCAAAAACCGCCTTGCGATTTCTTCGTGAATACGCACGGGAAAGCTTTATCGAATGTGTATCCCTTCTTCTGAAGGAATTCACTAAGTCGGTTGTACCACATAAGGCCTGATTGCTTCAGGCCATACAACGACTTTCGTAGTTGTATGCTATACATGCTGCGGTTTTCACCATCCCTTAACTGAGGAATGTCAAATCCATCTGGGATTTTCATATAAATGTCGGCATCTAGTGATCCGTATAAGTACGCGGTTACTACGTCCATCATGTACAACCATAAAAATATTACGGTCATGTACATGATTTTCACTCGTGTACATGACAATTAAAATGCGCGCGAATTCTCGTCATGTACAACCATAAAAATATTTTTCAAAATTATTTGTTTTGACAATTAAAATGTACATGATGAAATCATGTACATAGCCTTAAAAATGTTTTCTAAATATATTCTCTACATTCCAAGACAAAATATAATTACCCCTCTAAAATAATTTTTAATTTGCGAATTGTGTTTAGTGGTACCAACCATAAGTAACATATTTTTACTATACCCATAATATTTTAATTTGTGAGTTGATTATTTTTATGTGTCAAGTGTATAGTTTTATGTTTTATTGCTTATGGTATGTGGTCGTCCATGCATATATATAATTATATATACTTAGAATACGTGTAAGTTAAGAAAAACCACTACAATAACATTTTCAATAAAGTCAAATCCTAAATATTTTAATTGTAGATATACCATTTTTTGGACTTTAGTTTCCTGAATTATCTAATACAAGTGTGTATCCCCGCGAATTTCGCGGATTGAAAAAAAACTATTATTATTATTTCAAATTATAGACATTAACTTTTTTTAAATATCTTGTAATTTTGATATAATATTAAAATTGTACTTATAATTCAATGAACAATAAAAAAAAATATTAAACATGAATAAATAGAACATTTAAAAAATATTAACTAATTCACATTCAAACTCACATTAAATATTACTTAAAATTACAGTTGTTGTATACTTGCATGCCCAGTTTTTCCCCATGGTATGAAGATACAATAACAATCGAACACAAAAGTTTAAATCTGCAGATAGAATCACACATTTTAAATCTAAAGGTAACATTTGACAAAAATGATGTCATAGTTAAATTAAATATTGTGTAGATGTTTGTGTGGGAACAATTGATTAATGTGTTGGTATTTATAACACAATTCAACAAATAAAAATGACGTTTAGGTATTAATCTTAGTCTTTTTTTAATTCAATTTACATATAGATATTTTGAAAATAAAAAAAGTTAAAAAAAAATCAATTGTTAAAAAAAAATCGAAATCCTACTCTACAAAATAATATCTATATTTTACCGTTTCAAATTCTATTTTGCAGGTAGAATTTTATCCAAAATAAAAAATTGTGTTACAATCTATTATTGAAGGTATATTCATTTGGTGGCAATATTATTTGAGAATTATATGTTATCTCGGTGACAATATCTTTTCAGAAAAATTTCAATTCCCTTCTGCAACTTTTACATCTACCTATATTTTGCAAAAATAAATTCTAAAAATATCTAAAAAAAAAAATCGTTCGAAAAAAGTATTTTAATATTTGTATGTTAAAACAATATAAAAGAAAAATTGAAATCCTAGACTATAAAAGAGTATATGTACTTTACAGTTTAATAGTCTATTTTGGCGTCACAATTATATCCAAAAATAAATTTTTGTATTATAATCTATTATTGAAGGCAAGATATTATATTTGATGTCAAGATTTTTTTAGTATCATACACTATTTCGGTAACAATATCTATTATGAAATATTTCAATTCCCTCCTACAAATTTCACATCTATCAATATTTTGTAAAAATAACTTCCAAAAATATTTTAGAAGAGAAATCAACCGTGAAAAAAATCAACTTGCACTAATATAATATTTAAAATAATATTTCATATTTTAGGTAAATGTTATGTTTTCATTGATTAAAATATACTCAGATTTATTTTATTTTAGAGTAAGATACTTTAAAAGTTATAGTACTGAAATTGTTAGTAAATAAATTTAATGTCCTTTTTTTCCCAACACTATAATTTTCAATCCATAAAAAATTTATTCCACATATTTTAAGAAAAAATATATAAATTAATTATATAAGAAATAACAGCTTTTTACTTATTTATAAATTACAATATTTTTTAAATATTTTTATGTTAAAAATATTAAAGAAAAATCGATATCCTAGTATAGAAAAAATATCTATATCTTTCAGTTTAATAGTCTATTTTGGCCACATAATTTTATCCAAAAATATACTTTTTTATTACAATCTATTATTGAAGGCAATATATTATATTTGATGGCAGAATATTTTTGGTATTATACATCATTTTGGTAACAATATCTTTTCCAAAATATTTTATTTTTCTCCTACAAAAATTTCACATCTATCAATACTTTACAAAAATAACTTCCAAAAATATCTAAGAAGAGATATCGTTCGACCATGAAAAAATGTCTCTACATCACTTTTAGATTACCTGCAATACAAAACGAAAAAATATAAAACAATAACTCACACCTTATTCGGGAAAGAATAATAGTTGGATCAAAATCGTAGACGTGTGATGAGAGAATTTTCTTATTGAAAGAGAAAAAATTATTGATGGTGGATTCTAAAAAAACACAAATGTAAAGATATGAATATAAATATACTTTAGAAATTTACAAATAATTTCTGAATACGTTCGAATTATCTTCAAGATGCACATATAATTTTCTTATAATATGAGCCTAATCATCTCCATGTACATAATAAATTTGTTTACCTGCAAAAAAAGAGGGATGGTGATCTACACAAAAAATTACAGAAATAATCCAAACAAACGAACAAAAAATAAAATTATATTTCTTCACATAGTACACAACAAATGAGAAAATGAAGAGAAGAGATGAGGATTAGGGTTGTGAATTAGAATGAAACTAAAGAGAGATTTGACATTTATAGAAAATACAAAATGAAATGTATGGTTGAGATTAAAAGTGTAAAATATATGGTGTAGATTAAGTCTTAGTAAAAATTAAACAATGCCTAAAATAACTTTTAATTAGAATTATGTATTTTGAAATAGAGAGATTTTGGACATGCCACATCACCCTAAGAATAAGGTGGTGTTGACACATCATTTTGGAGAGGTTTGGAAATATAGTATAATAAGATATCAGAGATAGTCAGATAGAAAATGGGTTAACTTCCAACTAAGTCAACTTCATTTGCAATAGGCACAGGTTAAATACAGTACCATGTTTTATAAATACAACTCCATACAAAAAATTATTTGAAATTTTTTTCCGAAAAATGTAACAAATTTCGGAAAAAAATTCCGAAAATTCATATGTTCAGTGTTTTTTCTTTTGTATTTTCGAATTTTTTTTCCGAAAATTGTCAAAATTTTTGAATTTTTTTTTCCGAATATTTTTTAGGGGGTTGTATTAACAAAAGGTTGGACGGTATATAACCTTTGCCTTTGCAATATTGCATTTAAAAGTTCAGTCAAGTCTACTTATTTTCAACACTGCCGCATGATCATATATATATATAGTGGATAAACATTTTGTTAAAAGTTATTTGTTATATAATTGTTTGGCAGGTGGTAGGATTGTTTGTGGTACAGATCAAAATGGATATTTGAAAATATTTGTGTTTATACCAAAGTTCAGTTATTTTAAAATTCATGTATTTGTATTCATATCGAAATTTCGGTACAGTACAACATGGATATATTATTTTTTGGCACGGATAAGAGTGGAGTTTCGATTACAAATGAACCAGATCGGATCGGTACGGAACGGAGCGGAGAAACATATTTTTCACCCTTTTTTTTATCATTCTCTCATTTTTAATCAATTAAAAAAAAACATATTGATGCATGCACACTCACATGAATACTATACAACTTCAACCACAATCAAACATATATCATTACAAGCTCGAATATAACACACTAATAATGGATATTTAAAAAATCAACGCAAATCACCACCAATAGAGTATTTAAAATACAGTATATAAAATATATATTTAAAAAATTCTTTTAAAATATCTTGTAAATGAAAAGTGCAATATTAAAATCACGTTAATCGTAATTCTTGACTCATGGTACACCATATCCAAGTTTTTGTAAGAAATTAATATATATGAAAAATGAAATTAAAAGAAAAAAATTAAATCATTTTGGTATACACCTAAATATAAGTTAACGTTTTAAAAACTTAATAAGATAAATAATACTTCCTACGTCCCAACATTGTTTGCTTCATTGTTTGTCTCATACTCAATTGCTACATCAATTTTTGGCAAGAAAAAGAAAAAAACAACAATATTTTTTAATATTATATTCTTCATACACTCCTAACTAAAAACATCTGCTTTATAATTTTAAATACTAATAAACAATTTTTTTTTTCTTAAAAACATGTGCAAATAGTAATGTAGAAAACACTATGGGACGGAGGGTGTATAGTAGTTGTATTCTAAATATAAGGAGAAATTGTGATATCGTATAGTTGTACTTGAATTCAATATTATTATAATAATGTTTGATAGTTAAAAATAAAAAATAATTAAATTTAATACATATTTAATTCAGTTATTCAGTTCGGTACGGTCACATTCGGTTTTTCAGTACGGTAAATTTAGTAATATCTAGATCCATACCAAAACAAATATTCAGTTCGATTTTGGTACGGTTAAAATAAAAAAGTCCATAATTTTTTCGGTACGGGTTTGGTAATCTCCGAACTCCGTGAACAGCCCTACCATATACATAAATTTACTCGATTCAAATTTCGAAATCAAGAGATCGATGGAGGAATGAGGATGTTCATCATCCATATGTCAAAGCTATTGAGAAAATAAAGAATCACATGTCATCAATTTAAAACCGAGGTATGTACAGTACAAGCAGTAGACCGAAACCGTGTTACTGAAAGATGCAAGTCCAAAAGTAGCTTTTAAACAATATGAAATAGTGTAATGAAATATATTCAGCACTTCAAAATACATCATCATCTGAATAGGCTTGCAAAATCGAATGATATCATAATGAATTGGTAGCATATGAAAACAAAACAGAAACACGATTAAACATTAGCATGCTAATTCAGACAACAAAGTACATACATAGCACAGCATATGATATGTCAAATAACAGCTGCCTAAAAAAGTTGCACTAAATAACGTCCTTCAACGCATGAAGTTAAATCGGTGAATTCAAAAACTTACACATCATTTTAGAGGGAGGGTTCGAGAGACTAAAGCCAGCAGTTTGTCTTATAAGCTAGTCACCAAAAAGAAAGTTCGGATCAACGATGTGAAGAACATCGCCAAATGCTAGTCCATTTCCAAGAAGAGGATGGTGAGTGATATTGTATCATTATGACTGCAAAACATTTTTGGTTGAAAATCACCTTAGCAGTTGTGGACGATCTTGGCATGCTCAGCAGTCTCTCGGTGGCTTTCAACAAATCCTGATGTGAACAAATCCCCTTAGACATGATCCGGATCACCAACTTTTGTAGCATGCTACCATGCTTTAACAAAAACTCTATAAACTGAAATATTGAGGAAGCGTTGAAATTTGTAGTAATCTCAACTATCTTCAACTGGTGCAGAAAAGACTCGGGGATATTTGATTCAAACACAGAATAATCCGCTGCACTGATACCTAGTGACTCATGAATAGAACAGTCTTCAATGGATAACATCTTTAAATTTGGGAAAGTCTCAAGGAGATGCGCCATTTCAATGAGTTCGATCAAATGAACTTCAAGTTTTAAAAACACAACATTTGGTAACGGTAAGAACAAGAAATTCTTCTGCGACACTCTAAGCACCTGGCAGACAACAAAATATATATTGCATTAAAGAAAGGGGAGAACATTAGCTCCAAATCTATTATCATCAGTAGTTCCTTAGTTATTTAGGGCTCCACTACCAGCATCCAATTTACAAGCATGAAACCAACTTTGCAGCAATGCTGCAAACAACTTTGAAATAAGAACAGAGTATGCAGTATCTACAAGCTAATGCATGAAAAGCTCTAAAATGAACAAAACTAAACAGGCCATTGCATTATTTTTACACCGCCACATTGAAATATAAGAAAACATAATGAACAACTTCTATGCTTAATGATTAATTTGTATCAAGTTAATTTCAAACAATTAGGTACTACTATGACTGCATTATATGATTATACATATAAATACTTTATAAGAGTAATGCAATCATATGTACGTATTGAAAAGAAACCAAACCTCAAAAGAACAAGTTGATAACGTGACTCTTTCAACATGTTGGAAAGTTGAAAACATATGCCTCATTGCTTCTGCAAGCAATTTTACCCACCTAGGATGATAATACCTTATATCATTAAAACCAAGAGTTACGTCGGTTAAAGAAGAGACATTTGTGAACAAACAATTACTGTAGAAACCTCCTGAAATTTCCAACTTTTCAAGATTTGGACAGTTAATCCTCAGCACTGTGTCCAGTGATGGTTGTGCATCCTTGAAATATACGTACTTCTCGATCTTCAACATTTTTAAAGTCGGAGACCGGATAGTCAAGTTCTCATTGCTTTCAAGAAGGCACAAATCAAACACTTCCAACAGAGGAGTACCCAATAGAATTTCGTTTATCAAGTGTTCACTTAAGTAAAATCCATGGATTCTTAGACTCTTGAGATGATCCCAGGCTGGGCATTTGTGAACTCGAAGATTACAACCCACGAGAGATAATTTTCTTATCGATGAACACGAATACAGGCATTGTGGAGACATGTATACATCGTTCCTACCATTCATTAATACTGCTTCTCGCTCCACTGTCACTGATTTGTACATCAAATGTAAATTCAACTCCTCTACTCTGTTTCGCACTGCAAAACGCACCCACGAATTCATATCAGCATTTAATGACCTATCAGAGTGATGCCCGTAATCAATTGTGAATTTCAGAAGCCCGGTTCCTTTCCAAATTATCAAAGCCCGATTAACGAAGTTTCGGAAACGACGACTATCTCGCTCGTAGCATTTACTTATAACGTCGGAGAAATCAAGGCAGGGGAGGCTGGACCAGAGGTTTTCCCAATGTTTGGAGAGAGAGGTTGTGGAAACCACATCTCTGATTGGCAGGAATGAGAGAATGTGAAAAATTAAGGATTGGGGTAACGCACTCAGTCGATCCAGGTGTTCAATATCCGATTCTTTCATCTTACGATCATCCCCAGAACTCAAAAAATCTGAAGAATATTCGACCAATAAGTCGATTACGGAACAAATTGAGAAAACTAATCATGAAAACATACAAACCTACACAACAAATTACCTGGAGATTAGTTGATCAAGACTCGATGTCCATCCAGTTAAAATCCCTAATTAGACTCTATTCTCGCTTGGTATATTCCAATGAAAACTAGGAGCATCATTCGGGGTGGAAATAATTTTTAGTTCCATAATTTTTCAACTTTTTTAAAATTGTCCCAAAAATATACGAATCTAGTCCCAATTTTTTATGAAACGTACAATTTACATTCCAAATTTTACCGAATTGACAAAATACCATCGTTTTTTTTACATGCACCCAACACGTGTTGGAAATTTCCGGCAAACATTCGTTTTTAGGATGTAAATTAAACCCGAAAAGTCCTAGAAATCCTTCCCCAATTTTTTCGATCAAAACATTAAAATTCTTCCAAAATTCAGTCTTCCAAAACATTAAAATTATTTATTAATAACCTAATCAACATATTTGGGACGAAAATTGTACATTTTGCAAAAAATTGGGACCAAATTTGTACATTTATCTTTTTTGGAACCATTTCAAAAAAGGTAAAAAGTTATGGGACTAAAAATATTTCTATCCCAGTATCATTCATTCTCAGTACTTAGGTATATTGGATTTATAGGGGAAAAGTTAAAAACTACTCCCTCTCCCCAAACTCATCTTTACTTTTTTGTTTACATGGAATTTATTAAAAAATAAATAAATTAGTATATGTAAAGTACAAATATAAATGTACTAATATAGAAGAAAAAAATTTGTAAAAAAATTATTGTCATTTGTAGAGTTATCAAAGTTTGAGTAACTAACTATTAAAATCAGAAACAAATTTTAGCATGCACTTTGATTTTAAGTTCAATTTTAACTTCAACTTTGATTTTTTTAAAAATAAATACAAATATACTGAACTGTGTGACTTTTTTGCAATTTGGGTATTACCGATGCCTTCTTGAAGTATTATTGATTTTTGCTTGAGTATATCATGCACTTAAGTGCACACAAAAACTACTCAAATTTAGAACGGAGAGAGTAAAATTTGAGTATAATAGTGTAAATATGAAGTTTGTATAGATTATTATTATTATTATTTGGTTATTTATTACTACATCCATTTTAAAATAAGTGTCATTTTAGTGGTTAAATTTTGTTTTAAAATAAGTGTCGTTTTATCTATTTTTTCACGTTAGTTTAATAATTCACTCAAAATCGAATTCAAGATATAAGAGATCTTTTAGGAATTATATTAAAATATAACAGACCTTGTAGGATTAAATACTAACTCTGTCCCAAGACTTTCTTCATACTACTTTTTTTTTTAGCGAACGAGTTGTTTATTAATATTTGAAATGATAAAGTGACTTTTAAGAAGCGGTATGATAGATCTATTTCTTCTCTATTATAAAATGACTTAAAAATTATTTTATGATTTCAAATATTAATAAAAATTACACTCGCTAAAACAAGTAAAAGCAGTAAACATGTGTTGACAGCGATTTATGTCGGATCTCGCTGCCGGTTTCCTAGCGGGTAGGATTCGATGTTTATGATAACAAGAAGTAATAAATGAGCTCTCAAGAGTATATTTGCAATAAATGTGTTGTGTCCTACATTTGGGCATTAAAAGCTCTATTTATAGTGTACAAGGTGGGTTTCCCCATGCTTGGTTGGTGGGCATGTGGGTCCCCCCTACTCCTAGCTGGAAGGTAATGAGTGGCTACAACCCCCCCTACGAGCCAATGAGAAGACGCCACATGGCGCTGTCACCCCTGAGATGATTGGACTTAGCCCAAACTGCCCTCTTTGACCCTGTCACATCCTCTGGACTGATGGCACCCGACGTCCTCTCACAGCTGGCGCTACCTGGGGTCGGGCAGACGGGTACTCGGGTACCAGGAGGACGGCGTCGGACGAGAGTACCTTGGTGGTTCATTTACGGGTAGGCGGGTAGAGCGTCTGCCCCGGAGCTCGTCGCTGGCCGCCCGATACCCGGGCCTGTGGGTTATAAGTACCCTGCCCGGCAGCTCCCAGAGGCTCGCGTCGGGTAGCCTCTAGGTCCCAGCCCGTCTGTCTGACCAGACGGCGGACTACTCTTATCCGAACCCGCTACAGTAAGTGAGTTTATGTCGGATACCCGATGGGTCGGGTAGTAAATATCGGGTGTAACAACATGAAAAAAGATTTGGGACCGGGGGGTATTATACTTCTTTCAAGGTATATATGTCAAAATCTTAGAGATTTAACGCTTTTAGAGATCAAAATATTATAATAGATTTAACGCTTTTAGAGAATTATGTATAAGAATGACAATATTAACCCGCCCCGCCCTGTGCCCCATAGTAGAATGGTGCGGGTCTGGGTATCACTCAAAACCTGTGCCCCGGACCCATGCCCAGTTTTATATATTAAATTTTAATATATATTATAGAAATACATATAAATAGTATATAATATATATAAATATGATATACTTTATATATATATATATATATATATATATATATATATATATATATATATATATATAAATTTATAGACATTTTATATATTATATATTTTTAATTATTTATGTATTGTTTTTAAAATGACAAAAAATATATTTAAAATGGGTCACCCTGCTCGTCCCGTGGGCCGCCCGAGACCCATGCGGGTAGGGTCGCCCGCTCCATTCAAAGAATGGGTGGGTCTAGATATCTAAATACCCGCCCCGATCCGGCCCATTGCCATCCCTAATTATGTAGGATATATATTTCAAAATTTTATAATTCTTAATTTAATAAAAAAAAATTAGAACGATATTTATTTTAAAATACAAGGAGTATAAATTAATTAATAACACAGAAATATAACTATCGATTTTAAGAATTATAATGTTATAAATTGAAAATAGCACTGAAAATATGTTCTGAAAGGTCATTAGCGTAATAGTGTATCTTGAAAACATCTTTGAGAAAAAATTGAAAGAGAGAACCCTTGAAAAGATGTGAAAAATTAGAAACAAATGTTTTAATTTTGTATCCATTAAATGCATCATGTTGTTTAAGTATATTTAAAAAAAAAAATCACTGTTTGAATATTTTTTAAAAATTGCTCTTGTTTATATATAGTGAAAAGTTGTATCTGGTTAAATCGCAACATGAGTGACTTTTCAGTATGAACAAAAATAATTTTTCAGTAATGTTAGAGGTGTCTCTTTAAACATGTATTTGAGTTACACGATGCACCTGGTGCACAAAAGACTTACCCCAAACAAAAAACTTTAAAGTAGATTTTTTGGGAAAATAGTTCATGATAAGCTTATCTGAAATTGTTCGGAAACTGTTTTAAAGTATCGAATATTTGATCAGGAGTATCAAAAAGTTCATTAGGACTATCATTAATTTGGGTCCAATTTTTTTAAAACAATTACAATATAATACCATTGATCGGATTAATAATACTTTTGATGAAATTATTAATACTTTTAATTAAATATTTAATAATTTAAAATTATTTCATGATAAATTTTTCATGAAATATTTTTATATTATATTTTGTCAAAACTTTAAGCATAAAGGGATCATACGTCTTTCTATGGTTAGATAGGCTACATGTAAAAAAGTAAGAATTTTTTTTTATGGACGTAGATATTATTATGATTATACTACACTAAATTGCTTAAGTAATGGTTAGATAATTGTTTAACTTTTGATGTGGTGGGTTGAAAATGGTAAAATTAGCATGAAATGATTTAAATACATCTGGGGAAACTGCGAAAATGCATTGAAATATGTTGGTCCTTATCAATGAGACCTTGCTTCAGAACAGAACTCCTCCACGACATTCAAACTACACCCTATATTTTTATTTTAAGGTGGTGTTTTCAAACCCACCTGAAAGATATTGATGACCATGAGACTAAATAATGTAGTTTTGGATTTGGGCAGGATCTAAACTGCCCCGTATTTTAAATATTAAATCAATATTCTTTTTATAATTATTTAAAAATTAGGTTAAAGTTTGAAGATAGTAATTTGTGCAGCAATTAAGTCATTAATGGAGTAATCATATATAATTAACACATCACACACAAACAAAAGGATGTATTCCTTAACCAAACATCTCACACACATCACACACAAACATCTCAACACACACATGTACTGCACATCCTATTGATTTATCTCATTTTTCTTAAAACTCTGTAAATTTCAATAGAGATGGATTCCGGGGACAGAAAGAGCAACAAAATCTTACCAATAGCATGAATAGCGGTATAGTTTCACTAGGATGTGGAAAATATTATTCTCCCCAACCCCCTCAAGTATCCACCAAGTGAGAGAATGATCATCATTCATTCATATGTCATACTTAATGAGCAAATAAAGAATATCATATCAACAATTTAAAATGCACAGATTCATAAACCCAACCAAGCAGTAGACCTGAACCATGTTACAGAAACATCCAAGTCCAAAGCTTTCGCCAGCCTCATATCTCCATCCTCCGAGGAATGTCTGCTATTTAAGTCTTGTTCATAGAACATCTCTAAGGAGTTAAGAGCACAAAATGAATATACAATCATCAAGAAAACTAGAGTATTCTCTCAAACCTACTTTCCCAATTTAATATATCTCCACAAAGCAAAGATGAACAATCTCATGAACATGACTACATAACAGATGCAGCAGTCTAGTGCTCTTTAACGTGAAAAGACCACTCATTCTGTGAAATAGAGAACATCAGTAGGGCTGAATATATGACCTACTTGATTCATTCAAACATGTTATTTACTCATTTAGATAAACAACCATCATCCTACAAGAGGCATCTTTGAGCTTGTGTGTGTGTGTGTGAGGATATATAATTATATAAATATGTGTATTATCCTTCTTGTTGAGATTTATGTGTGCGTGTGAACAATTATATCAATATATGAGTGTTTATTATACCCATTAGTTCGACTTAAAACACATTTTATTGTACTCTTTGCCAAGTATAAATCTTGGATCCACTATCCTATCACAGCATATTTCCTAGGTATATATTTGATTATGCATAAGATGGTTCTGAGGGAAGGTTTTACTGTGGCTCTCAACTGACTACTGAGAGCATCAAAGAAGTGCCCGTTCCATACTATGAACGATTAAACTAAAAATCAACAACTGAACTTAAACGTTCAAGATTTCCAAACACAACAGACACCAGAAAAACAGTCTTTATAACCACCCTAGAAAATTTACAAACTACATGAACAGATTGAAACCCCTACAAACTTCTTGATTATCAATCTTCCACAACAAACAAAAAGTTAATTAAAGAGGCACAAATACATCTCCTCCTCTAAGACGGAAAATTCAGTACCACTGAAATCCAACATCCACCATGGAAACCAAAGAAACACATAAAACGAAACAAAGGCATAAATACTCTACTTCTTTGAAATCTAGATTATCATCATGGAGTTCCTTAACCTCATTGCACATCATATCAATTGTGCAATTTGAAAAAACCAAAATGGAAAAATGTCATATAACATGGAATTCCACAGCCAGAATTTCAGGGAAATTTAAGCTCTACTGTGAAAAACACTAGCAAACGAATCCTGATTAACATGAATCATGCTATAAAATTTCTTTAAATAATAGCAGAAATATACCAGCAAACAACATATTTTGAATTGAGATAGAGACTGCTATCATTTAAACGTAATATGATTTTAAATCAAAAGCAGTTCCAAGAGTAGAGCCAATATCACAACGATAATTTCAAATACCTAATATTATTTCAAATCAATCGAGCTCTTTCTGAACCTTAATCCCCATGGAATTCGCAGTCCCAATAATCGACTTCGAAATCGACTCGAGCGACATGTACTGGCAGTAGGGATCGCTCTGCTTGATCTTGGCGATCCCGTACACGTGCTTTAGGGTAATGGTGGAGGCGGTCTCATGACCGGGCCGGCCGCTGCCGGACTCAACTCCGGCGGCCTTCTTCAGATACCACGTGACGGAGGGGGACTTGACGATGAACTCGAATGTGTTGTCTTTAAACGCCGTTATGGTAACGGCCATTGGGGTTTCGGGCTTGTATTTTTGGGTTCGGGCGTTGAAGTCTTTGCAGAAAGCCATCAGATTCAGCCTGTATTGACCTAATGCTGGACCAACCGGCGGCGCCGGCTTTGCGCCGCCTGCCGGTACCGTGAGGCGGATAGTCGCCGCCACCGGGCGCCGAGTGAGAATCTCTTTGAGCGTCGCCATGGTCAGACCTTGGAGAGAGGAATGGAGAAATGGGGCTAGTGTAATGGCCTGGTGGCCCGTTTAATGATTTTGGGCCTGTTGTTTTTAGCCCATTAGGATGGTCTTTATTAGCCAACATTTTTTAAGAGTATCCGCAGCTCCTCTATTGTGCACATCAGTATCAAGTTATTAACCCTCAAATACTTCACCTTGTGGTTGTTACTATGTTTTGAGATTTTTTAAATTTTAAATTTACTTTCTGAACTCTCTCCATTTATTCAGTAAAACAATTTTAGAATCACAAGATTTATGGTATGAGATTGAGGGTGTAAAAATGAGAAAATATTTTTTAAAAGAAAATATGTCTAGTTTATGAAGGGTAAGTCTTCTGATAAAAGGTGAAATAATAGTAGAGAACACACATTTAAGTAGGGATTAGATATATTATTTTGTTTGATGGGTTGTATTTGTTGTAATTGAGTGCGTAAATTAAATAGACAGCGTTTGTTTACCCAGTTCGTCCGGAAGGACTACGTCTGGGGGCGATCCAAGCCAGGAGTTCCACTAGTATTGTTGTGTATCAGAGTGTATAATTCATGAATACAATGGGGTATATATAATAGTAAAACCCTAGTCTAATGGATAAAGCCCAATATAATTCTTGGTCCTCAAGTAATGTCCACACCAAATCTCCTAGATTTGGAATATCAAATCTTCCAGATTTACAACACTCCCCCTTGGACATTACTACATAAATGTCTTGTCATAAAAACTCCACGTGCTAAGGATCGACCATAATAATGAGTGGGAGGAATGTCATCGATCTTCTAGATCTAAATCTTCCAGATTCATTTCGAGGTTACCGCTCCCCCTGAAGACAACAACATTTTAAGTCTTTGCATCCCAATACCACGAACGTACTTTTCAAAAGTAGACGTAGGTAAGGATTTAGTAAACAAATCTGCAAGATTGTTACTAGATTGCACCTTTTGAATGGTAATCACGCCACTCTTCTGGAGTTCGTATAGGTAGAAAAACTTAGGTGAAATATGTTTCGTCAAGTTTCCCTTGACGTACCCATTACTCATTTGTGCAATGCAAGCAGCGTTGTCTTCAAATATAACGGTGGGAGATGTATCGCCCTTGGCGATACCACACGAGTCATCAATGTGTTTTACCAAGGACCTTAACCAAACACATTCTCGTGCGGCTTCAAATAAAGCTATGATCTCTGAGTGGTTTGAAGACGTGGTAACCATGGATTGTTTAACCGATCTCCACGAGATTGCGGTTCCACCACAGAGAAAAACATAACCAGTCTGGGATACGGCGTTGTGGGGATCAGACAAATAGCCGGTATCCGCATAATCTACCAAGGTTTTGTCTTGGTTCTTGCGATAAAACAGTCCAAGATCTTGGGATCCTTGGAGGCATCGTAGAACATGCTTAACACCATTCCAATGTCTCCTCGTAGGAGAAGCGCTATATCTTGCAAGCAAGTTAACTGCAAATGCAATGTCCGGCCGGGTACAATTTGCAAGATAGAGCAAAGCTCCAACAGCGCTAAGATAAGGAACTTCTGGTCCCAGAATTTCTTCTGAATCTTCTCTTGGCCTAAATGGATCCTTATCCACTTCGAGGGATCGGACTACCATCGGGGTGCTAAGTGGATGAGATTTATCCATGTGAAATCTATCCAATACCTTCTTCACGTAGGTCGACTGATGAACAAGGACTCCTTCTGGGAGGTGCTCGATCTGCAAGCCGAGGCAGTACTTGGTTTTACCCAAGGACTTCATTTCGAATTCAGCTCTCAAGATTGAACTGGCTTCTTCAATCTCTTTGCATGTTCCGATTATGTTCAGGTCATCAACATATACGGATATGATGCAAAAACCGTCTTGCGATTTCTTCGAGAATACGCACGGGAAAGCTTTATCAAACCTGTATCCCTTCATCTGAAGGAATTCACTAAGTCGGTTGTACCACATAAGGCCCGATTGCTTCGGGCCATACAACGACTTACGCAGTTGTATGCTATACATACTGCGATTTTCACCATCCCTTAACTGAGGAATGTCAAATCCATCTGGGATTTTCATATAAATGTCGGCATCTAGTGATCCGTATAAGTACGCAGTTACTACGTCCATTAACCTCATTTGGAGATTCAACTTAACTGCCAAAGATATCAAATAGCGGAACGTTATTGAGTCCATGACGGGAGAATAGGTTTGATCGAAATCAATCCCGGGTCTCTGCGAAAACCCTTGTGCTACCAGCCTCGCTTTAACCTCTCCACAGTATTATTTTCTCAATTTCGTTTTCGTACAAAAAACCCATTCATATCCTACAGGGATAGCGCGCGCGGGTGTATGAACGAAAGAGTCAAATACTTGTCTTTTGTTAAGCGAGGCGAGCTCCGCATCAATTGCCTCTTTCCATTTAACCTAATCGTGGCGCTTCCGGCACTCTTCGATTGTTTTGGGTTCAGGATCTAGATCATTAATAATGGAAAGAGCTATTGACGCTGCAAATGTGTCGTCGACGACAGTAATGTTTATATTACATGTTTCTCCCGCATCTGTGAAATTCACAGAGACTTTGACGTTTACGTCAACCAGGCCTTCCTCATTTCCCATTGTATCTGGGTCTGGTCGTTCCACGGTCCTAGTGCATGGAATATTTTGTGCACGTGCTTCATCACTAGGACTCTTGTCTCCTTGAGACTTGGAGTTATCTAGACGGATCTCTTCCAGAGATTTTCCATTCGACTGACCAGATTTGCTAGCCTTTCGTTTAGGTATGTTACTATCTCTTGAAGTCCCCTTACGCTTTTGGCGTGTGGGGGCATGAGTACTCATTTTACTTGGGACCTCAACCCTTTGGGGAGCATTTACTGCTGGTATATGCGATCTAGTCACACCTCTATGGTCAGTGAACGCGTCTGGCAGGTTATTTGCTAAGTTCTGCAGGTTAATGATCTTCTGAACTTCTAGTTCAGATTGATTAGTGCGCGGATCTAGATACTGAAGATTACTTACGTTCCACGTAAGTTCCCGACATTCATTCAATTTTGAATTCGGATCTCCCCCTAATGCCGGGAAGTAATCTTCATCGAACGTGCAATCAGCGAACCGGGCCGTTAATTGATCCCCGGACAAAGGCTCGAGGTATTTCACGATGGATGGAGAGTCAAATCCGACGTAAATACCGAGTTTCCTTTGTGGGCCCAAAGAGGTTCGCTTGGGTATCATAATCGGTACGTATACCGCACATCCGAAAATACGCAGATGGGAAATGCTATATTCTTTCCCACGCACTAACTGTAGGGGGGAATGATCATTATATGCAGTTGGACGGATTTGGATGCATGTAGGACTGCATGCCCCCAGCATGAGGTGGGTAGTTTAGAGTTCATAAGCAATGGTCTCGCGATAAATCTGATACGTTTTATTAGTGCCTCAGCAAGACCATTTTGGTATGGACGTAGGGGACCGAATGCTCCACTTAAATTCCCAGGGCCATACAGTAATTTGTGAAGGTCTTCGAGCTAAACTCAGTTGTATTATCCATGCAAATCGATTTAATTGGATAATCCGGGAATTGAGCTCCAAGCTCGATAGTCTTCGCAATGAGCTTCGCAAAAGCTTGATTGCGGGTGGACAGCAAACATGCAAATGTCCACCTAGTGGAGGCATCAATAAGGACCATGAAATAACGAAATGGTCCTGATGCTTAGTTAATCGGTCTGCAAATGTCCCCTTGAATTCACTTCAAGGAAAAACCGGAGACATTAGTCCAACCTTAGTGCGCGACTGGCGCACTATCAACTTACCCTTAGAACATGCATCACAAGTAAATTCATCAACAGGAAGGATTCTACTATTCGAATTAGGTATAATCCTACGTATCATATATTGTCCTGGATGACTTAACCGCTGATGCCTTAATTTAAAGAAGTTCGGGTCATAAAATTTCATACTCATGGCTATATGGAGATTTGACGGTCAGATGTATAAAATAATACAATCCAGGGGAGAAGGAAGAAAGTTCTTCTATAAGATTGTATGAGTGGTGGCGCTATCTACCAATCATAAATCACTACCTCAACCCTATCATGCCAGAGGAAATTAACCAAAACCTAATAGCTGATATGTTTACTAGCCATAAATAAAAACAGCAATATCCGAATAAACACATGGACAGCTATTTGAGGTAAACACATCAAAGCTAATAAATTCATCCATAAATAAAATATCTGAAAGAAAGGATCCAAAAATAAAGTACTAAAACAATCAAATACACAAATCACTCATCATCTCCAAGGTCCTTGAGCTTGATGCCCATAGGATCGACGTTGTTTTGGTCAAAGTCTGCTTCAAGCAGTCTGGCATGGTGAGTTTCGACTCTTGGTCCTTCTGCTGCTTTTGATAAGCCTCGACCAAGTGCTTGGGAGTGCGACACGTGCGAGACCAATGGCCTCAGCATCCGCATCTGTAGCAGGACTGCTTAACCTTGCCAGATTTTGAAGAGCGAAATTCGAGGTTCAGTGACCACCGGATTTACGACGACCTCGGCCTTTAACCCAGATCATCTTACTCTCTCTCCCCCTTCCACGTGTGCAACCAATAATATAATCATCCCTATACTGCTGCTGGAGTATAAGGTTGCTAGCGTGGAATATTGGCAGATTGTTCTGCATCAATTGGGTTACAATACGGTGCATACACCGGTCTTATTGTACCAGAGGGAGCAGTATATGGTCCTACAGGGAGCTCCATAATATTCCGGGGTCCCTGAATGAGGACATGAATAATGAATTCCTCACTCAGGTGGTTCATGATAAAAATCAACATTTTCGCCTTCAGGGCGTTAGTGGATTTCGAACCTTCGAGAACTGTTACGCTCAACTCATTTAAAGTGACATGGCAAGAGTTGTGACCAAGTTAATTAACAACGGAGGAATAAGGATTTATTTGATTATTCTAAGGCACATAGATGCACGTACTGGGCGCCGTCTACCCAAGGCATAAATTTACGGTCCGACAAATACCGGGCGCCGCCTACCCGGGCATAAAGAGCGGACTATAAACTATGTGCACAGAGTTAATGCACGTAGGATAATCAAATCACTCAAGCATGCAATAACAATAAATAACCAGAATCTCATGAAAATAATTTGCAGAAAATATACGGTTTAATGGACAGAGGAAATAATCATTAGAATAATTATTTCATGTACATTAACGCAATTTAACGAAATATTTTCAGGATTATATAATAAAGCGAAACATGGATTTTATGATATAAAAAACACAAACGAATCGAGTTAAAGAATCATGAAAAATCCGAAGAAAAGCGTCGCGTGCGTCGCACACGGCGGACGGGTGCGACGCTCGTAGGTCGACCTCGTGCGTGCGGCAACGGATATAGGCGTGTGCGGGCGTGCGACGTTGGGGCGCGACGGGCGCGAGTGCGCGCGGCACCAGGCGAGATGGGCGCGGATGCGCGCGGCATCGGGCGCGAAGGGCGGCGTGGATGCGCGTGGGCCTGCGCGGCGCTGGGCGCGAACGCGCGCAGGAGCGTGCGGCGGTGGATTGGCCGAGCGGTGGCGGAGTAGGTTACAATATAAGATTTTGGAACATATACATATATGTGTATAGGGAATTTGTTCACGGGATGTATACTTGTAGATATGCGCAGCACATATATAAATACTGGAAATTTAATTCAAATTGAGTTTCTTATCTAATACCACGGCAAGTATGCATATGTATATACATAGGCACATATATATGCAGGTAAGAAATTCATAGACATGTGAAGATGCTCTCATAATTAATCGGATAATAATTTATCAGATTCAAGAGAAAATAAATTGAGATTCGTACCGATTGATCGTGGGTAGAGACTCGTGCTGATAACATGTTGTAATTGAGTGCGTAAATTAAATAGACAGCGTTTGTTTACCCAGTTCGTCCGGAAGGACTACGTCTGGGGGCGATCCAAGCCAGGAGTTCCACTAGTATTGTTGTGTATCAGAGTGTATAATTCATGAATACAATGGGGTATATATAATAGTAAAACCCTAGTCTAATGGATAAAACCCAATATAATTCTTGGTCCTCAAGTAATGTCCACACCAAATCTCCTAGATTTGGAATATCAAATCTTCCAGATTTACAACAGTATTATGAATTTTTTTTCTTTTCAATCCATAATAAATCTATAAAAGTTAAGAGTCGAGACATTTTATTCTTAATTTGAGTATATATACAGATCCATTCTGTATTGGGTTATTGGGTTAGGAGTAATGAATTTGAGTCCATATTTATCTTATTTTACAATTGAAAAAGATCGTATGAATTTTCAAATCGCAACGATTTATTTCATGAACAGATAGATGCTCCCTGTTTACCCAAACCTCTCATGAGTAATAACACGACTAAGACCAGATTAAGAGGATTGCTACTATATAACATTAAATTATGGAAAGCTCAATTTTATTAACTTATGTGCACTATTAGTATTATTTTCATTATTTATATATACAACATACATCATCATATGGCTATAAAGCAGCAAAAACTACAGTATACTGCTGCTAAAATACTTTACAAAGCAATCTTCCTCACTGCAGTATTTCTTCATGACATTGTACACTTCGATTAATAGTTTTGGAAACCGACTCTTGAAATACATATCAAATCCTTCGGGCACTGGTCCAATTATTTCCTGATACAAACACAACATCAAAGACCTTTACCCACCACTGAAGATGTATATATGATCACAAGAGTAGAAACTTAACAGAAAAGGAAGGAATTTGACATTAATAAACGTATCTCGAAAACAAACAAAGAAGCTGGAAGTAATTACAGATATGCAAATGCAACAGATGACCAACTTTTTTCTTTTCCTTTCCCTTTTTAAGGAAGGACTGGAAAACTCTATTTGAAGGGATTTAAAATCCACTATAATGACTTGAGAAACTGCAAACAAGGAGGGCTCAAGAATTTCAAATCCATCGACACATGAAATTATTTGAAACCTTCCTTGATTGACTACCACATCAGACCCAGCAACCTTCATGGATTTACTTGTGCTATGGATATGATATATTAAGAGCTTTATGTACATATTTGAATTCACAAGCAATTACTACCACCATTCTTTATTATCTGTTCGATTTTATGTATTCATATAAACCAATTTTTCCATTAATTAGGGCATCAAAAGACTACTATACCCTTACTTATTACTAACAGATGAATTAATAAGCTTATAATTATAAGAAGATGGTAAAAAAAATTATTGGATAATAATATTAGACAAGTAATAACAAACTGAGATAGATACAAGGGCTTAACACATCAAGATACCTGAATTTCTGCTGGAAGCTCCCTGTAATGGCTCAACTTGTTGCGCATGACTCTCAGTAAGTCACGAACACTATCAAACTTATAACGTCTATAATGCCCAATGTTATTAAGAAATGCAGGATCCATCTTTTCGTTCCACTTAACACCCAATGCCACGGGGGCTATACTTTCTAATGATTTAAAAAGATCAGATTGAGTCTCCCTATCGTCCAATTCCACCCTATCACTTGTGTCACGGAGGAAGGAAAGACGCATCTCAGCACTCCAGAACAAAGGATGGTTAAGCACAGCCAACGCCCTTGGTCTAGAATTCAAAAATTACGAGGCAATATATTAAAATACCGAGAAAAATACGAGCATTTGGTTCCTTTAAATTGAAAAGATCAAATGTTAACCATTGATAAATTTTCTAGTACTTTACCATTAGAAAGAGCTTTGTCAAGCTTGTAGAATTTATACCTCATTTCAGCAACAGGATCTAATAATCGCATGAATAGATCAACTGCTTCTGGAATATGTTCCACCAGAAAAAGGTCGACTTTATTTTTTACAATGTTGAGATCACGTTCTAGACGATTCCCAAAGGGATGTCTACCACCAGTAATACAAAAAAACAAGACACAACCAAGACTGAATAAATCAACTGCTCGTGTTTGACGTCCATGGAGAAGCAATTCAGGAGCCTGCCATCCAGAACTTCCACAGCCTAGAACAAAAACAATATGAGAATCAAGAAAATGGCTTCTCATAACAATAAAATATTTTCTGGAAAAACTATTCAAAGTGAAATGCATCTTTACATCATTACGTCTCTGATGACCTATATTGGCACTTTGGCATCACTCCCTCTGTCCCACAATAATTGATGCTTTAGCAAAAAAAAAAAACTGAAAATATAGATGTTTTACGAATTCAAGAGAAAATTGTGCTAACCTTTCAATATTTCCCTGAATTTCACATATTTAAGAGAAAATGAGGTATTATAATACTGAGACAACAAGTATTGATTAAATATGGATGGATAAGCCATTTTGCAACGATCCTTAACTTGTAAGAAATGCTATAAAACATTAAATATTGGGACATGGGGGAGTATATACATTCGCTTTGTGCATTTCTATACTAGCAGAAAGAAAAACAGTAATATATCATAGTGCAGAACTTTCAATATGGCACAAAAACATTGAACTTGGTATTTGTTATACAAAATAAATGCAATTAATACCTGTAGCATGATTACTCAAGGAAGACATATCTCCAACAAGGTGCTTGCTAATACCCATGTCAGAGAGCTTTGCACAAAGAGATCTTTCACAGCTTATCAACACATTTTGAGGCTTCAAATCCCGATGGACAATTCCTAACTCGTGGAGGTGGGCAAGTCCTAATACTACATCCCTGTGTACCAAATCTAAATTGTGAGACAAATAGAAAAATGAAGCACAACAAATAAAAATTCAATCAGTATATTTAGCACTACTCAAACTTAATTTAGTTTTCTCAATCTAAAATGTTTGTAGAAAAGATAGATAGATAACCTCATTGATTTTAATAACAAAGACGAAGGATAACCATCTGAGTTCCACAATACAAACTCTGGCATAAAGCTTTTTATAGAACCCAAACACATCCTACACTCTTCTTCAACCTCAGCATCCAATTTCTCGCAAAGAGTTGAATCGAGGGAGGACTTTAAGTGCACAAGAATAAGATCGTATAAGCTGCAAGAACAACGCTCCAATGCTAGATACACAAAATTTTGGTCTTGCTCTACTCCATACCATCTTACAATATTTGGATGGCGGTCAGACATAATAAGATTTTGGATCTCTTTAAGAGCAATATCATTATAAGCACTCACAAGGCGCTTCACAGCAACTGGACGGCCGTCATAAATCCCTTCAAGAACAATGGTACCATTACTACCTTTCCCAATCACTTTGTTGGAAACAACTAATTTACCAATTCTATGTTCATCTGCATTGACAGAAGTTGGTTGGTTGAGGTTCAACCAAAAGTTATTATCACTTCGGTTTTGAGCGTCATTTTTCTCTTTTTCTTGTTCCCCACCATTACTCCCACCCTTTCCAGCTCGGCGAGATTTCTTCTTTTTAGAATGTGTATCCGTAGAACTAGTGGCAGTGGCCAGCATAACCTCCTTTGTTTTCGCTCTAAAGACAACACTATAGTGGCCGAGACAAAAGATTAAAAGAGCAACAAAAACAGGAACAATTTGAGATTTGTTGAACTTCTGCTGAAGTGTTTTTGAACCATCATTTAGAAGCTCTTTCGCATTATTTCTCTTACTTATTCCATGTTTTTCACTTAATGCATTCGAAGGAAGGACGGTCACAAGGTCCTTACTGCCATGTGCATTTAGCAATTTACTTCCAGTGCTCGGAAAAGGAAGAAGTTTTAAAACTTTTTCAACATGTGGCTGTGATGGAAGGACATCAGCTGTGGATGCAGGAAGCATCATATCTTGGTGAAGATCCTCTGAGGGTCCGTAGGGCAAGGATAAGGATTCAAACATGCGATTATTACGGAAGCGATAAACAAGCGCTCTTGACTGGCATGGAAATGGCATCTTAAAAGGAAGATCAGGCTCAGAAGACTCCATATCAGAAATAGTACCCTCAAGTGACTTCTCCTCATCTTGACAAAGGAAAGCAGCTCCAATTTCTGCAACTGTCATGTTCCATAAGACTTTGTCTGAATTTGGAAGAAATGAAGTCAATATGTAATCTGTCCTTGTGATGTAAAGTGGAACCTCATCTGTCTTTTCATTGGACTTAGATTGGTACTGGTCCTTGATAGTGGTATTATTGGGAATATCATTAACACTACTCGGCGTTGTTGATGGAGGATCAGACATCCTGTACGTATGAATGACCTTTCCAGTCTTTGCATCAACTAAAAAACCACTAGTTTTTTTGGAACCCAACACAATTCCTCCATTCTCTGCTATTTGAGGTGTTGAACTAATATACTCTTCAAGACTCTTCATAAGTTTCTAAAAAAAAATGCAAACAAATGATGTAAATAAGAGAATTGATTTTTTTAAAAAGACATATAATAATGAAATCATAATATAACAATGTTTTAATCTATTCAACATCATTATACAATATTTGTTGTTAGATTAGCACTGAAGGTAGATATAAAAAGTGATTAATAACAGTATTTTCATTTAATTCAACAGCATTATATAATATGCGAAACCTGGTACTTTTTTTTTTTGGGAGTGTTTGTGATGAATCACAATCATGCAGTCTTTATTAGATTAGATAATTACATCAACAATTGGTTACCATATGGGTTGTTAGTAGTCAACTCCAGAATACATGAGGTGGAACATTAAGATCAAAGA
Source organism: Ballota nigra (assembly GCA_947034835.1). NCBI lineage: Eukaryota > Viridiplantae > Streptophyta > Magnoliopsida > Lamiales > Lamiaceae > Ballota > Ballota nigra. Next base: position 88,156,178 of record OX344727.1, on the reverse strand, counting down.
TTATAGTAACAAGAAACTCAAGTTCAATATTTATCATTATAACTCTGAATAGATGCTCCCTACTAGCATAAAAAAACCAGAGACTACAACTAAATGTCTTTTTAGAAGCCCATGGAACTTCCTGAGCCTAGAGTTCAAATTTTAGTATATACAATGCTTCTTACACAAACACATGTATAATGATAGGAAAACATGATCAAATAATATGTTCGTCAGTTTGATTGTTTATACTCCCTCTGTCAATTTGTTTTTTGCACACTAGCTTTTACACACTTTAAGAAAAATGTATTTTATGCTTGATTGGATTAGTATATAGGGGGTAATTTTGTCACAAAAAAATAATTTGCTTTATGATGACATTTTTTGTAAGTATGAGGATATTTTGAGGGTAGATATTGTGAACACTTTTCCATTTAAGGTGTGTGCAAATAATATTTGGGTGGACAAAAAGAAAAGTGTGCAAATAATCGCGGGGCGGATGGTGTATTTACTTAGATTTACGTATTAAGTTATTCAAATTTTTGTGCATGACAACATGCTTTAACCCCGATAAGAACTCAAAAGCACAAATCCAATCGATAGGATTGGCTTTAAAGAGAGGAACTATTTATGAGATTCATTGGCCTTCAACTAGCTACGTGTTTTACATACATAATAGAGGGAAAAGTCAGAGTTCAACAACTTAACAAATCGTCAAAAAGCAAATAATTAAGTTAATTTTTCTGCCTAAGCTGAAGATGTCATTTTAGGAAAAACTTACCTCTTCTAAGCTAGTGACGGAAGAGAAAGGAAAAGTTTCATTAAAACAAAAACAAAAAAAAAACACAAAAAACTTTACTCATTTCAAAGAGTACTTTCAAAAAACACCACTCATTTGAACGAGTATAAATGACACATTTCTTTCTGTTTTCCTAATGCTTGTAGCTTGAATTCTTGTATTACATAATTTAAGAACATGTTTTAGCAAGAACTTACACAAATACAGATGTGTTTTTTATATTTGTGATGTTATTACATAGGGTTCTGGGGAAAGCCATTGATGCTCTATCGACCATAAAATGTATATAACTACTCAAAAATTTGCTTGATTGCCAAATGATACTGATCAAAAGATACACACAAACTCTCCTATGAAAGTTGTTCGTAATATGAAATTATACCAACACATTCATTCACTATTAATATAACATTCACTTAAGTGATATATTGCACTTATAAACTAATATCACAATGTATAATGTTATGCAAATTAGTTTATAAGAGCAATGGTATTACTGAATAAATGTTATTGTATCAGTTTCATACTATGAACAAGTTTCACCCAAGAGTGACTCAAACATAAATGCATATTTGATCATTATTAGTAGATGCTTTGTTTTTAAGGCAAACAATGAACTGAGAAGTGGTGCATCTACATTATCTCCAAATACCAGCTCTTCATAGAGCAACTAGTTGTGTTACTACACAGCGTCGAAACTTTTTTTTAAATGGTGAGGATTCAGGGATAGTGGTTTTCTAAATGGTATTTACTCTCTAACTATCACTTCACTTATCAGTGTGCCTTAAGAGAAGCCTAGAAGCCCCCAATAATTCCTTTCTCAAAGTAAGTTGTCAGTTTGCAACGTCTTCACATAGAAAGCTGCTATACACACCATATCTCAACACCAGTTTATAATATCAATAATCCTCACCCCTTTTAAAAATGGTTCAACTATTATTAAACAAACATAAAAAAACATGTCAACATGCATTTTGCTAAGTAGATGTGGCACAAGCTGTGCAAATACTCTTATTTGATGATCAGTAGTGTAAATTGTCAAGTAACAAATGTATGATCAGGCAGTAAACAATGTTGTTACAACTCACTATAATACTTTCTTATCATAAATTACACACATATACTAACTCTACATGATGCAGTTTGAGGATGAGATGAGTAAGTATGTACCAGTTTCCCAATGCTATTGTGTGCATATAGTTCCCAATCTTCCCCGCAATCAATGTAATAATTGTTTTCAATTTCAGATGAATTTCCATTATCATTAAGAGGAGCCTGATATGATGAGTAAATTTGTGGGCCTGAGGAAAACGACCAGAGTGGTTGCATAGAACCGACTTCTAATAGATAAATGGTACCATCCAAAGCCGTCACTAATGCAGTATCAGGTCCACTGATTTCACAAAAAAGGATTACGAGAATAGCTCTTAGAAAAGGCAAGAATTTTATTGTGGCTCTGTGTAATATAAGCAAACAACTGAACAATATTCCAGGAGGAGCTACCTACTAATTTTATGATTTTGAAAAAAAAATAAAAAAATCAGTACTTTGATTACTGTGGAAACCATAATTCAATTTTGCGAGCACTGTCTCTGTAAATTAACCTGATAAATTGAATTAAGATAAACCATGTAAATTACATAACAACTAGAACACAATTAAGAAAACAACAACACAATAAACTTACTCTGAGACTGACTTCAAAGTCCGGCGCGTCGGAGATAGAGAATTAGCGCCGTACCAGTTTAAGCCACCATTCGAGTTCAGAAATTCGTCGGCTGAGGAAAATAATGCTCCGTAAGTAGATAAAACACACAGAAACGATAGGATAAACCGGCGTTTCATGGGTCAATTTGTGTCCTATTTCTCCTTGCGCACAGATCGATAAATAAAAATACGCAAGTAAATTCAAAGATTATGAATGGATGGATTGATTGATATGAGAGATCGGAGGAGGAGGGAACGAAGATTCGAAGCTTTCATAGAAGAAGAGAAGAGATGATAGTTTTACGGTTTGGTTGGCTCTTTTCTTCAATTTCCTTAGTTGTGAAGAATACGCTTGTTTCCTTATCAGTCAGTGTTAGTCAGACTTGCTACAAGGACGCCGCAGTGTGGGAGTTTTATTCCTCCAATGTGGGGGATAGCTCCTTGTGGGCACCAGGTACTGGTCCTCCCACCAAATGGGCCGCTGAGTCATCATGATTTAACTCCTCCACCCAATCCTGTCGGGCCAGGGGGTGGGGGCTCTGGGGGCGAGGGCTTCGCCTTTTGCTACAAAGTGTTAGTCAGACTTTTGAATTTTTTTTCTTTCATTATTATATTTATATATTGTCATCATAATTCATCCAAAAAATAAATTATAGTATAAAAAATTAGATTTTAATTTTTAATAAATTTACTAATTGTTTAAGGTCAAACGTTTCCATCATTTTTTTTTTATACAAGCTTAACCCCGTGTAGCATACTATGTGGATTATTATGATACACTTAAAATATGCAAACATATATTACTTGAAAAAAAATTGATTAAACATTCATTATATGTCACAAAAATAATATGAAATATTAATATGTGTTTAACAAATTATAGAAAAAATATTAAAATATGTTTTTTAAGAATATTAACTTGTGGTAGTCATATATTTAATAAAATCTTACCAAACTAATATCACATTTTATTGGCAATTAACAACACTAATAAATCAATTGATTGATTATTTGTCAAAATTTCCTTTTATATTAAAATCAATAAATATAATGAGTGCAAGAACAAACCTTAATCTTATTTTAAATATATAATAGAAATAACTTTTCCTTAAATAGTTTTGGAGGGAGAGATTATCAACCTTTGATCTTTTTTTTTTCAGTTATAAATCATGACCGTTCAATTTATTATATGGTATGTATGGAATTTTTTTTATTGTTGAAAAGGGAATTGTGTTTGTATTATTTAGGAATTGTAGTTAATGAGCTAGACTATGTGTTGATTTTTTATGATTCATTCATTACTTTTTTTACCTATATATATTCTTTATTTTCTTCTTTCTCATCATCATCTCCGAAATTTGTAGTAGTTCTTAGGCCAAGCGCTACCATTCCTCGGCCTTCTAGCCGACTATATCCAATTAAAATCAATGGTCCGATCTTACATTAAACCTATGTGAGTTTCTTCTTAATATTTTGGACAGTTGTTACCTCATTCACTAATTATTTTGTTTTTATGTTGATTTCTCATATTGTTCCCCTCATTCCAGGCATTCATCAAAGCACAATAGTCAGGGTAGGCTGCCACGATGCCTATTATACCCACCCCATTGGTAAATAATTATGATTCTGGTTGTTTTTTTCTTTGTATCACATCTATTATGTTTCAATTGATGGGTTTATTAAAATTTTAACGTGAATCAAAGATGCAATCATCATTGTATTATAGATTTTTATGGAGAATTCCCTTGAATATTATACGAGGCAAGCACATAGTGGAGCAAAAAGTCATTAAGGTATTAGGAAGATCATCAATTTACACCACTAATTTGATGTATTTGGGTGATTTTCTTATCTTGGCTGTAGGTTGGACAAAATTTACTTTTATTTCATGTTGTATTATGATAATTGATAAGTGGTGGGAAATAAACTACATTTTTTTATTAGATTATTATATTTTGTGGGTGAAATTAATGGATTGGAATTTGCAATATGAAAAAGGAAGTTCTAAAGCAATTGTTGGCATTGTTAGGGCTTTTATTATATAAGAGAAACAAAATAACAACAATATGAGACTTGGTGATATGATCTTCTAGGCGTGAATACACACTTTTCTAAAAGCAATATTTCGTCCCTTATAAGAGCGTATGGTATCACGAAATTCATTTTTGAGATGCAAAGAAGAACTACAGTGATAACTCATGCTCTTCGAATTAACGTCTAATAGGAACAATGAATTATTCTTTGAGTGTGTTTTTGGTGTCTAAAAATGAGAGTTTTTTTTAAGACTTCTCAACTTTGTTCTATGTCCTTTAATTCATATGATGTCATCCTATTTATAGAAGTAAGGAGATGGATAAGAATGGGTGGGATAAGATTGAGTGGTTAATACTCTATTTGAAATAAAAAATAAAACTTCATCAACCCTTGTAGTTATATCTACTTTGGATAAATTTAAACTTCATCAACCACCCTAAAAGTTAATCCTAATTTGGATAAATCTAAACTTCATCAACCACCCTAGAAGTTAATCCTAATTTGGATAACTCTAAAATTTCCAACAATCATTCCCCAATTCTAGAGTAATCTAAAAAAGAATTAAAACAAACATCAATATCACACTTGCAATCTCATGCATAAATGAAAGTGTGCATAAACTTGAACTTTCACTTAGTATAACACACATTCCAAGAATTCGTATTTCAATAGTATTGTAACGATTGAACCAGAGTAATACATATTGAAAACTTGAAGATGTTATACACACGAAATTAAATACATGTTCCTATTATACTTGACACGATAAGGGCCATGTGTCCATATCTATTCATAAGTGCTTCAAAGCCATGCCCCCTTGGCTCGTTAAAGCGGCCAAACTTCGCACTTACATAGGTAGATCTCTTAAAAGTAATAAACATGCTCTTGTGACAAAACATACAATCAAGAGACCCATTAAGAATAAATCAACCTTATTAACATCACAGGTTTGAAACACTCTTACCTTGGATTGATTATTTATGCTTCCAATCATCATTTAAGAGATTTAATCTTATTGAACTTAAGACCTAATGTCATATCAGGCGCTAATTTAAGATTCTCTTAAACGTGATTATCAGTGGGCTCCAATCCCATTCCAATTGACATTCTTGCAACAAAATCTTTAGCTAATGCCTTGGTAAAGCAATCAACTAAATTAAGTTTTGTTCTTACATAGTTGACTGTGATAATACCATCCTTGATAAGTCATTGAACATAACTATGTCTCAATTCAACGTGTCTTGACTTACCATTATATATTTGGCTATATATTTTTGCCAAAGTTGTAGAGTTGTCACAATGTATCGCTATGGGCAATATTGGCTTTGACAACAATGGTATCTCAAACATGAGATTTCTTAACCATTCGGCCTTTTTACCTGCTGATGCTAGAGCTATAAATTTCGAAGCCATAGTGGAATCCGTAAGACAAGTTTGTTTCTTGGAAGACCAAGAAATTGGACCTCCCCCAAGGAGGAAGACCCAACCACTTGTTGATGAATGATTTTCTTCGTTTGTGATCCAACTTGCATCAGAATACCCCTCTAATGCCAAAGGGTAACCACTATATGTTAAACCATAATTCATGGTTTTCTTTAAATATTTAAGCACACGGCGTATAGCTTGCCAATGAAACATACTAGGATTATTAGTATGCCTACTTAACTTACCAACTGCAAAGGCGATGTCTGGTCGAGTACTTGTCCTTGCATACATCAAGCAACCTATGATCCTTGCATACTCAAGTTGTGAGACCGTATTACCCCCGTTTGGTAGTAATTTTAAACTTGGATCCATAGGAGTTGAAGTGAGAGAGCAATTAAACATATTGAACTTCTTGAGAACTTTCTCAATATAATGAGATTGCGACAAGATTAATTTTTCATTGTCTCTCTTAATCTTAATCCCTAGAATGACATCAGCTTCTCCCATATCTTTCATGGAGAAATTTGATGATAGGAATGATTTAATCAATTTAACTTGATCTAAGCCAGTTCCAAAAAATCAGCATGTCATCCACATACAAGTAAATTATTATACCATTACCAGCATCGTCAAATTTGCCATACACACATTTGTCTGCATTATTTAATTTAAAATTATTTGACAATACAACATCATCAAACTTTTGATGTCATTGCTTCGGTGTCTGTTTCAGTCCATACAAGGATCTAATTAATTTGCAAACTTTGTGTTCTTGACCTTTCATAACAAACCCTTCTGGTTATTTCATATATACTTCCTCTTCTAGTTCTCCATTCAAGAATGTCGTCTTGACATCCATTTGATGGATCACAAGTTTATGAACAGCCGCAAGTGTTATCAACAACCTTATAGTGGAGATCCTAGCTACTGGAGCATATGTATCAAAGTAGTCGATTCCTGGCTTTTGTGTAAAGCCTTGTACCACCAATCTGGCCTTGAACTTATTAATAGTTCCATCGACTTTCATTTTCTTCTTGAAAATCCACTTACAACCAATAGGCTTACACTTAGGAGGTAAATCAACTAAAATTCAAGTGTTGTTTCCCATGATGGATTCCATTTCATCATTAATAGCCTATTTCCAAAATGCAACATCTTGTGACCTCATGGCCTCTTGGAATGTTGAAGGATCTCCCTCCACATTATAAAAATATGGAATTTTTTTAACCACTAAGTCCCTTGTTCCTTCAATCAAATATACATGAAAATCTGGGCCAAAAGATTTTTCTTTCCTTGCCCTTTTGCTTCTTCTAACTTGTGATGTAGATGTACAATATCATCATGAATATGATCATCTTGATAAATTACATTTGGATTAACATCTTGAACGTTGGTACATGGAGGTAAACCAGTAGGTCTTGGAATTGAAGAAAATCTCTTTTCATCAAAAATTGCATCTCTAGATTCTATAATCGAATGAATCGACATATAGTCATTTTGTTCTATTACATAGAACCTATATGCTTTGCTATGTTCAACATAACCTATAAAGATGCATTGAATTCCTCTTTCACCCAATTTCTTCCGCTTAGGTTATGGGACTTTAACAATTGCCCTACAACCCCAAACTTTAAAACCATTCAAGTTCGGTTTCCTTTTGTATCATAGTTCATAGGGGGTTACCTTATTCCTTTTTGTAGGAACTCGGTTTAAAAGATAACAAGCTATCAACACGGCTTCTCCCCAAAAACCATCACTTAAACCTGAATAGGATAACATGGAATTAACCATTTCTTGAAGTGTCATATTCTTTCTTTCTGCTACACCATTTTGTTGTGGTGTGTAAGCTGCAGTTGTTTCATGTATTATGCCAATATATTTGAAATAACTTGGATCATAGTATTCACCACCTTTATCGGTCCTTAACTTTTTAATTTAACACTTAGTTGCAATTCGACTTCATTTTTATAGATCTTAAACTTTTCAAGGGTCTCATCCTTAGAAAACAATAAATACACATAACAAAATCGTGAATGATCATCAATAAAAGTTACTATGTACTTTTTATTTCCTAAGGAAAGAGTGCTATGAAAATCACATAAGTCACTATCCACCAATTCAATGATGAAGTTCTTTCCACATTTGAAAAAAGGACTTCTTGTTATCTTTGTTAACATTCATGTTCTACACTTCTCAATTTTCAAATCAAATGGAGGAATCAAATCTAACTTAGACATATTATATAATTTCTTATAGTTAACATGTTCAAGTCGAAAATGCCTTAGAAAAGAATCATGATTAATCACATAAACAGAATTGTTCACATTATTCACAACATTTAGTTTGAGCATGCTATTACATAGATAACCTAATCCTACAAATACACCACCCTTAGATAATACAAATTTATCGGCTTCGAACACCATTTTGAAGCCTAATCGATTCAAGATAGCACCAGACACTAAATTTTTTCTAAGTTTCGGGGCATAAAATACATCTCATAAAATTAGTGATTTTTCGGAACTAAACAATAAGTCTACTTGTCCAACACCTATGACTTTGGCCGTAGAATCATTTCTCATATAAAGAAGCTCTCAATTTTCAACCTTTTGGAAGGTCTTGAAAAAATCACGATCTTTACATACATGCCTAGATGCTCCCGAATCGATCCACCATGATAAGTCATCCTTCTTTGGGTTGCTGGCCTTGGCTTGATTCGCCACGACCTTGTTGGCCATTCTTGGATTGACCTTAGCTTGGCTCGCCACGAGATTGTTGACCATTCTTCTTGACCACTTTTCTTTACCAAATTGTGCAATCCTTCTTGAAATGACCAGGCTTGCCACATTCCCAACAACCGGCATTTTCATTCACATCACCTTTAGGCTTCTTGCCTTTCTTTCCTTTGGTGAAATTTCCAGGCCTTTTCTTGCTCCTGTCTTTTGACTTACCATCTTCCACCATATTGATAGTGGATGAATTGGGATTATTAGAATCCTTTTGCCTATCTTGCATACGAATCCCCTCTTCTATGCGGAGATGGGTTGCCAATTGTTCAAAATGTATATTATCTTTCTTATGTTTAAGTGAATTTCTAACATCTTTCCCATTAGGTGGTAATTTATCAATTATAGATGAAACGATAAACTTCTCATCCACATTGATACCATGTTGTTTAAAACTCCCAATGATCCTTTGGATTTCATGGAATTGTTCCATAATTGGCCTCAAATCAACCATTTTGTAATTATTAAAATTACTAATAAGAAACTTCTTACTCGAAGCATCCTCGGCCATATACTTAGTTTCAAGTTCATTCCAAATATCCTTTGCGGAGTCCACAAATTGATAGATATCAAATAATGCATCAGACATACCGTTAAGGATATGGCCGCGACAAATATAGTCGGCATTCTCCCACTTGTTCCTCTTACGCTGCTCCTCTAAAGTCTCATTCTCACTTTCTTGTGGTTTTGGCGAACTTAGAACATACGCCACATTGAGTGTTGAGAGAAGAAAATGCATCTTCTTTTGTCACCTTCGAAATCCAACACCCTCGAACTTGTCCAATTTATGGAAACTTGCAGACATCTCACGAATTGTTGCCATCTTAGAGATATTATTTTTAGATTGTTAGGGCTTTTATTATATAAGAGAAACAAAATAACAACAATATGAGACTTGGTGATATGATCTTCTAGGCGTGAATACACACTTTCCTAAAAGCAAAATTCCGTCCCTTATAAGAGCGTAGGGTATCACGAAATTCAATTTTGAGATACAAAGAAGATCTGCAACAATAATTCACGCTCTTCGAATTAACGTCTAATAGGAACAAGAATTATTCTTTGAGTGTGTTTTTGGTGTCTAAAAAGGAGAGATTTTTTAAGACTTCTTGATTAGTATGATTTTTGCTTGAAATTCATGTATTTAAATTGCTTATTTTAATTGGATTTCTTGCATTTATTACATTAATGTGATCACTTTGTGTTTAATTGTCGAGAAAAGTGTGTTTGCTATTTTTGTAGGAAAATGTGGTATTTTTAGAAGCAAATTCAAGCTCTGATTTTACGAGGAAACAAATCAAAAAGAGGCCAAAAGAAGAATAGAAATTGGGCTTTACATTTTCGACTTCTAAACCTCATGGCCCATAGTGTGATGAAAGAAGAAAAGCCCACTTGAAATTTTAATTTGAATTGGATATGTGGGATTTGAGGCTGCACATTCACGTGACTTGGGAGTTGGAAGGAAAAGAAATGCTGAGAAATTCATAGAGGAGAAATAAAGTCGCGGGCCCCACAACCTTTTCTAAGAAAGGAAAAGTCAAAGTTCCTTTATAAAATGAGAAACCCACTTCCCAAATTAAAAAAACCAGCAGCTATTTTCATTCAAATACGAAGAGAGAGAAATGGGTATTGCATCTTTATCTTCATTTAGCTGCCATTAATAGAGAAGCTCGCCATTGACGCCGCTAAGCTTCGACCGAAAGCCGCTCACAACCATAATTGTCGCCGGAATTAATGGAGGTTTCAGCCTGCAAATTTCTCACCGGAAAGCTCCAAGTTGCTATTAATGGAGGAAGCCGTTCGCCGGGGTTCGAAGTTGCCGCCACGCCTGGGATTCGTCGCCGAAAAAATCAAAGCAGAGATGCCGGAAAAACTGAAGCTCCATCCGAAATAGCCACGACCCCTGGAAACCTATTCGCTGCCGGAAATAGAGGTCGACTACGATGCCGGAAAAAGCTCGAACTGTGTCGTTCCGAAGCCGGAATCCGCACGAGATGAAAGCTTTGGCACGACCGTGCCATTTGGCTACGGCTCGTGCCAAAAATTCAGAGCACGGCCAAGAATTGTGCAGCACGGTCGTGCGGGTATTGGCCCAAACCGTGCCATATTTTACTTTGGGCCATTTTTGCAATTTTAAAGATTTTCAAGGACCACATTGCAAATTCGTTTAAAGCCCTCATTTCACACTTTAAATACCCTTTCATCAGATTTAGAGGAGGAAAACAACAATACACTCATAGCTTACAACCCTAATTCTCCTATATTTTTTTTCTTTTCTTTTTATTTTTCTTTTGATTTTCCTATAAATTTCTAGCTTAGTATAGATTAGATTAAACTTTCAATTTGTAGTAATTTTCATTTCAAGCAAGGATTCTCAAGTTTTGTAGCTAAATCAACTCCATAGAGGTGACTTATTTCCTTATTTTCATTTCCCTTTGGTTTAATTTCTTGTTCATGGATTATTGTTATTTATTTCATATGAGTTTGTTTGTTATTATGCTTAGTTAATTGCCTTGTGTTTGAGTGTTTGGATTTACATGGGTAATTGAGTATTTGGTTTGATCTGTGATATCTATTCTAGTTGAAGGTCAATCTATTAGGATTATGGTTTTGATTGTTCGATTTCATGATTGCTCTTGTAATTCGTATTTAGATTGTGTGTTTATCGCAACGAAAGTTGGGTCGATGCATGATCTTGTATGGGTGTGAGTGATTTATGCAATTTGAGTGGATATTGAGGTATCGCAACGAGAGTTAGATATTTTCATTAGAACCCCATATTTCCTACACTTGTTGCTTAATTGAGAAATTGGTGATAAGTGAGAAGATTAACGATCCGATGTTTTCATTTGACGTGTTTACCTAGACTTATCCAGTACGGTGAACACGTGATGTTTGGTGATTGCTTCTATAGTTGATCGGAAACTTGAATAGTTGTTACTTATCGATTGTATACTTGATTCTCATGTGATGATGAACACCCGAACACGTCTCGTTTTCTTGTTTGAAAAATTCTCTAAAATTGTTTATTGTTTTCATTTAGTTATTGCTTTAATTTGTTTAGCGCTTTAATTTGTGTTTTAATTTCGAGAAAACTCTTTCCAAAACATTGATCTGCACTACAATTACATGTCGACGCATAGTATTAGAGCTATACTAGTCACTAGTCCCGTGATTCGATATTTAACTTGGTTATTTGTCTTACTATAACAACGATTTCGTACACTTGCAAGTGAGTTGAAATTTGTGCTTTAACAAATTTGGCAATCACTTCTCAGCTTTGTTCTATGTCCTTTAATACATAGGATGTCATCCTATTTATAGAAGTAAGGAAATGGATAAGAATGGGTGGGATAAGATTGAGTGGTTAATACTCTATTTGAATTCAAAAATAAAACTTCATCAACCCTTGTAGTTATATCTACTTTGGATAAATCTAAACTTCATCAACCACCCTAAAAGTTAATCCTAATTTGGATAAATCTAAACTTCATCAACCACCCTAGAAGTTAATCCTAATTTGAATAACTCTAAAATTTCCAACAGGCATAACATATCATAAAGTTCTTGAAATTTAATTGTTGATATCGTGAGTGGTAGTGTGACGAAGAGTTTGACCCTAAGGTGAATCCAGAGCTCATATTCTGATTGGTCATGGCTACTTCCGATCTCGATAAAAGGATTGCCAAAGCATATAGAATGTGATTCTCCCTTCAATATTCTTATTTTTATTTATATTTTCATTAAATATCTCATAATCATAATTTGGGGTGAACGAGATGAATTCCAAATATGTGCTCTTTCCAAATGCAGCAAGGATTTATGAATGCATAAAATAAAGAAGAATGTTCATAAAAGATAAGTGACTTTCATCAATCTGTTGTAAATGATTTATATCCTCTATTGATTTTGCAAACATTTTTTTCTCCATCATCTCCTTATGTGAGATCTATAATCATAAATATAAAATAGCATTTTTTTTTTTAGTTTTGACGTCATTTTGTTTTGGTTGTTGATGTGTTTTGATCTTTCTCATAGTAGTCGTTGATCATTTTATCTATTTGGTATAGAATTGTTTTAATTGTTGCATTTGCATTGTTTTAATGTAATTGATGAAATTGGTTATTGCATTTGGATTGTCCTTGCAATGTGCGACCGTTACTAATTTGATTTACCAATATATACATGTGCCCATTATTAATTCATTCATCGTTGATTTATTTTACCTTTTATTTTGTTGTTTCTTTCTCTTGCAAGAAAAATGACTCTAGTTGCAGAAGTATGGAGTTTCGAATAGGCAAACTGATGAAGAACATCAGCTCGTCCGGGATGATCGGCTGCCCGATAGCTGCGAACAAAGAAAAATGAGGGTTAATAAAAAAATAACGAGCAGCTATCACAATACTTAGAGAACTTTAGGCCATCCCAGCCTAAGTATGTGGTATCTTCGGGGCCACGAGCTGGAGTTCCCCTATCTTTGTCGGCCTTTCCGCTACGCTCCACCATTTTTGTAGATGGTGGGAGAGCAAATTCTCCCTCGTGAGGGTGAGCAGTAGAGCCCCCAACCTTTTCTTTCCCTTTTCCTGTAGGGTGGATGGTAGGAACAGCCGGAGAACCATCTGCTCGCCTCAGCCTTTTGGTCCCATGGGGGGGTGACTGTTGGGCAGGTGAGCGGGAAGGTGCAGCTGGGGCTGGAGCCGGAGCAGCTTGCCGAGCAGCCTGTGCTCTGGTAGTCTTGGTCACTGAAGTAATGATTCGAGAGGGTGGATCCCCCTTGATTTTATTCCCCTTGGCCGAAGGCATCTAAAAAACTCTCTGTTCTAGGAGAGCAAAGCTTGGAGTAATGGCGACTGTGGCTCGTTCCTCCACAAGGCAAACAACTTGTTAGGAGGCGATCAAGTAGTAAAAAGAAAAACATAAAAATTATCTTAAGCATTATACCTTGAGGCACTTCAGCTTGGGCCTCGAGGTGATGAGGATGAGTAAAGAGACGAGTAAATTTTTTACACTTGTCCTCATTCAAGTGTTGAATGGTCCTATCTGCTTGATTACAGAGAGCGACCAAGTAGGAGGTGAACAAAAACTCCGAGCCAACTTCTTCCTCTTTGCTATTCCACTTAAGAACACGGGGGCCTGCAAGCAAACAAGAGGATTTAAAATTAGTCCCACTTATCTTAGGAAAGAAAAAATGGGCTCACATTTTATTTTCCCATAGGTCGCTTGAGAATTAATCCGGGAACCACCACCATAAAGATTGGTCGCAGCTCGCCAATCACCCCCTATAAAAAATAAGTGTTGCTTCCAATTTCGGATCTTGTTCGGCATACCCTTAACTACCTTTATACCCAGGCTAGCCTTCAAATAAAAGTACCCCTTCTTCCCAGTCGAGCAGGCTGTGATGGTCATCATATAATTGACCTCATCTGGAGTGATTCGGTCCACATAACCTTCCAAAGCAAACAGGGTCATGCCGAGCAAGTTCATCCACCCTATTGAAGTAATTTGGGTAATGGGCAGGTTGGTTGCCTCAAGAAAATGACCAGCAATCGGAGGCATCGACATCTTAATCCAACAATCAAAGTATCAATGTTGATCATCGTACATCCGGGTAGTGGTCGATCAACTCTTTCTTTCTCTCCTGGAGCCCACATATGAATGTCAAATGGAATTTGGAAGGTCTCCCGAATAAGATCCCGCTCGCTCTCAAGGACAATACTTTTGATCCTGCTCGCCTGAAATTCATTTTTCTTCAATTTCACAGTTGTCGTTCTGGGCGAGGAAAGGAGTTCGCATATCTCTATGCGTACGCTAGCCAAACCTCTAGGCGAGCAAATGTTGTGGGAACCCTATTTTCCATTAGATTTGGAGAAGGGAAACCAATCCCTTCAAAAAATTCCCAGGTCAGCTCGTCCTCAAATTCCAGATTCGAGTCCACCTCGGAATCAGAGCTCGACGGGTCTTTCTCACTCGGCTCTTGAGGATTAATCTCCACAACTTCCTCGTTGGACGGGCGAGCACCAGTATCCTCCATGGATCTAACAACCAATTCGACGTTTGGATCTATTTCCGATAAAAAATTAAAGGGAGGTTGGCCTTCAAAGGGGACGACTTCGAGAGGATGTTTTTTAGGGTTTGGAGATTTTCGTTACTCGATTGAGAAGACATGAATTTCTCAAGAAAAATAAAAAAATAGAGTAATTTCTGGGTTAATTAAAGAAGACTATGAAGACGGAGACAACACTATTATGGTGATGGTGGTGATTTGCAATTACGACAGAAGTAACGTGAAAAAAGAAAGAAAAAATAGAGTATTGAAATGGAAAATTGAATGTAAGTTAAGTGGTGGCCGAAATACAAGAAGACACCGGAAAGCTAGAGCATTGCCGGAAAATATGGTGGACTGGTCGGAAATTTCAAAATTGGGAGTGTATTTGTGGGTAATTTTTTCCAACTTCCCCCTTATATACCCCTTGAGAAAAATGGGGTAAAACCCATATTTTTATAAAAGTTCTGGGGCCAAAATGAAAAAATCGGGGTGATTCGTACTAGAAGCCAAGAAGTGGAGAATCATTTTGCAAATCTAAGGAGCGCTTGGCCTCAGTAGAATCATGAACGCGCGTGTGGGCGGCACATCATCATGCCACCCACGTCATCCTTTGAATAAGCCCCAGGCCTCGTAATACAAAGGGTCGCATCTAAGTTGTTCGCCCTGAACAAGTTGTTCGTCCAAAACCTCATTAAAATCATAGTCTGACTCCAGTTGTTCGGCCAAGGTAATCAACATGAAGATAGGTTAGGGGACAGTTGTTGATAGGCGAACAACTACTCGAGATAAGCGAGCAACTTTTACGCATAAAGATGGATGATGATTAAAGCAAACCAAGACCCATGTGACGAACAATAATGATGTAAGGGTGGTGCATAAATCAATTGAAGAAGTGCCCTTATTTCCACCAACATACCTGGCGAGCAACTCCCACTAGAGATATGAAGACCCTGATTGAATAACCTACAGAAGAATGATGGGCGGACAACTCTACACCCATTTTCCAAGGATGCGAGCAACTTATAATCGAGAACACGTGATGGAAATCAACAAATTAAGCAAAGACGAACAACTCTAAGGACGTGATAAGCCAAAAGAAGAACTTGTAATTAAGTTTAAGCCTAGATAAGGTCAAACAAGTCAAAGAGGACACATGTCAAGCATGCAAGCTTAGAAGTCCATGAGTTTTGTCCACCACCTACTTGGTAGTTTGTATAAATAAGTTGGTCGCCACTAATAAAATTAAGTTCAAATACATAAAAAATTCCCTACACACACTCATACAACTCCAAACTCACACATACGAAGTAAATACGCAATCAATACCCATAATTACGATTTTCTGATCCCGGTCTATCGTATTTACTATAAACAGTAGTAATCAATCACACGATATTGTTCGGTGATCCAATTAACGGTTAAAAACAACCACTAATCTGTTTGATTAGAACCGATCATCAACAAGTGAATGTAGTGAAGAAATTGAGTTTTTGTTAAATGCAATAATACTAAATTTAAATATCGTCTGGTGATAGTTATATTTCTTTGGATGCAACTTTTTTTCCTTACTGAAATTATAAACTTAATGTGTTTATCATCTTTTTGTGTTTTCTTAGTATATACTATATACCAGTGTCAGGTATAAATTTAAATGGGCTCAGGTTATATTATGTTGAAGTGTGTTAGAACTTAAGATTTGTTCCCAATTTATTATGAATTCAGGTTTATTGTTGAACTTGGTATAAATTTATTAGAAATATTGGATTGTGTAAAAATAATTTTTATTTTTTTGAAATATTATAATTGTGTTGATGTTAGAGCAAGATTGATTTCCATTGTACGAGTACAAGGTTGAATATTTTATATTGATTTTTTTTAATTAAGTTCATTTGTTGATTTTTTTATTTGTATTACAATATTTAACAATATAATTTTTTAAATTATATCAAAAATTAATTATGTTAATGTTAATGTTTAAAAATAGTTGATTGTCGGGTTATAGAGATTCGAATTTATACTGATTTTTTATTATGGTTTGAAATTTTCTTTCTAGTTTATTTAAAAATTTAATTTTTAATTTAATTTGTATGTTTGTTCCTTTATTAATAAAAATTATTTTTTAAAAAATTATTTTTAAGGATCGTAACTTTGGGGATGACAAAGAGAGGACCATAATTTTTTTGGTAGAAAAAATGAGGACCGTTACTTTTCGTGCTGACAATTTAAGGACTATAATTTTTAAGATTCACGAATATAGGCACAATTGGCCATAATAAATCCATATAGGGCGGACAAAATGAGGACTATAATTTATTTAAAAAATACTCCCTTTATTTTTTGTGATGCATAGTTATTTCTTTTTATGTGGCATGAAAATATCTCTGGAATGTCTTAATTAGACAAAGATCAAAGTAATAATGGGAGGTAAAAAACAATATCTTCTAAACACCATTTATTTATGATTTATTTCACGGTATTATTCAATAAAATCTTTATCAATTAACTTAAATTTATTTAATAAAAAAATGATCTAATAAATTCTCAAATTTTCACTTTTTAACAGTAAAGAATAATTTGTCCATTACATTTGTCTTATTCGGCAAATATAATTTAAATCTTATCGAGAACAACTTTTTAAATGAAAAATTAACGAATTTCATTTTTATAATGTTATTGTGTTAAAAAATTAGTAATTTTATTTATAATAATAAAAAAAATAAATGATAACATTTCATTTATTTTTGTGATTATAAATGATTTTTCTGTAACAATTAGCTTTAGTTATTTTTGTTAAAAAAATAAAAATTGAAAAAAAATGACTTCCGTGCGAAGCACAGGTAGACCTGTTACTAGTAATAACTAGGATAAATGTAATATTCAACCAATATGACTATTAACACATCACAATTATACAATCATATAGATCTCTAAAACAATAACACATGGAATTAAATTTATTACGGTGAAAACATGTCATCCAAAATAATAAGAAGACACGTCAATAATTTGAATTTTCTATTAGTATATGGAGAGATGTGGGTTATTTGTTTTTTTCCTCTAAAAATTGATAGAAAAAGGACCAAAATACAAGTTTGATTCGTGAATGGATCTGAGCATCACTACATAATTCTTTACTGACTATTTTTCTTATTGTTTTCAAATAATTAAGGCCTAGTCATTTACCAAAATGCCGGGCTTAGATTTTGACCTTCGATTCGCCGAAAACTGTACGAATTTCGGCACTACGAAGGTGATATGAATGAATCACCAAAATTTAAATCAGTGGAATTGCAATAGAAGTAATGAATATTCGGTGTTACTGAATTGATGTGTTTAAATAGATGGACAATTTAATATATCATTTTCCTTCGGTTCATCGATAGATGGTGTCAGCATCAGCTATTGTTGAATGTTAAGTTTTTCGGCAAATTTGGGTATTAGTTGCAAAAAACTAGCAACTAGTGGACATAAATTGCTACACCATAACATGACGAACAAGCGTTTTGCAATTATTCCTTGCAATTGTTGTATTTAAATTTTAGTTGAAATTTGATGCAATATAATTAATTTCAGAGTGTAACTATTAAACAAAAATGTGAATTTGTTTTCTGTGACTCATTCGAAGAGACGAAAATACACTTTTTCTTTGAATGCAAAAATTCACACGAGGTGTGGATGGATTGCTTTAATTGGTTGGGTGTTACTAGTGTTTCTCGTTCTCACTCCATTCTTTATCTACTTGGCCACAAACGAATCTTAAGAGGAAAGAAAGGCAGTCGTGTTGCAATTGCTATTTGGTTATGCGTAGCCTGAGTGCTGTGGAAGTGCGGAATTCTTTAATTTTTAGAACCTGCCCTTTCTCTAAGGAAAAGGTAGCAGATTAAATAAAAACTAGATTGTGGAGTTGGTTCTATGTGAAAGAGTTAGATTTTTCAAATTTCTCCTATCTAGATTGGTTAGCAAATCCGAGAATAGTTTTAGATTGTTGAGACTGTAAATTCTGAACCTATAGGTATTTCTTATACTCATTTTTTATATGTGTAAATAAAATTTGTTTATTGTCCAATAATAATAAAAAAAAAAAAAACTATTGACCGTCCACCATTTTTCCGGATATCACATTAACCCCCACACCTAAAACCTAAACAAGGAAACCTTAATTCCCAAATCCCATCCCAATCCTATCATCCCTAAAAATGACATGATAAAGAAAACAGTGGAGGAAAATGTGCAGTGTATATGATGCAAAGGGGAAAAATGAAGATATATGAGCTAAAAATGTCCGATTCTAGGTTGCCGAATGGATTAAGTGTTGGTTGACCTACATGATTGAACAAATTGAAGAACATTAATCATGTTGTTTGAGCAAGGAAAACTCTATACAGACGTGCAACTTGTTAGGCACTGTGGTCGAAAATTTATGAATGGTACGGTAAGACAGATCAAACATTGAAGGAAAGATAATAATAACGATGGTGTTGGACATTAGCCATATATATATTATAGATGGATGCACAGTGTGAAATCGGGTCAACGAGAATTTATAGTTATATTTTAAATTAATAAGAACATTAAATTAGGGGTGGTCATAAACTTTTAAAAATCGCCCGTACCGGTTTGCATTGCACCACACCATCATTTGTAATTTTTTTTATAGATAAACCACATTTTTATTCTTGCTCTAGCAAGATAATTTAAATTTGAGGTGCAAAATTGCAATGGTCACACAATTAATTATTTATATATGTATATTTAATATGTAATATATACTACTTTCCACCCCCTATTAAACTTAGTTGGACACACTTTTTTAAGAAAAATTGCTAAGAAGTGATTTTCAAGAGTTTTATTTGAATATATTATAATATTATGAGAGAGTGTAATTTCCACTCATATATGTGAACATTATTGTGAAACGGATGAAAAAAAAAAGTGTAAAGTTTATTGTAGAACATAGGAAATAATTATTATATACATTCATGTATGTATTGAACTGACATACGTTTATGTATATACTAGTATTAGTCCCGCAAAACTCTTTTCTCATCAACACATATTTTATATTTTTTAGATAGAGATACACATGTTCTATTGTAGTATTAAGGATGATGAAAAGATTGGAAAATGTAGAGACAGCAAAGGTGCCACATAGGCAGAGAGTGTTTCCTCTATATTAAAGTATGGAAGTACAGTTCCCGCGAATTTTGCGGGCTTTTCATTTTATTTATTAATGTTAAAAAAGATTCAACATTTCGAAAAGTATTGTGTAATATTTTATGAATGATTCATGATGCTAAATTTTGTGAATTTTATTTTAATATATATATATATATATACTATTCACCACTAATTGAAATTTGGTCCACTCCAATAAGTACATTGTTAAAAAATACACAACAAAAAATTAGATAATTTTTTTTACGTCATCCACTAATGGAAAATAAATATAAAACTATATTTGAATAATATTAAAAATTTCTGAAGATTTCCTTATACACAACATTTGTTGTATACTTTGATGGTTTACCATCAGAATCAAGACTCAAAATTTCCAGTCTTCATTTGCTTTTTACTCTAGAGACTGTAACATACAACTGCCCATGCGTGAAAACCTGTTTGGGAAGCTACAGTCCTACAATGGAAAGCGATTGACCTTGATTCTTATTTATTATCATGGCAAAACAAAGCAACATTGGAAATTGACGCCTAGTAAAATTCAAAGACATAGTTTGATCCGAGTTTGTCAAAGTCATTCTTGGAATATAGACTTTACTGCCAATTTTTCTCCTAAAAATAATTTCAGCCTCAACTATATGATTTTCAAGTTTAGTGACAATCAATGTTGTTCTGTTGCACAGACCGGAATTCTGGTCAAAACCCCCCAAAAGAACTATTTGCACACCTTCTTTCAAGATCAAACGATGATTTAACATCCCTAAACATTTGACTGAATTCAAGAATTCAATAGACACCACGTCCCCATGACCCCCATCACGAAACTACGATTTACACACACTATTGAACTCAGGTATACTTTACTATCTTCCGGAGCATTGAAAGAGCTTTTTTTAATGATAGACTCTACATCACGATATGTAGGTGCAAGTATTATTGCTCTATCTTCAAAATATTTATGTGTATATGCAGATTACCAACTATGGATGGATAAATACACTGAATTATATATGCAATTGGATCACTCACATTTGAAACCAAAATATCATTGGAAATTTCAATTTCAGCAAAGCCGTCAATGTTATCTCCAAGTGTTCCATCATATACTTTCAAAATCCATATCGAGAACTCGGTAATGTCAACCTCATTAGAGTTGTTATCAATATCTCCATGTTACAATCTTGGCAATGTCATTCTCTTTTATTTTCGTTTTGTTAACTTTGAGCTATTGAATTTTGTCCTATATATTAAAAAAATTGTATTTTTTGTCCTATTACCTGCTATACCAGGTATCTCTTTCGGTAAATCTGATGTGACATTTTGAGTTTCATCCTATAAATTATAAAAAAAATTGGTGTCATGTGAGATTTACCGCAATAGTTACCTTGTGTAGCAGGTAACAGGATAAAAAAATACAATTTTTTATAAGTTATAGGATAAAATTCAAAATCTCAAAGTAAACAGGATGAAAACAGATATGAACCAAAGTAAAAAGACAAAAAAGTATAATTTCCATAAGAATTACATACAATTATTTACAACGATCAAGACATTTCACCAATAAAAATATTGAGAAACTAAATTAACTCATATATGGTTGCAAAATTAGGACATTATCTTTTTGGACTTACAAAATTATGAAACCATCTTTATGGACTTATAAAATTAGAACACTATATTTACACTCTTGTAAAATAAGGACACTATCTTTTATTCTTAGCAAATTTAGGCCAAATTTTATAAAATGTGGGTCAAATAAAGGTCGACTACGGTATGCCCAGTTGGCCGTATTTTATAAAATTGGTCTAAATTGGCTAAAATTAAAATAAAGTGTTCTAATTTTGCAAGTTTGTAAAGATATTGTCCCAATTTTGCAAGTTCGTAAAGATATTTCCTCAATTTTGCAAGCACGTAAAGATAGTGTCCTAATTTTACAAACACTCATAAGGTTCCTAAAATAATAAATTTTCCCTTATAACCAATTTTTTTTATCATTAAATGCTAGTTGTTAGTAGCTAGAAGTTAGATCACCAATGTTGACAGGCGAACATAAATCGATGATGGGCGAACAAGGATTAAAGCCATAAGAAGGATTACGAGAAATCAACCCCAAATCAAAGATGATCAATAAAGAAAAGAGGAATATCACTTCCACTTCTCAAATGTTTGCCTAGGGGGCAAGGACGAGCAATACTCGAAGAAATACATGCCGGAGTATGTGGAAATCGCACTGGGGGGCAAGCCTTGGCGTACAAAACTATCAGACAAGGCTATTACTGGCCGACTTTACGCCAGGATGCAATAAAAAAAGCAAAGACTTGCCACCAATGTTAAATTTTTGCACCAAACATCCATACCCCGGCTCGACAGCTCGTATCGATTTATAGCCCGTGGCCTTTTGCTAGATGGGGAATGGACATTATTGGTCCCTTCCCAGCAGGAGTTGGAGGAGTTCGATTTGCCGTTGTGGTAGTTGACTATTATACAAAATGGGCAGAAGCAGAGGCCATGTTGAAAATCACGCAACATAAAATGATCAACTTCATTTGGAAGAACATTGTCTGTCGTTTTGGAGTTCCACAAACCATCGTGACAGACAATGGTCCACAGTTTGATGGAAAGGAGTTGAGAGATTTCTGTACGAAGTGGGGGATCAAGAAATATTATTCTACGCCCTATCATCCCCAGTCGAATGGACAAGTTGAAGCCGTAAACAAAATCATCAAGCATACGTTAAAGGTACGGCTAGCAGAAAGCAAAAGTAGTTGGTCTACAGAGCTTCCGGAAGTCCTATGGGCATACAGAGTTTCTCCCAGGTCAAGCACCGGAGAAACACCTTTTGCAATGGCTTTCGGGACAGAGGCTGTAATATCAATTGAGTTAAAGACCAATACATTCAGGACAACCAACTTTGATGAGCAGGCAAATAACTCTGCTTTGGCTGCGGAAATGGATTTGCTCGAAGAAAAAAGATTAAATGCCGAGTTAAAAAATGCTACATACAAGCAGCGAGCAGAACGCTATTACAATTCCCATGTTAGAGTCAGGGAATTCAGAGTTGGAGATATGGTTCTAAGAAAGTTGCTCGCCCAACCTCCAGGTGTATTGGGACCAACTTGGGAGGGCCTGTATCGTATAACGGAAAAATTCGTTAATGGCGTATACGATATCGAAGATATGGAAGGCAAGCCGGCCCAATACTCCTGGAACGCCATACATCTAAAGAAGTACTATCAATGAGACGAACAAGTTCTTAATTGGGCGAACAAATGTCTTGGGGGGCTAGTAAACCAAGTAAGGCATACCAAAAACTTGCATAATTTTTTGAAAATTTCGCTAAGAATAGAGTTTAATGTTGTTCGGCACATTGTATAGCCTGGTGCTGTTTTATATCGTTTTTAGATAAAGTTGCTCGGCCAAAATATTATGAGCGAGCATGTTTTAATTAGTGTTCAAAGTTGTTCGTCGATTTGTATATGTTAGTGACGAGCAGTCTTGCAGCACTTGTAAATTTTTCATTATGTAAATATAGTAGTTGTTCGTCAAAAGGAAAAGTCCAAAAGCTCGAGGTACAAGTTCAATTTAAGGTTGTTCATTTTTAAAATGGACAGAACCTAAAGACCAAAGCCATTTAAAGGTTGTTCGTTTTTTAAAATGAACAGAACCTAAGGCTGAACCCTGATTCCACTAAAGGCAAAGTTCAATTCGAATAAAAGCCCAACACTATATGTTATAATTGCAAAGGCATTGATAAAAAATGTAAAGGCAATTAACATATAAAGAAAATGAGCGAATAAAGAAAGACATTCCATTAATTAAAAGGCTTTAAGCCTAAAAAATAGTACAATGATCCTAGAAGTTAAGTACTACAAAAGGAGCGAACAACTATTACTAAGAAGATGAAAAGAAAAAAGTTATCCTAAGAACTATTGTTGCTCGGCGGGGGGAGGATCTTGAGCCTGCTCGGCGGGAGGATCAACAATCATATCTAGGGCCAGGTCTTCGACTGCCTTATCCTCCGCCTCTTTAGCATTCTGCTCGTCAGCGGCGGCCACCTCTTCCTCTTGTTTGCCTTCATCAACTGGAGGAGGAGGATGAGTGATGGCAATACTGGGGTCAAGTTTGTCAAGTTTAACCCCTAGTACAGCCAAATCCGCTAGCTGAATTTCAATATTGTTCGGCGGTGGATAGTGCTCCATGAATTCATTCAAGTCCTTGCTCATTTCCTCCACCAAATCCTTGAAGTCATAGGCATCGGCCGTGCGAATGCTGTCCGCATAGGCGCAAATGTATCCAAGGTTTGAGATGGGAGCCGTTTGAGCCTGAACTTCGGCTTCGAGTTGCTCACTTGTGTAGAGGTTGGCTTCCGCCTCCCGAAGACGAGCAATTTCTGCTTTCAGCTCGGCATTCTCTTGTTCAGCTGCGGACAACTTTTTCTCCCCCTCGCCGAGCAGGGCCTCCTTGTCCTTCAGCTCTTTGGACAAACCTTGAATTTCTTCAAGACGTTTTTGCTCAGCATCAATGTAAACATTGATCTGGTTATTGAGACGGGCAACCTTGGCCTCATATTGGCTGATGAGGCCGTCTTTCTCTTCAGTGAGTTGCCGAGCAGTACTGGCATAATGACGAGCAGACTTTTCTTGCTCGGCAACTTGGGCCATTGCCCTTTGGGCCGTGACGAGGCCGTTGGCGTGGAGCATCATAGAGAGATGGAGGTTGTCCACTAGCCCCTGTTGGAGGATGGCTTTGTCCAAGGGACGCGTCCAAGCTCGGGCGACCAACTCCGTCGCCTTGCGAACATGTTCGCCAGGAATCTCCCTTATGTTAACGGGAGTCTTCGAGCAAGCGTACTGATGTACAATACTTGTTCGACCGGGATGATCGTCAGCACGATATCTGCGAACAAGAAAGAAAAGGATTCTTAGAAAAATATAAAAAAAAACGATGATGAATCTTGCTCGGCAAAGGCAGGGAAAGACTTACTCTTTGAATTTCCGATCATCCCAACCCAGATGGGTGAGGTCCTCGGGGCCGCGGCCAGAGATGGAATCCTTGCTCGCTTTGCCTGTTTTTTCGGCAGGCTCAGTGGAGCGGCGAATAGCCTCCCCCTCAGGGCGAGCATGGCTGTGGCCCACCTTCTCCTCCCCCTTGCCACCAACGGGGACTTCGTGAGCCAATGGAGTCCCATCAGCTTTCTTTAAACGCTTCTCCATGCGAGGAGGAGAAATTGGAGAAGATGGCTGAGCAGGACCAGGGGGAACAGCTGGTCGCGGAACCTTGGCTCCCTCAGCTTTATTCGTCATCCCTAAGATCTTGGTGGGCGGATCACCCCTCCTCTTCCGCCCCTTCGTAGGCGCCATCTCGAAAACCCTCTATTCTAGGAGAGCAAAACTGGGAGGGATGGCAACGGTGACTTGCTCGGCTAAATAAAAAAAAAGTTAATTAAATTTAATTTAGACGAGCAAGATCAGAGAACAATGACGAGCAAAGTTAGTATTAGGAGTTAGAAATTTTTCATACCTGGGGGCACCTCAGTTTGTGCTTCCAAGTGATAAGGATAGGGAAACAGGCGAGCAGCTCTCAAGCACTTTCCCTCACGCAAATACTCAGTGGTCCTTTCCGCTTTATTGCGAAGGCCGACCAAGCAAGAGGTGAAGAGGAACTCCGAGCCGATCTCTTCTTCCTCCGAGTTCCACTTGGGTAAACGAGGGCCTGCGAACAAACAAGAAAAGTTAAATTAGAACAGTACAGTTCGAGGACGAGCAAGAAAATAATCTTACGTTTAAATTTCCCATAAGAAGCAGGGGAATTTATTCGTCCATCACCACCGTGTGGACCAGAAGATGCTCGCCAATCACCCCCGATGAAGAAGAAGTGCTGTTTCCAATCGCGAATTTTGTTCGGCACCCCCTCCACCATTTTCAGTCCAGTCCTGGCCTTGAAATAAAAATAACCTTCCTCTCCAGGGGGACATCTCGTGATCGTCATAAGGTAGTTGATCTCATCTGCAGTTATACGATCGACGTACCCCTCTAATGCGAACAAACACATCGTCCCCAATAAGTTCATCCATCCAATTGGGGTGATTTGGGTGATAGCAAGGTTGGTCGCCTCTAGGAAGCGACCAACAATAGGTGGAAGAGGCAATCTCAATCCAGCAATCAGAGTATGAATGTTGATCGTCGTGCATCCTGGAGGTGGGCGATCAACTCTCTCTTTTCTCTTGGGGGCCCACATATGAATATCATAGGGAATCTTGTAGGTCTCCCGGATCGAATCCAACTCATACTCGCGAACAACACTTTTAATCTTGCTCGCCTGGTACTCAGTCTTCACCAGATCCAATACTTCTCTCTGTGGGTGAGCAAAGTTGTTCGCATGCTCCTCAGCATATGCTCGCCATTCAAAAGGCCGAGCAACTCCAGTTGGGATCTCATTTTCCATCATTCTTGGTGATGAGAACCCTATTCCTTCTAGAAATTCGCTAGTCAACTTGTCAAATAAAGGATCTTCTGATTTGGCACTGGATGAAGAATCGTTTTCCAAATTTCTGCTCGCCGCGACCACTATTTCTCTCCCAGATGGGCGGGCACCAGTGTCCTCAACTGAACGAACGACCGAATCCACGTGAGGATCCGACGCCGAGAAAATCTTGAAGGGAGGTTGATAGGCGGGGGCCGCGATTGGGAAAAGTGGGTCAAGAGTTTCTTCAGATTTGTTACTCGAATGCGAAGACATGGGAGGAGAAAAACAAAAATCCAGATGGCGGCAGATGAAGTTATAGACGGCGGCGCTTCTCCGGAGAAGATGGTGGCACAAGGTCCCTCACGGCGGCGATGGAGGAATGTGGAAGAAAAAGAGAGAAAGAAGAAGAGATAAGAAAATAACTACCTTGGGAATGGAATTTGAGGCCAAATGCAAGAGAAACGGACGCCGGAAAGCTTGAAATCACCGGAGAAAGATGAAATCGCCGGAGCACTGTAGCAGAAATAGAAAAAGTGGGAAAAATTTCAGGTTATTTCATATATATACTCCATGCAAAAACGGGGTAAAACCCATAATTACCCCAAAAAATGGGGACCAAGCTGCCAAAAAACGGGGTCTTTTTCGAGCAAGTGTGGAAGTTGGAGGACCTATATGCAAATATAGGGGCGCGTAGCCTCGAGATTGATCGCGCGTGGACGGAGCGCAATCATGACGCTCACGTCATCTTCGTACAACCCCCAGACCTTGGGGAGACAGAACGACGTACCATTTTTTGCTCGTCTGGGGACCAATGATGTTCGTCCAAATCCCCGCCAGTATAATATCCTAACTATAGTTGCTCGCCACAAAATTGCTCGTCTGGGGCAACATATAGCCAGGATAAGGGGCAATTGTTGACAGGTGAACATAAATCGATGATGGGCGAACAAGGATTAAAGCCATAAGAAGGATTACGAGAAATCAACCCCAAATCAAAGATGATCAATAAAGAAAATCAAGCCGGGGTGCATAAACTAATCCAAGGAGTGTATAAAGTGACGAATAACTATACCGACGAACAAGAAATTGGCGAACAGGTTTAAAGACCAAAGACCAAATATGGACCCACCACCAAGTCAATAATGACGAACAACACTGGTAAAAGTGTTACAATTATCAGCCTAAGAGGTGTATGCTGACGAACAAAGGACCAAGATCCCAAAGTTAATCTGTGCAAGACACAAAGGCGAACAACTTCTGAGCCATACACCCAAACGACGAACAACTTCTATGAAAGAACCATCCTGGATCAATTTAAACCGACATGGACGAACAACAATGAAGTCCGAGATAAGACCAAAGAAGACTTTGTAACTAAGATTTAGCTTAGATAAGGTCAAACTAGAGTCAAAGGACACATGTCAAGCATGCAGGCTAGGGAGACCAAGAGTCAGGAACACCTCATGCTTGCTAGTCTCTATAAATAGTTGTTCTCCAGCTTAAGAAATACAAGTTCAAATTCATAAACACTCCCAAAACACACACTAATATACCTAAACGTACACACATACGAAATTATCACGATTTCGATTTTTATACTTACAAGTTCATAACCCAAACCTCGATTTACCATTTACGGTGGTAACCAATCACACGTAATTGCTTGATGATCATTAAACCGAACCTAAACAGTCACTAATCCATCCGATAAAAATTGATCACCAACAACCAAGCTCCAAGTACTCCAAGAATTCTACAAGATACCTTATAACTCCCTTAATTAGTTCCATAAAGGAATCGAACCTGGGTCACTCACTAAAGTGATAAACCTATTGGCCAGGTGGGCTAAACCACCTGGTTATATAACCAATTTAGTAAATGATAATAAAGAGTATTGATTTTTTATTTAAAGAACATTAATTGGTTAAAGTAAAGCGTATTTAAAAATAATTATAAAGTGAGATATATATGAAACAATTTAATTCTAAAACATTCTCTCAATAATAATATTTTATGATTAAAGTATGTAATACCATATTGAGGCTAATTATGTTTTTAATCTATCACCAACATTATCTTAAATACTTATACAATAAGTCATACCTTATAATTTATCACTAAATTAACTCATAAATGCAAGAAAAAAAATAGGACATTAACTTATGGTTGTTTGCAAAATTATGACACTATTCTTTCTGACATACAAATCTAAGAAACAATCTTTATGGACTTATAAAATTAGAACGCTATATGTACAATCTTGCAAACTAAGGACATTGTTATTATTTATTTTGGGCAAATTTAGGTTAGCTTTAATAAAATGTGGGTCAAATAAAGCCCGATTAATATATACCCAGTTGGCCGTATTATATATCAATTGGCCTAAATTGGCCAAAATAAAAAAAATGCCCTCATTTTGCAAGTTTGTAAAGTTAACGTTCTAATTATGCAAGTTTGTAAAGATTGTGTCTCAGTGGAAGAAAAAGTCTCGGTGATTAAAATCTCCTCCAATGGCTAATGAGAAATATAGGGAGAGATTTTAGATACATAATATGCTTTATTTTGTAAACTTAAAATACAAACGTGTGTATATATACACGTTTCCATGATTAATAAGTACATGTACATTATGAAATTATACACTAACGTATCCATTGTCAATATATTTATACATAATAAAGATATTACTTTCTATATCATTAAACCACCATTAATTAATTGATCTTTTTAGATGAAATCTTTTAGGTACATGGTTAAAATATTAGTTGAAGAATAAGTAATTGACTTTATTATTGTTAAAAAAAATTATGTCACATATTTAGTGAGACAAAAATAATTATCAACTAATGAATACATGTTCTTAAGAAAGGGCTTAGAATTTGTGCAATATTTATCATATGACATATACATATTTTTAGGAAATCAGTAAGCAACACGAATTTGGCCATACTATCAGAAAATATATATGTTATAGATCGATTTTTTTTCACCTTATTTAAAGAATATATGAGTTATTATTAACTAATATTACATAGGACTTGTAAAATTTATTTTTTGAATGTGGTATAAGATTTTAGTATTTATTCCTACTCTTTAGTGGTAGAAAAAGTCTCGCTGATTAGAACTTCATTCAATGGCTAATGAGAAATATAGGCAGAGTTTGTAGGTACACAAATGCTTTAATTTTGTAAACTTAACATACAAATGTGTGTTATTGAAAATTGATGAACATTAGTCTCATAAATTATTGGGCTTTTTATTAGACAAACTATTATTTTCCTACAATAATGGAAAATTGATGAAGACGTTTAATCATTATGATAATTTACTAATACGATCCTAAAACCTCGTTAATTTATATAATTGCATTAACAAAATATATATGAACCTAAAATACGATCATGATTTATTACTATGATTTTCTATTAATGCATTAAATTATAACTGATACTACTATAATCTTGGAACACAACCATACACATACACACTTAGGCGTTACAAAAGAAAAAAAAAAGAAACCGTTGTGATAATTTACTAATACAATCCCAAAATCTGGTCAATTTATAAGATAGCATTAAAGTTTTAAATATGAAACCTAAAATACAATCATGGCATTAACAAAATTTGACTATAGATTAGAGATCAATTATAGTAAAAAGAAAACTAAAGACCAATGAATGCTTGACTTTTGTACATACTTAGAACAAATATAGCTCACATGGAAATTTTGACTAACTAATTAAAATAGCATCTTTGCACAAATAAATTTGAAACCTACATTATAGCACATTAAATTCGAAATTATCTACAAACTTAGTAAAAATCTATTAGAGGACAAAAGACAAAAATGTAGCCTATAAATTAATATAATATATATTTTTAATTTGGTAGGAGCATAAGTTTTATTAACTTTAGCCCAGTCAAAATATTAACATAATCTAATTAAAATATTCAAATAATTTAAACAAATAATACTACAATTTAGAATTTTAGATCCCATATTTCATGGTCAAACAAAATGCATTAGCTAGATATCATCAATTCAACTATTTTCACGGCATTTAATCTATATTATATAAGAATTCAAAACCCTTATTTATAGATTCCCCATTTTTTAGCCAAAAGTCTTTGCTCTATATATATGTGTGTGTGATTATATATGGAATGCATTATATTATGAAAATATAGATTAGTCATCATAAGTATAATTTCAATCACAATAATACTTGTGTTGGTCCCGGTACAAGACTGGGGAATACGTGTATGGGGGGGAATACACGTATACCAATTTTCAGACTTAAAACCTGACTGAGTCCCCTTTACTCAGAGTGGTAAAGAACTAGGAGCTGATAACACACCTACTGACTACACTTGGTGCGGGTCAGTTGGCTAACTATCAGTTCAAGTCCAGTGCGGAAAAGTGTGAGCCCTGATAGTTTAAAGTCTTGTTTAGTTTGATTTCTGAAAAACTTGTTTTACTAAAAAATGAATAGTGATTAGTAGGGCAGTGCTCTTTTTAAGGACCAGGCTGATTGATTCAAGCCTGATAAACCGAATGCAATGAATGAATATGTAATATGACAGGTATGCACAATATCAAAGCAATAAGAACACAGGGAGTTTAACGTGGTTCAGAGACTCAAGCTCCTACGTCCACGGCCTGATTTAACAGGAAATCCACTCAATGGATTCTTGTTTTTAACGTGCCAAGGTGCACCAAGACCAGCTAACCTCACTGATCTATACAACTCCACTTACTAACTCACTAACTGACTTACTCCCAACAAACCTAACTTAGGATTTTGGTTTCAGTTTGGATTCCAACTAGGTTGAGATTATCCTTACAAGACAAAGCTATGCTAAGGATTGGATAATCTCTCTAAGCTTAAGATAATGCTAGTTCGCTCTTGGAATACAGAATAACTCTCAGTAACTAAGAAACACTTGAGAAATTTAGATGGTTTCGAGTGCTTCTTCTAAGGCTGAATGCTTTTGAATGCTTGAGAGTTTGAGTAATTTCTGGCTTGGAAATTTCCCGTAACCTTGAATGGGTTCAAGGTCTCCTGTATTTATAGGTGATTTGAAAAACTATCGGTTGGAGAGATAGCCTTTCTTGTCAACTATGTAGAGTGGCTTTAAACGGACATATCTTCATGCAGCAGCCGTCCTTGCATGGATTTGGTAGTTGCATTAAATGCACATTAGATGCTTGCCCGTTGAATATGCAGTCTGAAATCAGTCTTCTTGTCAGGTTCCGTACGTGCGTGTCCTTCCCGGATTGGTCCACATCATCAGGTTGGTGAGAATGTCAGAACTTATTCCTGAGCTTCAGGCTTGTCTTATTAAGTTCATTTTGTCTTGAGCTCATCGGTCTTGTCCTGACACTGATATTCCTTCTACATTGCTTGGCTCTACTCCAATTCTATCCTATAAACTCAGTTTTATCCTGTTCCCTTCAGGACTGGGTAGTACTGACCTCAGGGTCATACTCTTCATCACTGAGACTTACTCAGCCAGCTTAGGGGACTGCCATAAGTTCAGGATGGTAAACTTCGTCTTCAGGCTCTGAGTCTTGATTGTCATCAGTAAGTGCTCCTCTTACTGAGTACCTGTGAAGTGTAAAATGACTAAGTACAAACCTAACCAAGACTAGCCTGACAAAACAAATGCAAACATCTTTTCAGGGGCTTTGGGATCTTAATCAAAACTGACAATGTCCCAGCAATTTCCCCCTTTTTGATGATGCCAAAACACTGAAAAGATCCTCAAAACACTTAGAGGAAATATAAAGACCTATCTATAAGATAAGACAGTGTTAGAGCAATTCTTGATAAAGTACATAATTTAAACAACAGCCAAAAAGACAATGAGTTTTTGTCTGTGGGCAAAAGTAATAGATTTCATTTATTGATATGAAAGTGGTTACAATGAATCTAATCTATTACAAAGAGGTAGTGAACTCCTAGACTAATCTCATTTCAGGTTCGAGTCCATATCCAGCATAGACTCTTGCCTTCAGCTCGTCAAGTCTTCTAGGTTGGTTCACATATCCTTCAGCTTTGGCAATCTTCAAAACTTCCATCATTATGGCCTTCGTGTTGTGCTTCTGAGTTCCGGGAACTAAGGGAGGAGCTCGAATGGTGAACTCAGGAGCCTTCACTTGGACTTGAGCT
Source organism: Ballota nigra (assembly GCA_947034835.1). Lineage (NCBI taxonomy): Eukaryota > Viridiplantae > Streptophyta > Magnoliopsida > Lamiales > Lamiaceae > Ballota > Ballota nigra. The sequence continues at coordinate 88,123,589 of OX344727.1, read as the reverse complement.
GCATCAGCCTCCTCCAAGATCTTTTGGAACAGCTCAGGATGATTGTCCATCATGTAGTCAGTGAAGTGGGCATTGATATCGTAAGTGTCGCCCCATTTCTTCACAACATACCACAACTTTACAAACTCATCCTTTGCATCAGTCCAAAACTCCTTCAATGCCTCTGAGATGAACTCATCGACATAAGCTTCCCTTATTCCTGATTCTGGCTTACTGACTTGAAGAATTGATGACTTCCTTACTGTTGGCCTCTTTCTGTATTTCCTAGGCTCAGGCTTCGCCTTCTTCCTCCTCAGCAGACTGATCACCGCATCATCCAGTTCTCTTTGTTGAAGCTCAGTGATGTCAGTCAGCTTTTCAATCTTCTTCTCCAAGATGCGCATCTTCTCCTTTTGAGCAATTTCAGCTCTGCGCACAGCCTCAGTTTTCTCAGAAGGCACTCCCCATGCTTCAGCGCATAACTCTGCCACTGCCTCAGCTGAGTAAGTGATGGGGTTCTTCCTTGTGCTCATCGGGGAAGACTTCTGAACTGGGTCAGGTTGCTTGGAAGGTTCATCAGCCTTTGCCTTTGCTACCTCCGCCCTCAGCCTAGCAACAATCTCCTCTCCTTCTTTCTCCACTGCCGCCAACCTTGCTGACTTCCTCACCCTTAGCACATTCCCTTCAGGATTGGCTTCAGGATCGGCTTGAATGGTTTCGCCTTGGTTGACTGCCTCCGATGCCTCAGGGCGGGATCTTTTCTTCTTCTTTTCCCCCTTTTTGGCATCATCATTGGCCTCGGATGGGAATGCGTCAGATCCGCTGTTGATTGCGAAAGAGGCTAGGGAATGGACGTCATTGATTCCCTCTTTCAGTAACTCAACTCCCATCGAGATTCATGTCCCTGCAAACGAGACTGAACTGATAGCAGCGTTTACTTTCTTCTCGAAGACCTCCATAGAAAGTTGGAGTCTTTGTTCAGCCTGGGTGATCCTTTCCTCCACCTTCAAGGACTCACCGCTGATTCTGCCTGCTTCAGTCAGTATCTTTGCCGACTCCTCAGTGGCCTTCGCCAAGGTTTCTGCAACTATCTGAGAGGTACGATCCAGCTTCCCTGACTCCAGCTCAAGTTTGGTCGCTGAGTCCTTCATGGCCTGAGTAACAAGAGCTCTAGTCTGAACTGCAAGCCTGTCAACTGCTCGATTTAGCTTGTCGTCCCTGATCGCGTCCCTCTCCTCAAGTTGCTTGAGAGTCTTCCTAAGCATCTTCTTAGTGCGCTTCCTCTCAGTCCTCACTGACTTGGCCGTGTCAGTCATCATTCTCTTTAGCAAATTAGCTCCCTGTTGGCAAGGGTGTTGTAAGCTGAATTTGTCCACTTGATGTGTTTCGCCAGGGCCTTGGAGTCTTCTTCTTTTTCAGCTCTTAGCCTCATTACTTCCTCCTGAAGTTCAGCTAGATTTTCAGTGGTTTTCTCCTTTTTGACCTCCACAATGCTTGTAAACTCAGCACGGCCGACCCCAGTTATCATCACACCTTCATCTTCCTCAACGGCCTCATCAGTGATTGGCTGCTTTCCCTTGTCAGCCCCTGCATCCTCAGTCCCCTCTTCAGGGTGCACTGAAGACGGTTGTTGAGTGGTCAAGGCCGCCTGCTTAGGCTCAGCCATGCCATCTCGAACCTTAGGAACTTGTCCCTCAGAACTGGGAGTCTCCTTAGACGCCTCAACATCTTTCTCCCTTGTCTCAGGGCAGGGAATCCCTTCATCGACAGATGTCTCATCGGCGGCTGAGATGTTCAAAACATCCTCAGCCACTAGTCCACCCTTGGCACCAGTGTCCTTTTCACCTTCCCCCTGAGCCTAAGGCTCAGAGTCTATACCATCAACCTCCCTTGCTGTCTCCTCCACGGTCTTCTCCATTGCTCCACCCTGAGCATCTTCATCATCCTCCTTATCTTCCTCATCCTCAGATAGGATGTCAGCCTTGCTCTTGGACATCAGGCTGTTGACTAGCTCCTTCAGATTTTCGAAGTTGAGCAGTTGAAGCCAGCTAGTCAGTCCAAAGTAGGAGCACAACCTGGCCTCCTCGGTTTCCCAGTGCTCCCAGCCACGAGCATCCACCAACAAATGTTGCTCTTGCATATTTGATTGTTTGAATTCCAACCAACTTTCAATTCAATCACATTTGCCAGCAGCTCCTTGTATTTATTAAGTCCGGGCCAGCACTTAGATGCCCATTCAATGGCATTACCCCTATGGGTGTTCTCAATCACACCACCCATCAGATGTTCATCCAGCTCCTCCTCCTCCTGAATGACAAGGAAATCGTCTTTTTCAGATTGGAAGGATTTGGGGCAATCCTTGGGGTTGGGGTAAGAGGGAAAATCAGTGGGATCGGGAAGGTTTGGTTTAGATGACTGGTCAGGCTCATTAGTGGGTGAGTTTGATGGCACTGACTCAGTTGGAATGTTTGGCTCTGAGGTTTGGGGTGTATGGGTGGGTTGAGGTGTTGGATCAGGGATGGATTGAGTTTGGGGTTCAGGATGTGTGGGTGATTTATGGGGTACTATCTCAGGCTGCAATAGCTCAGCCGTCTCGGCAGATTTTCTCACCTCCTCTAAGTCAGAGGCTCCAGGAGAGCTTGACTTCTCCCTCTCATTCAGTGAAGGCAACTTCTTAGCAGGGGACCTTCTAACCCCCTTCATAAGTCTCTTCAGGGGCCTCTCACCCTGATCATCCACCTTCCTGACTTCATCGTCAGTCCCCTCAGCCTCAACATCGACTCTCTTGGGAACAGACTCAGTCCCAGAACTAGTGCTCTTCCCTGACAACACTATACACACCTTATTTTTCTTCTTCTCAGCTTCCTCCACTGCAGGCTGATCCACCTCCTTCTCAGCTACCACCTCCTCCTCCACCTCCTTGCTCCTCTCAAAGAGGTCATCTACCCTTTCAATGAGACTGGTAGCCACCTTCTTGGCCTTACCAGCTGGCTTTTTGGCCTGACCCTTTGCTGTAGCATTGGGATCAGTCAGCCCTAGCACTGAGTAGGTATCGCTCCGTGAGGCAAACATCACCTTCTTCGATGAGAGACTATCCTCAAAGTCGAAGGTGTACCCATGGCAAGCATGAGCAATTAGGACCGAGAGCCTGGTCCCGAAAGGCAGCAACGGAGATGTGCTTCTTCTCATCATCCCTCTTCAGCTTGTCCAGACCAGCCTGATGAAGTTGGTCCAGAAAGAATTGCTCCCAGTTGGCTTCAACTCCATCTACAATCGCCCCCATCAGCCTCAACTTGGGTAGGCTCAGCTGCTCATGAGATCCTGTGGATCCCATCACCATCTTGGACACAAGGTCCACAAGCGCTCTGTATTCAGGCTTCAGCGTGTTCTTATTCTGACGAGCCCTGAACACAGATGACCCCTCCTTGGTCCATCTACCCAGGAGTTCTCCCTCCGAGTTCTCCTTGTAGAGCCTTGGGTTGATGCCTGAGAATGGCAGTCCAAAAAATTCTCTCACCGCCCTCCGAATGTCGATGGTGACCACCTCTGAGTTGTAGAGAGGTTCGCCGTTGCCGTCCTTCTCCCCCGTCGGCTTGAGCGCGGTCACTTTCGTGAAGAGTTCATCCCTCCGCAAGAACATATTGAGGTAGGCTTCCACGACCGTTCTTGGAAGTACGAAAATGGGGCGAGTAGTGAAGTATGTTTCCAACCCAGCGTTGGAAATCCATTTGAAAACGGGTTTGATTTCCTCCACTGTAAGACAGGTGCTATCCATGGAGATAACTTGCTCCATGTGCACGAGTTTGTTGTTGACAATATCCTCGATCTTGTCGATTGTCCAGTTGGAATCAAGAAGTGCCATTTGATTTTGAAGAAGAGAGATTTTTGAAAATTCTGAGATTGCTTGAGCAAGAGAAAACTCAGTGTGCATATGTGCTTTGTGTTTGCGTAAAAACCTCGAATGGCATTCTTGATTGATATGACTAAGTCAGTTACTCAGACGTGGGGTTGAGATTAATCCCTAAATTCGAAACGTTTTGAAATGAAGGGCCAGGATTAATCTCAGTTTTAATCAATTACCTACGTCAGTCATATTCCGTATAAAACGGACACGTATATGAAAAAGTAACTGAGGTATTAAATGCTCCATTGTGCGTGGGTTTAAATATGAAAAGGCGCGCTTTTAATGAAAACGGAATGCATTTAATAAAGATTTTCAGGACGAAGGACTCAGGGAGACGCTTGGAATTCATAAGAGTCAGGATAGAACTCATACCTGTCAGAGAGATATTGTAGCACCCTGATACCTCGCTGAGTCGAGTCTGGTCTGAGTTCCCCCTAAAACCCTACACTGACTGCTCTCCTGGATCTAAGAGTCCTAACTCCACTGACAGTTCCATAAACCTTGCTTCAGCCAGAGGCTTAGTCAAGATGTCAGCTCTTTGCCTGTCAGTGTGAATCTTCTCCATCCTAATATCTTTCTTCTCCATATGATCTCGAATGAAGTGCTGCCTAATATCCACATGCTTGCACCTTGTGTGAAGCACTGGGTTCTGAGTAATTGCTATTGCACTATTGTTGTCACAATAGATTGGAACCTCATTAGCAAATACTTGGTAGTCCCTCAACTGTTGCCTCAACCATAAAATATGAGTACAACAACTACCTGCAGCCATATACTCAGCCTCAGTTGTGGATGTAGCAACTGAATTCTGCTTCTTACTGAACCACGAGATCAACTTACTTCCCAAAAACTGACATGTCCCTAAGGTTGATTTCCTATCAATCCTACAACCTCCATAATCTGCATCTGAATAACCTGTCAGTTCTAAGTTGTCATCTGAAGGATACCATAGTCCCATATTGACTGTCCTTTTAAAATACTTAAGTATCCTCTTAGCAGCCTCCAAATGACTCCTTTTGGGATCAGACTGATACCTTGCAGTCAGGTACAACAAAGAACCTATCAGCCCTCGATACTCAGTCTGATTTACTGAGGTCCCTTAAGTGTCAGGATCCATCTTCCAATTTGTGTTCATAGGGATCCTGGCTGAATTGCTGTTCTGAACACCAAACTTATGAATCAAGTCTCTTGTATACTTGGCCTGATTAATGAAGATACCTTGATCAGTCTGCTTAACCTGCAATACAAAGAAGAAGTTCATCTCTCCCATCATTGACATCTCAAATTTACCAGTCATCAACTTAGAGAATTTCTCACAGAGCTGATGATTTGGTGATCCAAATATTATGTCATCCACATAAATCTGGACCAAGAGAATGTCATCACCTTCAGTGATCCTGAACAGTGTCCTATCCACAGTTCCCTTCTTGAACCCATGGTCTGTCAGGAATTGAGAGAGGGTATCATACCAAGCTCTTGGTGCTTGCTTAAGTCCATAGAGTGCTTTCTTCAAATGGTATACTCTATCTCCAACCTCAAACCCGGGAGGTTGTTCAACATATACCTCTTCATTGAGTACACCATTCAGGAAGGCACTCTTGACATCCATTTGATACACCTTGAACTTCTTATATGTTGCATATGCTAGGAACAGCCTGATAGCTTCCAACCTAGCCACTGGAGCAAAAGTCTCATCATAGTCTATTCCCTCAGATTGACAATACCCTTTTGCAACCAGTCTAGCCTTGTTCCTTACCACAACACCATTCTCATCCTTCTTGTTCTTGAAGACCCACTTGGTACCAATTATACCTTGATGCCTAGGTCTATCCACCAGTTCCCAAACGTGATTCCTTGTGAACTGATTCAACTCCTCTTGCATGGCAATGATCCAGTTCGAGTCAGTGAGAGCTTCTTCAATGTTCTGAGGCTCTTGCTCAGAGAGAAAGCAACAGAACAATGTACTCTCACCATGGAACCGTCTGGTCCTGACTCCCTCAGTTGGATCACCAATGATTTGATCAATGGGATGATCCTCTAGCCATGTTCTTTTGCCAGGAGTTGTTCCTGAAGTACCTGCAATGTTAGTGTCTACAGGCTCATAAAATTCAGGAAATTGAACAGAAGGGGATGATCCTGAGTTTATACCAAAGGGATTAACCAGCTCAATGTCAGGGACATTGATTCCCCCTTGATGAGGTGACTCAGGAACCGTCTCAGCTGCGACAGCATCTTCATAGACGGTACTTACCTCAGGTTGAGCCTGTTCCTCAGTCTGAGGCTCAGCAATCCCTGATGTGCTGGGCTTAGGAGTGGCACTTGATTCATCATCCTGGTCGTCATCATCATCCCATCTTGGAATTGGCACAGTTTTGACCTTTGGATCAGGTTGATTCTTCAAGCTCAACCTTGTCACTCTCCTTGTGATCTCCTCAGTGTCAGGATTCAACACTTTTACCCTAGACTCATTAGCAGATTCATAAAAAATAATATGAGGTGATTCTTCCACAACAAGGGCCATACAATTGTAAATCCTGAAGGCTTTACTAACTTCAGAATATTCTAAGAATATTCCTTCATCAGATTTGCTATCAAAGGCTTTCCCATTGTTGAGGATGAAGCACTTGCAACCAAATACATGAAAATAAGAAATACGAGGTTTTCTCTTATTCCATGTCTCATATGGGGTCTGTGCATGTTGTTTGTTCAGCATGGATCTGTTCTGAGTGTAGCATGCAGTGTTGATTGCCTCAGCCCAGAATTTCTTAGGTAATCCTGACTCAGCCAGCATGGTCCTTGCAGCTTCCTTCAGTGTCTTGTTCCTTCTTTCGGCGACACCATTCTGTTGTGGGGTTCTAGCTGCAGAAGTCTCATGAGCTATACCAAGTTCATTACAAAAGTCAGAAATATATGAATTTATAAATTCAGTACCCTTGTCAGATCTGATCTTAGTAATGGACTGATTCTTCTCATTGCTGAGTCTCCTGAGCAACTCTGGAAGCTTCACCTGTGTTTCCTTCTTATTCAACAAGAAAATAACCCAAGTATATCTAGAATAATCATCAATAACCACAAGGGTATATTTTCTACCATTCATACTCACAGGTGTTATGGGACCAAATAAATCCATGTGCAAGAGCTGAAGTATCCTGTCAGTGGAATGAGAAGTTTTCTCTTTGAATGACGCTCTAACCTGCTTCCCTTCCTGACAAGCTTTGCACACATGATCTTTGCTAAAAACTTCATTAGGTAGACCTTCAACAAGTGACTGTCTAGAAATTTTGTTAAGAATCTTGAAGTTCAGGTGGCTTAATCTTTTATGCCATAACCAACTGAACTCTAGAGAGCTTTTAGCAACAAAACAAGTATTAGGAATAGTGTTGCTAAAATCAGCAAGATAAACGTTACCTTTCCTGATACCTGGTAGAAGCACTTGTGTTGATTTGTCCTTGACTGAACATATATTCGATGAGAACTCAACACTGAAACCTTTATCACAGAATTGGCTTACTGACAACAGGTTCTGCTTCAGTCCTTCCACAAAGGACACATTTTCCACTCTGACTGTACCTATTATTAAAACACCAAAACCTTTAGTAACACCTTTTGAGTTATCACCAAAGGTTACCTGTGGACCATCTTTAGCTTGATATTCATGTACCTTGAGCAACCACTGTCTAGGTACCAAACAGCTTTGATTGAGTCTCCTCTCCTCTTGTTGTGATCCACAGCCGCCTGCAAGCAAATCAGGCTTTAGGTACCCATTGGGTGTTGGGTCCTATCGTGTCAGTTGTACCCTTCGGGATCCAGACTTGCTTAACAACCCTGATTGCATCAGAGTGGTAAATCTGTCTCCCTGAAACATCGACATACACAACTTTCTTCTTCTTTGCCTGAGAGGAAGATGGTGTATGTGTGCTAGACTTAGGCTTCACAGGGGCCTGAGTGGGTGCCTTTTGGGCTGGCTTCCTATTCTTCCTAGGTCTGGGTGCAGCAGGTCTTGGGCCTTGTTCTTGATAAGGGCCCTGTGTTCTATTCCCCCTAGGCAAGTGAGGGAATGGAAAACAGTTAAAGGCCTCAGGATGCCAAAACCATGGGGGTGTCATCATGTTTGGCCTTCCCTGTTGGTATTGCCACGCATTGGTACCCTCGCTGACCAGTCTGAGAACTCTTGGCCTGAGTCTTCCTCTGCTTTCGCTGAGGCTTTCCCTGGCCTGAGCTCTCAGGGGCCTCCCTAGGTTGCTTTGTCTTTCCCTTGGGTTTTGGCTTAGCTACCTTGGGGGCAACCCTGACTGTGTCAACAGTTTCCTTACCCTTATCAGTTTGACGGGCCTGGAGTACAACCTTAGGTGCACTCTGGCCTGCCTGAACAAATACCCTCTCAGTGTCGCTCCCTGAAGCAACATGAGACTGACCTTGTGAGGATTTCTTGGGAATATATCCAAGTCCCTTTTTCTCATTCCCAAGCATATGGCTGCTATTTATTTCCTCTCTAGCCACTGAGGATTTATTCATTGCTGCAACCTTTTTCTTGAGAGAGTCCTCACTCTTTTTCAGGATTTCATGTCTGGTAAAGAGGTCATCAAACTTACTCTTAAGTACTTTCAGTTCTTCCTTCCTGACCAACTCTTCCTCAGCCAATTCCTTCAGAATCTTCTCTCTTGGGAGACGCTCAGCATTGATTAAATCAATCTCCTGAGTTAGTCTCACAATCTGAGCTGATTCTTTAAGATCAGACTGAGTGAGTTGTTCATTCAGGTTTTGAACCTCAGTACTCAATTTCTTGTCAACCATCAATTGATCCAGACAGATCTGAAGGTTCATTTCTCTAACTGACTCTGAGCTAAGCTCAGGATTTTGACCAGTGTAAGAACCACATACAGAGTTAGATGTTACCTCAGGTTCCTCCCTTGCCATAAGGCAGACATCATCGTACTCATCATCAGAAAAGAGTTCAGGTGACCTCTCCTCAGGACCATCAGAGTCAGTTGCATCCTCAGCTAGCATGGCTCTCCGGTCAGCAAATCTCTGGTCTCTCTTGGCCCTCCTGTCCTCTCTTTCCCTTGCACTCAGCTTCGGACAATCATACTGATAGTGTCCGCTCTTGTTATAGTTGTAACATGTTGGTTGCTCATCTCCTCTTTCTCTCCTTGGTTCAGGGTTCCTCCTTGAGTCAGGTTCCCTCTGTCTTGATGAGCTTTCAATCTTTCCTGAGTGCTTGTCATCATGAGTACGTCTCTGTTCATCTTGACGATCGGGCTTTGGATCTGAACATCTTCTTTCTTCGCCACGATCTCTCCTCTGGTCAGTGTTTCTCCTTTCCTCATATCTCCTTGAGCTTTGGTGGGTTCCTTCAGGTTTCCTGTCACGTGAGTCCTGATAAAATTTCTTATAACGACCAAACCTGGAATTTAGCTTATCAAAGCGTCTGGCCATCAGGCTGTACTCTTCAGCAAGCTCTTCCTTACTCATCTCCATCAGTGACTTTGATGAAGACTCAACAGGTTCAGACCTGGCCTTGAACGCCACACTTTTCTCAGGAGTTTTCTCCTTTTCTTCCTCTTCTGGCTGAACTTTCTTCTTTCTCTTGTTAAGATCAAATTCCAGTGCCTTTAGCTCTGAAAAAAGTAAAGCAGAAGTTATGTTGCTCATATCCTGAGTATTCTTAAGCATAATTACACTGTTATCCCATCTCTCAGGAAGGGCATTCAGGATTTTTGAAGCAACATCTCTCTTTGGGACATCTTTGTCCAGCATCACCAACTCATTCATCAACTTGATGAATCTTGACTCCATCTGATCGATTGTCTCATCTCGAACGCTTTGAACTTCTGAATGGCAATGTTTCTCTTGTTCTCTTTTATCTTCTATGACCCCTCGCACATCCTGGTCAGCTCATCCTAGACCTCCTTTGCCGTCTTTAAATTCATCAGCCTTGCTGACTCCTCGAAAGGCACCGTATGCAAGATGATATTTCTGGCCACATTATCCAGCCCCATCATCTTGATCTCATCAGTGGTCATATCCTTCCTTTCCTTAGGAATGGGTACACCAATATCAAGATCATCATATCCTCTACCTCTGGTATTAGGGACAGTGATTTTGATCGGTCCTTCCCTGAGAACATGCGGCATCTGGTCATGGATGGCATCTAGATGTGCTTCTAATTTGAACTTTCAATAGACAAAGTTAGATGCAAAGAATTCAGGTAACGAAGCTTCAAGTCTCCTTGAATTCATGATGATGCAAGTTTTATGAAAAGCAAACTCAGATCTGTTCAGTGACCACCAACAGTTTCTCCTTTGAAACTATTAGTATTCAAAGTCAGTGGTCTTTTGAACCACTGCTCTGATACCACTTGTTGGTCCCGGTACAAGACTGAGGAATACGTGTATGGGGGGGAATACACATATACCAATTTTCAGACTTAAAACCTGACTGAGTCCCCTTTACTCAGAGTGGTAAAGAACTAGGAGCTGATAACACACCTACTGACTACACTTGGTGCGGGTCAGTTGGCTAACTATCAGTTCAAGTTCAGTGCGGAAAAGTGTGAGCCCTGATAGTTTAAAGTCTTGTTTAGTTTGCTTTCTGAAAAACTTGTTTTACTCAAAACTGAATAGTGATTAGTAGGGCAGTGCTCTTTTTAAGGACCAGGCTGATTGATTCAAGCCTGATAAACCGAATGCAATGAATGAATATGTAATATGACAAGTATGCACAATATCAAAGCAATAAGAACACAGGGAGTTTAACGTGGTTCAGAGACTCAAGCTCCTACGTCCACGACCTGATTTAATAGGAAATCCACTCAATGGATTTCTGTTTTTAACGTGCCAAGGTGCACCAAGACCAGCTAACCTCACTGATCTATACAACTCCACTTACAAACTCACTAACTGACTTACTCCCAACAAACCTAACTTAGGGTTTTGGTTTCAGTTTGGATTCCAACTAGGTTGAGATTATCCTTACAAGACAAAGTTATGCTAAGGATTGGTTAATCTCTCTAAGCTTAAGATAATGCTAGTTCATTCTTGGAATACAGAATAACTCTCAGTAATTAAGAAACGCTTGGGAAATTTAGATGGTTTTGAGTGCTTCTTCTAAGGCTGAATGCTTTTGAATGCTTGAGAGTTTGAGTAATTTCTGGCTTGGAAATTTCCCGTAACCTTGAATGGGTTCAAGGTCTTCTGTATTTATAGGTGATTTGAAAAACTATCCGTTGGAGAGATAGCCTTTCTTGTCAACTATGTAGAGTGGCTTTAAACGGACATATCTTCATGCAGCAGCCGTCCTTGCATGGATTTGGTAGTTGCATTAAATGCACATTAAATGCTTGCCCGTTGAATATGCAGTCTGAAATCAGTCTTCTTGTCAGGTTCTGTACGTGCGTGTCCTTCCCGGATTGGTCCACGTCATCAGGTTGGTGAGAATGTCAGAACTTATTCCTGAGCTTCAGGCTTGTCTTATTAAGTTTATTTTATCTTGAGCTCACCGGTCTTGTCCTGACGCTGACATTCCTTCTGCATTGCTTGGCTCTACTCCAAGTCTATCCCATAAACTCAGTTTTATCCTGCTCCCTTCAGGACTGAGTAGTACTGACCTCAGGGTCATACTCTTCATCACTGAGACTTACTCAGCCAGCTTAGGGGACTGCCATAAGTTCAGGATGGTAAACTTCGTCTTCAGGCTCTGAGTCTTGATTGTCATCAGTAAGTGCTCCTCTTACTGAGTACATGTGAAGTGTAAAATGACTAAGTACAAACCTAACCAAGACTAGCCTGACAAAGCAAATGCAAACATCTTTTCAGGGGCTTTGGGATCTTAATCAAAACTGACAATGTCCCAACAACTTGTTACAAATTAATTTCAACAATTACTCATATGTTGTCATTTACAATAATAATAATAAATTATAAAGTAATGTCTATGACAAAACTTTTTATTATGATTAACACAAATTAATGTTGCATTAAATTGTTATTAGTAAAAATAGTAGAAAGTATCCTATTACATATGGATTGAATTGTATTCTACACCTGCATTAGTCATATGTTACCATTTACATAAATCATCAATTCATAATTAAACATTAAAATTAATATGGATTAGATCAATTTGAGCACAAATCGCCAATCTTACAAATGTGAAACGATGTATAGCAAAATTATAGATTTTTTTTTACTAATTAGTTAATTTGAGTTGAAGACAACACCGAATAAAAAATTATGATACATTTGATATCAATGATGAAGAAGGAAAATTGGTAATCATTATTATTAACAAATGCAAATTAATAGAAAGTACAACTACAATGAATGAAATACAGTTAATGGACATATGAAAACCATGATTATGTACATCAGTACGAACAAAATTAACGGTATTAAGAAAGGTGAGAAATTTGTCTTCACTTTTAAATGAGTGAATCTCCAAGATCTACGATAAAAAAATTACAAATTTGATATACGATAATACTACCAAGCCGAGTTTTTCAACTACAATTTCAAGACAACATCATCGTCGCGAAGTCGAAAGAGATATACCAAAAATTGTCCTCATCTTGAAATGAAATAGGGCCAACGATCACCCAAAATACTGCATCCGAACCAAAAAATAAGAATGGAAGAAAGTTGAACATGAGAATAAAAACGAAAATTCCAACAACTTGGTAAAAGCTCAATTTATAGGAAAAAAATGGCACGGATCAACGGTCGAGATGAAACATGAAATAAATCAACAACGAAGATGGGTTTGACACCTCTACTCAATAGGGACCAAAGGTTGTTGAAATGAGAAAAAATGAGTGATGCCACATAGGCATTTCTTGCTTTGCAAATATAAGGTATTGATAAGATTCGGAAGGAACAAAAAAAATATGGAAGAATGTGACGAACCGAAAAATGAAGGATGAATGAATGGAGAGATGAAAGATGAGATATACAAATTTATAGATAAAGAACATCGAGAATGGACGAATAGGATCAAACAGAGAAAAAAACAATGGATGAGATGAATTTGTAATAAATGAATGAATGAAGGGGTGCTATCTTTGAAATAGAGGAATTTTAGATATGCCACATAGGCAAGATATGTTTCCTCTATATTAAAGTATGGATATGAGTCTCTTAGTCATAATATGATAGAATTATACTTTCCAACTTAGTGTTTATTAATTTTATCTCACCTATTAGGCAAATTTATATAAATATAGTGAATTTGAAATTGAACAGTGAGAATAGGGGCGAAAGAAAAAGGTTTACGTATATAGGGTAGATCGCTCTCCGCGAGAGCGATCAACACGTTTTGTAATTTTCACCCTTCATCGCAACTTGAAGGCGATCCACATGCCATGCGAATATTTAATTGAAATGCATGACTCATTTTAAGAGAATTATTCTGATTGTACAGGGCACTAATTTTTTTAAGATGCCAACGAACCATTTCATTCACGTTCAATATAAATCTCCATTTGATAAATGTTTTCAATTAAGGACTTTGTTTTTTTTCAATTCAAGGCCAAATTTAATACGCCGTCTCAATTTTGTTTTCCCGTTTGATTTTATACGAAGTTTAATGTGAGAGTTGAAATGTAGTTATCAAATGAATAAAGTAGTCTTGAAAATGTGAATGGTGAATAAAGTAGTTGAATTGTAGGGGAGTAGTTTAAAAATGTAAATCACTTTATTTTTATTTTAAGGATGAAAAAATAAAATTGGGACGAACCCTTTTGGCAAATGAGAAAATAAAACTAGGACGGAGGGAGTATTTTTTTGTACGAATTCAAGGATCGAAAAAAATATTCCAAATTAAAATTAACAATATGACAACAGTATAATGTGTAAGTTTAATGACGAGTAGCGGTATTTAAAATTGCAGACATAAAAAATCTTCAATTAAAGTAAATATTTATACATAATATCATACAATTATCGGCGATGCAAATGACCATCTGTGCCCAATGTTTTTAAACTTGGACCGGCTATCGAACCAGACAATCAACTGGGTTACTGGTTTACTGGTTCGACCGGTTGAACCATTGAAAAAAAAACGGATAACTCGGATATATGTATATATATTTATATATATTATATGTAATATATACTCATCATAAAATTTATATAAAATTGTAAAAGTAAATTTATTAAATATATTAATATACATTACAAATGTTCATAAAATAATATATTTAAACAAATAGATATTATTTAAAATAATTTGTTATATAATTTAATTAAAGCGACACAATATAACTTGAAGTTGGTATTATAGATCATGAATACATTATATATTATCTACTTATGCATTTGTAAATTAAAAATACTATATTGAGGAGCCCAAGAATGAAATTACTAACAAAGCCCATTATATTTATTTTCTATACTTAACCCTAATATATAATGCAATATCTCACAAACTAACCCTTAACACATGCCTCTCTCACATCTCTGTCTATCAGGAGAGAGATTCAGACGACTTCATCACCGATCACTGCTGTGCCATTGGTTCTCAACCTCAATAGTCATTTATATCTCTAGATTTGGTTCATTCATCTCAACCATTCTTCTTTCATTCTTCATTTACTTTTTTTTATCTCAATTTTATCTTTCTCGATACATTGCTGCTGTTCTTTTACTTCGTTTTTTTGTTGGAATTTTTTAAAATGAAAAAACTGGGTTTTTGGGTTATCCGGTTCACCGGTTTAACCCGATTTTTGGTCGGTTTACAACGGGTCAAATGTAACCCGTTTTTTGCAAAGAACCGGATCGGCGCCATGTCCGGTTCCCGGTTAAACCGGTCGAACCAGCCGGTCCAGGTTTAAAAACATTGTATGTGTCGTGTCGGGCATCTATCACAATGACCACGACAAGGTTATTGTTCATCTTGGCTTGGTCTAGGGTTTGTGCCCGCAAATATTATAGGCGATGGATTGTAAATTGAGCGTTGTGGTGGAGGTTGATAATAGGTATTCATATTAATACATGTGTCTAATAGTCAAGTATATGAACCAGTCCATTATGAAAAAAGATTTGTCACATATTTAGTGAAGTCCTACAATTCAACTATTTTATTCATTTAAATACTACTTTACTCACCATTCATCATTCCCAAGACTACTTTATTCATTTAATAACTACATTTCAGATCTCGCATTAAACTTCGTGTAAAATCAAATGGAAAAATAAAATTGGGACGGAGGGAGTATTAAATTTGGCCTTGAATTGAAAAAAAAAAAACCAAAGTCCTGAATTGATAACATTTATAAAATGGAGATTTATATTGAACGTGAATGAAATGGTTCATTAGCATCTTATAAAAACTAGGAATCTGGCAGAAGTGTTAGGAATCTTGTAGAGACTTTGCCTCATTGGATCGCCTTCAAGATGGACGATGAAGAGCCGTTGATCACTCTTCACGAAGGCGATTCACCCTAGATACGTAAACCTTTTTTTTACTGTCCCCATTTTTACTATTTAATTTCAAATTTATTACATTTATATAAATTTGCCCACCTATTATCATATGTTATAGTAGAAGAGAATAATCAACAAACATACAAGTAATTTTACACTCTTTCTTATTAAGAACTTTAGATGGTAATTGAGTTGAATTGTAGGTGTCATCATTAACATCATGATAAATTTTAGGGTGCATCCAAGTGCATGCACTTGGAATTTGATCCCAATTTAAAATTAATTTTGACCAAATAGTAAAAACTCTCGAGTCAGACCCAACCCGACCAAAATTCGCGGATCTGACAACAAGCCAGGTCTCAAATGGGTTGCACGCGCTTCATACCAATACCGGAAGTTATATCACCAATACCGAAGTTATAATCACCAATACCCAAAGTTATAATCACCAATACCCCAAGTTATATCATCAATACCCCAATAATTACTCAATATTAATATGCCAAATAATAATTCAGTAATACCCCAAGACTTAATCACCAATACCCAAGTTATAATTACCAATACCCCAAGTTATAATCACCAATACCCAAGTTATAATCACCAATACCTGTTAGGATAAAGTTGTATAGTTTTGATGAGTTAAAACAAACCAGAAGATGTAATAGGACCATCTGGACCTGTTAGCCAGATGAGGAAATAGTTTAGGACTTAGTCTAGGGGGAACTGTCAGACCAGAAGACTTCACCAGAAGATCCCACCAGAGGACTTCACCAGATCTGACCAGAGGCAGAAGACCTTCCTCAGACCAGACGAGTCCAGACCAGACGAGTCTGGTGAACCAAAAGATGCTCAGAATCATCTCTAGATTCTACTGAGTATTATGGTTCCTAACCGGCTCTGGACCAGAGGACATCGAGGTCATCTGGTGTCTGGTCCTGCCTTCTCTGGAAGAATCAGAGTTGTGCAATGGAAGCATTTGACCGTTGGTAATTCAAATCAAGTCAACATGATCGGATTGAAAAGTATTTTGAAGTCAATCAATCCAAGTATCTCACCAACCCAATCAATCAATTAGGGAATTGATTGATTGAAGCTTCCTTAATTAGAGATCTGATTAGATTAGCTCTCCAACGGCTAAACCCTATTCATCTCTATGAATACAAGAGTGCATCTTTGAAGAAAGGCTCTAGAGAGATATACACGCCCACGAAGTTCATATCCAAGCCTCTTGAATATCACGTTTTAGCACTCTTACTTTGTTCATATTATTATTTACTCATTAAGGAGTTGTTGGAATACTCAACCTGTTCATCTCTTAGATAAGGTTGTAGTAAGATCAGCTTTAGATAGAAGTTAGATCTAAAAGCTGTTGTAAGAAGGATCTGGTACTTCTCAATTTCAGAAAGATAGTTGTTGTTTGGTTAGTAAGGCCCCTTCGGTAAAAAGGGAGAGTGGACGTAGGATCATTATATCTGAACCACTATATATCTTGTCTTCTTTATCACTTTCATTTATATTGCTTTATCTTGTGCTAGTAAAAAGACTTTGAAAAAGACTTTAATTTAAGTCTAATCTTCCGCAATTAATCTATCTAGTGGGACCAATGTTGACGATCAGTTCTAATCTTGAAGATTAATGGTTGTTTTTGGTGGTTAATCGATCATCAAACAATTACGTGTGATTGATCACTAACGTAATTAGTGAATATGACTTTTCGAGTTTAGACGGATTAGAATCGTTTGAAAGCTTACGTGTTTAAGTTTGATTGTAAGTTAATCGAGCTGCTTTAGATTCGTAATCGAAGTTTGGACGTGTATAATAATTTGTGCTTGCTTTATTAGCTGAAAAAATCTAAGTATTTATAGACAATTGCCTAGCAGGAGGTGTCGTGACTTTTGGCCTACCAGGCCTGCATGCACGACACCTGGCCTTTGACTAAGTTGACCTTATCTAGACTAAATTATATCCTTATCTTGTTGGACTTGCTCGCAGTCAAGAGCTGCTCGTCATATTGGACTTGTCCTGGAGGAATCTTTAGTCTGATTTTGTTGGTCTATTGTCTTATTTACTCTTTTGGTATTATGGTTGGATCTGGTCGGCGAGATGCTAATTGAGCTCATCAGGTAGCTTTTATTCTAATTTTGTTCGCCTATTCGTCTTGATCGCATGCAGGTTCTGCTCGCCAGATATCTTGGGTGAATCATGAGTTAATTCCACTTTAATCCTTAAGTGATTTACGCTAATCCTGGTCGCCCAAATGTTGTTTCCGCTCGCCTATCAACAATTGCCCCCTTGCCGATCAATAAATTGTGAAGATGGTGAATGAGCACTTTTTGGGTTGGCAACTTTTAGGTGTCACTGGTGCGAGCAAGAATGTCGCGGGGGCGAGCAACTTTTCACGGGCGGACAACATTGGTCGAGCAGACTTGGACCGGGGACGGTTGGGATCCCAAGGTCTGGGTACGGCTCGAGGTGTGACGTGGGCGGAATGATTGCTGCCGCCCACGCGCACATGATCTCGAGGTGACGCGCCTTCCCGCTTTGTCGGGCAGGTGCTGCACGCGCCCAGAAATTACATTTTAGTCCTTTGATTCTTTAACTTGCTCGCTCGATACCCCGTTTTTTCAGAGAGTATAAAAAGAAAAAATTCGCGATTTTTTGTCATTTTTACTGTTTATTAAGCGCGAATCTCTCCTTCTTTCCTCTTTCAAATTTCCGGCGATCATTTCCAGTTTCCGGCGACCTTCAAACGACTTCAAGGTAGTTTCTTCTTTACTTTCTTCTTCTCTTTCTTCTTTTCTTGCGTTGTGTGTGTCCTTGTTACAGAAATATCCCTACTCCGTCGTGGAAAATCCTAAACCGCCGAGTTCTTCTTTGCCGGATTCTGCAAAACACTCAAAACTTTTTTCCCTTAACTTATTGGATGTCGTCGCACTCTGAGACCGGTTATTTCCCTCCCCGGAACCCCGAAAAACGGCCCGTCGAAGAGAATCATCCCATAGTCAACCTGGAATCCGATCCCGAGGCGGCTTCGGTTGTACGCTCTGTTAATTCTGGAGCTCGTCCCTCCGGGGAAAGAGAGGAGCGAGCAAATCCTGCTCGCCAGCTCTTGGAGGAAATGAGCTCGGACCTCCACGAGGACTAGGACGATGAGGTCGAGGTACTTCAGCCGGTGAACCTCGACGAACTAACCTGGGCCTATCTAAGAGACATCAACTTTCCTGCGCCCAGACTGATCGAGCATCGAGTTCCAGTCGCGGTTGCTCGCCGTGTAGACTGGGACGACTACGAAAAGGAGCATTCAAACCGATTCGTCATTCCTACTCGCGGGGTACGGAAGCTTAAAGCGACCGAGTTCGCGGCGAGCTGTATCGTATCCGCCATTACCGAGGAGGACTTGGCCGGGATTCGGAGGAATTACAAGATTCCCTTTGACATCCCGATGTATGCTCCTTTGGTGGACGACAGAGCTGATCACCCACCACGTGGATTGACGGCGATCAACCTTGCTACCTTGAATGCTGGAGTTTCTCTACCGTTGCATCCTTTGGTCGGCCAATTCCTTCAAGACGTGAACTTGGCTATCACCCAACTTACTCCCGTTGGGTGGATAAATTTGATGGCTCTGATGGTGATGTTCGCCCTAGAGGGATACCCCAATAGGCTGTCCACCGAAGAAGTTGGCTACCTGATGACGATGACCGGCTGCACTGGGGAAGAGGCGGGTTGGTACTATCTAAAAGCGCGACCAGGCCAGAAACTGGTCGAGGATATCACTGGGAAGGTGCGAGACTGGAAGCATGACTGGTTCTGGGTCGGAGGCGACTGGCGTGCTTCTGTTCGCTCCTCAGGGGGTTCTGAACGAATTGAGACCCCGGCGAAGTTTAGGGAATTAAAGTGTGAGTCTCACCTCTTCTATAACTTTGAAGTGGTTGGACTAGTTTTAATTCTCTTTTTCCTTTATTTCAGGTCCCAAAAACCTAGGGTGGCGAACTGTAAAGAATAGCATCAGCGATCAATTCTTGTTTGTTGCGTGTTTGATCGCCCTCCGTCGCCGAGAAGATCGCAGTATTGGCCATCTTTTCTCCGAGGATACACTGCGAGTTGCCCATCTCACTACTTATCCTCACCATCTTGAGGCCCTAGCTCGTATCCCAGAGGGTAAGTATTTTTTCTTGTCGGGCGAACAGATCTGGTCGGCCTTATACTTGGTGTTAACTTATTTTTTTATGTCCTTTACAGATCAGCTCGCCGCAGTTGCTCTTCAAGGGTCCTTCTTTGAGCTTGATAACCGGGTCTGGGAGATGCCGACTAAAAGAGGATGCAAGAAGTCGGATCCCCTCTCGAAGATTATTGCCCTAGCGGCCAAGGGTGGAAAAGGCGATCCAAGGCAAGCCGGAGGGTCGAGCTCGGCACAGCCACCCGCCCCAGTGGCGAGTCCACCCAAGACCTTGGTTCCGAGGACGAAGAGGCTTCTTCGTGGAGATGGCACTCCCGTCTCGGATACTGAAAAAGCGGCCAAGCGAGCAAAGACTGCTCAAGACAAAGTGACCGTGGCTGTCCGACCATCTGACAGCGACAGCGAGCAAACTCCTTCCGTGGAGCGTCCCGGCGAGCAAGCTCTGGTCACTACTGCTCGCGAAGGATCCGGCCCTTCAACCGACCCCACTTACCTCGGATGGGACAAGGGTCATCTTGATAGGTACAATTCTCCTCGCCCAGGATACTTAGCATTTTCTTTTTCTTTTTTTATCAACTGAAGTTTTCTCTCCAGCTACTCGCCCGAGCAGTACCCTGGGCGGTCTAACTTGGTGCACCGTTTTGCCTGCTCAAAGGTGCCGACCAACCTTCGCGAGATCCCGGATTCTTTTGTCCGCTGCGCTTCCGAGGTCGTTGCTCGTAGCTGGACTAAGGAGCTAAACGAGACCGTCAAGACATAGGCGCCTCGTGATAATGGCCGTCTGTGTCTCGTTGAGGCGGGTAACACCTTGGTGGCCGTGCAGCGTTTGGTCGACCAGGTCGAGTGATTAGTGTGAAAATTACTCGAAATTCATGTATTTAAATTGCCTATTTTAATTGAATTTCTTGCATTTAATTACATTAATGTGATGATTTGCGCTTAATTGTCGAGAAAGATACTTTTGTTTATTTTGCAGGAAAATGTGATATTTTTGGAAGAAATACGAGCCTTTAATTTATTGAGGTCGAGCGAGGAGAAAAGTCGAGAAGAAAACGAGAATATTGGAGGAGAAAATTGTTTGGGCCAACAATTAAATTGAGCTGCCCATTTATTTATAAAGGAAGCCCAAGGTTTATGGCCATTTTATTAAGAAAAGGCCCATAAGAGCAGCCCATTTCATTAGATGAGGATACCCACGTGAAGGAAAAAGAAAGGCAGCAAGCTAACAAAAGATGTGGGGCCCGCGTTCACTTTTAGAAAAGAAGAGTTGCACGTCTTCTTATTAAACCAAGAGAGAGAAAGTGCTGGGTTTCATGTGCAAATTCAGAGCGCCTACATCGCCGGAAACCGCAGCAGCCATGAACGACTGGAGCTGCTCCTCGTCGCCGGAAAATCGCTCATGGCCGGAAACATCACCATCAATGAAGCTCGACGCCCAAAAACCACCACTCACGCCCGGAATTGCAGAAACACTCGTCGCCGGAGAAAGCCTCGCCCCCACCATCATCAACTTGCGATTCCGGAAATTGCTCAAGCTCGTCGCCTGAGGAGAAGCAGAAGCCAAGCAACGTGGCCGGAAAAACAACCGCGCCATAAGCCGGAACTCGATGCATTCGCCGGAAAAATTCAGAGCCACCACCTGCAAAGCCACCGCGTCGCCGGAAAATCGAGCAATATCGCAAGAAGAGTTTCAGCAACTTTTCAGAAACGCGTTCCCGAGCTCGACCAAGCAACTCGATCGAGTCACCGACTCGTGCGAGTCATTGTCGGTTTTAACAGAGAGTTGCGAGCAAATTTTGTCTAACTCGACCAAGAGGTCCGGTCGAGTTGGTCAACTCAGCGAAAATTTTGAAAAATCCGAAAATTCATCATTTTTCAGGGATTTAATTGCAAATTCGTCTCAAGCCCTATTTCCACACTATATATTCTTCATTTCTCAGATTTAGGAAAGGAAAAAAGAGAGAAACACACAAGCCAAAAACCCTAATCCCCTAGATAGTTTTCTTTTATTTTTTTCTTTTGCATTTTTTTTCTTTTAATTTCTAGAGTAGATTAGATTAATATTTTATTAGTAGTGTTTACATTTCAAGCAAGGATTTGAGCTATTGAAGATTTGTATTTCCATTTCATCACAAGAGGTGATATCTTTCTTTTAATTCAAGCTTTAATGGTTAATTTCATTTTTATTTGTTATTTTAGCTTATTAGCCATGAGTGTCTCTTCTAGAACCTGTTGATAGGAGAACATAAATTAATAAATGACGAACAAGAATTAAAGCCTTATCAAGGATTATGAAGAGCCAACCTTAAATTAAGGATGATCAACAAAGAAAATCAAGTCGGGGTGCATAAACCAATCTGGTGAGTACATAAACTGACGAACAACTATTCGGCGAACAAGATATTGGCAAACAGGTTTGAAGGCCCAAGACCAGAGATGAACATTCTGCTAAGTCACTGATGACGAGCAACATTGATAAAAGGTGGTGAATCTACCAGCCTAAGAGGTGTATGCCGACGAACAAAGGACCAAGATCCCAAAGCCAATCTGTGCAAGACACAAAGATGAACAACTCCTGAGCCATACACCCAAACGGCGAACAACTTCTATGAAAGAACTATTCTGGATCGATTTAAACCGACATGGACGAACAACAATGAAGTCCGAGATAAGACCAAAGAAGACTTTGTAACTAAGATTCAGCTTAGATAAGGTCAAACTAGAGTCAAAGGACACATGTCAAGCATGCAGGCTAGGGAGACCAAGAGTCAGGGGCACCTCATGATTGCTAGTCTCTATAAATAGTTGTTCTCCAGCTATGAAATACAAGTTCAAATTCATAAACACTCCCAAAACACACACTAACACACCTAAACGTGCACACATACGAAATTATTTCGATTTCGACTTTCGTATATCCGATTTCATAACCCGAACCTCGATTTATCATTTACGGTGGTAACCAATCACACGTAATTGATTGATGATCTTTAAACCGAAATTAAACAGTCACTAATCCACTCGATAATTATTGATCACCAACAATTTTGGCGCTAGAAGGAGGGTACGAACCTCCGGTTTAGTGTGATTACTCAAGAACTTCAAGCTGAAAACTTGAAGATTCAAAGAAAACCTCAAGAAATACTTGAATATTCAAACAAAAGTGTTCTTGGTGTTCTTGGTGTTCTTCAATATAAGTATTAAAGAACAATCTAATTCAAATGCCTCAATCAAAGGAAACTCAAGCATCACGTTTGTCAAGGAGAGCTTCTCCCACCCGAGCCTCATCAGCCGACCACCAGGATCGAAATCCTAGACATGTTAACAGGTCGCAACATACAACCATAACACATAATCTCCCCCCTGAAATGGAGGCCCTGGCGAACAACCCTAATGAATTATCTAGAACCATTGCTGCTCTCCAAGCTCTCTAGAGACAGCAAGAACAAAATAAGCCTTCACAAGCAAGGCCTAAGGATAGACCCTTGGAGGTTGTTAGGGCCAGGTCAACAAGGGGCGAACAACGTGAGGTGAGTAGCGCCCAGGTCAGGCGGGACAAGGGCAAGGCTAAGATGGTCGAGCCAAGGGAAGGCCAAGCAGAGTCTGCTCGCGGGCGAACAACAATGTCGAGCCACGGAACAACCCGCTCCAGTGCCCAGGACAGACTTGGCCAACCCCAGCAACGGGAGAAAGTTGCTCGCCAGGAAGAGGGACACGGGCGAGCAACATTTGAACAGCCTCGCTCTTCGGTCCATGAAAGACTTTCTCAATCTGCCTTCAGGCGTTTGAGACCTAATGCGGCGAGCAACCCTAAAAAGCAGCTCCAGGATTTGCCTTTTCCAAGCGAGGGACTGCGACGAACAGAAAGGTCTGTACCTTTGTTCGCCGAACAGCCTCCAAGTCAGGGGGCATCTCTGGATGAGCTATCAAGCTTAAGGAGGGCGATAGAAAGTATGCAGGGACAATTGGACCAGCAAAGAGGTGTAGGGACGACCAGCTTGCCAACTTCACCATTATCAACCTACATTCTGAAAGCCCCGATTCAGAAGAAAGTCCAATTCCCTGCAAGCATACAATATGACGGCTTTGCTGATCCCCGAGTTCACCTAACAAAATACTCAGATTATATGGTCTCGGTGGGAGCTAGCGATGCCACTCAATGCCGAAACTTCCCGTTAACCTTGGGAGATCGGGTGCACAAATGGTTCTCAGCATTGCCACCAGCATCCATCCATTCATTCACTCAGCTGAGTCTGGAGTTCCTGTCTTATTTCTCAACGGCGGGATCATACTTGTCCCAGAAATACCGATTGTCAGACCTAAAACAAAATGATGACGAGTCAGATCGAGCATTCATGGAAAGGTTTGACAAGGTGCTATTGGAGGGTGAGCCTGTCAGCGAGGACACAAAAATTGTTGCTATTATGGCAGGACTGAAGAAAGGGTCAAAGCTATGGAAAGAGGTACATCTGAAGTGCCCCAGAAGCTACGCCGAGTTCATAAATCAGGCCGGCATATTCGTTTCTATGCATGAAGCCCTGCAGTCAAACTTGGGGGAGAACAAAGCCGACCCAAAGGAGAACAATAAAAAACCTGGTGCAACAAGCTATCGAGTCCCTAAAAACATGAAGGCATTCACTGAAGGGACGGAACTCAAAGAAAAGTTGAATCAGGTGCTAACAGTGTCAGTCGATACTGTTTATGAGAATGTGAAGGATAAGGAGTTGCTCTCCCCTCCCCGGAAAATTCACCAAGACACTGGCAAACTCAATCCTAACAAGTATTGTGCCTACCATCAAAGCGTGTGGCACATTACAAGTGAATGTAGAGATTTGCTCAGACAACTATGGCGTTTCTACGAGGACGGAAAGCTCTCCAATTTTGTCAAAAGACAACCCGGGAAGAGAATCCGGGAGAACAACTCTGAGGACGAAGATGATCAACCTCAGAATAATAAACTGGCGCGACCAGTTCCCGCCATCCCTACTCGTCCGTTAGAAGATTTATACATGATGGAACCTGCAGGTCCCGCAGGAGGATGTTCTGATGGACGACCGCCAATCTCCAACCGGAAAAGAAAGGCTGAATTACGAGCGATCGACCAAGTCCAGGAAATGGGAGTCAAACCATCTATCATGCAGACAGCAGAACTGACCTTCACCGAAAAGGACTTAGAAGGAATTTTGACTCCGCATAATGATTCGCTCGTAATCTGTGCAAAGATTATGGGAACACGAGTCCACAGATTGTTGGTGGACACCGGAGCCTATACCAACATCTTGTTCAAGAGCATGCTTGATAAACTTAGGGACTTTTCAGCCCATATCCGGGACTCAAACCATCGAATCCTAGGCTTTGGAAATGCAGTAACCGTCCCGTTGGGAGAAATTTCTTTGCTTGTACAACTTGTAACGATCGAGGAACCCGAAAAGAATATTACTAGAATGGTTGATTTCTTGGTCGTAGATCAGGAATCAACTTACAACGGGTTCCTTGGTCGACCTTTTTTGAATTAATTTAAAGCTGCCTGTTCAACTTACCATTATTGCTTAAAGTTTCCAACAGCAAGTGGAGCAGGCACAGTTAAAGGAGATCAAAGAAAGGCTCGGGAATGCCTCTTACAACTACAAGCGAAACATGCACTAGTATCCATGATGGAAGCCACCACCAGCTATCCAGTTGATGAACCATCGATATTGGAGAACATGATGGATATAGAAGATGACCACATGGATACGGACGAACAACATCATGACGAGCAGGTGTTGGACGAACAACTCCTCACCACCCATGAGGAACATCATCCTGACGAACAACTAAGGGGTGGTGACGAGCAACATTCTTCTGAAGGCATGGAGGGCCAGGTGTTGACTACCAACAACGAATCAGGGCCAACAGAAGATCTAGATCCCCGCCTGGGGGCAGAGCCAATGAACATCGAAAATGATTTCAACTCTGAGGGACCAATACTTGATTCTCGGTGGAAAGGACAAAAACGACGAGCAACTCCAGTCGAAGAGCTGGAGACGTTCAAAGTTAATCCTGAAAACCCGGATCTCGAATTGTACATAGGATCTGAGCTCCCTGGGCCTTATAGATCCCGAATGAAAGAGTTCCTCAGCAAAAATCTAGATGTTTTTGCTTGGTCTCATGCAGACATGGTGGGGATAGATCCGAAACATGCTTGCCACAAGCTAAACATTAACCATGCAAAGAGGCCCATCCATCAGAAACGACGGAAGTATGGCCCAGACAAGTATCAAGCCCTGAATGAAGAAGTAAAGAAGTTGTTAGACAATGACCTAATCCGACAAGCTCTCTGTCCACAATGGGTAGCAAACCCAGTCCTTGTGAGGAAGCCAAACGGGTCCTGGAGGCTATGCATAGATTTTACGGATCTGAATGCAGCATGCCCGAAGGACAACTTTCCACTCCCTCACATTGATCAGTTGGTGGACAGCACTGCAGGTCATGAAATGCTAACATTCATGGATGCCTTTGTCGGGTACCATCAAATTCCAATGCATCCAGATGATCAAGAGAACACAGCAATCTATACAAACAAAAACTTGTTGTGTTGGAAGAGAATGCCCTTTGGCCTCATCAATGCCGGGGCAACTTATCAAAGGCTGGTGAACAAAATGTTCGACCAGCAAATTGGAGATACAGTAGAGGTCTACGTTGATGACATTGTAGTCAAAAGTCCCCGTAAGGAAGACCATCTCCAACACTTGACCCAAGTGTTCGAAATTCTTCGACACTACAACATGAAGCTGAATCCAAAGAAGAGCAGCTTTGGAGTTCATTCAGGCAAGTTCTTGGGTCATCTTGTTAGTCAACGGGGAATTGAGGCTAATCCAACAAAAGTCAAAGCCATGGTGGATATGCAACCACCACGTTCAATAAAAGAAGTGCAAAGACTCACAAGATGTCTAGCAGCACTGAACCGGTTCATATCCAGATCGGGGGACAAATGTCGTCCATTCTTTGAAGCCATCAAGAAAGGACAGTTCACATGGACTAACAACTGTCAGAAGGCGTTCGACCAACTCAAGGACTACCTGGAAGATGTGAAAATCCTGTCAAAACCCGTCCCAGGAGAAAAGCTATATTTATACTTGGCAGCGTCGGAAGTGGCCATCAGCTCCGTTCTGGTACGGGAAGACGGCAAATTCCATCAACCTATCTACTACGTCAGCCAAGCTTTGCATGAGGCAGAGATCAAATACTCCCCAACCGAAAAGCTGGCGTATGCACTAGTTATGAGTGTGAGGAAGTTACGACCATACTTTTTTTTATCATCAAGTTGAAGTGCTAACAACTTTCCCACTCAGACAAATTCTCCATCGCCCCGACACAGCTGGTCGTCTATTAAAATGGTCACTAGAGATTAGCCAATTCGGGGTAACTTATGCTCCTCGAACAACGATCAAAGGGCAAGCGTTGGCCGACTTTATAGTCGAACTAACCTTCCCACCAGATCCGACGAGAGGACTTGATCACCCCTGGCATTTTTACGTTGACGGATCTTCGACTAACGTAGCCTCGGGGGCGGGAGTGGTTCTAATCAGTCCAGGCAGACAAGTATTCACTTCGGCAATCAGATTTGGCTTTATGGCAACCAACAACGAAGCCGAGTATGAGGCTCTCATTGCTGGTCTCCATCTATCCCTTGCGGTGGGTGTCAGACGATTGCAAATATTCGGCGATTCACAATTGATTGTGAACCAAGTCCGAGGTGAATACGAGGCGAAGGATGGCCATATGATCGAATATCAACGGATTGTTGCTCACCTGATGTCCTTGTTAGATCAAGTATTCATTGAACAAATCCCAAGGACGAGCAACACTCAAGCAGATGCATTGGCCCGACTAGCAACAAGCGAAGGACCTGCAGAGTTGGCAGACATTATAATCACGAAAATGAATGACCCATCAACAACAAGTTATAATGTCAACCAATTAAGTGATCAAGCCAGTGAAGAAGAAGACTGGAGAACAAGTATAGTCAAATACTTGAAAAGTGGGGAAAAACCAAACAACTTTTTTGAAGCTGCCAAGCTAATAAAGCAAGCCGCCAGATATACTCTGGTAGGCGAGCAACTTTACAAAAGAGGAATATCACTCCCACTTCTCAAATGTTTGCCTAGGGGGCAAGGACGAGCAATACTCGAAGAAATACATGCCGGAGTATGTGGAAATCACACTGGGGGGCAAGCCTTGGCATACAAAACTATCAGACAAGGCTATTACTGGCCAACTTTACGCCAAGATGCAATAAAAAAAGCAAAGACTTGCCACCAATGCCAAATTTTTGCACCAAACATTCATACCCCGGCTCAACAGCTCGTATCGGTTTATAGCCCATGGCCTTTTGCTAGATGGGGAATGGACATTATTGGTCCCTTCCCAGCAGGAGTTGGAGGAGTTCGATTTGCCATTGTGGCAGTCGATTATTACACAAAATGGGCAGAAGCAGAGGCCATGTTGAAGATCACGCAACAGAAAATGATCAACTTCATTTGGAAGAACATTGTCTGTCGTTTTGGAATTCCGCAAACCATCGTGACAGACAATGGTCCGCA
Organism: Ballota nigra; assembly: GCA_947034835.1. Classification (NCBI taxonomy): domain Eukaryota; kingdom Viridiplantae; phylum Streptophyta; class Magnoliopsida; order Lamiales; family Lamiaceae; genus Ballota; species Ballota nigra. The sequence goes on along the minus strand of OX344727.1, from coordinate 88,095,521 downwards.
GTTTGATGGAAAAGAGTTGAGAGATTTCTGTACAAAATGGGGGATCAAGAAATATTACTCTACGCCCTATCATCCCCAGTCAAATGGACAAGTCGAAGCCGTAAACAAAATCATCAAGCATACGTTAAAAGTACGGCTGGCGGAAAGCAAAAACAGTTGGTCAACAGAGCTTCCGGAAGTCTTATGGGCATACAGAGTTTCTCCCAGGTCAAGCACCGGAGAAACACCCTTTGCAATGGCTTTCCGAACAGAAGCTGTGATACCAATTGAATTAAAGACCAACACAATCAGGACGACCAACTTTGATGAGCAGGCGAACAACTATGCTCTGGCTACTGAAATAGATTTGCTCGAGGAAAAAAGATTGAGTGCCGAGTTAAAAAATGCTACCTATAAGCAGCGAGCGGAACGCTACTATAATTCCCATGTTAAACTTAGGGAATTCAGAGTTGGAGATTTGGTTCTAAGAAAGTTGCTCGCCCAACCTCCAGGTGTATTGGGACCAACTTGGGAGGGCCCGTATCGTATAACGGAAAAATTCGTTAACGGTGTATACGATATCGAAGATATGGAAGGCAAGCCGGCCCAATACTCCTGGAACGCCATACTCTAAAGAAGTATTATCAATAAGGCGAACAAGTTCTTAGTTGGACGAACAACTGTCTTGGGGGGCAGAGGAACCATGTAAGGCATGCCAAAAAACTTGCCTAATTTTTTTTTTTGAAAATTTTGCCAAGTATAGAGTTTAATGTTGTTCGGCACATTGTATAGCTTGGTGCTGTTTTTGTATCTTGTTTTTAGATAAAGTTGCTCGGCAAAAATATTATAAGCGAGCATGTTTTAATTAGTGTTCAAAGTTGTTCGTCGATTTGTATATGTTAGTGACGAGCAGTCTTACAACACTTGTAATTTTTAATAAATGTAAATATAATAGTTGTTCGTCAAAGAGGAAAAGTCCAAAGCTCGAGGTACAAGTCCATTTAAAGGTTGTTCGTTTTACAAATGAACAGAACCTAAGGACCAAAGCCACTTAAAGGTTGTTCGTTTTTTAAAAAATGAACAGAACCTAAGGCTGAACCCTGATTCCACTAAAGGCAAAGTTCAATTCGAACAAAAGCCCAACACTATATGTTATAATTGCAAAGGCATTGACAAAAATGTAAAGGCAATTAACATGTAAAGAAAATGAGCGAACATAAGAAAGACATTCCATTAATCAAAAGGCATTAAGCCTCAAAAATAGTACAATGATCCTAGAAGTCAAGTACTACAAAAGGAACGAACAACTATACAAAAAAAAAGAAGTTAAAGTCCTAAAACTACTGCTGCTCGGTGGGAGGAGGATCTTGAAGTTGTTCGGCAGAAGGGTCGACAATCATGTCTCGAGCAAGGTCTTCAGCTGCCTTATCTTCCGCTTCTTTAGCAGTTTGCTCGTCAGCAGCGGCCGGCTCTCCCTCTTGCTCGTCTTCAATAGCATGGTGAGGAGGGTGGGTAACAGTAATGCTAGAGTCAAGCTTATCAATCTTGACCCCCAATCTAACCAGGTCCGCCAGCTGGATTTCAATGTTGTTCGGCGGAGGATATTGTTCGATGAACTCATTCAGGTCCTTGCTCATTTCTTCCACCAAGTCCTTATAATCATAAGCATCGGCTGAGTGGATGTTGTCCGCATAGGCGCAGATATATCCAAGGTTTGAGATGGGAGCTGTTCGAGCCTGAACTTCGGCTTCGAGTTGCTCGCTTGTATAAAGGTTGGCTTCCGCCTCCCGAAGACGAGCAATTTCAGCTTTCAGCTCGGCGTTCTCTTGATCAGCCGCAGATAACTTTTTCTCCCCCTCGTCGAGCAGGACCTCTTTGTCCTTGAGCAGGGCCTCCTTGTCCTTCAGCTCTTTGGACAGGCCTTGAATTTCTTCAAGGCGCTTGTGCTCAGCGTCAATGTAGACATTGATATGATTGTTGAGGCGAGCAATTTTAGCCTCGTATTGGCCGACCAGGCCATCTTTCTCTTCCGTAAGCTGCCGAGCAGTACTCGCATAATGACGAGCAGACTCTTCTTGCTCGGCAACTTGGGTAATTGCCCTTTGGGCTGTGACGAGGCCATTGGCGATGAGCATCATTGAGAGGTGGAGATTGTCCACTAGCCCCTGTTGAAGAATGGCTTTGTCCAAGGGACGCGTCCAGGCTCGGGCGACCAACTCCGTCGCCTTGCGAACATGTTCGCCAGGAATCTCTCTTATGTTAACGGGAGTCTTCGAGCAAGCGAACTGATGTACAACACTTGCTCGACCGGGATAATCGTCAGCACGATATCTGCGAACAGGAAAGAAAATGATACTTAGAAGAATAATAAAAGATGATGATGGAACTTGCTCGGCAGAAGCTAATATGGACTTACTCCTTGAATTTTCGGTCATCCCAACCCAGATGGGTGAGATCCTCGGGGCCGCGGCCAGAAGTTGAATCTTTGCTCGCTTTGCCTGTTCTTTCCACAGGCTCATTAGAGCGACGAACAGCATCCCCCTCTGGACGAGGACGACTGTGGCCTACTTTCTCCTTCCCCTTACCAGCAATGGGGACATCATGGGCCAACGGAGTTCCATCCGCTTTCTTTAAGCGTTTCCCCGTACGGGGGGGAGAAATTGGAGAAGACGGTTGGGCAGGAACAGGAGGAGCAGCTGGTCGCGGGACCTTGGCCCCCTCGGTTTTGTTCGTCATCGCCAGAATTTTGGTAGGCGGATCACCCCTCCTTTTCCGTCCCTTTGGAGGCGCCATCTCAAAAACTCTATGTTCGAGGAGAGCAAAACAAGGTGGAACAGCAACAGTGACTTGCTCGGCTAAAAAAAATGAAAAAAATGAGTTAGACGAGCAAGTTATAGAAGTCAAATGACGAGCAAAGTTGGTTTTTGGAGTTAGAAATTTTTGATATACCAGGGGGAACTTCAATCTGTGCTTCCAAGTGATGGGGATAAGTAAGCAAACGAGCAGCTTTTTGACGCTTCTCGTCGCTTAGGTATTGGATGGTCCTGTCCGCTCTGTTGCGTAAGCCGACCAAACAAGAGGTGAACAGGAACTCGTCCCCGATCTCTTCTCCTTCCGAGTTCCACTTGAGCAATCGAGGACCTGCGAGCAAACAATAAAAGTTAAATTAGAACAACACATTTCGAAGGCGAGCAAAGATAAACTTACGCTTAATTATTCCGTAAGCTGCGGGAGAGTTTATTCGCCCAATGCCACCGTGTGGACCAGAAGATGCTCGCCAATCACCCCCTATGAAGAAAAAGTGTTGTTTCCAATCTCTGATCTTGTTCGGCACCCCTTCTACCATCTTAAGTCCGGTCCTGGCCTTGAGGTAGTAGTAGCCTTCTTCGCCAATGGGACATCTGGTGATCGTCATGAGATAGTTGATTTCCTCCGCAGTAAGACGATCAACGTATCCCTCTAGGGCAAATAAACCCATGGCGCCGAGCAAATTCATCCACCCTATTGGTGTGATCTGTGTAATGGCAAGATTGGTCGCCTCGAGAAAGCGACCAACAACAGGAGGTAGTGGCAGCTTTAGACCAGCGATCAGGGTGTCAATGTTGATCGCGGTGCATCCGGGAGGTGGGCGATCAGCTCTCTCTTTCTTCCGGGGAGCCCACATGTGAATATCATAGGGGATCTTGTAGGTCTCCCGGATTGAGTCCAACTCATCCTCGCGAACAACGCTCTTGATCTTGCTCGCCTGAAAGTCAGTTTTTATTAAGTCCATTATTTGTCTTTGTGGGCGAGCAAAACTGTTCGCATGCTCCTCGACGTATGCTCGCCATTCAAAAGGCCGAGCAACTCCAGTTGGGATCTCATTTTCCGTCATTCTTGGTGATGGAAACCCTATTCCTTCTAGAAATTCGCGAGTCAACTCGTCAAATAAGGGTTCTTCTGATTCAGCACTGGATGAAGAATCGTTCTCCAAATCTCTGCTCGCCGCGACCACAATTTCTCTCCCAGATGGGCGGGCACCAGTATCCTCAACTAACGAACCACCGGGTCAACGTGAGGATCTGACGCCGAGGAAATCTCGAAGGGAGGTTGATCGACGGGGGCCACGATTGGGAAAAGTGGATCAAGAGTTTCTTCAGATTTGTTACTCGAATGCGAAGACATGGAAGGAGAAAGGAGAAGAAGAACCAGACGGTGGCATTTCGTCGGAGAAGACGGCGGAGCAAAGCCTCACACGGCGGCGATGGAGGTTTTTGAAGAAAAACAAAAGAGATGAAGTGAAGAAAGAAAGTAACTACCTTGTCTTGAAATTGGAAGCCAAATGCAAGGGGAACGGACGCCGGAATGCTTGAAATCGCCGGAGAAGGAAGAATCGCCGGAGTACTGTAGCAAGAGATGAAAAAGTGGGAAAATTTTATTTTTCCCCTTCAATTTATACCCCAAGCAAAAAACGGGGTACAAGACGTAATTTCCAGCAAAATGTGGGCCAAATTGAAGAAAAACGGGGTCAGATCCGAGCAAAATTGAAAATTAAAGGGCCTAGTTGCAAATATAGGGGCGCGTCGCCTCGGGGCTGCTCGCGCGTGGGCGGCGCACAATCATGCCGCCCACGTCATCCTCGTACATCCCCCAGATCTTGGGAAGACGAAACGGCGAATTCAGAGTTGATCGCCTATTTCAATGATGATCGTCCAAATCGTCACCAGAATAATATCCTAACTACAGTTGCTCGCCACAAAGTTGCTCGTCTATGACAACATGTAGTCGGGATAGGGGGCAATTGTTGATAGGCGAACATAAATTAATAAATGGCGAACAAGAATTAAAGCCTTATCAAGGATTATGAAGAGCCAACCTTAAATTAAGGATGATCAACAAAGAAAATCAAGTCGGGTGCATAAACCAATCTGGGGAGTACATAAACTGACGAACAACTATTCGGCGAACAAGATATTGGCAAACAGGTTTGAAGGCCCAAGACCAGAGATGAACATTCTGCTAAGTCACTGATGACGAGCAACATTGATAAAAGGTGGTGAATCTACCAGCCTAAGAGGTGTATGCCGACGAACAAAGGACCAAGATCCCAAAGCCAATCTGTGCAAGACACAAAGATGAACAACTCCTGAGCCATACACCCAAACGGCGAACAACTTCTATGAAAGAACTATTCTGGATCGATTTAAACCGACATGGACGAACAACAATGAAGTCCGAGATAAGACCAAAGAAGACTTTGTAACTAAGATTCAGCTTAGATAAGGTTAAACTAGAGTCAAAGGACACATGTCAAGCATGCAGGCTAGGGAGACCAAGAGTCAGGGGCACCTCATGATTGCTAGTCTCTATAAATAGTTGTTCTCCAGCTATGAAATACAAGTTCAAATTCATAAACACTCCCAAAACACACACTAACACACCTAAACGTGCACACATACGAAATTATTTCGATTTCGACTTTCGTATATCCGATTTCATAACCCGAACCTCGATTTATCATTTACGGTGGTAATCAATCACACGTAATTGATTGATGATCTTTAAACCGAAATTAAACAGTCACTAATCCACTCGATAATTATTGATCACCAACAGAACCATGAGCTAATTCTCTTTGCTTTGAGTGTTGAATCAATGTATGAAATTAGTGTGTTGATGGATTTATAGCTTTGATTATGTCTATTTCTTGATGTAATTGTTTCTATTGATGGGCTTTGTATGTCTCGATTAATTAGTTGATTTTATTAGCTTAGGTATTTAATTTTGTGTATTGCAACGAGAGTTGGGTATGCATGATTGGTATTTAGGTGAAAGTTTTGACTAATTAATTTGAGTTAAATAGTAATCGGTTGCCCGAGAGGGGGTCGGTTGCTAGATCCCCCATCATTAGACATTAGGTATCTTAATTTGAATATTCGGGTACTTAGTGAAGGGGGAATTCTAGAGATGCATCGCGTGTTTTTAGATATTCACAATCTTAGGAGCTTATGGGGCATAATTAGGAGTTGCTAGTTAGTCCACGTTGTTCACCTAGGCCTCAAAAGGGATTGGTCAACACACTTTTGTGATCGCTCTTAGCAAACATCTAGAAAAAGGCAATGATAGGTTGTGAATTTGTCTAACACACTAGTGGATTACATTGTGAAGACACTCGAAGCATTTTTCTCTCTTGCACTTTCTTAATTGAAAGTTAGTTTAATTGTTTAATTGCTTTCTAGATTTAATTTTCGTTTAGTTTAATTTTTCATATGCCTACTTTCTCGTCACTATAGTACCATGCCAACGCACAACTTTGGGGATCCACTGCATTCCTAAATCCTTTGGGTTCGATAACTACTTGGTCCTAGTCTACTTCACTACTACGACGATCCCGTACTCTTGCGGGGGAGTAGGAAAATATTTTTCGAAAAACTCCGACCAAGTCATTGAGGACCTCGAGAAGGATTCTCGTCAGCATGCGGCCACCGTCAGCCGTATCGCCAAGGAACGGGATGATGCTAAGGCGGAGGCGAAGAGGATTGTCGCCGACCTCGAGAATAAAGCCAAAGCTCATCAAGTTAGCGAGCAACGTGCCTTGGACCTGCACGTCAAAGTCTCCGAAGAACTGAAGGTTAAAACGGCCGAAGTCGAGCAAATGCGAGCAGATCTTGCTCGCGCTCAGCAGCTTCACGACCGAGGCGACGGCCAAAATTGCGGACCTTGAATCTCAGCTCGCCAACTCCATTACCCAAGAGGAACTTATTCCTAAGATGGAGGTGAGCTCAATTCTGGGTTACGTGACAGGCTATGCTGAGAGCATTCGAATTGCTCACGAATTCAAAGCTTCCAGAGTCGTTGAGGAGATCGGCAAGGAGCTGTGCAACTTCGTCGAATCAAACCCTCCAGCCCCGGGCACAACTCTCCAAATTGGCGACCTGCCTGACTATGGAGTCAAGCTCGACTTCATCGGCCCTGAAATAATTATCACAAGTCCTCCCGAGGACGAGGAAGAAGAAGAGGGCGATGCTGCCGAGGGCGAGTAAATCCTTTCCTGTCGATCAAAGTGAGAGAGCTCTAAAAGAGCGTGCTGACGCTGAGGGGCTAATTGCCGAGCTAACCTAAGTGGTCCCAGTTGACCCTGCCCTCGAAGGCTCTCCTCTAGAAGATCACAAAGATGATAATATCTCTCCACCTGCCGGGCAAGGATCTTAGCGGACAGGATTAGCTAGGGACTTGTACTCTTTTTTTTTTGTTCGTCTTCTTTGTAATTTTCTTGGGCGATCAAGCCTTATCTTTAATGGAACTATTTTGCTCAATTGCTCGTCTTTTTGTCTTACATTAATTGTTCTTTGCATCTTTATCTATGCTTCAACAATCTTAATGTAGTTGGGCCTTGTTCCTTAAGAACTTTTTGGCCTTAGGATTTGATGGGCTTTTGGCCTTAGGCTATGTCCATTTAAAAACGAACAGCCTTTAATGGGCTTGGTTGTATAATCAACTTGCGCCTTGAGCTCACATTTCTGTTTTGAACGAACAACTTAATATTGAACAAATATTAAAAATTACAAGTATCAAACGCGACCAAGAATGTAATCCTGCACTAGCTAGGTTGGATTTGCTCGACAAAAACAATGTTAAGCTTCCAACCATTAAAAAACATAATTTACATCAGGAGTCAAAGTTGCTTGACTACTATACAATTTGTCAATGCATCTTTAAACTTTCAAGAGGAAATAAAACCATATAGGATACCGGCATTCTAGCACGCGACCAGACTTGACCCAATTCAACTTTGTTCGACCATTTATACTTGGTGAAAATTTCAAAAAATTAGGCAAGTTTTTGGATCCATCTTGTATCTCTGCCATTCCAGTTCGCCCAATAGACTTAGTAGCTCGCCTGGCTCATTTTCACTCTTTCATGAGGCAAAACTGGTCGCCTACTGAAAGTATTTTCTTAGGTTAGCTGCATTCCAGGAATATTGGGCCGAGTTGCCATCTAAGTCTTCTATGTCGTACGCTCCATTGGGTAACCTGTCTGTTACCCTGTATGGGCCCTCCCAAGTCGGGCCAAATATGCCTGGAGGTGGGGCAAGTTTTTTCCTTAGAACAAGGTCACCAACTTCGAACTTTCTTATCTTGACTTGGGAATTATAATAACGCTCTGCTCTTTGCTTGTACGTAGCATTCTTTAGCTCAGCATGTAGTCTCCTTTCTTCGAGTAAATCTGTTTCTGTGGCCAAAGCAGGATGATTTGCTTGTTCATCAAAGCTGGTCGTCCTGACTGTGTTGGTCTTTAATTCAATTGGTATCACCGCCTCTATTCCGAAGGCCATTGCAAAAGGTGTTTCTCCGGTGCTTGACCTGGGAGAAACCCTATATGCCCACAGGACTTCCGGGAGTTTTTCTGACCAGCTACTTTTGCTTTCTGCCAGGCGTATTTTCAATGTATGCTTGATGATCTTATTTACAGCTTCAACTTGCCCGTTTGACTGGGGATGATAGGGAGTCGGATAGTGTTTCCTGATCCCCCACTTTGTACAGAAGTCTCTCAACTCCTTTCCGTCAAACTGCGGGCCATTATCTGTCACAAATGTTCGTGGAATTCCAAAGCGACAGATGATGTTCTGCCATATGAAGTTGATCATGTTCTGCTGTGTAATCTTTACCATGGCCTTCGCTTTCTGCCCACTTTGTATAATAATCGACTACTATGACGACAAATCGAATATTTCCCACTCCTGCCGGGAAAGGACCAATAATGTCAATTCCCCATCTTGCAAATGGCCATGGACTGTAAACCGATACAAGCTCCTGGGCCGGGGCATGAATACTTGGAGCAAAAACCTCACACTGGCGGCAAGCCTTGGCTAACTGGATTGCATCTTTTCGTAAGGTTGGCCAATAATAACCTTGTCTTATAGTTTTGTAGGCCAAAGCTTGCCCCCAAGTGTGATTTCCACAAACTCCAGAATGTATATCCTCCAGGACTGTCCTTCCTTGCCCCCTAGACAAACACTTGAGTAGCGGGAGTGAAAAGCCTCTTTTGTAAAGCTGTTCATCTACCAGAGTATATCTGGTTGCCTGTTTCTTGATTCTTTCAGCCTCAAATGAGTTGCTTGGCAACTCCCCGTCTTTCAAGTATTTGGCTATAGGAATTCTCCAATCATTGTCGTTGTTATGTTCGACTACTTGGTTTACTTCGTAGTCCATTGTTGATGGTTGGACTTTTCTGGTAATGACAATATCCGTCAGATCTGCTGGCCCATCGCTTGTTGCTAACCTTGCTAGGGCGTCAGCTTGTGTGTTTCTCGTTCGTGGTATCTGCTGGATAAATACTTGGTCTAACAGAGATACCAAGTGAGCAACTATTCGTTGATACTCGATCATTTGCTCGTCTCTGGCCTCATATTCACCTCGTACTTGGCTTACAATGAGTTGGGAGTCTCCAAAAATCTGGAGTTGTCTTACTCCAACAGCTAGTGACAAGTGAAGACCTGCAATGAGGGCTTCATACTCAGCTTCATTGTTGGTGGCCATGAATTCAAATCTGACTGCTGAAGTGAATACTTGCCGGTCGGGACTGATGAGCACTATTCCTGCCCCCGAGGCCAGATTTGTTGACGAACCATCCACATAAAGATGCCATGGGTGATCCAGCCTTCTCGTTGGATTTTGAGGGAAGGTTAGTTCAACTATAAAGTCGGCCAACACTTGTCCCTTAATCGCGGTTCGAGGTGCATATGTCACCCCAAACTGGCTTATTTCTATTGACCACTTCAAAAGACGGCCAGCGGTGTCGGGTCGATGTAGTATTTGTTTGAGTGGGAAAGTTGTCAATACTTCGACTTGATGATCGAAAAAGTATGGTCTTAACTTCCTGACACTCATGACAAGAGCATATGCCAGCTTTTCAGTTGGTGAGTACTTCACCTCAGCATCATGCAGAGCCTGGCTGACATAGTAGATTGGCAGGTGAAACTTGCCATCCGCCCGAACTAACACCGAACTTATGGCCGTGTCAGACGCTGCCAGGTATAGATATAACTTTTCACCGGGAATTGGTTTTGACAGAATTTTTACATCTCCCAGATATTCTTTCAATTGATCAAAGGCTTTCTGGCAGCTTTCCGTCCAGGCAAAGTTGCCCTTTTTTATGGCCTCAAAAAATGGGCGGCACTTGTCTCCTGATCGTGATATGAACCTGTTTAAAGCGGCTAGGCAACCGGTCAACCTTTGCACTTCTTTAACAGAACATGGTGGCTCCATATCGACGATCGCCTTCACTTTTGCAGGATTAGCTCCGATTCTGCATTTGCTAACCAGATGGCCCAAGAACTTCCCGGAATGTACTCCAAAACTACTTTTCTTTGGATTTAACTTAATATTGTATCTTCGGAGTATGTTGAACACCTGGGAAAGATGATGGAGATGATCTTCTTTATGTGTACTTTTGACGACTATGTCGTCGACATACACTTCCACCGTTTAGGTTGCCCCAACATTGATTAGACCAAACGACATCCTCTTCCAGCACAACAAATTTTTGTTAGTATAAAAGGCCATATTTTCTTGGTCATCTGGGTGCATTGGAATCTGGTGGTATCCTGCGAAGGCATCCATGAATGTGAACATTTCGTGACCGGCAGTACTGTCCACCAGTTGATCGATGTGCGGGAGCGGAAAGTTATCCTTCGGGCATGCTGCATTAAGATCTGTAAAATCTATGCATAGCCTCCAGGTTCTGTTCGGCTTTCGTACCAGGACAGGATTTGCAACCCATTGTGGACATAACACTTGTTTAATTAAATCGTTGTCCAGCAACTTTGTGACTTCTTCGTTTAGAGCTTGATACTTGTCTGGTCCATATTTTCGCCGTTTCTGGTGGACAGGTTTTCGGACTGGGTTGATATTCAACCTGTGACAAGCATCCTTCAGATCGATTCCCACCATATCAACATGGGACCATGCGAAGACGTCTAAGTTAGCCTTCAGAAAGTCCGTCATGCGAGTTCTGTAAGACTCGGGGAGTTCAGACCCGATGTAAAGTTCAAGACCATCACGTTCAGGATCAATCTTGATGTCCTCCAATTCTTCAACCGGAGTTGCCCGTCGTTTTTGCCCCTTCCATCGAGGGTCAACTATTGGTCCTTCTGGACTTAGTTCATCTTCGATGTCCATGGGTTCGGCATCCAACCGGGGGTCAAAATCTTCAACTAGCTCCGGGCAGGGTTTGGTCGCCACAGCTGGGCCCTTATGGATGTCATTCGGACATGCTCTGTTAACCATAGGTGGCAATATTGCATCTGGCAAGGTTTGTTCGCCACCTTGCAGCATCTGCTCGCCCACGGGCGAGGGCTGATCGTCTTCGTCCATCTTATCATTTTGAGCTCCGAGAATGTCCTCCAAGATTGAGGGTTCATTTTCAAGTTGGCTGGTCGATGCTTCCATCATAGATACTTGTCCCTGTCTTGACTGAATTTGCAGAAGACATTCTTGAGCTTTTCTCTGGTCTCCCTTTACTGTGCCAACTCCACTTGTTGTTGGGTACTTTATGCAATAATGGTAAGTAGAACATGCGGCCCTGAATTCATTTAAGAAAGGTCGGCCCAAGAATCCGTTGTATGTTGACTCTTGATCAACGACCAAGAAATCCACCATTCTTGCGATATTTTTCTCAGGCTCTTTGACCGTCACAAGTTGCATAGCAAAAGTTACTATTCCCATCGGGATCGTCACAGCATTTCCGAACCCCAGAATACGGTGATTTGTGTCTCTGATGTAGCCTGCATAATCTCCCATTTGGTCAAGCGTCTTTTTGAAAAAGACATTAGTGTAGGCTCCTGTATCCACCAGCAATCTATGCACCCTGGTTTCCATAATCTTGGCACATATCACAAGTGAATCGTTGTGAGGGGTCAGTACTCCTTCCAAATCTCTGTCGGTAAAAGTTAATTCCGACGCTTGCATGGTAGGTGGAATAATCCCCATTTCTTGCACATAACCAATCGTTCGTAATTCTGCCTTTCTTTTTCGATTAGAAATTGGTGGTCGCCCACCAGAATAACCACCTAAGGGCCCTGCAGGTTCTATCATCTGGATATCCGGAACTGGTCCTCCGGCTGGCGCCTGAGCTGGTCGCCCAGCTCGATTCCGATGAGGTGCCTGTTCCCAGTCTTCTTCATCAGAATCTTCGTCTCTGTTTCTTTTGTCGGGCTATCTTTTTACGAATTCGGATAGCTTTCCCTCTTCGTAAAAATGCCACAACTGCTTCAGCAAGTCACGACATTCGCTTGTAAAGTGTCCCACGCTCTGGTGGTAGGCACAATATTTATTCTGGTTCAGCTTGCTTGTATCTTGACGTATTTTACGGAGAGGTGTGAGCAATTCTTTGTCTCGAACGTTATTGTAAACCGTATCGATTGATACGGTAAGAATGTGGTTTAGTTTGTCCTTCAACTCCGTTCCTTCAGTAAACGCTTTCATGTTTTTGGAAGCTCGATAACTAGTTCCAGGCTTCTTCGCACCTTCTTTCTGCTCTCCTTTGTCTCCCATGTCCTTTTGCAGGGCTTCATGCATGGAGACAAAGATGCCCGCCCGATCCCGAAATTTGGCATAAGTCTTTGGGCACCTAAGGTGTACATCTTTCCAGAGTTCAGTGCCCTTTTTAGCCCAGCTAGGACGGCCACAGTCTTGGTGTCTTCACTGACAGACTCCCCTTCTAACAGGACCTTGTTGAATCTTTCCAGGTACGATCGGTCCAACTCGTCGTCAGTTTGTTTCAAGTCGGATAACCGATGTCTCTGGGATAGATAAGACCCGACCGTAGAGAAATGGGACAAGAATTCTTTGCCCAGCTGGGCAAACGAATGAATCGAAGCCGACGGTAGGGCTGAAAACCATTTATGGACACGATCCCCCAGAGTCAAAGGAAAGTTGCGACATTGTGTTGCGTCACTTGCCCCCATTGACACCATATAATTAGTATACTTCATCAGATGCACCCGGGGGTCCGCCGTGCCCTCATACTGGATACTTGCCGGAAACTGAATCTTTTGCTGAATCGGGACCTTCAGAATCACCACAGATAGAGGTGAGACTGGTAGAGTTGTGTTCCCGTATCCTCTTTGTTGATCTAGCTGGCCCTGGATCCTCTCTATGGCCTTTCTCATGGAGGCGAGCTCTTCCAAGGATCCCCCCTGACTCTGAGGCTGTCCGGCGAGCAGAGGCGCACAACCGTCTGTTCGCTCCAGTCCCTCATTGGGAGCGGGAACCCCCTGAATTGGCCTCCTAGGATTGGGCTCTGCGTTTGGGCCAAGACGACCAAAAGCGGACCTAGTCAGCCTGTCATGGACTGATTAGCGAGCTGGTACTACAGCTGGGCGAGCTGCCCCTGCAGTGGGATGGACTTCCATGATTCCCCGGCCACGACGCCCAATCTTTCAAGAGCACTTTGGCGTGTGCCCTGACTCCCTGCCATAGCCGGATTCTGAGTCGAACCTCCCTGACTGGCGGCCTCGACGTGCAATTTTTCTTTGCCTTTGGCCTTACGAGCTTGGGCGCTATCAGCCTCATTTAAATGGTCCTCCCTAGCCTTTTCATGTTCACGAGTCTTTGTGGGGCTACACCTTGCTCGCACATATGAAGGGTCAGGTTGGGCTTGCTGCCTTTGTAAAGCCTGGAGCATGGCAATTGTGCGCTCTAACTCGCCAGGGTTACGAGCAATGGCGTCCAACTCCTGCGGTATTAACTGACGAGCAACATTAATTTGAATCTCCTGGTCATTTATGCTCGCCCTTGCTCGCCTTCCAGCCTGGGACATCCAGGAGTGTGAATCCCTGGTTATATGTTGTGAACGTTGTGTCTCTCGTGATTGAGGCATGTTCACAGAAGGTATCAAGTGTTGTTCTTGATGTTCTTGATTTTTTCTTCAGAAGTTCAAATCTTGTTCTTTAATCTTGGGGTAATCTTCCCGTATTCAACGATTCAGAGGTTCGAACCCTCCTTCTAGCCCCAATTTGTTGACGATTAGTTCTAATCTTGAAGATTAATGGCTGTTTTTGGTGGTTAATCGATCATCAAACAATTACGTGTGATTGATCACTAACGTAATTAGTGAATACGACTTTTCGGGTTTAGACGGGTTAGAATCGTTTGAAAGCTTACGTGTTTAAGTTTGATTGTAAGTTAATCGAGCTGCTTTAGATTCGTAATCGAAGTTTGGACGTGTATAATAATTTGTGCTTGCTTTATCAGCTGAAAAAATCTAAGTATTTATAGACAATTGCCTAGCAGGAGGTGTCGTGACTTTTGGCCTACCAGGCCTGCATGCACGACACCTGACCTTTCACTAAGTTGACCTTATCTAGACTAAATTCTATCCTTATCTTGTTAGACTTGCTCACAGTCAAGAGCTGCTCGTCATATTGGACTTGTCCTGGAGGAATCTTTAGTCTGATTTTGTTGGTCTCTTGTCTTATTTACTCTTTTGGTATTATGGTTGGATCTGGTCGGCGAGATGCTAATTGAGCTCATCGGTAGCTTTTATTATGATTTTGTTCGTCTATATGTCTTGATCGCATGCAGGTTCTGCTCGCCAGATATCTTGGGTGAATCATGAGTTAATTCCACTTTAATCCTTAAGTGATTTGCGCTAATCCTGGTCGGCCAAATGTTGTTTCCGCTCGCCTATCAACAACCAACAAGTGGTATCAAAGCAGTGTGTCCAAGACCACTGCTTTGAAAAGCTTTTGGTGGTCACCGGGCAGATCCATTGCTCTTTGTTATTTTTGCTAAATTCTTTTTAAAAATTCTTGAAAATGTCTTCAAAATCTTCTTACAAGAGCCGTAAGTTGCCTGGATTCTCCTTTGAGGATTATAGCCACTGGAGCTTCATGATGAGTAATCATCTTGGAGCTATCAATCACCGCATGTTAGATGTGGTAGAGAGTGACCCAATTCAATTTTACTGGACTTCCATTGATGATGGTAGGTCTGAGTGCAGAGAAGAAACCAACGAATCTGTTGAGGAAAGGACAGGAGAAAGAGTTGCAAGGTACAAGATTCTCAAGAAAAAAGATGAGCTCAATAATGATGAGAGAAAGTTGTATAATCTGGACCAGGTGGCAATGACAGAAATCATCAATACTCTCACCAAGGAAGTGATAGAAAAGGTCAGAACCTGTGTCACTACTAAGGAGATGTGGGACAAGTTGGCTCTGCTCTGCGAGGGAACAGAGAAGATAAAAGATAACAAGCTCCAGGCGGTCCAACACTCATTTGATACATTTAAGATGAAACCAGATGAGACAATTGACCAGCTGAACATGCGTCTCACTAACCTCCTTAACAAGGCTAGTGCCTTAGGTATGACCTATTCTGAAAAAGAAATAAACTGTAAAAATTTAAGATCACTAACCAGCATGTGGAGGATAAAAGTCATTGTGATAAAGGACAACAAGGATCTCAACACTCTGAATCATCATCTTCTGTTGTCTGATCTAAAGGCATATGAGTATGATCTACAAGAGGAAGATCAAACAGAAGAGGTTTCCTCTTCTCGTCAGAAATGAGTTGCTTTCTCCTCAGCTATCAAGATTGATGAAAAGCCAAAGGAGTCTACTGCAGATGACATGAGTCTCAAGGAGCAGGTAGCACTTCTAACCCGTAAACTTGATAAAATGAGTTCTAAGTATGGTAGGTACATAAAGCACTGGAAGGAATCTACCAGAGACAGGAAGAGTTCCTTCAAGCCTGCAGATAAGGAAAAGACATCTGGAGACTCAAGGGAGACCAGATTCAGAACACCAGAGAGGAGGATAGATGGTAGCTCTGGCAGACCAGACTATCAGAGGAGAGAGAGTAGTCCAGCCAGATCAGAATACAACCAGAGGAGGAGAGATCCAAGCCCCAGTCCCAGAGGAGACAACACATGTTACACTTACAACAAGCCAGACCACTACAACTATGATTGTCCTCAACTTACTCCTAGGGAAAGAGACGAGAAAAGACTCAAGAGAGATAGGAGATATGTAGACAAGCGAGCATTGCTGGCAGAAACAGAGGAGGAGGATACCAGTTCCAGTTCCAGTTCTTCTTCTTCTTCTTCTTCTTCTTCTTCTTCTTCTTCTTCTTCTTCTTCTTCTTCTTCTTCTTCTTCTTCTTCTTCTTCTTCTTCTTCTTCTTCTTCTTCTTCTTCTTCTTCTTCTTCTTCTTCTTCTTCTTCTTCTTCTTCTTCTTCTTCTTCTTCTTCTTCTTCTTCTTCTTCTTCTTCTTCTTCTTCTTCTTCTTCTTCTTCTTCTTCTTCTTCTTCTTCTTCTTCTTCTTCTGATTTTGGATCTGATGATGATGTATGTCTCATGGCAGACATCACTGAGGTACAACAAACGACCTTATGCTTATCAAATTCCAAATATACTGAATCCTCTCATTCATCTGGTAACTCCAGAGAGTCTGATATGCAACAAATACTATCAGATCTCCAAAATTGTGTTCAATTATGTCAAAAACTTGAGAAATAGAATGGTAGGCTCAGAGCTGAAGTTCAATCCTTATCTCATGAGCAAAAATCCACCAGAGAACTCATGAAAGATCATTCCAAAGAAGTCTCTGAACTTCAGGATAAGATCACAGAAAGAGATACTCTGGTAGATCAACTCATGAAAGAAAAGAACTCTCAGGAAGATGAGTTCAATGAACTTAGAGCCAAATACCAGACTCTTATCAAGGGAAAACAGATTGAGAAAACTATTGAGGAGATATCTATGCCCAGAGAAGCTCCAAAGATACCAACTGTTGTATCTATTATATCAGAGTCTTCTCAGCGCATAAATGATAAGAGTGGTTTAGGATATTCTGGAATTACTACCAGATCTCATAAATATCATTATAACAAAGACAAGTCTATAAGAGCTGGTGAATGTTAGAAATCTGGGATGAAAACCCTAATGGTAATGGTTACAGAGTAGTTCACAATCCTAAACGGAACTACTCTGGTGATCATGTAGAATATAGTCCAGAAGAGCTAACTGAACTGGAAGAGAAAATCTTAGAGACTAAATGTCAAAATGGGGAACCAATGACAATTGATGGTTCTGTTCACCTAAAACCTCAAAGAGTAAGACCTAATCAGATGAGATGGCCTCGGAGGAATCCTCAAAGAGTTGAACCTAAGCAGGTTAGGGGATCTCAGATGAGACACTCAAGAAGGGGGAATCTCAACCAGAATAGGAATACTCAGAGAAGGAATTATGGACAACAGAACTATCATCAGAACCAGGGACCCCAGAGACGGTTTTCTCAGATGAGTCAATCCCAGGACAGATACACTCAGAGGAACTATAATCACCAAAACAGGTCTAGTTTTCATCAGAACCAGAGACCCATCTATAGAAAACCAACTGATCTGGGTAGTTATGACACCAGAGATGGTTCTTCTAGGATGTACCCTTACAACCAGACCTTTAAGACCATGTCTTTGAAGCAGGCCATTCTAAGGGCCAGATTTGAGGTAAGATACACCAAACCTGTGTATAGGAAAGGTGTTCTTATCAGACCAGTATCTCAATATGTAATTGTCAGAGGACATGTATTGGTAGATAGATTTGGAAGGAAGATAAGATCTCCTCATCCAGCAAGGGACGATCTTTATCTTTGGATTCCTACAAAACCTGTAACTAACCAATCAGGACCCAACTCTAGTAGGGGACCTAATTGATTTCTCTGCAGGAGGATAAGAGCCCATTGGAGAAAGGACTTTCAAGCAACCATGTCTGGTACATTGATAGTGGATGTTCCAAACACATGACATTTGAGAAATATCATCTCCAGGATTTCAAGCCACTGAATGGGCCAAGAGTGATATTTGGTGACAACAATTATGGAGTCACCAGAGGCGTTGGAAAGTTGATTATAAATGATGTATCTATAGATGAAGTCTACCACGTTGAAGGACTCGAGCATAATCTGCTTTCAGTATCCCAATTTTGTGACAAGGGATACTTAGTGAAGTTTTCTAGTGCTTCATGCACTATTTTTTTCTTCTGATTATAATGACATCTTACTTATAGGCTTGAGGAAGGGTAACATTTATCTTGCAGATTTTAACAGTTGTCCAAGAAACACTTGTCTGGTTGCAAAGAGATCTGCAGAGAACAGTTGGCTTTGGCACAAGAGATCGAGTCATCTGAACTTCAAAACACTGAACAAGATTGCCAGAAAAGGTCTAGTTCGAGGTCTTCCTAATGAAGTGTTCAAGAAGGATCAGGTTTGTGATTCATGCCAGAAGGGTAAACAACCCAAGACTTCCTTTAAGGATGTCCAGAGCACAACCACAACCAGAGTACTTCAACTACTTCACATGGACCTGTTTGGACCTGATTCTCCTCTTAGTTTCAGTAGAAGGAAGTACACCTTGGTGATAATGGATGACTTTTCAAGATACACTTGGGTAGTGTTCTTGTTTAAGAAAAATGAAACTATCACTAAGCTGCCAGAGTTCTTCAAGCAGATTCAGAATGAGCAGAACCAGAGCATAGTGAGGATCAGAAGTGACAAAGGGACATAGTTTTTGAATTCACACATTGCAGAGTATTGCAAAGACCATGGGATTTTTCATGAGGCATCTGCTGTTAGAACACCCCAACAGAATGGAGTAGCAAAAAGGAGGAACAGAACCCTTAAGGAAGCTGCAAGGACTCTTTTAGCAGAATACAACACACCACAAAGATTTTGGACAGAAGCTATCAACACAGCCTGTTACACTCAGAATAGATGCCTCATTGCCCAGAGACATAGTAAGACTCCATATGAGGTTAGATATACCAGAGAAGTTACATCTCCAGATGAGGTATGTATCAGACGAGGTACAAAGTCCGAGTCTAGAGATATCCGGAGTTAAACTCTGACCAGAACCAGATGCGCTACATCAGATGGGATGTAACACCAGACTAATCGAGGTATCATCTGGTTACAATATCAAATGACAGGTATGTATTTACTTATCTGTCTCTGATCATTGGGACACACTTTTCAAATTACTAAATACACCCAAAACGTTTCATATTCAGAGTGTATTTAAGACTAGGGTAGAGGGCCTAGGCAATCATTTTGCTTTTTCTCTTGACTGCCACAAAACTCCCTCGAACCCAGTCCCAATGGCCATGCCACACACACAATTAAATCTGTAACTTGCTTAATTCAATCCTGGACGTCAGATTTAATTAAAGTGTAATATGTCAATCAATTGACAAATTGATTTTATCCACCAAAATTTAATTCTAATTTTACACGCGTTCACACTTCATTTAATTTCAAACCCAAACGTGTATTCCTTTATAAAGTCAACATTTTCATCTCACTTCAAACTTTTCAAAACCTAACCACTATCTGCACAAAAGTTATATCTCTCTTTCTTCTCTAACCTTTCAGATATGGCTCACAAGTGTAACTTCAACCATGAGTATGTTTGCAAGAAACTCAAGACTGAGATAGTGGTTGATTTTTATACCACTAAAAATCTGGCGGCGTTGGCCATTCTGGAGTTGTTGCAGAAATCCGGCGTCGAGAAGTTGATTTCATCCATTCCCAAGGAATTTCGCACTCTAGATGGGTATGCTGCTCAATTATTGGTACGGATAAAGATCCACGATGACCATGTCTCTTCCAAGATCGACCAGGAATATGTGGTGTTTTCCAAGCATGACTTCTGCAGTTTATGCGAGAATATTTCTGCAGAAGGCGTTGATCCTTTGAGGTACAAAGAAGACAAAATTGTTGAATCCTTCAAGATCTTCGCCAGATCTTCTTGCTAGAATTTGATGAAGGGATTTCTGGATAAGAATCTCAGGCAGAAATTCAAAGTGTTGTTTGATATTGTGGTGAAGGTGCTGATGTGTGAGAATCACAACACAGATGCAATTTTTAATGGTCGTATGTGTGTGATGAGGGCCATATACGATGGTGTCCAGTGCAATTGGGCAGAGTTCTTCTGGGATGTCTTGAGGAAGAACAAAGCCAAGGTGCAGAAGGAGGAGTGTCCCACCAGACCAGGGGAATTGCAGTTCTTTCTGAATGCAGATGTCTCCCTGGGGACTAAACTGACCTTGATTCTGGATTCCATCTTCCCAGACAAGGTGTGGAAGGGCTCCTGGTGCAAGAGCTTCCACAAGTCCAAGATCATCTTCTCCAAGGATGGTCCTCTCCATGGCCATGCTGATTCTGATGGAGAAGATGTCATTCCTGCCCCCCTATCCAAGCAGTGCCATCCCCTGCTAAAGGGCAGAAGAAGAGGAGTTTG
The DNA here is from genome assembly GCA_947034835.1 of Ballota nigra. Taxonomy (NCBI): domain Eukaryota; kingdom Viridiplantae; phylum Streptophyta; class Magnoliopsida; order Lamiales; family Lamiaceae; genus Ballota; species Ballota nigra. Next base: position 88,075,268 of record OX344727.1, on the reverse strand, counting down.
AAGAAGAAGGATGAGGCTCCTGCTTCTTCCAACTTAGTGTTCTCTGGTTCATCAGAGGATGACCAGATCCCCCTCAAGGCTGCTCTGCAGAAGCAGATGGGTGATGGTGAAGAAGCTGCCAAGAAGGCAGGTGCAGCTAAGAAGAGGCCGAGGCAAGATGTAGGAGGTGCAAGTAAGGCCTCAACCAAGAAGCCAAGAACGTCGAGGAAGGCTTCAAAGAAAACCCTTATGGTGGATGAGCCATCAGAAGATGAGGAGACAGGGAAGGAGATTCCTCTGAAGAGGAAGCCGAGGGCCAAGAGGGCCATCTTGCAAGACCCAGTTTCTGGTTCAGATCTGGGAGATGCCCTAGAGCAGGCAATTGAGGAGACCTCTCAGCTGATGGGAGAAGCAACAGCTCCAGAGCTCCCTGTTCCAGCTGATGTTGACTCAGCTGAGGTAAACCCTTTCCCTTCCCATGTTAATCTTGTTACCCCTTCCACCTCTCCCCAAACACACCCTATCCACTCTGCTTCTGGTTTGCAAGCCTCTTCACCAAAGCAGACCATCCCAAACACTCCTATATTTTCACCCTCAACCCTACCCATACAAACACCTTCTCCCCCTCCATCTCAAACACCTCTTCCCACAGACTCTTCACCCCCACAAACAAACTTTGTACTAGAGGTGCCCTCAACCTCTTCTGGTGCAGAACCTTCCTTTCACACTAACCCCACCACTTCACAATGCCATATATCTATCCCTCCCCCCACCCAAGCTAACCAGAACCTCTCCTCTTTTATGGCTTTGGGGTTCTCTGGTCCTCATGTCTCACCCGCAGTTTCAATCAGCGATGATAGTGAAGATGATGATACTTCACTGGAGCTGGAGATCTTAACACCATCCTCCTCTGCCTTTGGGCCCAAACCCTTCACATTAAATAATGATGATATGGGTCCCATTAGGCAGAGTATGAGTGTAGGTGCTCAGCTATGGCCGAGGAAGCATTTTCCAATTCTGTTGGAGCACTTACCATTATTGGCAGATCTGTCTGATTCCAAAGTCTGGAGCAAGGCCAGACTTGAAGATGTGGAGGACTTGGTCATGTTGCTGGAGGAGATGACCACTTCTGGATTCACAGCTTGGGAGATTGATCTTAAGAAGAAGCTCAACATTCAACATCCTGCAGAGCTTGAATCTTCAGAGGCAGCAAAGGTGGTGATAAGGACTTTGTTGATCCTGATGGGAGTAATGATATCTCCAGAGGGCCCTTCATACTCTTTTGGCCCTCACTTCTCCTTTCATCAAGAGCTCTATTCAGATGAGGAGGACTTTGATGTCACCCCTGCTGTGCTCCAGAAGATGAAGATGTTCTTCAATGAACAGATCCAACAGATAGGGTGTTTCTCTAAGGCCATGCAGCACTTGGCGCCTGCCCTGGTTGAGCACCAGATTAAGGAAGAAAGGGAAAAGTTCTTGAAGCAGATCAAGGCCGTTTTTGCCTCTGCCAAAGCTTCATTCAAGGCAAATGGACTGTTCCTGAAGCTGGATGTGCTTGAGAATCAAAAGCAGTTGCAGGAGCATGTCTTGGACCAGCTGCGACCAGTTTCTGTGCTGAAAGTAGAGATGGCTTCTCAAATGCTTGAGACTGACAAATTGAAGGACTCTCTCCAGGAGATGCTAGCCAAGCAGGAACGTATTGTAGCTGAGACTCAAGCCTACCTCGATGAAGCTAAGAAGTTGCGTGATCTTCACTCTTCCTCCTCCACCGAGTTGCCTGAGCTGATAAGGCAAGTGGTACAACCCCTCATTGATGAAGTTAAAAAGGGGGAAGAGAACGCCAGAACTGATCTGACAAAGAGCACAAATGAAACATTGTTCAATTATGGAGCTCACCTGGACCTGTTAGAGAACACCTTGGCTCAAGCTGAGTTGTAGAAGAAAAAGAAGGAAGAGCTCAAATCTCTAACTATGGCTAAGCGGCTTGCAGCAGAGGAGGAATCTCTTGACTCTGAACAAGATCATGTCTCCATTCCTGGCCAACCAAAAGAAAGATCAGAAGAGTCAAGAAAAGCTTTCTGGAGCAGGTAGTTGAAGAAGCAGAGAAGAGATTTAAGGAGGAGACTGAAGAAGAAAGGTTTGCCAGAGTGAGGAAGAACATAGACGAAGAGCAGAGGCTCATATTTGTTAGGAGGCAAAACAAGAAGGTCAGAGAAGCTGGAATCACTCCTGGTGCCAGTGGATCAAGTCAGAGAAGGAAAACACCTATTAAGGTGATGGATATTCTGCCACTCAGGACAGAAGTGTCCTTTGACTCTATTGTGTCTGTTCCTCTTATTGAAAAGTGGACAGAAGCCAAGACCTTGTGGTTTATCCAACACTACATCCAGAGGCCACCTTCAAAGGACGATGCGCTTATCAACAGAATTTTCCACTCTTGGATGAAGTCATATGATGCAGACTTGTACAAGCAGCTGATGGATTCTACTATCCAGTTCAACCTGGAGGTCACTACTCCAGAGTTCCATTATCTCGACACTCCTATGATTGGGGACCATGTTGATTGGGCAGAGTTGAAGAAGTTGTACAAGATTAAAGTGTTGGTGAATTTCACTCCAATAAATTCTGCAGAGCTTAAGACGGTTTAAGACAGCTTCCTTGATTGTTTATGGTGCCCAAGGAGAACAGAAGATATGCATAGTATATGACCTGATTTGAATTGTAATCTGTAATTATTTTGTCCTGAATTTTTTAAGAAAAACATATCTCTTCTGTCTCAAGACAACTTCTTGTTGTCTCCTTGTTTGCCTGATAAGATCTATTCTAAGGTCTTATCCTTTTATTTGTTTTCTTGCTTAAGTTTTTTATCAGTTCTGGTTTGTGTTTTAACTTCATCAAAAAGGGGGAAATTGTTAGTATAAAAGTTGTATAGTTTTGATGAGTTAAAACAAACCAGAAGATGTAATAGGACCATCTAGACCTGTTAGCCAGATGAGGAAATAGTTTAGGACTTAGTCTAGGGGGAACTGCCAGACCAGAAGACTTCACCAGAAGAGTCACCAGAAGACCCCACCAGAGGACTTCACTAGATCTGACCAGAGGCAGAAGACCTTCCTCAGACTAGACGAGTCCAGACCAGACGAGTCTGGTGAACCAAAAGATGCTCAGAATCATCTCTAGATTCTACTGAGTATTCTGGTTCCTAATCGGCTCTGGACCAGAGGACATCGAGGTCATCTGGTGTCTGGTCCTGCCTTCTCTGGAAGAATTAGAGTTGTGCAATGGAAGCATTTGACCGTTGGTAATTCAAATCAAGTCAACATGAACGGATTGGAAAGTATTTTGAAGTCAATCAATCCAAGTATCTCACCAACCCAATCAATCAATTAGGGAATTGATTGATTGAAGCTTCCTTAATTAGAGATCTGATTAGATTAGCTCTCCAACGGCTAAACCCTATTCATCTCTATAAATACAAGAGTGCATCTTTGAAGAAAGGCTCTAGAGAGATATACACGCGCACAAAGTTCATATCCAAGCCTCTTGAATATCATGTTTTAGCACTCTTACTTTGTTCATATTATTATTTACTCATTAAGGAGTTGTTGGAATACTCAACCTGTTCATCTTTTAGATAAAGTTGTAGTAAGATCAGCTTTAGATCGAAGTTAGATATTAAAGCTGCTGTAAGAAGTATCTGGTACTTCTCAATTCCAGAAAGATAGTTGTTGGTTGGTTGGTAAGGCCCATTTGGTAAAAAGGAAGAGTGGATGTAGGATCATTATATCCGAACCACTATATATCTTGTTTTCTTTATCGATTTCATTTATATTGCTTTATCTTGTGCTGTTAGTAAAAAGACTTTGAAAAAAACTTTAATTTAAGTTTAAGCTTCCGCAATTAATCTATCTAGTGGGACCAACAATACCCCATAAATTACTCAACAATACATTGAACAATGATATTCCCAATAATTATTCAGTACTATCCGAAGACGTAATCACCAATACCCCAAGTAATAATCACCAATACTCCAAGAATTACTCAACAATACATTGAACAATGTTTTTTCCAATAATTATTTAGTAGTACCCAAGACTTAATCAACAATATCTCAAGCAACAATACCCCATTGTACCAATAGCCACTGTAGAGGGCAAATAGCAAATAAATCTACAATATGCAACAACATAAACACCAAGGGAATCAGAAACTTCACAACAGTCTTCCAGGTGCTCCCAAAATAGAATCTTGATTTCTTTCATAATTCTAATTTTTTCCATAAACAAGAGAGAGAAGGAGAGACTCTCATCTCCTGATAAATTCTCTACAATTATATCCCTTCAATCCTAGCTTCTTAACAATGTGATCAAGAAAAGAAAAAGGGGTGTTAGGAAGAATGTTGTTAGTTTTGATGAGTTAAACAAACCAGAAGATATAATGGGACCATCTGGACTTGTTAGCCAGATGAAGAAATAGATTATGACTTAGTCTAGGGGGAACTGCCAGACTAGAAGACTTCACCAGAGGACTCCACCAGAAGACTCCACCAGGGAAGATCAGACCAGAGGCAGAAGACATTTCCCCAGACCAGACGAGTTTGGTGAATCAAAAGATGGTCAGAATTATCTCCAGATCTTGTTGAACAATCTGGTTCTTAACCGACTCTGGACCAGAGGACCTCTGGGTCACCTGGTGTCTGGTTCAGCCTACTCTGGAAGAATCAGAGTTGTTCAAAGGAAGCATTTGACCGTTGGTAATTCAAATGAAGTCAACCATGATCGGATTGGAAAGTCTTTGAAGAAATTAATCCAAGGATCTCACCAACCCAATCAATCAATTAGGGAATTGATTGATTGAAGCTTCCTTAAATAGAGATCTGGTTAGATTAGCTCTCCAACGACTAAACCCTAGTCATCTCTATAAATGCAAGAGTGCCAGTATGAAGAAAAGCTCTATTTACGCGCACGAAGATCATACTCAAACTTTAGTATTCACAAGTAATTAACACTCTTATAGTTCTTAATTCATATCTACTCTTAAGGAGCTTTATAGTTGGATTATACTCAACCTGTTCATCTTGATAGATAAGGTTGGAGTAGACTATACTTTAGATCGAAGTTAGATCTAAAGAGTGTAACAAGGTGCTGGTACTTGACAATTCCAGTGGTTGTGAGTAAGTTGGTTGGTCAGTAAGGCCCCTTGAAAAAGGGAGAGTGGACGCAGGATTTTAAAATCTGAACCACTATACATCTCGTCTTATTTATTGCTTTCCTTATTTATATCTGGTCTTGTGTGCGCTCTTGGTAAAAAGGTTTTTGAGAAGGGATATATATTTAGCTTCCGCATTTTATTCAAAAACTGACTAGTGGGACCAACAAGGGTGATTGGATTCATCTTCCATTTCAACGTCTACAGAACCAAAATCTCCATCCTCCGAATCGTTTTCGATTCAAACACAAATTTGGAGTCCTCCACTTGAAATTAATTAAAACACCATCTCAATTAAATCCAATTTTCGCACAATCGATCAAGAAACGCATTGCCTCATCGGGGCGAAACGAAGAGGATTCAACGCCTTGCTCGTCGTGGCAGCTTTAAACGAATCAGTTAGAAAACTTAACCAGAGATAGATCCGCGAATTTTTCCTCGGGCTGACCCGCGAGTTCTGGCCGGGTTGAGCTGACCCGCGAGTTTTAATTTTTTGGTTAAAATTGATTTTTCAAATTGGGTGCAAAATCCAAGTGCATTTGGATGCACCATAAAACTACTTTAACATCATAATGTTTTGTTAATATTTATTGGTGATATTGTTATTGTTGATATTAGTAATGAAATCGCAAATTCGCAAAAACTGCTCAAAACTGCATGTTCAACTTTAGATTATAAATCGGGGTTTAAAATTAAACAACTAATCGAACCACATATGATAATGCAATTTAAATTTTGTAAAAAAAAAAAAAAAACTACAAAATCACACCACAATCACCCCTAATTTAAATCATTTTATTTAGGAATACTTTTGTCCAAATTTTATAACAGGTGTACACAACAAAGTATTGATTCAAGCCTCCAATTGTTGGGGATATTCTTTTCCTTAGCTCTTGTTTTTATAATTTTTAAGTTAAAAATTTTCTTTTCCTTTCAAAATAAAAAAAAGATTTGTGATACAATTTTTTTTGTATTATTATTTTGTTTAGCCGCCGTGCTTCGGCAAGGTCTCGACTGCCTTCTCATATTTAAAGGGGAAAATAAATATTTTTGTATGCGTTTGCCTCTCAAACAGCGAAACCTGGACATTCAATCGGAAAATAAGTCTGTCTTTGTGGTTTTTGCCGGACTCGCCCGAATTGATTTAAGCATCATTAGAGTTTTTGTCCGGTGATTTTCCCGCCATAGCCAGGACCGCGGCGTTTCCCGGGACACTATACGCGCCGCTTCCTGACATACACTCATCAGTGAAAAAAGCTTAACAATGTTGCAGAGCAAATCGTTTGTGAAGAAAACGAAGCAAGGCAAAGTAGTCAAGGTACCCCATAAACCCTAGCCTCAATTTTTTTTCCATTACTCTTTTTTGCTTTGGATTTTGTCTCTGTATTTTCTGTTTTGGTTAGTTCATTGGGGTATAAATACCATGACCTGTTTCGGAACTAGGGTTTGAACTGGCACTTGGATTGCAGGTTGTTAGGGAACACTATCTGAGAGACGATATATACTGTGGTGCCCCTTTCTGCAGAGTTTGTGATGTTTCTGGTGCACGCCTCAGCTCGAATGCCTCAACTATTATTGTAGTTGACACTAATGTTGTACTCCATCAGGTGAATTTTCTTTCCTTTTTTGGGGAATCTTCAGAAATTTTAGTGCCCCCAACGGGAACTTTTTGAATTTTATTCATGTTTTTGTTTTGGTTGCATGTTTCATTAGATTGATTTGTTGGAAAGTCCAGCCATAGATGATGTGGTGGTGCTATCAGTTGTGTTGGAGGAGGTGAAGAACAAAAATCTTGCTGTATATAACAGACTTAGGGCTCTCTGCAGCAATTCACTAAGGAGGTTCTTTGTCTTTTCGAACGAGTATCACAAGTATGTTCCTTTCTTCCTTTTTAGTCGTGCATATTTAGGCTTATACTGTTAATTGTGTTTAAAATGTTGCAACTGGAATTGGTATTTTCTTTGCTCTAATGTTCCCTTTTTTGTTTTGATCGAAGCACATTTCTGAGTGGAGGAAGGGTTTTTACTTTTTAGTCAGTAGTTATATTTGATTTGTACACCAGGGAAGCTATTTGGTTATTGGTTTTGCAATTGCTAGAATGTGGTTAGTTGGCTTCTTAATATTATTAGGGTGCACATAAAGCAGGAGACCAGAAAATGCATCCTGAGCCCTGAGGTGACGGAACTACACTTAGTGGGTTTTAAGTGGTTTTTAAAAACTGGTTTTTGAAAACCTAGGTTTTTGTAATCCACGGGGTTTTAAAATCTTTGTTCTTTTTGGGTTTTGAGTAGGGTAAATTTTAACTTTATTATGTAAAAAGTAAAGGAGTGTTGTATAGGTTATATATAAGGTTGTAGGATTAGGATTTCAAAAACCTAATTTTAAAACCCAAACTAGAATGGGTTTTGGATTTCAAAATCCAAATCCAGGTTTTTAAAACCCAAAAAGAACATGGCCTTAATATTGTTAAGTAAACAACCTTCATTCTGATCCAGAACTGACTAGAAGCAATGAATTATTGAGATAGCCCTGTTTAATATGGTAGTTGAGCTTAACTTTGCTCGGTTTCAGATTTCTTGATCTCCCTAGTCCATAGTATATTATTGCATTTAATTTTAGTTACTTCGTGGTGAATTTTGCACCCTAAATTGATTTCCTTCTCTTTTTCTATTAAATATCTTATTTCAGCAAGATGACACTGGAATAACAATATATATTATCTTCTTATTCGTTCATTCTTTTCTTTTAGGGATACATATGTGAAGATCGAGACTGGTGAAAGTCCCAATGATAGGAACGACAGAGGTATGTTGTTTGCTTATACTTCATGGCTCCACTGGTATAAGAATGGGAGGAAATTTATTCTGTTCATTTTAATCCTTATTGTTCTTTTGACACTTACATTGATGCTCCAGCAATTCGGGTGGCTGCCCAGTGGTATCAGAATCATCTTGGGACTGCAGTACGGGTCTTGCTTGTTACAAACGATAGAGAAAACAAACGGAAGGCCGCAAATGATGGCATTCCTGCAGAGACAGGTATGGACTATGGAATTGTTTAATGTTCCTGCATGGTTTATATTCGCCTCCAGCATAATCTGTAAATTAAATTCAATATGATTTCTTGAAGGATGTGACTGCCACTGGTCTCCTCAGATGCTGTTCCTGTTTTAGTTTTATTTTTATTTTCTTTTGAGGGTGGGAGTTGCATCATCAGATAAGCTGTTGCATAATTATCTTGAAATATCTGGTAAATGAAGTTCAATTTTTCATTGTAGTTGAGTCATATGTTAGATCACTTGGTCAACCAGCACTGCTTGACCTTATTGTTCAGCCTCCATCTGAAGATGCAATGATGGAGGATTCAGAGGATCTAAGGCCATCTAAGAGAAAAACAATATATCCTGAGGTATTCAGGCTAAATACTATGCCCCCTTGACCTTGATAGACGTATAGTAATTGATTTCTGCTCTACTGCATGCAGTTTGACTTGTATTGCCTTTTTCATGTTCTGTTTCTAATGCAGCATAAGCCCATGTCTGAAATTACTGCTGGTTTGCATCGTGGAATTTATCACCAAGGGAAACTTCGGGTTAATCGTTACAATCCATTTGAAGCATATGTTGGGAGTGAAAGTATTGGTGATGAAATTATTGTTTATGGGCGTACAAACATGAATAGAGCTTTTGATGGTGATATTGTTGCCGTGGAACTTTTGCCTCAAGATAGCTGGCTAGAAGAGAAATCTCTTGCGATAGCAAATAATGGTTTGTGGCCATATATGTATAGAACTTCTATTTATGGTCGTGTTTTCTATTATTAAATACACATGATTGCTGCAAAATGGATAGATTTTTGAGTTTTTTTTTTTTTCTTTGTTTTGTGTAGTAACTGTCAAATGATTGGAAAGGGTTTTAAGAAATTGGGTAGGAGCTCTTGAACATTTACTGATGCTGTTACACTTGTACATTTACAGAAACATCTAGGAATTGCTTAACTTGCCCTCTTATAAAAAAAGTAGGTTTCATTTAAATTATTTGGTTCTTTTGTGGATAGTTTGAGTCAAACATTATAGGAGCAACGTATCAATGAACGAATATACTGTAATGAGTCTAATGACAGTCTTCTTTCACTAACTTGACCACTAACATGCCTACTAAAACATAAAAAGAGTCATACGGGATAAATTTCAGGTAAGAGGCTATGAGTATATCTCTAATAGTACTGATCAAAATTCTAATAGTATGATTTCTAGATTCCCTTCACAATCTTTTTTAATTGCCTTCTCAAAAGCTTGCACTTGGTCGCAGATTCAGTTTCCGTTTTGATTTTTTTTTTTTTTTGAAAATATGAACTAGTTCCTTTTTGTTTTTTTGATTAGACAAATGGTGACTCGAACCCATGACCTCATGACATAGTTCATATATGTACTAGTTAAATGTTATGAAGTGCTTCTGGTAAAGGAAAGATGCAGTTGATTTTCCTAGAGCCAAAAAAATCAGTTGATGTCTTTGATGGCAAGTTTGGAGTGCATAGATGATTCAACCACTATAGTAAGCACATATTCAAGTTTGTGTATAATAAACCCACTGTTACTGGTCTTACTTTTGCGTTGCAAGGATATGACTTCATTCACCAATCTCGTTTATTTGGTGCTAGGTTGGAATCATTAACAAACTTGTATTTCCTTGAATTTGTGCTTTAGAAAACATCTCGTCTCTTAAGCTGCAGATGGCCTATTAGATTCATATGATTTGCCTGGTTAGGTAACTAGTAATTAGAAATCAAATCTATCTCACACTAAGTATTTGACATTTACAATACTCACCAACTTGACATATTCAGTTGACTCCTGTGGTGAACAAATTCTTGGAGTGTTTGTGCTACTAGCCAGTAGAGTATGAAAGACACCACCTGGTTCAATTTCATTTGGAATTAGTTTTGCAATGTAAAGACAAATAATTATGTGACTGGATTCTGTCATAGTATATCTGAACATTCTATTAAATCACCTATATGTGTAAGCATGTTTATCGTAATCGTACGAGCACTATAGTGTCCATATAGTAAGTATACAAGCTAAAGATGCTCCCTCTCAGTCTCTCCCTCCCTCTGCTCATGTAATACTTGTGGGCTCTCTCTTTTCAATTATGAATTTCTACTTAACCTTTTCTCATACTGGTATAACAGAGGATGAGGAGGATGATGATGTTCATTTAGCTCCAAACAGTGTTGATGATGCTCCCAGAAGTATAAATCCGATGCAGGTATCAACTGGGGACAAAAATACAATGCCAACTCGTCCATCTGGTCGTGTTATTGGCATTATAAAACGGAACTGGCACTCGTAAGTGAAGACAGTTTAACTCATTGCTTACGTTTCATGAAACTACTGATTCTCCCGTTTTTGTAAAGTATATTTAACATGTCTCATCTGTTAACTACTCCCTGCGTCCCGCGATTGCTTTCACACTTGCCTTATTTGGACGCCCACAATTACTTTCACATCCCAAAATAGGAAATAAATCTCTTACAAAAGGCAATAAAATATAAAGTTACCATTATTTTATTCAACACCGCACTCACATACTCCTTTGTTTCTTAAACAATGCGCCACTTACTACTATGAAAGATAATGCGGGACGGAGGTTGTATTGGATAGAGTATATCTGCCCTACAATGAAAATTAAGCGATGAAAGCATGACTGGTACTGCTATGAAGGACCTAATCCTTGACTTGTCCTTCCCAAATTGACATGGGGTGTTTTTTTTTTTTTTTAATCTAAACTATGATATAATTTATAAGAACCCAGGAAGAACAACTCGGCATTTTTTCTTCCCAAGAGTTATTCTGTTGATAATACATTCTAGTAATTGCTGCACAAGACGTTGAGTCTAGAGGCTCATGAATAAAGCCTCTGGAGGGGAAAACAGCGAGTAGCCACACTTGACACTACGTGATACACTTGAAAGCGAGGGAACCAAATTAATTAAAATAAGTGAAATGTTGGAGATGAAAGTTGATGTCGGGGGTCAGGAAAAGATGCAGAAAATTGGGAATGAGTGTCTGCAGATGATTTTGTTGAATGAGCTTTATCTGTTTATTCGCAGGTTCTAAAGCTAGCTAGGTATTCTACGTAGTCCCTGCAAAATAATACCCATATATTATGAAGAAAGCCTTGCTAGAGGTAAATAGTAGTCACCTCTGCAGAGAGAAGGAAAATCGCTAAGAAGCCTTGCTAGAGTTGGTTTTTTTTTTTTTTTTTTTGATCGGGAATATTCCTTGCTAGGGTTAATTAATAGTCGCATCTGCAGAGAAGGAAAACATCCGTCGTCATTCTTGAACCTGTGTAAAACAATTTTAAGTGATTAACAATTGTTATTGGGTAAAAGTCAACATGCGTATTTGGAGGTGAAAATTCCAATTATCAGATTTTGGATCATGATGTTTTTTGTCCTATGACCTGTGTCTGTTTCCGCACTGCGTCTCTTATTCAGGGAAAGCTAGCTTACAGTTAGATCTTCTCCTATAGCAATGGAATCATTCTCAAATGTCATAAAAAAGTAACCTTGTTAGGGGCAATTAGTGTTACCCTTACAGTGGTAAGGGAAATAATCTACGTTTTTCACTCTTGAACATGCATCGAAAAAATTTAAGTGACTTGTTTTAGGTTTTAAGCCCAAATATAGAAGCTAGTTTTCTATTTTCAAAAGAAGAAGAAGCTAGTATTCAGATAGTAAATGTCAAACAGAAAACTGATGGTAGTGTCGGAGATTCATGGTTGCTTACTTTAAATTTCAACTTCATTGGTTCTTAGTTGATTTTCAAGCTTAATCTTGTATGCAGTTATTGTGGATCTTTGGAGCCAATGCCTATGCCTGCGGGTGAGGGTGGTATTGCACATGCTCTATTTGTTTCAAAAGATAGGAGAATTCCTAAGATTCGGATACAAACCCGGCAGCTTGGAAATCTACTAGACAAAAGAATCATTGTTGCTGTTGATTCATGGGACCGCTTGTCTAGACATCCTTCTGGTCACTATGTAAGAACAATAGGTGAAATAGGTGACAGAGATACTGAAAGTGAGGTACGTTGTAGAATTTGCTTTGTATCACTTCTGTCTTTTTAAAGTAACATGAACCATGCAGTTGACAGTTATGTATTTTTACCCACCTATGCTGTTTCTTTCTACCCGAGCATGCTTTCCATTGCATGAATAATCGAAGCACTTAATCATATTCTTCCTCTGCTCATGTCTTATCTTCTATGGGATATTCACAATTAATGCTTCATTTTAAGACCTGGTATGTTAGTTTCCAAAATGGCCACACTTTCCTACCAATCAAAATTATCCTTTCAGAATGCTTAAAAATCTTTCAACATCTCCCAAATGCTGCAACTACTCCTGATGTTTTCAAGGCCCAGGCGTAGGCGTTTGGGGCTTGCGTGGTTACCCCTGAGTTTGACAGGTGTGGGAGGGCCCTAAAGGACCCTGCCACAGTGCTTTCAGCATGTTTAATAGACATGTCGTCATAAAAGAACCCATTCATGTAAATTACTCTTAGGATACTTGCCTAAGCTAATATGTTGGCAGTGGATCAACGTCCCTGGAGTACCTAATATAAAACATAACTTTCTTTAACCGGTTAGGAAGTTAAAAGAATACACACTTTTTCATCCATCATAAATTTTCATGCCAAAACAAATTGAGATGCTCATATCTGGATGTCAATGATAGTCATCAGTCTTGATGATCATAACTGCTCACATGTCTCTTTCAGGTAGTATTGATAGAGAATGATATTGATGCCAGACCTTTTACTTCTCAAGTTTTGGCATGTTTGCCACCCTTACCTTGGTCTGTGTCTGCTGAAGATGTAGCAAATCCCATTAGGCAGGATTTGCGTAATCTTCGTGTGTTCAGTGTGGATCCTCCAGGTAAAGAGTCTCTCTATTAAACTGCTATCCATTCGCTCTTCTTTATCAGAATTTTTATGGTTCACTTTTGATGTCCCTTTGTCACTTAATGTATTACAGTCACATAAGCAAGGTGCCCTTTCTATGGCTTCATATCTCGGATATAACATTTTCATTCTGTTGGCACAGGGTGCAAGGATATTGATGACGCATTGCATTGTACACTTCTTCCAAGTGGACATTTTGAAGTTGGAGTTCGTATCCTTTCTGCATCTAAGTTATTAGGATCTTTTGGTTGTCTGATACATTTAGGATGTTATCACATTTGTGACCTTTCTACGTTTTAACTGAAACTAATGGATGAATAGTTAAGTCTGTATTCTGTTATTTGATGATGAGATTGGAAATTTATAGTTTGGTTTATTGGATGATTCATTGTTGTACATGAGAGCACGCTAATCACCTATCTGTTGGTTGTATTGTCATGTTTGGTTTGAAGACAATGTCCACATGTATTTTGATGTGATTTATAGAAGGCATACATTTCTGAAATTTTGTCCCAGCCATATGTTTTAGAATTTAGATGACTAAAGGCATTAGAACATAATTAAATATGAAGGCGCTGTTCCGATCATAGACAGTAGTATGACATTTTGTTTCAGTGTTGATCTTTAATTAGTTTATTAGATATTGCTGATGTTACAAATTTTGTACATCCTGGGACCCCCTTGGATGATGAGGCTGCACAAAGGGGTACCTCTGTCTACCTTGTGGAAAGGCGCATTGACATGCTTCCCAAACCTCTGACAGAAGGTGTTCTTCCTAAATTAATGTGTTATTTATATTTTGTTTTGTATATTCCATTGTTGCAATTATTTGGTCTAAAGATTAACCTGTCCTTAGTTTCTTACACAAGGTTTTTCATTTTGCAGATATTTGCTCGTTGCGTTCGGATGTTGAGAGACTAACCTTTTCTGTTATATGGGTACATTCTCTCACATTAATTGAATTTGAATAGCTGATCTGCTCTCTTGTTTTTTTTTTTTTTTTTTTTTTGATAATTAATGCTTTCACCTGATAGTCTGGGCGTGGTTTTCAATTGGATATTCTGGAACAACAAGTGTAGTTTGATTTGTTATTGAATTTGGGGTTAGCGGGTACAATTATATATATTTTGGTTGATGTGACTTTTAAAAAAAAGATCTCACTTTTCCATGTTCCATAATTTAGGAGATGACTCCCGAGGCAGAGATTATTTCTACAAGATTCACAAAGGCCATTGTCAAATCTTGTGCTGCATTATCTTATGTCGAGGCCCAAGCAAGGATGGATGATAGGTAGTTATCATTAGCATTCCTGTTAATAGCTTTTACATTTGGCAGTTCCGAGCTATTATTACTGCTTTTCAGATACCTCTTATTTTAAAAAAATCTTACTTCAAACCGTTCTTTTAATGCTTGTAGTGTATCTTACAACTGCTGTATTTAGTACTCCCTTTGTTCCAGAGGAATTTGCACACTTTTCTTATTTGGATGTCCCACACCAACTTGCACACTACCTAAAAAGGAAACATCGATTTGCATGCACACTCACACAAATATACACATATTTACCCAGATGCCACTACTTTATCCCTTTTCTTAATCCACGTGCAATCCCAGGGGTGCAAATTCCCCTGGGACGGAGGGAGTAATTAGTAATTGATATCGTGTTTTCCTTCTTTGAATACCATCTCTCGTTGCATTCACGATTTCATGAACAATGTGAAGTGGTTCTCAAACCAAACTATATGAACCCTAAACCCAAAAGTAAGAACCAAACTATATTAACATTAAATAAATCAAATTCCAGAAGATGAGTTAGATTGCTCCTATTAAATATTTGCCTAATTGATGCTAACTGTTTGAGTGTTTGTGCTGTTGGTGAAGCCTATTAATGCTTTCCTGAAAGCTTTCTGTTAATCCATTTTCTTTCCATTCCCCACTCCAACTTTGTTGCAGTTTAAATCTCCTTTTATTCTCTTCCCAGCATTAGTTATTTCTCCGTAATAAAGATTTGCCATTAACTTTGGTGGTTGACTGTGACTTCACTTAGAAGTTGAGCAGTTTCTTTGCTCAAGCTATGTTTATTTGATTGTGTTTCAAAGATTTTCTTTTAAAATTGACTTATTTTCTTTCTATCCTTATTTTGTAACCCATTCTAGTTCTCTTTAGGTTTAACTGTTTAAATTTTTTGTTTCTTCTTCTATCATTTTTGTGGGGAATGCAAGTAAGAGAATAATACAGGCAATAGTTCTCTGGCTGATCTTTTTCTATGCATCATAATATTATGTCCCTGTTTTTTATTGTTTCACCTAAATCCATTTCCCTTACAGTCGCTTGGTGGACCCATTAACTACAGATTTGCGCAATTTGAACACCTTAGCTAAGGTAACTTAGAAGAGTTTTGAACTGTTAATAATTTTACTTGGTAAACATTTTTTTAAATGCAAACTGTTGATACCTTTGCAATATGGTAGATAATGAGGCAAAAACGCATTGAAAGAGGAGCCTTAACTCTTGCATCCGCTGAAGTGAAATTTCAAATTGATACGGAAACTCATGATCCTCTTGATATTGGTATGTTCCTCTTTTACAATCATTTGAGATTCTCGTTTTGACAGCATTTTTGGAGAAGCAGGCCAAAGTTGTTTCTTCTGTCCAATTTTTTTTTTTTGAAAGATCTTCTGTCCAATATTCAATTGGAGGTTTATGGCCGAAACTTGATTAATCGTGCTTCATGTTTCATTGTATAATATTAGTTATCTTGAAACTTCTAAAATATCAAGTTTGAATTCCTATTAGCTTCCCTTATGGAGCATGTTCTGTCGAAAGCTGATTAAAGCGTCTCGCTATGTGTCCAGCTTTTCTGCATGTATTGTTATGTATTTATTGGACATCACTTGGTGCACGTTTAATGCTCGCTTCTAATCAATAGTTATTGATACATTTTGGTGCAGGTATGTATCAAATTAGAGAGGCAAACCAGATGATTGAGGAGTTCATGCTTGCTGCTAATATATCTGTAGCTAAAAAAATTCTGGAACATTTTCCTTTCACTTCTCTGTTAAGGTACTTGTATACTCCCTTTCTGAAGTGTTTAGTACCTTTCTCTCTCTGAAGTCATCAGCTCTTCACCAACTCTTGTGTTAGTTCTTAATAGAATTTGCAAGCAAGATCTTCATGGTTAAGTTAATGTGTGGACTATTCTCATCCATGCATGCTGCTTTTCCAATTTGTAAGGGTGTGTTTGCAAACTCTATCAACAATTTTCAGAATCGTTTATTTTCAAAAGTTGTGAGGAGTAGCTTGAAACTAAAGAGATTTTCCTCTACTTTGGAGTTCGCGAACACAACCTAAATATGATTAGTAGAGTACGTGAATAATATAGGCTACAAGAAATCTTGGAGGAGTTTACTTCATGAAGATTTTAGAATGTTATACTGGCTTATACTACTTGTGCAGATGAGATTAATGCTTAGTGAATAATTATTAACATTCTACAGCTATTGGTTTTATTCAACTGATGATTTACTTCATATGCAGACGGCATCCAAGCCCAACTAGTGAAATGCTGGAACCTTTACTTCAAACAGCTGCTGCTGTTGGTCTCTCTTTGGATGTGACATCTTCAAAAGCACTGGCTGATTCACTTGACCGTGCTGTGGTTAGTTGGCCACTCTTGGACTTCACTGCATTTAAAAAGTCAAGGGATACTTATTCAGTTTTTACTATTTATATTTTCTTCTAAAACACAAATAAATTTATCATCTAAAGACAAGATAAGTACAGATGGAAAAGGGAACACAGCATTCCAATATATAGCAATGCCCAATATAATATATATAAGGTTTTCAATTCTTTATGGGCTGAAAACCACCACTGTTTTTACTCCTTATCTGTGCAGCATGTTGTGTTTGGGCTGGAATTTTTTAGACCTTCCTGTTTGGGAACTAGGAGATTTGTTTCTTGGAGTTCTGAGTAATAGTAAGAGTTAATGATATTTTGTAGAATTGAATCAATTGAACTTTGCTAATCATGTTTGGAAAAGTAGGTGTAAGTGTAGGTGCGTGTTGTATTATTATATTAGAAAAAGTGGGTTGTATTATCATAGAGACTGACTGATAAGTGTGATATTTAATTGTATGTTATGTTGTATGAGGGAGTGAGAGAGAGAGAGAGAGCGCTTTGGGTGCTGGGGCCTAGAGATAATTGGGAGAATTGAACGTGTGATTATTAATGTTTTGCCTTCACCTTTTCTTCCTAGAAATATTTGCATACCCTTTCTTGGGAATATAATTGTATATTTGTATCCTCAGATTTTCTAGTCTTCTGAGAAGTAAACATCAACTATTATGCTAGTGCTCTGCTCTGGTGCGTAAAAATTAAAATTTCTAGTAGAAAGTTTCTGCTATATTATATAGTCAATTTAGTATCATGGGCATGCCGTACATGGGACATGGCTGATGTGGGTATTGGTTGTTCATGGATACAAGATGACTATTGTTGTGAGCATTGTTTTTTAATGGATAAAGATGTCTTACTCAGGTGTTAAAAGAGCATTTTTTAGTTACTTTCCAATTGGTATTGATGCTCTGGAGATTATATACTGCATTGCTTGAATAATTGCAACTATCTATCTCATGTATATCTGACCCTGCCCCACTACCCCCCAAAAAAACAGGGTGATGATCCATATTTCAATAAGCTGATTCGCATTCTGGCAACAAGATGCATGACACAGGTAATTACCCCAGTTGAGGTTTTGCATAAATTCTTGTGTGCTAGGAACTTCTGAGTGTTTATCTGTGTCACATTTTCAGGCAGTATACTTCTGCAGTGGAGATTTAAGCCCTCCGGAGTTCTGTCATTATGGTCTTGCTGCTCCTATGTACACACATTTCACTTCTCCCATTAGAAGATATGCAGGTATTTTATAACACCTCCTTCTATCAATTTGTGCTCTAATATTAACCTTATCATTATTGAGCTCAATATTGTTGTAGATGTGGCTGTGCACCGACTGCTTGCTGCATCCTTGGGAATATGCAGGCTCCCAGATGTATTCCAGGACAGACCTCGGCTTACTAGTATTGCTGACAGTAAGGATTTTCCACCTACATCAAATATTTTGTTTGCCGGAGTATTCTAGTGTAATGTATATAATACTTTCGTAATTCTTTTTTTTAATAACGTGATAAAATCTGGGGTGTATTTTACTCATTTTCTGTTGTCTGTGGTCTCCTGATTTGTTTATTTTAATATTAATTTTCACGCCGAATACTCCACCCAGTCTCTACTGCAGAGTGGCCTTCTCTATTCTTGTACCATTGTTCAAAATAAAACCAATGTGAATCGAGATTAGTTTACACTTTACAAATGTATAAGTTTTATGTTAAGTAATTTGGCTTCTATTTTTACAAAGTAAAAGAGTTTATGTTCTGCTATTGCCTGCAAACGATGTGAATGAATATGGCGTCACCAAGTATCCATCTGTCAACTTGCACTTTGAGGATTCTACTTTCATACCTTTAAGTTCTTTTTCAGCCAATGGGAGAAAAAAAATTCTAGAAGATTTTGGTGACAATATGCTCTGTTCTTGCATGTGCTGTTATTTAGACACCATAATTAAATTTATTTCAATTATGATAAATTCACAACATCATATATGTTCTCCCTACAGATCTGAATTATCGCCACAGGAATGCTCAGATGGCTAGCCGGGGCTCAGTTGAGGTCCATACACTCATCTATTTCAGGAAAAGGTAGGAAATGAACCATTTAGTTAACCCCCCCAACACACACACACACATCTCTCTCTCTCTCTCTAACACTTGTATATTCACACTTATGCAGGCCTACTGATACTGAGGCGAGAATATTGAAAATAAGATCGAATGGCTTCATTGTCTTTGTGCCAAAGTGAGTACAATAATTGGCTGGGATATGTTGTTTCTCCTGTGTTGACCCACACCATTTTTCAAGTGATTTCTTCTTGTGCTTGATAAGTCATGTTTGTGTATTTTTTTTTTTTTAATTGTGTGTGTATGTGCTATTTTCTATAAACAGGAGTTGATTCCAAAATCATTGGTTTATTATTTCTTCCTACAGTAACAATAAAAGTGATTTTTTTGTATACTTGTACTGTTTCCAATATATGTGATCTCCATTTTTTTCAAATGATATGGACTTTTGACTGCTTAATTGATCTTTTTATTCAAACTATGTTGAGTGAATCCTTGGCATGCTTTCATATGATAATACCATTAAATTTCTTGGGATATTTGTTCAGATATGGAATCGAAGGACCCGTGTACTTGATGCCGAGAGGGCAGAAGGGAGGTGGTGAATGGGTCGTTGATGAGCAGCAACAAAAGATTAGAAAGATTAATGGCGAGGTTTCATATGGTGTTCTACAGACTGTGAGGATCCACATGGAGGTTGTGGAGCCACAGCCAAACAGACCAAAACTCGAGCTTACACTTATCTAAAGGTGTGCCTGTTTCCTAGTAGTTTCTGTACAAGTATCTGAATAACCTTAAATTATTACTTTCACATTATTTTATATCAGGATTTATTTTTTTTAAGTGGGATGTTTCACTTGTTTTTGGATTCTTCCAGTGATACTGATGATCCTGTAAGGGAACTTAATTCTCCAAGCAAAATATTTCTTCGTAGTTAGGCTGCACAGGAAAAACCTTTTAATTGTTCTTACGTATAATTAAGGCCAAGTTAAATCAATTTATTATATTGAATGCAAATAAGTCAATTCATTGTTATTCCATGCTGAGTAATTAGAAATGTTCACACTGGCTATCAAAATTTCATTACTTTTTAGCATGTCGTAATCTACATTATACAGGTTGTAGGGCATACTTTGCCCGTTATAATCTCTGTATATTAATATGCAACCAAAAAATGAAATATACGTGAAACAATGAAGGGAATGCCAAAAAATCGATTTGTTTTTCCTACTTTGTGCTCTTCCTTTTGTTTTTTTGCTTAAAAATAACCTCCATCTGCAGTTGCATTAGTCAAACTTTTCACCCCAAAAATGATTAGTATGATGCTGCCGCTTCTGTAATAGAAAATATCGTCCTTGGAACTAATGCATTCTTAGGACAAGATCCACATATAGACAGTAGACCATCCAGTGAGAGCAAGAGCTGCAACTAAGTATGTCCAAAGAAATAGGACTGAGCACTCTTCTTGTGCCACATCGAAAAGTTCTGTCATTGTACCTACATTTACATTTAGGGGTCACATTGTCATCAGAAACGTCGTCCTAGAACTCACTGACAAAAAAGGATTTTATATTTTAAGTGTAAAATGTAAATACTAAAGAGTAGGCAAGTTTGGATATAAGAGACGCACCTATATTCATAGCTGGTGGAAGGGTGAACTGAATCAGTAGGACAAAGTGGTAGAGAGGATCAGAAGGAAGAAAGCCTAAATGTGAAGCTGCTTTCACAACCCCAATCCCGACCACGGGAAGTATTACGTATCTCACTGTAATCACCGCAATCACTAGTTTTGGTCCCAATTTTGACTTGCTTAGGCCTGCTTACATTCATGAGCACCACTGCTGTTAGTTTATCTTTATTATTGTTCTTCTCAACTATTGTTTCCTATGATACTTGGGTAAATGCTTCAAGAAAATGTACCTTGTGTGAGGTTGCCTCCTAGGATGAGAGTGATGCAAGGAATGGTTCCGTCCCTACAGAGTTTAAACATGTTAGCTGATGTTTTTGGTTTTTACTTGAGATATGAAGATAGCATATTTTGTCACTCGATTTCATGAATATGGAGTAGTACAATGGGTATAGGTTGTAATAAGATGATAACTTACCCTAGTAATTTAATGGAATCGTCGATCACCCTGAATGGAGCATTGTCACCAATAATAAGGTTTCTAAGCCATGAAACTGCCCCAAACACAAATCCAATAATCTGAAAAACACATAAATGTGAATTTGAGCAAGCAATGATCCTTTAGATTATAGCAGCCGATTTAGATGAAAATAAATAAACTCACGGCAGCAAGGACTGGAGGTGCCTTGAGTTCTTCCAATATCTGATGGAAAACTCCGAATGTCTGATTCCATACCGCTGCAATCTGTTTCCAGGAGAAAGATTTCAATATTTCGTACTTTTCAGATAGAAACTGGTCATCCTAATCATGTTTTGAAGGACAAAACTTGAACAAACAGGTGAAGTAGAGGAGCTTACAGTTTGTTTCTTAGTATCATCGGATCCATTAAGCAGAACACTTGTCTCATTTGCTTCTACATCCCTGTTTGCCTCTTTCGAGGTCTCTTCATCATCTGCTATCATTGCTCTGTATTTTGTTCCGGCTCTTCGTATTAAGTGATATGTATAGGTCCATATGTAGAACGATCCAAGCTGTTAATTACGGAAAAACTCCCTACTTTTAGATCACTTGTATACAGGAAGATAATTACTGATGTAGCACATTCTGAACTTTTTGATATTTCATGTATGTATATTCATAGACAGGTGAATACGATAACATGTATTTTACTGTACATAACATCTTCTAAATGAAATTTTATTTTTTTTATTCCAAAAATGTGCATGCTGGGTTGACAATTAACGTGGTAACTAACTCTAGAATACACGAAAGAGTGACATTACGTACAGCCATGGAGAACGAAACGTAAGAGAGGCCAGCTGAGCTGCAGACAGCCTTGTCCCCAAATGGATTTCCTTCTTCTCCGCACATTGCTGGAATTAATATCAGCAATATGTTTCCCAGGTTCCCTAATTTTGCCAAATTTTCATGAAAAATGTCAACATAGACACACACAAAGAAGGATGCATATACTATATGATGTATACATGTAAACTCTCTTTTCAACGTATTACCTTTTAGCATACAAAGTATCATGTTTCAAAATCGCTAAAATGTTATACTTCGTATGTTAAAAGGTATTACTTTGTATACCAAAAGGTATTAGCGAGTTCTGGTTCACATAAGTTTTTGTCTTGTATACATACCTGTTGCGCACATGGCTATGATCAAATCTTGGAGATGTGGTAGTGGTTTAAGTAATTTAACAGCTATCCATCCTAGTGTTCCTCCTACCGCAAAGGTTATCCCAATGTTAACCGGCATGAACCACCTATTTATTTTCCAATCAACATAAGATTTCTATTAAGCTTCATGCGTATAAATACAATATTAGAATCTAACGATTAAGGTGGCTAAATTATATATACCATGAGATTATGTCTTGAAATCGGACTGTCTTTGCTAGGCTTGCAAATATCAGTGCTGGTGTGAACACTGAAAACACAATCTGCCCACCAAAACACAAGGAAGAAATTATTATAGGTTTCAAAATATCAAATAAACATTAATACATATATGAAAATAATGGAGATTATGTTACCTGATTTAATGACTTTCTGGCACGAGGTGGAAGAAGGTTGAGTTTTTCAGTAGCCATGAAAGCTCCCACTACACATATTATAAGCACTTGTACCATTGGCATCGATGATGCCTCCAACAATGATAATATCCCCATTTTTTTTTTTTTTTTTAATGTATTATATTTTTCACGGCAAGAAATCGTATTTCTCAGACCAGCGGCAGCTGCCGTAGTCTCTTTCTCAAGTACCACCTTTTTGTTTAATCTGCGTGGAAGAAGGAAACATAGAGTTAATAGATTATATATACACATAAGAATCATGATTGATGCAATTGATTTGGTAGAGAGACGGAAGTAGAATTTTATTGAAACGAGAAATGCATATCTTGAGTAAATATCTAAAATTTAAAAAAGCATGTCATCATATTGGTCTAAGAAATATAAGTAGTTTCTTTGGCGAGATTGATTCTAAGAATGAAATTGAGGAGAACAACCTGGACTGGAGTGCAATCAAATAGAGATAAAGATTTAATTAGGCGGATGGGTATTAATATTGAAGATATATATAGTCCATTAGTCATGTAGAAAAGGTGTTGTAGCCGCTGACGGCTCTCCCATTAAATTAAATAATGATTGTAAAATTTATGAAATAGTTGGCAATTGCCATTTCGCATGTACACTTTCTTGGCTTCTTCATTACTTAACTACTGTTGAAATATTCACTGTATCGCAATATACCTGTATATAGTAGGTTTTATTACAAGCTGTCATCCAGTCTACCTCTTGCTTCATGTACATGTGTAATTAGCTTTTCGTGAACCCAAATTCTAGTATGAAATGGTGTGTTGTGAAATGAATTTTATTCATTTAATTACTTATTAAGATAAGATTTGCTCATTTCCATTTTAATAGTCAATTATGAGACCATCTCCAAGGAAGATTTGGAACATGAGTTGGCGTTGTAATCCATTTTGTTCCAAAATCGTTTTACAAATGTTTAACACAGAGAATTAGTCCAACGCAAATTTAGTTTCGTTATTAAGGGGAGTTGACATTTCTTGTCATCCAAAAATGAGTCGATATTTTCGTCTAATGTAAAATTTAATGGCTTGATTTTTATTTTTTGCTGTACAAAAACGTGGAACACTTGATTGATAAATCACAAAACCTACATGAGGTGCAGCACTTATTTTTGTGAATGTCATTTTTTAAACTAAAGTTTTCTTTAATTTTTTTTTTTTTTTTTTGCATAATACATGTCTTATGCAAAAAAGAAAAAGAAAAAGAATAATACAACACATATAAACAAGTTTCACAGTATGAAATTAACACCATTAGATCTATTTGCTGGTACCATTTCATGCATTCAATAATACTACTTGTAAACTGAAATCACACTGTAAATTAATATAATATCAGTGAATGCATTTAATGGTATTAAAAAATGCATCTAATGATACTATTAGACCTGCAAACTGAAATCACACTGTAAATTGATATGATATTATAAGTGAATACATCTAATGGTATAAAAAAATGCATTTAATGATATCCATTTATACTTAAGAACAAGTTTCACAGGAAAATCTATTCAAATTAAAGTAATATGGTCCTTGAAAATAGCAAGTGTTCCCAATTTATGTATATATTTATTTGTTCCCGTTTACAATAAACCAAATTAATATGAGATCTAAAAAGCGGCAATGGTCAATTCAATCCAAACAACACCATACATGTTATGCACCTAAGAAGATTGAATAGACACATGTTGGATCTATTTAATTAAGACTAATCAATTATGTCAAAACCCAACCACAATAATTTTCTTTTCATTCAATATTGGCTACTAGATACTCGAAGGTATATGATGAACTAAAAGAAAATATATAGAGAAATTAAGGTGTAAGTAACCTCCCTTGAAACCGGACAACTTGTGAAGACTTTTCCGGTAGGTGGGGCCCGGGTTATAAATAGTGTATACAAAATCTCACGAGCCCTTGTTTGGCTCAAAAGGTAGAAGGCAGCTTGCATTTCCACTATTTTATAAAGTCTTAACTTATAATTTTTTATTTTTTTAATGGAATGTTTGATTTGAAATTTTGAAATTCACTGGAAATTTCAAAATCAATATTTTAATATATAATGTTTGTTTGTTTCGAAATTTAAATAAAATAAGATTTAATTTTATATGTAAAAGTGAATAATGTTGTATTATTATTTCATTGTGAGAGTTGTTGTAATGATTGGATGCTTGTGTAATGATTAATGAGTTTATAGATATTTATTGGGAAAAATATAAGAATTCAATATTAAAATTTTCAAAATAGAATAATATGTAAATTAAAAATTCAATTTAAAAAATATAGCATAAAATGAATTACGGGGTTTGTCAAGATGTTAATATAATAGCTATCAAATTTAAGAAGAACAAAGTATACCGTGATCCGGTTTCACAGTGAAATTTGTTCGCATTTTGTGTGTGTATTTTTAACAATATTAATTATTTTATTAAAATATATTAGTTTGATAAAAATAACTACTACTATTTTGAATTGTACATTAATTTACAAAAATACTTAGCTTATTTTTCTTTCTTTGACAATGGCTTTGCATCTCATTCTAGAGCTTATTTAGTGAAAGCATTCTTGCGTCACTGACATGAATTCTTCAATTCAAACCATTTTTTTTTCTCGAAAAAATGAAACATCTTTTTCTAAAGGTGTAAATATTAATAGATTGCATTAGATGAAATGAAATAAATCAAATGATTAGCAATTTGGAACTCCATTGCCTATATCGAGGGTTATGGATCGAGTAACTATTCGATCGGTAAAAAAAAGTAAAATTAACTGATTGAATTAATTTGAATTTGAGACAATCACACCAGAAAATACTTTTTATAATCCAACCAAACATTGACCTATATCTCCACGGACCATGATATTTGGATTCATATATTCGAATTTGGAGTAAAGTTACGTTTGGAATTTGAAGAAATTTTGATAAAAAAATAAATAAATCTGTGAGTTTAATTAGTTCAGGGAAATTTTATAGTGAACAAAGTATCACTATTTTGTACTCC
Organism: Ballota nigra; assembly: GCA_947034835.1. NCBI lineage: Eukaryota > Viridiplantae > Streptophyta > Magnoliopsida > Lamiales > Lamiaceae > Ballota > Ballota nigra. The sequence goes on along the minus strand of OX344727.1, from coordinate 88,049,649 downwards.
TCCTCCCTATTTAACTTCACATGTAGTTGGGCATATTTAACAAAAAATAAAAAATTGAAAAATAGCTTTTTTTAAGGATTTTATTTAAATGTAAAATGATATTGTGATAGAGTGTAATTCTATTTAGGAGTAAAAAAATTATTGTTTTTTTTTTTTTTTTTGAAAAAAGTAAAAAAATTATTGTGGCGACAAAAGAAAGTGTGAAATTTATTTTGGTATGAAAGCGAGTATACAAAATGATATTATAATAGAGTGCAATTTTCATTTTAGAAGTGTAAAAACTAAAAAATATTGTGAAATATACGAAAAAGAAACTGTGAAATTTATTTTGGAACAAAGTGAGTATAAAAAGTAAAATTACGAAGAAAAAAATGTTCCACGTGAATCTAATCCTCCATTTTTACAATTTTTTTGTTAAAATAATCAGACCGCACTCTATTTTATGGCCAATCATTATCAAGAATAAACTGGCCACTTGTTAAAAAAAATCCGAAACATGAATTCATTTAAAAGCGTTGTCCTCCTTCAGTTTTCATAAATTCATACCTAAAGTGGTTGACCATTCAAATTATTTCCTTTTAATTTTTTATACATTGAAAATTATCATTTTCATCTTTAAATTTGAATCAGTTTCATGTGCACCAAATGTACTGTAACTAAACATATTGATGAAAAATAATATCAATTTTAATTGAAACACGACACTAATATTAACTGAAATACACAGACTAACATAACTGAATTAAATCATTTGACTAAAAATATAAAATTAAACGTGACTCTTGTTTTAATTAAAACTAGACGAGTACACTAACCTAATCTTTCCTCAAAATATTATGTTTACAAGAAATTAATGTTAAAAGTAACAAGAACATTGGTGGACACAATTAATGGGCTATCAATTTTTTCTTTTCCTCTTAGATTTTGATCATAAACCACATAGTTTGATGCATACGCAACTGCGCGCTCCCACACACATATACTTCATAATTTGGTTACACAAACGCTTATCATGACATAGGTTCAAACGTTACCTCTCTTTATTCCATTTTATTCCTTTACTTTTTAAAACTTAGCTAGCTACAAGTTTGAACTTTAAGAAAAAATTATTTACAAACTAATTATATTGTCATGAAGCTCAAATATTGGGTTTTTATAGGCTCAGTTTCAGCACAGACTATTTGAACACTATTATAATTCTAAGTAACTTACGATATATACATATTCGAACCCCCATAAAAAATTTGACATTAGTTACTTGTCATTGATCACTATAAAATACTTATGTACTGTAGGCTGTAGCTTTATATAACTAATTAAAGCAAAATTATTTACACGTGTCATTCTATAAGTAATTATCATATATAATTTGATTGTAATATTTAGGAAATTCAAACAAGAACAATACGTCTATATATGAGATTTTTTTACCTCTATTATTTGGGTGTAATGGACAATATAATATGAATATGAGTATGAGTATGAGTAAATTTGATTTTTTCGGAATTCGAACCCTGTCAAGTGCCAAAGATTTTGAAATATGAAATTAATTCGGTAATTCTCTAACACAAATACTTATAGGCTATAGCAATATCATTATTAGCATCCAAACTGAATTAGACACAAAAATGTCGGCTTTAACAATTTGACCACTCACTTGTCAAGTTGTGATTTAAATCTGTACATGCATCTATATTTTTAGATCAATTCCGTGTATATATAATCTTCTAATATTGATCGTATGTCTAAATTAAGATTAAACACTTTATTGAGTGATTTGAGTATAAGATTTTTTCTTAATGAGTAAATTATAACTACTACTTGTCCTAAAAAAAAAAAAATATTAATTACGGCCGCCGCTGTTAATTAAAACTCTCATGATATTAATTCCACCAAACGTGAGCAAACACTATATATAAATCAGCCAAAAAAACAAAAAAAATCCAACAGTTTTTTTTTTTTAGCCTGCAACTTCATTTTCTCTTAATATTTTTCTATACATCCGCCTTGCATATATGAATTCAATTTTCTTTAAAAAAATAAGGAAAAAAGGTGTTGGTTTATTTTGACTATAATAAGAGTCACTCTCATATAAAACTTGTTCATGATACTATTACATACATCCACTGATATTATAATATTTTACACTGTGATATTAATTAATAAATATAAAAATATATATTAGGCAATGTATGTAATGATATCAATGAATACACCATATTATAAATAAATATTTACAGGAACGTTTTGAAAATATAACCCTACTTAATGTTTGATCAAGATATTGATAATTAATGGGAACATTTCATGTAATTAACCCGACTCTTATAAGAGGGTATTTTTTGTTTTTTAATCTTTGATCAAGATATATATTAACCCACTTAATGTTGTAGATAGAAAGAATAAATATTACTCCGTAAAGAAAAGACACAAAGGACTCTATTTTGAAAGAAAAAAATTACTATAGTGCCCTATAAAATAGCTAGGTACAAACTAAGAAAAGGCTTTTAAGTGTGTTGGCGATCGATTAGGGGTGATTAACTAATTAATCAAGCAAATTAAGTTTGGGTAGGTTTTGTATGAGACAATGAAAATGTGTATAATTAGGGCATTGACTCATTAACATTTTGGTAGGGGTATGCATTAATTTGTGTTGTCTCATATAAGTTTTTGCCATTAAATTTTGTTTGATTTATAATTAACTAGATATATCCCCACGAATTTCGCGGGTTTAAATTAAAAATTTAAACCATTTTAAGTAATACTAATAAAATAAATCAATTATTTCTTTAATATAAATGAAGTGTGTAATAATTTTTTTATTGTTAAAATATGGGTTAATATCATTTTTAGTTACCAAAGTTTACCTCAATTTCATTTTTTATCACTGAGTTTTCAGCCTTCATAAAAAATAGTCACTAAACTATATTTTATTAATCAATTTTGGTCATTCCGTTAGTTGACTTTCTATTGACTAAACTATTTAAGGTTTAAAAAATGTAATCATATGAAGTAATGTGCCACTAAATATAAATTTTAAAAATATTTTTGTAAAAATCATTAAATGAATAATTACAAAATCATAATGGTTTACATATTTAGTTTTACCTTGTTTGTTATATTATACTAATAATATATACTTCTTTTTTTTACTTTTTATATATATTTAAATAAAAATTAAGTAATTTTTAAAATTCTATATTTAAATTGTTGATGCTTTTCTCAAAATTTAAAAAAAAAAATCAGATACCATCATAATGTTTTATACTATTATAAAGCTTCTTTTTTTTAATAAATTTTAAATTTTTTAAAATCTTTCAAAACTTATAACATTATATGTTAATTGATATATTGCAATTTAAACAACTTTTAAATATATATTTAATTTATATATCCGATTTAAAATTTTAAATATTGATATTTTATTTCTTGAAATTAACTCATTTAATATTTTTAAAGTCTATTACTCCCTCCATCCCACAAGTGTTTGCACCATAGTGTGGGGCCTGTGGGCACAATTTTTTAAAAAAGAGTATAACGAGTAGTGTTTTGTGGGGGATAAAGTGAAAAAATTGGTTGAATTGAGTGTATTGTATGCCCAAAAGACAAGAAATAATGACAATTTTTGTAAATTTGCAAATATTGTGAGGGTGGAGTTTATAAAAGTATTTTTTTAGGTGTGCAAACAATTGTGGGACGGATGAATAAGGAAAGTGTGCAAACAATTGTGGAACGGATTATATTAATTTTAAATACATATTATTTTCAAAAATTAAATTTTCAACCCCAAAAAGTTAATTATGTTAGTCAATGGATGGCCAACTAATGTGGTCACCAAATCTGATTAAAAATGTATAGTTTAGTGACTATTTTTTATGAAGGCTAAAACTCAGTGACCAAAAATGAAATTGGGGTAAACTTTAGTGACTAAAAGTGATATCAACCCTTAAAATATTGATTAAAGTTAAACATTTATATGTATGATTCAATATATATTATTTACAATTGCAGTAAAGTTTAAAATAAATTTATTTTGTATATAAAGAACATTCAACATCAAAGTAATTTTTCAAATTTGGTCCCATAATTAATTACAGGTAAGCCAGAAAAGAATGCATAAATTGCAATTTTGGTCCCAAATTTTTTATCTTCAGTGCAAAAAAATTTGCAAGAAAAAAAGGATAAAAAAAAGAACGTGGAGCAAAATTATTACATATTTGTACATATACTTCCATTATAACTCGACTATTATCTGCACAAACTGACGTCATACTAAAAAATCACTAACAAAGTATAGATGACACTCAAGTTAGACAACATCACGCAAATAAAAAAATATAAATCTCCAAATAAATAGATAGAGACAGATATAGGTGATTTGCAACAATGGTCCTTCTTTCGATATTCTAGGTCCCGTAGTTTTTTTTAATTTTGTTCCCATAAATAGTTGCAATGAAGTCCCAAAAGAATGCATAAGTTGCATTTATGGTCACAAAAAATTGTAGCCTCGGTTTGTAAAATTAATGGATGGTAACAAATCTGAAAAAAAAAATACATACATAGAAAAAAAAGGACAAAAAAGGAGTGTGACCAAAATTATTATATATTTGTACATGTATTTCCATTATAACGCGACTACTAATTGGTCTCATGAGAATAAGCGGTGTGCAGAGGGCACTCATGGTAGACAATATCATGCAAAGTATAGAGGGCACTCAAGGTAGACAATATCACACAAATAAAAAATATAAATCTTCAGGTATAAAGATAGAGACATTTATAATTTTGGTCCAATGAAAATAGACGGTGTGCAACAATGATCCTTCTTTAGATATTTTAGGTCTTGTAATTTTTTTCAAATTTGGTCCCATAAATAGTTATAGTTAAGTCCTAGAAGAATGCATAAGTTATATTTTTTGTCACATTTTTTAACACGTGATATTTATTCGAGTCCTCATAATGATATAATTGAAACACTTGCATATATCATTTCCATTCCGATCTATGACTTGCAACAAATTTAACGCGTTGATTAATCTGTATTTTAAGTTATTGAATTTGGTCATTTCTGTATTTCAAGTTGTGTTTATACAGAGCATTTATAGCAATACCATGATTTTATATATGTAATATACATTAATAAAATTGAAACATATATAATACTCCCTCGGTTCCACAATAAATTTGTGAATGATTATTGATATCAAAAGAATAATAATTTTGCAAGAAATATGCGGACTAATTTTAGGACCAATTTCAGAAAATCCAAAAGTTAATAGAAATTATTATATTAGGAAAAATTCCGAAAAAACACAAAAGTTAGTAGAAGTATTATATTATTGATCATTTTAAGACTAATTTCGGACAACAAACAAGTTTTTTTTTTTAAATATCATATTCGAGATTAAACTACCATATGCGGTATATCAAAGATTAAAATTTCAAACTCATGAGTTAATACTAAGAATTATTTGAATGATTATTGATATGAAAAGAATAATAAATTGGCAAAAAATATGCAGACTAATTTTAGGACCAATTTCGAAAAATACAAAAGTTAATAGAAGTTAATATATTAGGACAAATTCTGAAAAATACAAAAGTTAGTAGAAGTTATTATATTATTGATCATTTTAGGACTAATTTCGGACAACACAAATTTTTAAAAAAAATACCATATCCTAGATTAAGCCACCATATGCGATATTATAATACCATATCCGAGATTAAAAATATCAACATTATGAGTTAATACTAAGAATTATGTGAATAATTATTGATAATTTTGCAAGAAATACGCGGACTACTTTTGGACCAATTTCGAAAAGCACAAAAGTTAATAGATGTTATTATATTAGGACCAATTTCGAAAAATACAAAAGTTAATATAATTAATTATAATTATATGTTACATCATTATAATTAATTATAATTATCTCACTTTAATGTATCATTATAATATTAACTACAATTATAAATTATTATAATGATCATTAATTATAATTAAAAGGTTACATTAAAGTGACTAATAATTATAAATACCTCACTTTAATTACAATTATAAATTATTATAATTATCATTAAAAGGTTACATAATTATCATAAATTATAATTACATCGCTTTAATTTATAATTATAATTATATGTTACATCAATACAAAATTAATAATATGTCCTCAATTATACAAAAAAAATTGGCTTCTTCTCCTCTGATACCAATTAAATTCTCATGCATTCAATTAAATTGAAATTCCACTTTGTGGCATTTAGTTCGTTCATCACAATTAGAGATTTACAATGAGAATAAATTGGATAGAAAGATACGTAATTGAGGAGATTCACAATTAGAAAGATTTTTCATGCAAATCTTTTACAGCAAAAATGTTGAAATGTATTGGTCCTCTAATTTTTTTTATCTTGTTATGATATAGCAAAATTGACGAATATATGAAGGATTTAAAGGGGGGCGCCATGATTCTAATCGCAATAGTTGAAATAAAATAATTTAGCACATTCCAATACACCATGCACAATCAAATTTAATGAAACACTATTGGGAAGAAAGAATGCAGCACATATCCATATTACATATCTAAGTGTAAGTCAATTTTTTTGAAATAATACAAATTGCATTAAAATTTTAACAATTAAAATTATGAAATAATCCTACCCACACACACACACACACATATATATATATATGAGTAAGTCTTGTGTGAGACCGTCTCATAGTATGAGACCAATAATATTTGATCCACTTTTAATTTAAAACGTGTCACTTATTAATTAAAAAATTGTCACTTTTAAAAAGTGATAAAGTTTAGACAAAAAGTGATAATATATTTGTTAAAAGTGACTTATCACTTTTCTTTAAAAATACTATCACATTTAATTTGATCGGTCTCATATTATGAGACGGTCTCATACAAGTTTTTGCCTATATATATATATATATATATATATATACATATACATAGTTAAACATGCATACAAAGAGAATCACTTTAACACAACATTAATGAAATTAAATAATGTAGCACATTCACAATCAAATTAAATGAAACATTATTGGGAAAAAGAATGCATCAAATATCCATATTACATTTCGGATCATAAATTCTTAATGCAACACACTTTAATATTGACAAACACCACTATAATGGACCATGAATGTATTAAGCTAAAATTATGGACACTAAATATCATGCTATAATAGACACTAAATATTGAGCTGAAATAATGGACACTAAATATTGACAAACACCACTATAATGGACCATGAATGTATTCAAAATTTGAACATCAATATTCATAATAATGTTAGTGGGAATCAAAAGCTATCATGTCTAATATTATGCACATTAACATTATACAGAAGGACATCTTGAGCTCTCGAATTCCGATTTACTCGATTCTTTTTCCGTGGTGATCCCAATTTCGAAATGTTTCACATGATTCAACTCTCTTCTCCATTGCTCATCTGTATTAGGCCCATTAATTTTTCTTCCCTAACGCAAAAAGTTCCGAAACATCCTGAAATTCATAAAAAAATATAAAATTAATGCATTGAGACCATAATATCATAAGTCAAATAATTACGAGCTAAATACAAAATTGTTGTTATAAAACAACGAATTAAAGCACACAATTTACTCAATAATTCCGACTTATCAGATTCTATAAAGATTGAGCAACATGTCAAATCCATACAGCACACTAACAACATCCATCGGACACGACAATAGATCCATATAATACACCAAATAAAAATCTATTGACAAAAAACAATACGAACGACGTCACAAATTACAATTAAATTGCTCGAAATATGAAAAAACCAAGACACTTAATATAAAATCTTACAGTAGGCCGATTGATTATTAGAAATAACGTAACTCTGTGGTTCGTTAAAAGAATTAGAAAATGGAAAAAAAATCAAATTCATAGCAATGTATTCGAACTTTGAATTCCGCACGGCAATAAAGAAGGGAAAACGAACACCAACGCAATATATCAATTCGGAACGAATAGAATGACGCCCGACGAAAAAAAAAATGGCGGATCAACAAAAGGAAAAAAAAAAAAAGAGCATTTTATTAGAATTACGAATGAGGACAATTGTCCAATACAATTAATATCAAGATTACATATCAACCGAAAAAATGAGTCTAGTCTACAAAGTGAAATTCCAAAACTATGAAAGACTCATTCAAGGTCAACAATCGACCGCACCGGACGACAAAATACACGCCACCCGGCAAAAAAACAGCCCTCCAAATGCATATCCGAAACGCTAGAAATCTCCCAAAAAAAAAAAGAGGATAATCGGCCGGAGAATGATCGAACAAAAAATGGTGAGGAAAGATGCGAAGCAAATGAGAGATTTATAGGATCGTACAAATAGAAAACATCAAAACTAAAAACTTGAACAAAGAGGGAGGGGAGAGATTGGACAATGAAGCAAACTCACAAATGCGACATAGGCAAGAGATGTTTGGTCTATATTAAAGTATTGATTGATTAGCTAGGACAAGATCCACATGAAAAGAGTAGACCAGGCGGTGAGAGCAAAGGCAGCAGCTATGTATGTCCAAAGAAATAGCACCGAGCACTCTTCTTGACCAATATCGAAGAGTTGTGCCATCGTACCTACATTAATTAATTTAATTAGGGAAATACATATTAAGTTCAATAATTAGCTATATATGATGGACGAACCAATATTCATAGAAGGTGGAAGAGTGAACTGAAGCATGAGGACGAATTGGAAGAGAGGGAGATTAGAGGGAAGAAACCCTAAATGTGATGCTGCTTTGACCACACCTATCCCTACTCCTGGAAGTATTACATATCGAACTACAATCACTGCTATTACTATTTTCCATCCCATTCTTGACTTGCTTAGCCCTGCATCCATTCATTCATTAATACAAGTTACCATTTATTTATATATATGCATGAGTTTGATTTTAGATAAGTTGTACACTATAATTTAAGTGCCACTAAACTAATAGTGAGTGAACAACTGCAATTACCTGTTTAAAAATGCATTTGCACTAGTTGAGTTAATTATGCACGTTTTAAAGTGAAGGTACCTTGTGTTAAGTTGCCTCCTAGGATGAGAGTGATGCAAGGAATGGTCCCGTCCCTACAAAATTTAAACATATATATTAATTGGTCGATATATGTTCTGCTTAATTATTACTACCATTCTATATCTTTGAAATTATTTTTTGCTTCAATTAAATATTTGAGAGTAAATTACCCTAGTAATTTAATGGAATCGTTGATCACTCGGAATGGAGCACTTTCACCAATAATAAGGTTTCTAAGCCATGAAACTGACCCAAACACAAATCCAATTACCTGCAGAAAAATAAAATAATAAGTTTGAGATTAATTTGTTGTTAGAAATTAATCATCCATATACTAATAGAGGAAGCTAGCTAGAGAGATTGAATATTAATTCATTTTTGCTTGAAAATTAAAATAAATTAATAAAACTCACAGCGGCGACGACTGGAGGTGCCATAAGTTGTTCCAAGATCCGATGAAAAATTCCAAGTATTTGATTCCATTTTGCTACGCTATCAACACCGTCAATGGCCTCTAGGCAATAAAAATATTGAAGAGATGTCATACTCCCCTAATATTAATTAGTTAGAGATTATATATTCTGTTTCTTTTTAGTTTTTACATATATATGAAATGATTTACTAATAATTATTCACTATTTAATATAATTCTATATAAACATTTTATAAACCAACATCGTACAATTCAAAACGATATTAGTTGTTTACATTAATACAATATTATTATCAAACATAAATATACTAATATTTATAAAAAAAAATACACAAAAATGCAAACAAATTTTACAATATACCTAGTCTTTATAAATTAATATAATTGCATGCGTTTATGTGAAGAAGAAGAAGAAGAAAATTTAATTATATGTTGGTAAGTTAATTTGAAGTTTAGAAAAAAGTCTTGGTAATATATATATGAAGTTTAATTCTCTTAGATTTATATATATTTAATTGAAATCTTATACTCACCCCTTCCTCAAATCTATTTTCATTTTATTTTTCTAATCCGACTCTCAATCTATTGTCATTCTTTTTTTTTTAAGAAATAATTACTTTATTATCAACCCCACAAATAATCATTTTATGACAAAAACTTATGCGAACCCCATTTCACGTGAACTCGATTTCAAATATTATTATTATGTATACATTTTATTACTATTATGCATATTCACGATCAATGTTTAAAAATAAAGCACTTTTTAAAAATAACAGTGATAAATAATATGTATAAGTTATAACAATGATACTTAAAAAAATAGTTCACTTGAACAACATGCACAGGAGACCTACTCTCACTTGTGCTCATTCAAATGAGAATAAATATATAATTTATTATTTTGAAACCTTTTATGCATGGTTTAAAATATACATTATTTTAGTTTAGGGTAGTTTATTTTCCTCCTTGATCAATATATATATGTAATTATGTATGTTGAAGATGCAGAGTTGAAACAATTAACTTACGATATGTTTGTTAGTGTGATCATTGAGGAGAAGAGATTTGTGATTTGCTTCAAAATCATCATCAGCATCAGCTGCCATATTACTAAATTTGGCTCTGGCGCTTTGCATTAATTGGAAAGTGTAGGTCCATGTATAGAACGACCCAATCTAATTAATAAGTCACACAACATTAATTTTTGTAATGATTTTGAAATTCAGGAATTAATAGTAGAGATTTAATTAATTACGTACCGCCATTGAGAAAGAAACATAAGATAGGCCAGCTGAGGTGCAAACTTGTTTGTCTCCAAATGGATTTCCTTCTTCCGAGCACAATGCTGGGATTATTATCAAAAGTATATATCCCAAATTTCCTATTAACAATTGCATTATCAGCAATGCCCATCCTTAATCATACAAATATATGAAACGTGCAATTGGGCACAAAAATTATATTAGTGAAACGTCACACTAACTTTAATTAAAACGTTACACTAGTTTTAACTGAAACATACAATAAAAAATGGGAAATATATAAAATTAATTGTGTAGGAAAATATAATATAATTATATAGATATAAATACCTGTTGAACACATTGCAATGATGAGGTCTTGGAGATGTGGCGGTGGGGTGAGTAATTTAAGAGCTATCCATCCTAGTACCCCTCCAACCACAAATGTTATCCCTACGTTCACCGGCATGAACCACCTATATATATATATATATTTATTTTATTCATTCATTTCACAAACTCAATTTTATTCACAGGTCGTATATATATAAATTAAATTAAGTGCATACCATGAGATTATGTCGTGTAATTGGACTGTCTTTGCCAGACTTGCAAACATCAGTGATGGGGTGAATATTGTAAATACAATCTGCCAATTTTGTCACAGACCAAAAAATAAACTTAATGAAGAAATATTATGTTAGAAAGAAAAAGAGTAAATTGCCTGGTTTAATGATTTTCTGGCGTGGGGTGGAAGAAGATTGAGTTTATCCGTAGCCATGAAAGCTCCGAGTACACATATTAGAAGCATTTGTACCATTGGCATCGATGATACCTCCAATAGTGACAAAATCCCCATCTCTTTTTTCATTTTTCTTTTTGGGGTGGGATATACTACAGTTCTCAAACTAACAGTAGAAGCAACAGGTTCATTTGTTTCTATCTGATCATCTACAAGCAGAAATTTAGAAATTAAATTAAAAGAAACAAAAAGTTGAGAATTATTAGGAAAAGAAACATGAACTGCTGAAATCAAATAGTTAAACCACTTTACCAGGATTGAGATGAGATTCAGAAGTATGTGGGGGTAGTGAGTTATGTATAGTAATAATTGTTGTAGATATATAATTAAATAACCCATGATGTAAGCGCTGACTCACTCATTTATTAAATAATCTCATAAGCTATTGATTAATGGTTTAGTTTTGTGAAATTTTTGGCATTTGGGATGAACACTTCTCTTTTCCCAATTGAAATAAGATGCATCTAAAGTTTGGTGCGCTGATTTTTTTTAGAAGATATTAAATAATGATATTTACGGTATTTATCATGATCTATTAATATGCTAGTTAATTTAGTGATAAAAGTACCTTCACTAAATATCATTCATGTATTTTCATTTTTATTATTTTTCCGATATCTAAATATACCATCATTGCATTATTTATTGACCGACATAAAGAAAAGATCAATTTTACGATTGATCACAAGCGGTTACACGACAAGTTAGACTACAGCAAGATCGATTAATATCAAAACGCATGTGAAGGTTCTTTTTTATTCTATTATTGCATTTAGAAGAGAGATATATATAGGATTAGGATTAGGATTAGGATTTAGGAAGAGGAAAGGGGTGGGACCATAAATTTGAACCTTTGGAGTTTGGAAGTGACAAATAAATACTGTTCGTAGAACGTCCATCACTAGAATTCTCAAGTCTTGACAGCTGAGATAATAACACGTGGCGGCATTATATTCCCATTATTTTAAATAGTTTACAAGCTTCAATATAATATAGATCAATCAAGTTTGTCATCACGGTTGATTTTATTCAGTCTCAATTTTTCAAGTCCTCATTTAAAAATATAAAAGACCCTTCTATTTGCGGCTCTGTTTCATCCCCAAGAGCTGCATGACTAAGATATTGTTTTCAAACTCAACGTAAGATACTAAGTAATTTTTTTAAAAAAAAAAAATTTGAGTTTTGATGGTGTTTGCAAGTTTTTAATAGTGCGGCAGAATTTTTAATTTTCAAAAGCTATTAAAAAGAAAGTGAATTTGAAGCCTTTTAGAGTGTGTTTGACTCTAACCTAGTGCCCGCAGCTTAAAAGCAGGTAAAGCTATGAGATGATAAGTTTTAAAAATAAATGTTTCTAGTTTTCCAATTATATTTGCAAACGGCACTTTAGAATTTGAAAACACGCACTCAAAAAAAAAAAAGAGAGAGATTTAAAACTACTGATTAGAATTTCAAAATAGGCCCTAAGAAGATAAAGAATTCAAACTGGCCAAAAAAATGGAAATTTCAAACCTAATTAAAACAAAAATCATGTGTTGATAACTTATGACCTTGTGATAAACCAATCTCTGTATACTCAATCTCTCTACCAAAACCAAGTAGCATTCTGCTTCAAGAAACTCATTCAAACCCGCAACTTTAACTCAACATATAGCTCTATGAAATCCCATTTCTTACAAGAATATTTCAGCAGAACAAAACGAAAATACTAACCACCTTTATCTGACCTCACTCTTCCCAAAACCTCACCATTATAATCAAGATTATGATACAAATTTGAAAAAAAAAGCTAAATTATCAAGCTCATGGACATTGGACAAATAATCTTCCTATCAATATCTATACAGCCTCTAATTAACACACAATAGCCACACACAATCTTCTGTAATATGAATATCTCACTTGAGCTATAACTTATACACATCACATATATTTTCCCGTCTCTTTCTTCTATTTATCCTACTCAAGTTCTACCATTATTTCCGTATCTCTTTTCATGTCAACTTTAGAATCTCAACCATTTCCCCAATCATATCTCTAGTGATCAGGCATTCGATATCTCTACACAGAGCATTGACATCATCTTCCATCGATCCAGACCAAAGGTTGAATTTCAAATCTCGAGCCAACATATGATCAAGACTGTAAAATGCTCTATCTGGTGGAGGATGTACGTACAGACGAATATTATTCCATACAAGGGACAGTAACATCCTTCCATGCGGAGGCTTATGCACAAGACCTTCGGCCTTTTCCATATATCTAGTCATGTTTACTGGTTCTCTAAGCATAGCAGGAAGTATTTCATTTAACAAGTCAAGTATCAACTTGCGATTTACTATTTGTACCTGATCTTTATCATTGGTGCATTCTTTATAAGACTCTTCAACTTCATCAAACACCTGAGTGCTGATAGGCTTACCAAGTGGGTCCCATTTCGACAGAGAATGACTAAATGATCCATCATACAAACCAGCAGCAATGAGCAAATCTCTAATGTAGGCTTCACATTGGTCCTCTATGTCTACTTCGATTTCAGCAGTCTGATGCTCATTTATAGTTTCCTCTGTATTAGTTCCTTCAAGTTGATCCAATTTCCTCCTCAACTCTGCATTTAAAAAAAAAAGAGAGAGGGAGAGAGAGAGAGAATTAACTGACTGAGAGCAGAAAATAAATGTTGATTGCAGGTTACAGTACAAAAGCAACAATAACTAGTGAAGCCATCTTCCTGCCACTTTCTATGGTAATAGTATAAGGAAGAAAGCTATGAAGAATTACTTGGGTAGAAAAACTAATTATGCAAGTGATATAAAGAACAATGTTTGCTGCCATAACTAACCATTCAAGTTTGAGTTTATTTCTCTAAAAACATTGGACATCTCGCAATCCTCTAGTTGGTGTCCACCTGATGATGATATGGGACTTAGGCAATCAGTTGGCCGCCAGAGTTCGTCATAAACGCTGCTACACACAGATGCAGGACTAGGCGGCACTTCTGTTGAATTCTCCTATAATAAATCAGAATGATTTTAGAATAATGATTCTTATTTGATTATAGTAAGCTGTATAAGATATCATCTTTTTGAGGACTAAAATATAACTTGAGACAAGTAAAGTCCTCACATTTGTCTCATATAAACTCATCATCACTGTTGGTCCACTAGTGATATCTTTCAAGAGATTGTTTTTATTATGATCCGGTCCCTCCACTGATTTTAATCTCCGACGAAACAGCCTCCCTCTCAAGCTGTATCTAAAGCTTGAAACCTTCTCCCTTATGTTAAACTTGTCCTTTTTCTGTTTTTTAATGTTCATCGAGACCTTCTCAATTACTTCATGCTTCCTCCTGATCTGTGCCCCAGTTAGTACATGGCGATCCTCCAGAAGGAGCTTTCCGAATGACTGTCCTGATACTGGAGCGGATAAAGATCTAATGAGGTTCCTAGGTGAGAGATCCTTTTGGGGCACCACACCTTCATCAGGGTCCCTTCTGAAAGACCTACTCTGCATTTCCAGTTCATTTGGAGAGCTGTAAGGATAGCTCATTTTACTGCCAGCCCATGTATCTTTTGATTGTTGATGTCCACGTTTCTCATAACCTGATGTGGAAAATCTTGAACTATTATGAACATTCCTCGAAACTCCTCGATGTATCTCTCCTCTCAGAACATTTTTCAACCTCTCAGCCAAGAGTATCCTTGTATCTCTGTTAATAAACTCTGCAGAATCTGTTTCACTCTGAATTTCACTCCTATACGATCTTGTAGACTCTGATCGAAGTAAATTCATCCCAAGGTCTCTCGAGACGTTTTCTCTCACCTCTTGTGCAATACACTGAGCTATTTCTCTTGGTTTAGATGGCTTTTCCCAATAAGGGGTCTCAATACCTCTTCCTCTCACAGTAGTGCTCCTTTTAGAACAATTACCTTGCAGCTCACACTTCAACCTTTCCTTCACTTCTGTGAGAAAATCTTCTATGCCACCTCTCTCTCCTGAAGTGCTGGGAGTATTGTTCCACGAATCCTCGTTGATAATCATACTGTCAGGGCCAGGCCTTAAGATCACAATCTTGGAAGGATTTATAAGTTGAGAGGCCGCAAAGTCTGTCTTTGAAATTCTATCTGAATATAGGGAGTCCTTTCCCTCAGCTGAATAACACAAGTTGTTCATTTTGTGGCTCCCAGAGGTAAGCATCTCGTGCGGAGCTACTAGGTCTGAAAGATCATCATGTTCCCTTAGCCAATCACTCCCCGTGGTTTTATTACAATTAGCATAACGATACATCTTTTCTCTGTTGAGGTCCTCCTGTGCAATCAACTGGGGTGGCGGACTGCTGCCTTTTAAGATGTTGGAACATTCGTTAAATCGCACAGCTTGCCATGCTTCAAACTCTTTCTTAAACTTCTGGAGTTCTTCTTCTTGAGGGTGTTCTCGAGGTTTATATTTGTTCAACTTTGTCCCACTGGTGCACTGATCAGCATATTGATCTTTAGAATGGCTAATGGAGCCAACTTCAAGCTGCTCAGAGCAATTTTGGGAAGAGAGGACACGACCAACTGAGCCCTTCTTTGGTTGTCGTCCTGGTTTTGAACTAAAAGGTAACATATCAACTCCCATGAGACGAGCCACTACACTTGGTGAGTTCGATCTGGTGTTTGGTCTTTTGAAAACCTCTTCACTGATTAACTTCTTTATTGGAGCCTCAGTGGAATAATAGTCCATAGGAGATGAATCCATTGACATGTGATGAGCATACTGGATACATATTGCAAATCAGAGAAACATTATTCACATCAAACCAGAAGAAAAGAAAGAAAACATATTAGAAGAAGAATAGATATATACATAAGCCCATCTCTGTTCACAATAGCAACAAGTAAATGGAGTTGCAAATGAACACATAAAAATGCTCAGGTAGTCATATGATCTACACAAGGGAATAGCTCATACCAGTATATTATCTCTCGCGGTATATAATCCATAAGATGTCTCTATTGGCAGTTCCAAACTATTTCGAGGAGGCTCCAGGCCTGAAAAGTAGAGGAGAAAACCATTATCTAGCTATAGATCAATTTTTTTTTTTTGAGAAAATTAAATTCAGTTTACGACCTCTTATATTAAGGAATACGGTGCACCCAAACTGATTATGTGAGAATGTACCCTCTGATAAATTTCAAATTATAATATCCTTTTATCTTCTGAGACAATATACCCTCACCGTTATTAACTTGGAACAATATTCATGAGTACATGGAATTTATGCTCTTTATAAGTCTAGTCATACCAAAACTCACTTATTGTTCAAAAGGTGCATTCACTTATTATTTGGACAAGAACCAATGGCAAAAATTTGAGGAAAAGAAAAATGATTGCGCATAATATTGGCATGCATGTTCGATGCACACATTATGTGTGGAACTAAAATTCCAGAAGCATAAATATGTACTACTGGATGAAAAAACTTCAAAAAATCAAATTGGACCAACTAATTTTATGTATATTAGATAGACTTATGAATGATTAGCTTTGGGAGCCCAGAAATAAGTCAATTAAGATCTCAGTAGTTTTGCAGTGTCCTTGAGTGCCAAAAAGAACTTGGTAAAACTTACCTCCATCATGTTTCTTATGTGTAACAACTTTCCTGGCCATGATGTCCTCGTTAATGTCAAGAAGATACTGGTTCAAGCTTCCCATTCAACTATAACCCAATAAAGTTGCAGTGTGCTCCAAAAGTCATCTACACGTTATTCATAAAACTGAAAGCCCCATCTCCCTACTAGACATTCACATCCTGCAATATCAAAGAGTATGATTACACCAACTCCATATATGGCATGATTTTACAACAACTAAATGTATAAAATATATAATGATTAAATTAAAGGTCCTCAGTCGAAGACAATATTTACATTATAGTGTTTCATGGACAGAGGATAAAGAACTTAGTCCGCGCAGAACTATCTTACAATATTGAGACCAACTGATTTCAATTAATCAAGATTTAGTTTTCCGAATCGTAGGCTAAAATGTCCTTCTCGAGGGCATCTAATCAACACGTTATACATCTCAATATAATTGACAAAATCAAGTAAGCTTCTTCTGGAGAGATCGTCCAATCATTATAACTCGTCCATTGCCTAAAGAAAAGGTTAATGCGTTTTTCTTATGTATGTCAAAGGAGGGATTTCTCTGGCAAAATGCAATACTTTTGCAAAGGCAACTTAGCAACTCCATCTCTCAAAGGGAAAAAAAAACTGAGAATTGCACAATATATTTCGAATAAAGTTTATTGAATCATATTACAGATCACTGATGATAAAGTTTATAACATGATTAAAGAGCAGGGCAATCAATAGTCACACAACACCTTATCGGTTACCAGCCAAATGATTGATAAACAGAATTTATGTCCATAAACATATGCAACATTGCATCATCACAGCAAAATCATTATATTATCTTTCAAACTATACCTACTAATAATGAAATGATTGAAGAACTACGCATTCAATTATTTCCTCATCAGTAACAAGCATTATCATCCATACAAAATTCCAAATTCAAACCATACTTAAACACATTCCAAATCTAACAAAATTACGAAGCTAAAAACTCTGATCATACCAGAAATAGAATTACATGGACTCACATTTGCGAGTTCTACTAGTAATTAAACCGCAATCACGAGTTGGATTAGAAAGTCAAATTTCAACTACCAGAGTGCGACGACTGAAGAAGTTTTGAGAAAAAGGAATTGCACGCAACTAGGATTTGAAAAGGGGAGTTTGGAGAAGAAGAAAAGGTAGTTAGGGAGAGAATGAGGTACCAATAATGAGGGAAGAAAAGTAGTAATGGTCATGGCATGACAATCCATTGCTGGAAAAATCAAACCACCAGCGAACCTCTCTCTCTCCTCACCTTTTTCTCTCTCTTCCATTTTTGTTTATTTTTTCGTATTATTGTTTTTCCGGGAGGTTGCTACTTCGGGAAAAATAGGGTGTTGCAAGGCCCACGATCTTATCGTGTGTACATATATATATTGCTCCAATAATTCTTGCCATGTGAAAATTAGTTAATGAACACGATGAACAAGCTTCACTGTGAAATGAAATGTATACTATATAATACTCCCTCCGTCCAATATTAGTAGGCCTACTTTTTGGGCAGTTATTTTTTATTATAAGTTGAAGGGTATTATGAGGTATTGTGAGGTTTATTTATCAATAAAATTATTGTTTATGGAAAATATAAGTATCATATTTTTCATAAACAATAATTTTATTGATAAATAAACCTCACAATACCTCATAATACCCTCCAACTTATGACAAAAAATAACAGTCCAAAAAGTAGGCCTACTAATATTGGAAAGAGGGAGTAGTATTTACTGGTATTATAGATTTAAAAATTAAAATTAAAATATTAAATATTATGATATCAATAAATACATATAATAATATTAAGTTTATATTATAAATAACTTTTACATGAGACCTACTTGTTAATGAAAGATGCCCTTTGTATTTGCAATGCCATATATTTCTTAGATATCTATGATATGGATTTACTTCCTCCACCCAATCCTGTCGGGCTAGGGGGTGGGGGCCCTGGGGGCGAGGGCTTCGCCTTTGCTACAAAGATATTTATGATATGAAAAATAATGTTGGATTTTTTTACTTGATATTTTTTTAATATTATCGGAGTTGCTTATTTATTATATTTTAAAATACTAACATGATTTCAATTTTTGTATGTAGTAGAACAAAACAAATTGTCAAGTCTTTCACAAATATTGAAAGTTGAACCCAACCACAATGAAGATTGATATAATTATGAGCAGTTCTAGTAAATTAGTGTTATGATAAACAAAATGAATAGACAAATGGAAATAAACACGGTAAGTTGTAAATGCCATCGAATTGCACTTATGCAAAATTGTATTTATAAAAGAAGTTGCAAATTTAAAGAAATATTAATAATTTTAATCTATGATATAGATAACATAACATGGGCAATAATTATCTACTACATTGTACATTTCAATAATTGTATGTACAATTATTATATACAATTTTTAATTGTATGTACAATGTTTTCATGCAGTGGAAAATAATATTTTGTTGTTTTATGTACTACACACTAATTATCCCTAACATAAACGTTAAGGTTTTTTTGTTTGTTTTGAATTTGCCCTTTAAATATAGAAACAACATAATTCAGATGAGTAATTCTCTTGTGCACTTGGTGTATGGTATACTCACCCAACATTTGCTCATGTTTATACTGAAAAGTTTGTTTCAATTATACTGAAAAGTGTGGTTGGATTACACTGAAAAGTTTACATAAAAAACTGATTTTCAGTATAAATTTTTCAATGTAATCTAACCACCCTTTTCATTGTAATTGGAATAAACTTTTTAGTGTAAACATGATCAACTGTTGAGTAAGTGCATCGTGCACTTGGTTGATTAATACGAGAATTTGCCAATTTACATATAACTAAATATAGCTTTCAAAAGTACTTGAAAATAATGGGTTTTTTTTTTTTTTTTTTTTTTGTATTACTGCATTACTCCGGGGTGCTGACGTGGGTACTTGTGGATGGTGGAGATAGGATGGTGCAAAACATAGGATTATCATTATGTGACCAAAAAGTCCTGGTGATATCGACAGAGGGGACGCCGTCTTTTTCACACATGCCTTAATGGCCAATTTGCCCTCAAGCAAAACAAAATAAACTGTTGCTTTTCTAACAAAAAATTAGTTTGGAATAACTATTTATATACATTTATATTATAGTATTTCAAATTTGTTTCTTTATCTTTTTTATTATATATTTACATGAATGTATAATAGTCCATGATTATAAAAGAGCAAAAAAATTGTATTACACATATACTAATTGTTATGAATTGATATTATGCGAATAAATTTCATCAAAAAAATAGATTTACAAATTAAAACTGATATTTTAATGAAATAATTAATATTATTTAAAACTATCCTATAATAAAAACAATTAGTAATACATTTTAATAAAATAATTAATATATTTCAAATTTATTTTACAATGAAACTTGTTCGCGTAAGAGTTTGACAATTTTCTATTATTTAAAGATTTTCATAATTCGTGAATTATTAGACAAAAGTATATAAAAATAGTTCATTTTAAATTTATCATGAAACAATTTTAAAATATCAAATATTTAATTAGGAGTATCAAAAATCTCATCAAAGTATCAATAATTTGGGTCAGCGGTTTTATATTATAATTATTGTAGATTTTTTTTATCCTAACTCTTGATATTCCTTAATGAAATTTTTAATATTTTTTATCAAATAATTAATACCTTAAAACAGTTTTATGTAAATTTATCGTGAACAATTTTCATGTAAAACTTACTTGAATTATTATTATGATTATATTTGTTAAATAAAAATATAATAATCGAGTCAAAACCAACAACTCAGCAATTGCGTTGCGCACGACGCCCCCTCCATTTGCCTGCGTTACACCATGTACGTGCTTTATTTATTCAAGTACGATATAATAATATACTACGTATGTATAGATTATGCTTAATCATTTATTTAGCATCTAAGTAACAATTTGACTCGTCTATAAATAATTTTTTATCAAATCTCAAAGCATAATGAAGTAATTAGGATCAGATAGGCCAATAACACTAGTACAAAAGTGGTCTAAGAGAGCTGTTATATTTAAACTTAGAAAGCGGTTAAAAACGCTCTCTAAGAAACAACTATCTAAGTCTAAGAGAGCGGTTTAGTAAACGCTGTGCAAAGTAGGAACTAAGACAGCGGTTTTGAACCGCTGTCCAAGAGAAACAACTAAGACAGCGGTTTTTAACCGCTTTCCAAGTGCAACACTTAGACAGCGGTTATAAACCGCTATCCAAGCCCCACTCTTAGACAGCGCTTATTAACCGCTCTCCAAGAGCTTTTTTTTTTTTTTTTTTTTTAGTTATTAACCACTTTTCAATTATATATATATATATATATATATATATATATATATATATTCAATTATATATATATATATATATATTCAATTATATATATATATATATATATATATATATTTTAATAAACCTGCTAATATATTCAAAATTACCAAAACACATATACTAATATTTATTCGTAACATCAAATAAATATAATATAATATCCAATAACATGAAATATTCATCACAAATTAATATATAAGTTACATGCTACCAAAAGTTATAATAATGTTTACAAGAATCGATGGTAAAGATACATAATCCAATCCATTTTCCATTTCTCCATTCTAGAGTGGTTGTAAAAAGGGATCCGAGGCCTATGCACAAACTGCAATTTACATTGAAAATTTAATTAAATAATAAGAATTCTTTATTCAATCAATAATATTTGAAATAAATCGATAAATCGACTTACATCATCAGGAATGGTCGTTTGAGAAGTCAAGATAATATCTTCAATGTAGCAACACACAAAATGTCCACAGTGATTGCCATCTTTCTGTCTCGGAACCTATTGATTAACAAATTACAATCACGTACTACAACTATAATTATTTTCTATTGATTTGAAAATTTTCTAAAGTAATTTACCTTAATTCTAACATTTTAATACTAATTAACATGCACCCTAAAACAATTTCATCTAAAATTCTAACATATGAATCCTAACATGCATTCTAACAATTTCATCTAAAATTATTCCTAAAGCCTTCAATATTTCCCAATCTATAAACCTCTTGAAACAAATTCTAACATTTTAATACTAATTAACATGCACACTAAAACAATTTCATCTAAAATTCTAACATATTAATCCTAACATGCATTCTAACAATTTCATCTAAAATTATTCCTAAAGCCTTCAATATTTCTCATCTATACCTCTTGAAATAAAGTCTAACATTTTAATACTAATTAACATACATCTAAAATTCTAAAAAATTATAATATGTCCATCTAAAATTCTAACAAATTCTAACAATTTCATCTAAAATTCTAACAATTTCATTTAAAATAATTTTAACATATTAAACCTAACTTGCAACAATTTCATCTAAAATTAATCCAAAACCTTCAATTAACCAATATGTTTCACCAATAACATACATACATATATATACATATTTATACATGTTCATATATATATATATATACATATTCATACATTATATTTTTATTTATTTGAAGTTCAATTCATACATATTCATATATATATATATATATATATATATATATACATTTTTATACATTTAAAATACATATTATATACATACCTGGAGGCGGCGGAGAGGCAGCGGTGGAGGGCGGCGGTGGCTCGTCGCGTCGAGGGAGGGCTGGGTGGCAGCTGGCGGCGGACTGGGCGGCGGATTGAGTGGAAGAGAGGCTGGGTGGCGTCACGGCGGCAAGGGAGGAAGGCTACGGTGGTGGCAGTGGAGGAGGAAGCTTCGACGGCGGCGGTGGGGGGAGGAACCGCGTCGTCTGGTGTTTGGAGGAAGAAAATCGCGTCTGAATTAGGGATTTTCGTGGTCAAAGAGGGTTAAGTAGTGGTCAAAGGCTAAGACAGCGGTTAATAACCGCTATCCAAGTAAAACACTAAGACAGCGGTTAAAAACCGCTATCCAAGTTCCACTTGGACAGCGGTTCAAAACCGCTCTCTAAGTCAGCACTTACATAGCGGTTATAAACCGCTCTCTTGCATCCCACCTCTTACACAGCGGTTTTAAACCGCTCTCTTAGACTAACTCTTGGACAGCGGTTAATAACCGCTGTCTTAGCTTTTTTTTTTTTTTTTTTAATATAATTATGTAAAACCGCTCTCCTAGCTTTGTTTTGGAGAGCGGTTTTTATAAAAGCTCTCCAAGTATAGCTCTCCAAGTCCAAATGTGTAGTAGTGTAATGAGGGGCGTTGCCGTTGATATCGTGCTTTGGTATGTGAGTAATCTTGAGGTAAGAATTATCATGACTAAGTAGTAAATAATGACATATGATAATTTATGACTCTTAAATTTGTTTGTTAAATAAAAATAAATGTTCTTTTTCTAATAAGTCAAACTATTTGGTGAAATTGATTCATACATGAACAATTGAAGAGTATCAGTTATTTCACTAAATAATATTAATTATTTTTACTGAAGGGTATTAGTTATTTTCACTAAAGAGTATTAGTTGTTTAGTGAAAACAAACTAATACTCTTCAATATAAATAACTCATATCCTTCAGTAAAAATAATTAATACTCCCTCCGTCCCAGCATTTTTTGCACACAAAAATGGGCACACATATTAAGAAAAAATTACTTTTTGAGTAAAGTAGTGGCATATGGGTAAATATGTGTATATTATTGTGAGTGTGCACGCAAATCAATATTTCCTTTTTTAGGGTGTGCAAATAATCTTGGGACGGACGAAAAAGGAAAGTGTGCAAATAATGGTGGGACGGAGGGAGTACTATTTACTCCCTACATCCACAAAAAGTATATTCACTTGTTTGCACTTGGTTTAATGCAATATGTTGGAGGGTATATATTTAGGGGTCTTGTGATGTCCGTTTATGAATAAATTTATTATTTATGGTAAGTATGCATAAAAACGTTACCATAAATAATTATTTTATTCATAAACGGGACTCACAATATATACCCCATAATACCCTCCGACATATTGCATTGAACCACGTGCAAACAAGTGAACATATTTTTCGTGGATGAAGGGAGTATTATTTAGTAAATATAACTATTATTTTTCGATGGTTCATAAATGAACTAATTTCACCCTATCGGTAACTAAACCATATAATAAGATACTACATCAGAAGGTTATTAGTAAAAGTACACAGGATTAATGCAAAAAGGATGAGAAATTATATAAAACGGTAGCCCTAGCTAGAAGTTCCGTAATCATAAATTATAAGGTTTTAAGCTCCATGTATTAGTCAAATAGACCCATGTTAGGGTGATCATTAGTGATTTAAATTAAATTTAAAGTAACCCCGATTAGAAAAAGCTGAGCCTCTTACTAATTATTGATTTCCTAAAAGTGTGTGTAATTGTTAACAACATAAATAGTGTAAATAGAACTTAATTCAAATTTTGAAGCATTAGGATCTACACGTTAAAAATAGAGGACTTTTGAAGCAAGGATCAACTTGTTAAAAATTGCAAGACTGTTGTATGTGCGTCAAAATAAAATGATTGTTTTGTTTCAAGAATATAACGTTGTTAGAAATAATTTTAAATCATCTAAAAGTTCGAACTTAGAGAGATATGTAGAATTAATTCATTTATTTAATTTCATAATAGCTTTCATCCCTTCATCCCACTATAAATTTCTCAATTTTCTTTTCTAGATGTTCCACAATAAGTTCATATTCCATAAAAAGTAAATACAACACTTTATATATTAATAAATAAATAGTACCACTTCCGTCCAAAAAAAAAAAATTGTCTTCCTAACATAATTTTCATAAATGATCATTTTATTAAAAAATGGACTTTACAATACCCCGTAACATTTTTCAATATATTGCATTAAACCACGTAAAAAAAGGACTGCTTTTTGTGGATAGGAGTACCATCTATTTTTCACAACTCTTCATTCCTTTATACAATAATTAGTATGTGGTCTACTGTATATTAATAAATAATACTTCCTCCGTCCCAGAATTATTCACACTTTTACTGTTTTCTCGTGTTTTAACGAGTGGGTTTTTTATTAGTATTTAAAATGATAAAGTAATTTTTAAGTCATTTTATAATAGAGGAGATATAGATCTATCAAACTCTACCTTAAAAGTTACTTTATCATTTCAAATACTAATAAACAACTCGCTCGCTAAAACACGAAAATAAAATTAGTGTGCAAATAATGATAGGACGGAGGGAGTACATTTTATAAATAAATAAAAAAATTATAGAAAACATATAGTAGTGCGGCAGGAGCATTTGTTTCCTAATTATTAGTATTATTTTAACTGTTACGATATCACACAATTGTTTGCCCAAATAAAATTTCAGCGTGTCAATAAAACAAGGATAATAATATAGACTATCAAACCAGGTGGCTTAGCCCACCTGGCCACCGGGTTCCTCACTCTAGTGAGTGACCTGGGTTCGATTCCCTTTGGGAATGAATTGGGAGGGAGTTATAAGGTAAGCTTGGAGATTTCTGGGAGTGTATGGAGACTTGGTGAACTAATCTAACTACTAACAACTAATATTTACCGAAAAAAAAAATAGACTATCAATTCGTATAATATAAAAAATAATAACATGAAGTTTCATTATCACACGCACAGGGGATCAACACATGAATTGATATTTTGTTCGATTGATGTTAATCTGACTTGATTTCATTGATTGATGGTGTTGTGGAAGGATAACAATTTTGGGACGACACTATGAAGTGTTTTAAATCTCTATTTACAATTTAAAAGTATTTTTAAATTGTAAAAGTTGTTAGGAGATAATTTTTATAAAAAATATTTATGTCCCTTTTAATTGTGTTTGAAAACACTTCCTATTGTTCAAAAACAAAAAAAACATCCCCCAACACAAACATGAGAATAATACAAAAATTGTGGGTCAGTGTTTAATTTTATTGTGTATAAAATTTTTGTATTGTATTCATGTACGAAAATTTCTAATAGTGTTTGATTTCTATAATTAAGCACATTAAAGGGTAGGTTTCTGAATTTTTATTTTTTTTCAAATATCACCATTATACATACATACTTTTACTATTTAAAAAATACTTATATTTTTAAATAGTGATAGTGCATGTGCATAACAACGATAGCGAATATACATTACACAAATAATATATACACATAATAATGATATTTGGAGTAATCAAGTTCACAATTTTTTTTGTCACATTAAAATAAACAAATAATACATTAATTCGTTAACAACCTATTACTTGCTAGTGATTTGATGTTATAACATTTGTTAATGACACAATTTATATACATATTTTTTTTATAATTTATATATCTAAATTTATATTTGTGTTGTATCATTATTGTATCCTGTTAGACACACGGTATATAGTGTTATTTCACTAGTGTATCATGTCACGTTGACACGAAAAATATTATGTTATCGTGTTTATGTCATGTTTATGCATATTTTTATTATGTTGTATTCGTGTTTATTTTTATCGTGTCGAGTGTGTTGGTATGAAACACAATACGGTCGAACGATTTGCCAGGCTTAGTATTTAGAGGATGTTTGGCTAAACTTATTTAAAACATCTTATAAATTGTTTTAAGAGCTTATAAGATGTAATTTTTAAGTAGCTTATAAGTTGCTAAAATGTTTGGTTAATACAACTTATAAGATCTTTGATAATTTATAACAATTTTTTTTAAATTTATAAAAAAATAATTATTTTTCTATTTTTTATCTTGAGGTAGGGTTGGGGAGGGGTGGGGTGGTTCCAGGGTGAGGTGGGTGGTTGGGGTAGAGGTGGTTAGGGAAATAAGTTGAGAAATTCCAACTTATCTTTTTACGACTTATAAGATGTTAGGAGCTTAATTTATGATCTTATAAGTAGTTAAACATTTTATTTTGTCAAACACATTAATAGTACTTTAAGCTCTTAAACAGTTTATAAGATGTTTTAAGGAGCTTATAAACTCCGCCAAACACCCACTTAATTGTTGATTTGGTGGATGGATTGTAGTGACTAATGAGGGTGAGAATACGGGTTTGAACAAGAACATCATTGAATGTAGAAATATCTTGCTAGTAGCACAAGTTTTGGCAAAGAACAATTAATGTGAATGTTTATGTGGAGGAGAAAATTTCAAAGAAGTATTAATGAATGACAAAATCTCATATGCATTAAGTGCATAATATATTTACTCAACAATTGACACTGTTTACATTGAAAAGTTTGTTTCAATTATATTGAAAAGTGTGGTTGAATTACACTGAAAAGTTTATACAGAAAATCAGTTTTCAGTGTAATCCAACCACATTTTTCAGTGTAATAGGAACAAAATTTTCAGTATAAACAGTGTCAACTGTTGAGTGAGTGCACTATACATTAAGTGCACAAGAGGGTTGCTCTTAATGAATTTGTGGAGAACGATATAAAAAAAAATACACAGATATCTATTTAGTTGTCGTTTTTAATGGATCAAACTAATGTATTAAATGATACATGTCTTACTAAATAAGGTCCGTAAGATGGTCTCACATAAGATCAATCATTTAAAAATTATACTAGATCGTTCATGTATATTAAATTAAATTTTAAAAATAGACAAAAAAAAATTGTAACGAATCACTTCTAATTTTATCCCATTTGGTGTGGGTATATTTGTGGTGGGTCTAATTTTATCGGAGTGGGTGTAGATATTTGGAGCGAGTCCAAGAGCGTGAATGATGGTAGCCGGCAAGTAGGAGGCATGTAGGTTTCCGATCAAAGAATTAATGTGTTAAAACATATACGAAATATATGCCATTATGTTTTAGTATTTCGTCTTTTTTTAACAATTATATCTTAATATTTAGAGGGTGTTTGGCTAAGCTTAATTGAAACATCGTATAAGCTCTAACATCTTATAAGTTGTTTTAAGAGCTTATAAGATGTAATTTTTAAGTAGCTTATAAGTTGCTAAAGTGTTTGGCTAATACAACTTATAAGATCTTTGATAATTTATAACAAATATTTTTTAAATTTATAAAAAATAAAATTTTCTATTTTTTATCTTGAGATAGGGGTGGGGGTTGGTGTTGGTGTTGGTGTTGGGGTGGGGGTAGGGTAGGGTGGGTTGGTATTTTTTAAATTTACAAAAAAAAAATTCTATTTTTTATTTTGAGGTAGGGGGTGGGGAGGGGGGGGGGGTGCGGGGGGCGGGTGGGTGTGGGTGGGGTGAGGGTTGGGGGCAGGGATGAGGGTGGTTGGAATGGGGGGAGGGTGGATGAGGGTGGGGTGGTTCTAAGGTGAGGTGGGTGGTTGGGGTAGGGGTGGTTGGGAAAATAAGTTGGAAAATCCCAACTTATTTTTTTACAGCTTATAAGATGGTAGGAGCTTATTTTATGATCTTATAAGCTGTTAAACATCTTATTTTGCCAAACACATTGTTGGTACTTATAAACTCTTAAACAGCTTATAAGATGTTTTAAGGAGCTTATAAGTTCAGCCAAACGCCCTCTTAGAGAAACACGGATGCACACTATCATTATCATTTTATGTGTTATACTTTTCCATTGAAATTGATGACGTCATAAAAATCAGATATTGAATTTATATTGATGCACTTTATAAATTTGATGCACGCATATCAAATCTACATTATGCGTCTAAAATTGTATATAATTAGTATCTCTATACCGTGTGTTGTGTCATTGTTATAAAATAATAAAAATGCATGAGCATCACTCGACCTAATTTGATTCAAGGGAATAAAAAGATGCATAAATAAATAAATAAGGAAAGTAATGGATAAGCTAATGTAATACATTTATTTTATTTTATTGTAAAGGAAAACCTTATCAAATGATGTGGATAGTTTGTATGTCATGTGCATGGAACCTCAAAAGCATTTGTGCTTTGTGAAAATGAGTTAATGAGTGAGCCCATCAATTAATTTGGACCACACCATTCTTCCAATTAACTAATTATTATGTGTTTATTACTAGATAAGTACTCCGGGTAAAAACGCTGGTTGTTCGCAAAATTAATATAAAAAATAATATTTTATTAACATTGTTGATAGGCGAACATCATCCAGCATGAAGCGAACAAGAGTTACGGGCTTAAACAAAGATAGTCAACATTGGGGTGCATCTACCAATCTGAGAGGTGTATAAAGTGACGAACAACTCCCCCGACGAACAACTAATGGGCGAACAGGTATTAAGATCCGAGACCAAGAATGAGCCAACTGTGAAGTCATCAATGACGAACAACTTGGTCAAACTATGATACAACAAACAATCAAGGAGGTGTGTACAAGTGAACAAAGGACAAAGATCTCAAAGCCAAGCTGAACAAAGCCATAAGGCGAGCAACTTCCAAAGTACAACCTCAAGAGGCGAACAACTTTCAGTTGGAGAATCAACAAGATCAATCAAGCCGACCTAGGCGAACAACAATGAGTCCGAGATAAGACCAAAGAAGACTTTGTAACTAAGATTCAGCTTAGATAAGATCAAAGGGACACATGTCAAGCATGCAGACTAGGGAGACCAAGAGTCTTGAACACCTCATGCTTGCTAGTCTCTATAAATAGTTGTTCTCCAGCTGTGAAATACAAGTTCAAATTTATAAACACACCCAAACTCACACATACACGAAATAAGTCCAATTTCGACAACCGAATTTACAAATTCGATAAATTCATACCCCGATTTACCATTTACGGTGGTAATCAATCACACGTTATTGATTGGTGACGTAAAAACGGATTAAAACAGCCACTAATCCTTACGATTAGATTCGTTCACCAACAATTTAGCGCTAGAAGGAGGGTTCGAACCTTCGTTTAGTGTGATTACTCAAGAACTTCAAGTTGAAAACTTGAAGATTCATAGGAAATCTCAAGAAATATTTGAAGATACAAACAAAAGTGTTCTTGGTGTTCTTGGTGTTCTTCAATTTATAAATTAAGAAGTAATTTAAATTGAAATGCCTCAATCTAAAGAGACCCAAGGATCACGTTTGTCAAAAAGAGCATCTCAGACCCGGGCCACGTCGGCCGACCACCAGGACCGTGACCCGAGACATGCGAACAGATCGCAACATACAGCCATAACACATAACCTCCCCCCTGAGATGGAGGCTTTGGCGAACAACCCCAACGAGTTGGCTAAAACCATAGCTGCTCTCCAGGCCCTCCAGAGGCAACAAGAGCAGATTAGGCCAACACAAGCAAGGCCAAGGGACAAGTCCCTAGAGGTTGTTAGACCCAGGACTACTAGGGGCGAACAGCGAGAGGTTGATAGTGCCCAAGTCAGACGAAATAAGGGAAAGGCCAAGGTGGTCGACCAAAGAGAAGTACAGGCTGAGTCTGGTCGCGGACGAACAACTATGTCTAGCCATGGAACAACGCGTTCCAGTGCTCAGGACAGGCTTAGCCAACCCCAACAGGAAGCCGCTCGCCGGGGAGCAGAAGACGGGCGAGCAACTTTTGAACAGCCTCGCCCATCAGTCCATGAAAGACTCTCCCAGTCAGCCTTCAGGCGCCTAGGGCCAAATGCGGCGAACAACCTTAGGAGGCAAGCCCAGGAAGTGCCCACTCCAAGCGAGGGACTGCGACGAGCAGAAAGGTTAATGCCTTTGCTCGCCGAACAGCCTCCAAGTCAGGGGGCACCTCTTGATGAATTATCAAGCCTAAGAAGGGCTGTAGAGAACATGCAGGGGCAACTAGACCAACAGAGGGGGATGGGAACGACTAGCATGCCATCCTCACCTTTGGCAGCTCACATTTTGAAGGCCCCGATACAGAAAAAGATTCAATTTCCGGCTAGCATTCAATATGAAGGCATCGCCGACCCCCGGGTCCACTTAACAAAATATACGGACTACATGGTCTCCGTGGGGGCCAGCGATGCCACCCAATGCCGGAATTTTCCGTTAACATTGGGCGATCGGGTTCACAAGTGGTTTTCATCAATGCCGCCGGCATCAATCCACTCGTTCGTCCAACTAAGTCGAGAATTTCTTTCTCACTTTTCAACGGCGGGGTCATATCTTTTCCAAAAACACCGGCTGTCAGATTTGAGGCAAAATGATGATGAAACTGACCGGGCGTTTATGGAAAGATTCGATAAAGTTTTGCTAGAAGGAGAACCGGTGAGCGAAGATACAAAGATCGTCGCTGTGATGGCCGGATTGAAAAAAGGGTCAAAGTTATGGAAGGAGGTACGTCTAAAGTGCCCAAAGACTTATGCCGAGTTCAGAAACCAAGCTGGCATTTTCGTTTCCATGCACGAGGCCCTACAAACAAATTTGGGGGAGAACAAGGCTGATCCAAAGGAGAATAACAAAAAGCCCGTCGGGACAAGCTACAGGGTCCCAAAAAATATGAAAGCATTCACCGAAGGATCGGATTTGAAGGAAAAATTGAACCAAGTATTGACAGTATCAGTTGATACTGTGTATAAAAGCGTAAAGGAGAAAGAGTTGATTTCCCCACCACGTAAAATCCGTCAGGATACTGGCAAACTCAACCCAAACAAGTATTGTGCCTACCATCAAAGTGTGGGGCATTTTACGAGTGAGTGTAGAGATTTGCTTAAGCAACTCTGGCGATTTTATGAGGAGGGAAAGCTCTCCGATTTCGTTAAAAGGCAACCTGGGAAGAGAACCCGGGAGAACAACTCGGAAGACGAAGAGGATGGTCAACCTCAGAGAAACAACAAACCCGGGCAACCAGTTCCCAGTATACCGGCTCAACCTTTAGAAGATCTTTTCATGATGGAACCCGCAGGTCCCGCGGGAGGGTGTTTTGATGGACAACCACCCGACTCTAATCGAAAGAGTAAAGCGGAGCTACGAGCGATTGGCCAAGTACAAGAAATGGGAGTTAAGCCGTCTATCATGCAAACGGCAGAATTAACTTTCACCGAAAAAGACCTTGAAGGCGTCTTAACTCCGCACAATGATTCACTCGTAATCTGCGCCAAGATTATGGGGACCAGAGTCCACAGACTGTTGGTGGACACCGGAGCCTACACCAACATCTTATTCAAGAAGACCCTCGATAATCTGGGAGATTATTCGGGTTATGTTCGGAATACAACACATAGAATCATAGGCTTCGGGAATGCTGTGACAACACCGTTGGGAATTGTAACATTAGCAGTACAACTTGTAACGGCTAATGAACCCGAAAGAAATATAACAAGAATGGTAGATTTCTTGGTTGTAGACCAGGAGTCGACCTATAACGGGTTTCTTGGCCGACCTTTTCTCAATGAATTCAAAGCTGCGTGTTCCACTTACCATTATTGTTTGAAATTTCCAACAGCTAGTGGAACAGGCACAATTAAAGGAGACCAACGGAGAGCACGAGAATGCATTCAACAGCTACGAGCAAAATTTGTACAAATATCCATGATGGAAGCAACAAGTTATCCCGTCGACGAACCATCAATACTGAACAATATGATGGACATGGACGACCACATGGATACGGACGAACAACACTTGGACGAGCAAGTGTTGGACGAACAACTCGTTACCACCCGCGAGGAACCTCCATCTGACGAACAACAAAGGAGTGATGACGAACAACCCTCAGTGGGGGACTTGGAGGGCCAAGTACAAACGAACAACAATGGGACGGAGCCAACTGATGATCTAGAACCCCGCCTGGGGGCAGAGCCCATGGACATCAAAAATGATTTCAACCCTGAGGAACCCATACTTGATCCCCGTTGGAAGGGGCAAAAACGACGAGCAACTCCAGTCGAAGAGCTGGAGGCGTTCAAAGTTAATCCCAACAACGAAGATCTTGAATTATTCATAGGATCTGAGCTCCCAGAGCCTTACAGATCCCGAATGAAAGAGTTCCTCATCAAGAATCTAGATGTCTTTGCTTGGTCTCACGCAGATATGGTAGGGATAGACCCGAAACATGCTTGTCATAAGCTGAACATAAATCAATCAAGAAAGCCCGTCCATCAAAAGCGAAGGAAGTACGGCCCAGACAAATACCAAGCCTTGAATGAAGAAGTTAAGAAGTTGCTAGACAACGATCTCATTCGACAAGCACTCTGTCCACAATGGGTAGCAAACCCAGTACTCGTGAGGAAACCAAATGGGACCTGGAGGCTATGCATAGATTTCACAGATCTGAATGCAGCATGCCCAAAGGACAATTTCCCTCTCCCACATATTGATCAATTGGTGGACAGCACTGCAGGTAGAGATGTTAATCCGGGCCGGGCTAATAGGGCCGGCCCGTTTAACCCTAAAAAATGCAGGGTTAGGGCTATGGTTTAAGGGGCCCGTTTAAATCAGGGCTTTTTTGACCCGGCCCTATTAGCCCGCGGGCTAATAGGGCTAGCCCGCCGGTTAACCGGGCTAGCCCGCCAGCCCGGGTTATATATATATATATTTATTATTATTTATATTATATAATAAGTGTATTAATTATTTATTACAATTAAAGTATTAATATATATATATATACTCATATTTTTTCAATTCATCATTTAGCCCTAACTTCAGTAAAAGATGATGTACGAGAAATTTAATCCATCCATTTTAGTGTTATTTTATATTTAGTTTCTTTTTTAGGTTCTTCCATCCATGTACTAGTAGTACTTAGATACACAAGTGCCCAATTAGATGAACTTTTTAGTTAATTTGCTGCTAATATTGTATATTCTTTTATTTCTTGGATATTAAATTTATTAGTATCATTCCGATTTTTTTTTTTTGGTATGATATGCATGGTAGTGAGCTGAATTATTACAAGTATGATTGGGTGAATTTTTTGTAATTATAATACTGCAATAAATCGAAATTAGTCGTGTTGATGTTTGAACTATTACGTGTTGGTGTTTTGTACTTTTTAAGTATTGATGTTTGAATTTTTATAATTACGTTGAATTGTTTTTATATAATTTTAATTAATTTATGAACAATGTTTAAATTCATTAACATTTTATTGCCACTATTTTAAATTTTGTGTTGATTTTTTTTTTTTGACATAACCCGTTTGTGGCCCGTTTAGCCCGAGGCCCGCTAGGGTTAGGGTTAGGTCTTAATTATTAAAGGCCCGTTAAGAGTGAACCGGATAAGACCCTAACCCGTTTAGCCCGAAGCCCGTTAGGGCCGGCCCTATAGGGTTAGGGCTAGCCCGTTTAACATCTCTAACTGCAGGCCATGAGATGTTGACATTTATGGATGCTTTCGCCGGGTATCATCAAATTCCTATGCATCCAGATGATCAAGAGAACACAGCGTTTTATACAAACAAAAACTTGCTGTGTTGGAAAAGAATGCCGTTTGGCCTCATAAATGCCGGAGCAACATATCAAAGACTGGTGAACAAGATGTTTGATCAACAAATCGGAGACACGGTGGAAGTCTATGTAGACGATATCGTAGTCAAAAGTCCCAAGAAGGAAGACCATCTTCAACATCTGACTCAAGTGTTCGAAACTCTTCGACACTATAACATGAAGTTGAATCCAAAGAAGAGCAGCTTTGGAGTTCACTCAGGGAAATTCTTGGGCCATCTTGTTAGCCAGCGAGGAATTGAGGCCAACCCTTCAAAGGTTAAAGCCATCATGGATATGCAACCACCACGTTCGGTGAAAGAAGTGCAAAGACTCACCGGGTGCCTAGCAGCATTAAACCGGTTCATATCCAGGTCAGGGGACAAGTGCCGTCCATTCTTCGAGGCCGTCAAAAAAGGAAAGTTTGCATGGACTAACAACTGCCAAGCGGCCTTCGATGAACTTAAAGAATACCTGGGAGATGTCAAAATCCTATCAAAACCAACCCCAGGAGAAAAGCTCTTTCTATACTTAGCCGCATCAGAAGTTGCCATCAGCTCCGTTTTGGTGCGCGAATACGGCAAATTTCACCAACCTATATATTACGTCAGCCAGGCTTTACACGAAGCAGAGATCAAATATGCTCCAACCGAAAAGCTGGCGTATGCTTTGGTTATGAGCATGAGAAAGTTACGACCATACTTCTTTGACCATCAAGTCGAAGTTCTAACAACTTTCCCGCTCAGGCAAATTCTCCATCGCCCCGATACTGCAGGTCGTCTCTTAAGATGGTCACTGGAGATTAGCCAATTCGGGGTGACCTATGCTCCTCGAACAGCGATCAAAGTGCAAGCATTAGCCGACTTTATAGTCGAACTAACTTTCCCACCAGATCCGACGAGAGGACTTGATCATCCTTGGCATCTCTATGTAGACGGATCATCAACCAATATAGCCTCGGGGGCAGGAGTAGTTTTAATCAGCCCAGATAGACAAGTATTCACCTCGGCAATCAGATTTGGTTTCATGGCAACCAACA
The DNA here is from genome assembly GCA_947034835.1 of Ballota nigra. Taxonomy (NCBI): domain Eukaryota; kingdom Viridiplantae; phylum Streptophyta; class Magnoliopsida; order Lamiales; family Lamiaceae; genus Ballota; species Ballota nigra. The sequence continues at coordinate 88,014,056 of OX344727.1, read as the reverse complement.
ACGAAGCTGAGTATGAAGCTCTTATTGCTGGTCTCCACCTATCTCTCACAGTTGGTGTCAGACGCTTGCAAATATTTGGCGATTCACAATTGATCGTGAACCAAGTCCGAGGTGAATACGAAGCAAAAGATGATCACATGATCGAGTATCAACGGATTGTTGCTCACCTAATATCCATGTTGCAGCAAGTTTTCATACAGCAAATTCCAAGGACGAGCAACACTCAAGCAGATGCGCTTGCTCGACTAGCAACAAGTGAAGGACCCGTAGAGTTGGCAGATATTATAGTTACAAAGATGAAAGATCCATCAACAGTAAGCTATAATGTCAACCAACTCGACGATCGAACCAGTGAAGAAGACTGGAGAACAAGTATAGTCAAATACTTGAAAAGTGGGGAAAAACCAAACAATCCTTTTGAAGCTGTCAAGCTAGTAAAGCGAGCCGCCAGATATACTCTGGTGGGCGAGCAACTCTTCAAAAGGGGAATATCAGTCCCACTTCTCAAGTGTTTGCCTAGGGGGCAAGGGCAAGCAGTACTCGAAGAAATTCACGCCGGAGTATGTGGAAATCACGCTGGGGGGCAAGCCTTGGCGTACAAAACCATCAGGCAAGGGTATTATTGGCCGACATTACGTCAGGATGCGATCAAGAAAGCAAAAACTTGCCATCAGTGTCAGATTTTTGCCCCGAATATTCATACACCGGCCCAAGAGCTCGTGTCGGTATACAGCCCATGGCCTTTTGCAAAATGGGGGATGGACATCATTGGTCCTTTCCCGGCTGGAGTAGGAAATGTTCGATTTGCCGTTGTGGCAGTCGATTATTACACTAAATGGGCAGAAGCAGAGGCCATGGTGAACATCACGCAGCAGAAGATGATCAACTTTATCTGGAAGAACATTGTCTGTCGTTTTGGAGTTCCACAGGCAATTGTGACAGACAATGGTCCACAGTTTGATGGACAAGAGTTGAGAGAATTCTGTGCGAAGTGGGGGATCAAAAAGCATTACTCCACACCTTATCATCCCCAGTCAAACGGACAAGTTGAAGCTGTGAACAAGATAATCAAGCATACATTAAAAGTAAGACTGGCGGAGAGCAAAAGTGGTTGGTCTATCGAACTCCCGGAAGTCTTGTGGGCATACAGAGTTTCTCCCAGGTCTAGCACCGGAGAAACACCCTTTGCTATGGCTTTCGGAACAGAAGCAGTAATACCTATTGAGTTAAGGACCAGTACGATTAGGACGACCAACTTTGATGAACAAGCAAATAATTCTGCTCTGAGTGCTGAAATGGATTTACTCGAAGAAAAAAGACGCAATGCTGAGTTAAAAAATGCAACATACAAGCAAAGAGTGGAACGTTATTATAATTCCCGTGTAAAAGTCCGGGAATTCAGAGTTGGAGATTTGGTTCTAAGAAAACTGCTCGCCCAACCTTCAGGAGTACTGGGACCAGCTTGGGAGGGCCCATATCGTATAACGAAAAAATTCGTAAATGGCGTATACGATCTCGAAGATATGGAAGGCAAACCGGCCTCATACTCCTGGAATGCCGTACATCTCAAGAAGTACTATCAATAAATGGGCGAACAATTATCTTGGGGGCAAGTATGGCGAATGAAGTGAATCAAGCAAATGGAATGGATCAAGGAAGGCTAAAAACTTGCCTAATTTTTTAAAATTTTCCTAAGTATAGATTCAAAAGTTGCTCGGCACATTGTATAGTCTGGTGCTAGTGCTTTTGATTTTATAGATAGAGTTGCTCGGCAAAAAATATTATAAGCGAGCAAGTTTTAGTTTGTGTTTAAAGTTGTTCGTCAGATTGTATATGATAGTGATGGATAGTCTTGCAACACTTGTAATTATTTCGCAATGTAAATATAATAGTTGTTCGTCGAAAAGGAAAAGTCCAAAAGCTCGAGGTACAAGTCCATTCAAAGGTTGTTCGTTTTACAAATGAACAGAACCTAAGGACCAAAGCCACTTAAAGGTTGTTCGTTTTTTAAAATGAACAGAACCTAAGGCTGAACCCTGATTCCACTAAAGGCAAAGTTCAATTCGAACAAAAGTCCAACACTATATGTTATAATTGTAAAGACATTGACAGAAATGTAAAGACAATTAACATATATAAGGAAATGAGCGAACATAAGAAAGACGTTTCATTAATCAAAGGCTTTAAGCCCAAAAAATAGTACAAGCTGGAAGCAGCCATTACAAGTACTACAAAAAAGAGGCGAACAACTATTACAGAGAAAAGAGCCAAGTCTAAGGCCTATTGCTGCACGGCTGGAGGAGGATCTTGAGTTTGCTCGGCAGGAGGGTCAACAATCAAATCTTTGGCCAAGTCCTCCGCAGTCTTCCGCTCAATCTCTTCGGCATTCTGCTCGCCTGCGGCAGCCGGCTCATCTCCCTGCTCGCCATCATCAACAATTGGTGGAGAATGAGTGATGGTGATACTGGGGTCAAGTTTATCAAGTTTAACCCCTAGCACAGCCAAGTCCGCCAACTGGATTTTAACGTTGTTCGGCGGAGGATAGTTCTCAAGGAACTCGTTCAAATCCTTGCTCATCTCCTCCACCATGTCCTTATAATCATAGGCATCAGCCGTGCGGATGCTGTCCGCGTAGGCACAAATATATCCAAGGTTGGAGATGGGGCCGGTGCGAGCTTGAACCTCCTCTTCAAGTTGCTCGCGGGTGAAGAGGTTGGCTTCTGCCTCCCGGAGACGAGCATTCTCCGCCTCAAGCTCAACAATTCTTTGTTCAACCGCAGTCAATTTCTTCTCCCCCTCACCGAGCAAAACCTCCTTGTCCCCAAGCAGGGCCTCTTTGTCCTTCAGCTCTTTGGACAAGACTTGAATCTCTTCAAGGCGCTTGTGCTCAGCATCAATGTAAACATTGATCTGGTTGTTGAGGCGAGCAATTTTAGCCTCGTATTGGCCGACTAGGCCATCTTTTTCTTCAGTAAGCTGCCGAGCAGTATTCGCATAAAGGCGAGCAGACTCTTCTTGCTCGGCAACTTGGGCAATTGCCCTTTGGGCAGTAACGAGGCCGTTGGCGACGAGCATCATTGAGAGGTGGAGATTGTCCATTTGCCCCTGTTGGAGGATGGCTTTGTCCAGGGGACGCGTCCAGGCTTGGGCGACCAACTCCGTCGCCTTGCGAACGTGCTCGCCAGGAATCTCCCTTATGTTAACGGGAGTTTTCGAGCAAGCGTACTGATGTACAACACTTGCTCGACCAGGATAATCGTCAGCACGATATCTGCGAACGAGAAAGGAAAGGATACGTAGAAGAATAATAAAATATGATGATGGAACTTGTTCGGCAGAAGCTAATGTGGACTTACTCCTTGAATTTTCGCTCATCCCAACCCAGATGGGTGAGATCCTCAGGGCCGCGACCAGAGGTAGAATCCTTGCTCGCCTTGCCTGTTCTTTCCACAGGCTCAGTAGAGCGATGAACAGCATCCCCCTCTGGACGAGGATGACTGTGACCCACTTTCTCCTTCCCCTTGCCAGGGACATCGTGGGACAAGGGAGTCCCGTCAGCTTTCTTTAAACGTTTCCCCCCATGAGGAGGGGAAACGGGAGGGGACCGGATTTGGACTGGGGGGCAGCCTGTCTTGGAACTCTAGCCCCCTCAGGCTTGTTCGACATGGCGAGCACCGCTTGAGGAGGGTCACCTCTCCTTTTCTTCCCTTTTGGTGGCCCCATTTCAAGGACCCTTTGCTCAAGGAGAGCGTAACTTGGGGGAACGGCAACTGTTACTTGCTCGGCTAAAAAAAAAAAAAAAAGAAATTAGGCGAGCAAGTTAAACAAGATAATGACGAACAAAGTTTGAACCGGGAGTTAGAAATTTTCATACCTGGGGGCACCTCAGCTTGAGCCTCCAGGTGGTGAGGGTAAGTCAAGAGGCGAGCAGCTCTTTGACACCTTGCTCGGCAAAGATAGTCAATAGTCCTATCTGCCCTATTTCGGAGGCCAACCAAGCACGAGGTAAACAGAAACTCGGAGCTCAACTCCTCCTCTTTCGAATCCCACTTGGGTAGACGAGGGTCTGCGAACAAACAAGAAAAGTTAAATTAGAACTACTTAGCCCAAAGGCGAGCAAGAAACAAACTTACGTTTCAGTTTTCCATAGGCTGCTGGAGAATTTATTCGTCCAGGGCCGCCGTGTGGACCAGAAGATGCTCGCCAATCACCCCAATCCAGAAGAAGTGTTGCTTCCAGTCACGAATCTTGTTCGGCACCTCTTCCACCATTTTCAACCCAGTTCTTGCCTTGAGATAGTGATAGTCTTCTTCTCCTAAGGGGCAGCTTGTAATTGTCATCAAGTAGTTGATCTCTTCCGCAGTGATCCGATCAACATACCCCTCCAAGGCGAACAGGCACATAGAGCCTAGAAGGTTCATCCACCCAATTGGAGTAATTTGGGTGATGGCCAAGTTGGTCGCCTCCAGGAATCGACCAACAACGGGTGGAAGAGGCAGCTTTAATCCGGCAATCAAGGTGTGAAGGTTGATCGCCGTGCATCCGGGGGGTGGGTGATCAGCTCTTTCCTTTCTCAGGGGGGCCCACAGGTGAATATCGTATGGGATTTTGTAGTCCTTCCGGATAGAGTCCAGTTCATCTTCGCGAACAACACTTTTTATCTTGCTCGCCTGGTACTCAGTTTTCACCTTATCCATTATTTCCCTCTGGGGACGGGGAAAGCTGTTCGCATACCTTTCAGCATATGTTCGCCATTCGAATAGTCGAGCAACCCCAGCTGGGATCTCGCTTTCCCGCATCTTTGGGGATGGAAAATTGATACCCTCCAAAAACTCGCGAGTGAGTTCGTTAAGGTCTGGATCTTCAGATTCGGCAGAAGACGAAGAGCTTTCGTCCCGATTGTTGTTCGCCGCAACTGTTAGTTCTCTCCCAGATGGGCCCACACCGGTGTCCTCCACAGAGCGAACAACTGAATCCACGTGAAGATCCGACGCCGAAGAAATCTCGAAGGGAGGTTGATCGACGGGGACCGCAACTGGAAAAAGTGGGTCTAAGGTCTCCTCAGTCTTATTGCTCGAGTGCGAAGACATAGAAGAGGAAGAAAAATCCAAGCGGCGGTAGAAAGAGTTGCAGACGGCGGCGCTATCCCGGAGAAGACGGTGGTGCTCGAACCCACACGGCGGCGATGGCGTTTTCGAGAGAAAAAATAAAGAAAAAGATAGGAGAAGAAAAGTAACTACCTGGGAGTTGAAATTTGAAGCCAAACGCTGAAGGACGGACGTCGGAAAGCTTGGAATCGCCGGAGGAAAGTAGAAATCGCCGGAGCACTGTAGCAAGAGGGGGAAAAGTGGGAAAAATTTCAGTTTTCCCACTATTTATACCCCAAGCAAAAACGGGGTCCCAGATATAATTTCTCGAAAACTCAGGGGCCGAATGGAGAGAAAACGGGGTTAACTCCGAGCTAACCCACAAGTTGAAGGACCTATAAACAATTATAGGGGCGCGTGGCCTCGGGGTTGTTCGCGCGTGAACGGCGCGCAATCATTGCGCTGGCGTCATCTTCGTGATCTCCCCAGATCATGGGAAGACGAAACGGTTATCCCGATGTTGCTCGTCACAAAGATGATGTTCGTCCAAGTCTTGACCAGAACAATATCCTAACTACAGTTGCTCACCACAAAGTTGCTCGTCTGATGCAACATCTAGTCAGGATAGGGGGCAATTGTTGATAGGCGAACATCATCCAGCATGAAGCGAACAAGAGTTACGGGCTTAAACAAAGATAGTCAACATTGGGGTGCATCTACCAATCTGAGAGGTGTATAAAGTGACGAACAACTCCCCCGACGAACAACTAATGGGCGAACAGGTATTAAGACCCGAGACCAAGAATGAGCCAAATGACGAACAACTTGGTCAAACTATGATACAACAAACAGCCAAGGAGGTGTGTACAAGTGAACAAAGGACAAAGATCCCAAAGCCAAGCTGAACAAAGCCATAAGGCGAGCAACTTCCAAAGTACAACCTCAAGAGGCGAACAACTTTCAGTTGGAGAATCAACAAGATCAATCAAGCCGACCTAGGCGAACAACAATGAGTCCGAGATAAGACCAAAGAAGACTTTGTAACTAAGATTCAGCTTAGATAAGATCAAAGGGACACATGTCAAGCATGCAGACTAGGGAGACCAAGAGTCTTGAACACCTCATGCTTGCTAGTCTCTATAAATAGTTGTTCTCCAGCTGTGAAATACAAGTTCAAATTTATAAACACACCCAAACTCACCATACACGAAATAAGTCCAATTTCAACTACCGAATTTACAAATTCGATAAATTCATACCCCGATTTACCATTTAAGGTGGTAATCAATCACACGTTATTGATTGGTGACGTAAAAACGGATTAAAACAGTCACTAATCCTTACGATTAGATTCGTTCACCAACAAACACATCATCACATTATTCAATATTATAGCGTTATATACTATAATTTATTTAAAAAATGAGATTCAGTCGAAATGAAATTTAAAAAAAACACCAGAGATAATTTTAAAATTCTCCTAGAAAGTTTTCACTCGTCAATTTGCAATACATAGACAAAAGTTAAATAAAATAATTTTCTAAAATAAGTAGGTAGTTATGTATTGGTTAGTTGGTAAGTATGTTAATTATTATATAGATCACATGGAAAAACATCTAATACGCTTTGATAGACAAATGTTAAATATAATAGTATTCCAAAATATGCAAGAAGTTATGTATTGGTTTAGTTGGTAAGTTTATTATTTATTATGAAAGAGGTCCAAGTCAAGTTTCGAATCCTTACTAATACATTTTTTTAGAAAATTTAGTATCTAATGTTAAGATGATACTAACCACTTCATACATGAACTAAAAAAAATCAATATATAATTGTTACGTATGCACAAATATGTGTATTGACTTCATAATGAGACGACATGTGTCAATAAAACACAAAAACATTGACACAAAAGCAAACACATCAAAATCAACACATAAGCAAAACTCACCAAAATTTGACACATAAGCAAAACTCACTAAAATTCGACACATAAGCAAATAAAACTCCCTAATAGTATATAGAGGGATTATTATTGGTCTACATATCTACTATGATTGTGTGAATGAAAATGACATATTTTTTACTTATACTCTTACGTGGGCAAACTCTCATATGCATCAAGTACACGGTGCGGTGCACTCACTCAAAAATTGATCATGTTTATATTAAAAAGTTTGTTTCAATTACATTGAAAAGTGTGGTTGGATTACACTGGAAAGTTTACACTCAGTGTAAACTTTTTAGTGTAATCCAACCACACTTTTCAGTGTAATTGGAACAAACTTTTCTGTGTAAACATGGTCAACTGTTAAGTGAATGCATTATACACCAAGTGCACAAGAGAGTTATATAAAATTTGTTTTTTTTTTAAAGCTACAAAGTTATTGAAGTAAATAATTATAAAAGAATAAAATATTAATGCAAGTGAAATTATAATGACTGGACTTTATTACATGGCAAAAACTTTTATGAGACCGTCTCATGGCATGAGACCACACAAATTAACACCTACCCCTACCAAAGTGTTAATGAGCCAATGCCCCAAGTTACACTCATTCTCATTGTCTCATGCCATGAGACGGTCTCATACAAGATCTACTCTAAGTACATTGATCTTAATTCAGTCAAAGTAAAAATAATATTCCCTCCGTCCCAGTTTTATTTTCCCATTTGCCAAAAAGGTCCGTCTCAATTTTGTTTTCACATCCCTAAAATGAAAACTATTTTATTCTTTTAAATAATACTTTATTCACCATTCACCATTCTCAATACTACTTTATTAATTTAAATACTACTTTATTTATCATTCATCATTCTCAATACTACTTTATTCATTTAAATACTAAAATTCAACTCTCTTATTAACTCCGCGCACAGTCAAACGGGAAAACAAAACTGAGACGGAGAGAGTATGACTCAATAATTAAAAAAAATGAAAATACGCGGAGTTATGGGGCATTATTTGCAAGTGAAATATAGGGATCAAATAAAAAGTAATGAAAATGATTATGCAATGGAAACCTAATAATATCTTCTCAAAAATTAAGTCCTCGTTATAGAAAAAGACACAAAAACTTGTAGGAGACCGCGCACAAACTAACACAAATTAATACTCATTCATTCTAAAGTGCCAATGCGATATGTCCAACTTATACTCCGTCTCAACATGATATAGCCTCACGCTAATACTCGTGATAAGTTTCATGAATAAACTATAAAGTATTTGGGCCCAGATCAAATTTGGCCCATCCATATCTTAAGAGAAAGCCACTACAAAATATTTGGGCCTAGATCAAATTTGGCTCATCCATATCTTAAGAGAAGGCCCACACATATCTACGGGAAGTCATCTACCCTCGTTTCGTAAATTAACAACTAATTAATATCCATGCCAGTAATTTAAATGGTAAAAGCGTATATGGTTTTTACAAGTTCCAAACCAAAATATAAGAAGTCTAGACAACAAATTAACAATCTGGAACTTACCTTCTAAATTTCAACGGTTAAAAAAATATATACTCCCTCATTCAAAATGAGTGAAGTTTTAGGGTGTAATTCTTGTTTCAAAATGTTTGATGTTTTACATATTTTGCATCACATTTCTCCATTATACCCCTATTTTAATCCCCTAAAATATCACTCACATTTTAACTTACCTTTTATTTATTCTACTCCCTAAATAAATCAATTGACCTTAGTTCATCTATACAAGGGAAGAGATATTTGGGAGAGGAAAGTAACTACAATTAAGAATGTGATAAAAACTATCAATAAACTATAAGAGCATAATAGTGAAGATATACCACTTCTTGATTTTAACAACAAATCTTAAAACTTCACTCATTTTGAATCGCAGGGAGTATATAAACAAACTGTTTTGAATTCGACTCACATTCAACAAAACACAAGCTCATTCAGGCTATTAATATCTAAACAAGTTGAAACACACATGTTTTAGGCTCGACAACAGGTTCTCATAGATTAAATATACAAACATAGCTGGTCTCAAAAAACAAGAGAATTCCCCATGTTAGGTTCTATTCCGGGAAGTAAACATAAGAAAAGAAACATAGTAAAGAGAGGGCGTTGCAGTCTTTGTGGCTAAAATTGAGCACAAAACTTGTCAAAAGTCAAAACCTCGTAATATGTTATTCCAAACAAATTCAAAGGATGTTACTTACTCGTAATATGTTAAACATCAAAAGACTATCATCTACATCCCAATGGAAGGATCATTTCACAAAAAAAAAAAGTAGTAGAGAGCATATCTTACATTTTTCATGGGATCTTGCCATTTTGCAACAAATCTACCAAGTTGGAGTATATTTGCTCTTTCATGGCATCTCTGCTGCTTGTATTCAGCGTATAAACAGTAGCTCCTGGATGATTTTTCAACCTTGCAACTGCGAAACAACAAATTACATGAATTATAAATTTATAATGGAACGGAAAAAAGGAATATACATGGAGTTGTTTGAATTACAACTTTGCATCAGAACTCAGCATTTTGATATGTTGGGGGAGGAAGAGAGATTGCATGCATGTACATTCATGAGAAAGTATATACATGAAGTCGTCTGAATTACGAATAGACTTGTTTCCTGGCACTCTTTGTTGACAGGCTACATAAGGAAATGGCTTGCATAACGTGAATTAATTCATGTTACTTTGTTCCCAAACAATAAAATATTAAGAAATTTCAGAATTTTTGAATTTGGTTGGAATCAAAATTACCTTCAGGAATCTCTCTGGCAAATTTAGGAACAGGGACAGTTGCCAAGAGAGGGATTTTGGATTCCAGAACTCTTAACACAGCAGGGAAGAATGATGAGCTGAACAGCTCCATTTTACCTACTTCATCAATAATGAACAGATCTGTGTCTTCCTTAACCTGGCTGTCAGAAGTGCATTCAGTTCAAACTGCAATATTCACCGGTTTTAATGTAGAATTTTCGACAAACTTTATTTTAGAACCAATAATTTATGGCAAATCAGCCTGGATGTCAAGTGAAGGTTCTCTCGTAGTGATCAAATTAACTATAACTCGTACAGAACAATGTAGAGTTCACTCACCTGCAATTCAGGCAATGCCAATGATTCAAATGATGAAACGTCTACTTTGAACCTCCCCACATTGGGCCATCTGTGAGATTCCAAGCTGCCATGGACAGCAATAGTTAACAGCTGTCGAAAAACAACAAGAAAAAAGGACAACAGCAACTAACTAAATCAATAACCAAAACAGTGAGGGTGTAAAGTTAATTCCGATGACCTCTTGCAACTTTTCTACCATTTTTCATGAAGATAAAGCCATACAGTAAATAGTTCCACCAGGAATAAACGCACTAAAAGAGACTGTGCTTGGTATTGGAGATGGGAAGTGTGGTATGTTGGATAGTTTTTCTGCAAAATTTTATCATTGTTGCAGCTGATTCAGTGAAAGCTTGCACCAATATCTTAGATGGAAATCAAATGCCTAGCAGCTTCAAATCCACGTCTCTAGTCCTGAATTCGAAAGTTGAAGCTCCTAGATGATGGACGAAATGCAACTTAGAGGATCATGGCTAAAGTGCTAATAGATTGAACTGAAGCAATAAATACCTAAGATCTAGTCCCTAATAAATGGTAAAACCTATTCGGAAATTGTCTTGTAATGGTGTGTTCTCTCCACCAAGTCAGCATTGGTGAAAATGAGACCGAAAACAACTACAATGAATACATTCATGTTCACAAAAAATAGCTACTTCAGCTCGATCCTTCCCTACTAATCAAAAGAATAGCCGTCAACCAAAATGATCAATTTACTCATTGTTATATAGAAACATCAAAACAACAAGACTAAAAAACAAATGAATTGTCATTGTCATATTCTTGAAATGCATTTATATCTGGATTATTATTCACATAAAAGAATGCCAATTACTAAAGAAAAATGTAACAAAGAGAGCTAATAAGCAAACATACACAAGTACCTATTAACTTTGGTGGATGCAAGAGGACCTCTACGACCATCAAGAGTAACCACTTCAAACCCTACCCTTTCGGCCCGGACTCTAATCTCACCTACGCAATACAATTATACCTTGTTACTAGATTCTTATTTCGAAGCAAGAATACATAAAACCCCAAACCTAATTCAACATTGTGGCACTCTTCATCAATCAACTTGAAAATAATTTTCGACTATATCAATGAGATGGCCGAACTTAAATTCCAGTAACATCCAACAATAGAACAAGGCTTTCAGATCAAATAACATCAGAATTTTCAAACACTGAACAAATTAAGCTAGTTGAAAAGGCGTCGATTCGGAATTAGAAGCTTAACTACACAGTATAACGAGATAAATACGAGAATTACGAGTATAGAAGCCCTGAATCTTTAAGCTGGGATTGGACTGTTTAAGAGCCTCTAACACTCGGATAATCAGAGTAGTTTTCCCCACTCCCTGAATAATAATACATCAAACAAGAAATTGCAAAAAATAATCATAATATGGACAAAGAGAAGTAAAGCACAATACATGTATATACGTGTATAGATACAAGTTTACCGGCGAGCCAGTTACGAGAAAGCATTTTCCGGTCGCCGACATTTCTGGTAGCCCGACCAAATTAACGGCAAATCAGTAGCCCCGAATCCAATTTGCTCCATGACAGTACATAACTATGATGGGCCTGGGCCTGTCACTGTCCATGATATATGGCCCATCATGTAACTCTTTTATCGATCATGCCTGAAGTTGGGCTTTGACGCTGAATTTCGGTCCAAGTCAAATTAATTAGCAATGAAAATTAGAAGAAACGTGTTTTTTTTCCTAGTTTTATCAATTCAAGTTTAAAAGACTTTAAAACTATTAATTTAAGGTTTGAAAGATTTTTCTATCGATTTAGGCCTCAGAGATTGAACTTATTGATTCAGGACCTGAAAGATAAAAATTATTAATTTAGGATTCACTCTTTTTAAGAACGTGATAGTTGTCTAATAATTTCTTGTTATCTAATAATAATTTTATAAATCATAATTAAAAAAATATAAGAGATATTTAATTTCACGTGATTGAAAAACTAAGAAACAAAAAAAAAAATGAAAATAATAATAATGTTTATAAATAAAAATATAATATTATTGAGTTTTAAATTGAAAGATTCTATTTTTCAGGTCTTGAATTGATAATTTTCTACTTTTCAAATCTTGAAGCGATATGAAAAATCGTTGAAGCTTTAAATTGATAGTTTTACTATCTTTAAGGTCCGGAATTGACATTAATATTTTTACTATTATTATTTGTACACAAAACAGCAACCAAGGCATAATGATGAATGCGCGTCGTCTACTATGCAAATAATTTAGCATGTGGATTAAATACTGAGGTAAACTATTATATTGGTCATTAATGGGTCCATATAATGCATGGAGTAGCACAAGCCACCCGCATCCTTTTGCAAATTAAATGGTAATGCTTCTTTCATCGGCAATACTTATAAATTTGGTGTGTTGGTATAATTTTGAGGGTTGATAGGGGCTCGAACATTTAATTTCTTGGGAAGGATAAAGCTTAATATAGGAGAGGCAATTGGACTCCCCGAATCACTGTCCTTCCTTAGATTAGGTTGTTCCAAAATGTAAGTCGAAGTTATGACTTTAAAACTATATATTTGATTTATTTATTTTTATAAATAGTAAATATATGTGTTTATTTAGAATTTTGGTCTAGTTTGAAATTTTGTTTTATGTCAAATTAATATTTAATAGTAAGGGCTTGTTTGTTTCGTGATTTAGGTGGGCGTGTGAAGTCATGACTTTACGCCCACAAGATGTAAAGTCTTGGATGATAATAAAAATGTGTGTTTGTTTTGAGATTTTAGTAGGGTGATATTTTACTTTATGTCAAATCATGTGTAAAAGTAAAGTAGAATGTGTAAGAGAAAAGTAGGAAAGAGAGTGTAAGTGAGGGAAAAGTAGGAAAGAGAGTGTAAGTGAGGGAAAAGTAGGAAAGAGAGTGTAAGTGAGAGAAAAGTAGGAAAGAGAGTGTAAGTGAGAGAAAATTGGTATTATAGGTGTGGATGAAGAATGTGATGTAAAAATGAGATGTTACATCTCTAACTAGAATGGGGCAGGGGCCGGAAAGTCCTAGTCATGTCCGTGTGAATCCCAAAACAAACAAGCCCTAATTGATGTTGTACTACCTCGGTCTCAACTCTATCTTCACACTTAAGAGAAATCTCCTCACAATTAAAAAAAAATATGATGATAGATGTGAAGTAAGCATCACTGCATTTGTCCATTGAACTGTAGAGTTGGTTCAAAAGAACTGTAGAGATTGGTGATGTTGAAGAAGCTGCAGGATTTGTTAACAGATGTAGAGTTTAACGGATGCAGAATGCAAAGTCTACAGATAGAGAGTTTGATGGCTGCAGATATTAGATGCAGAGTTTGATAGTTGTAGAGTATCAAACGTATGTAGATATCAACTTGAGGAGTGTATCTAATATTGACAGTTATAACAAAATAACCGTTAATTTGTTACGGGAGTTAGCAAATTCGAAGCTGAGAATTCACAACCAACTCAAGGACAAATCATATATATATATTGGGCATATATGTACAAGGCTTGTGTGAGAGTTTACATATAGTTTTCATCCATCAATTCGACGATAGCAGTTCAATTTAGGGAATTAGGGTTCTTGAGTGAAATTCATCACTTGGTGAAGAGAGCTTCTAAATTGAGTGTGATTCTGTAATCGTTGGAGTTGCAAGTTGCATTAATAAAGTGTTTTGATCCTCCCCGTGGACGTAGATCTTTTGAGATCGAACCACGTAAAATCATATGTGCAATTTAGCTTCAATCCTTTAATTGCATTGTGCGTATCTATTTATTCGTGGTTTTACCCAACAAATTGGCGTCGTCTATGGGAATACGTAAAGCATGACGACGCTGAAGTTAGAGGTGGATAAATTCACAGGGAAGAATGATTTTGGATTGTGGAAGATCAAGGTGAAGACTCTATTGGTGCAACATGGTTTGGGGAATATTTTCCTTACGGATGAACAATAGGCGAATGCGCCTAACCTGAATAGAAAGGCTAAGGTGTTGGAGAGGGCTCATAGTGCCATAATTCTGTGTCTTGGTGATAAACCCCTGAGAAAGGTTTGCAAGGCAAAGTCAACCATCGAGGTAATGAACAAACTAGAGAGTTTGTATCAAACCAAATCTGTTTCGAATAAGTTGTTCATGAGGCATAAACTTCTTGCCTTCAAGATGAAGGATGACAAGAATTTGGGTGAGTAGTTGTGTGAATTCAACAAGTGCACTGATGATCTTGAAGATTTAGGGGTGATTATGGAGGAAAATGACAAGGCATTGATGTTGCTTAACTCATTACCAAAGTTACTGGATCATTTCAAGGATGCATTGTTGTTTGGTAGACAAGATCAATTATCTTTTGATTAGATTCAAGCTGCAATCAAGACCAAGTTTCTGTAGATGAATAGGGACAGGGGTGCAAATGACAAGAAATCTCAGAATGAAGCAGAAAGTTTAAATGTCAAGTTCAAGAACAAGAAGAAAGGTAACAAATTTAAGAAATTCTAGAATCAAAAGGATGATTAAAGGCAATCCACTAGTTTTGTTGAAAAGAGAAAATGTTTCTTATGCCATAAAGTTGGGCATCTAAAGAAGAACTGTCCGACAAATAAGAAGGGTAAGGATGAGCAAAAGACTTATGTGACGGTGACTGAGGATGGTTATGAAAGTGCCGAAGTCTTGACTATTTCAGAATCAGAGATGAAAAATGAATGGGTATTGGATTCTGGATGTTCTTTTCACATGTGTCCACATCAAAATTGGTTTCAAGATTTGAATGAGATAGATGGGGGACATGTATTGTTTGGGAATGATCAATCATGCAAGGTGGAAGGAATAGGATCCATCAGGATCAGAATGACAAATGGCAATGATATTCAAATCACAAAAGTCGGGTATGTACCAGATCTCAAAAGGAATTTAATATCTCTAGGATCTTTGAATGCTGCTGGATGTGAATTCAACACTCAAAATGGTTCTATGATGGTTACCAATAAAGGAAAAGTGGTAATGACAGGAAAGAAAGTGAATGGGTTGTATATATTGATGGGAAATTCTATATTTGGATCCACTGATTATTCCATGGATCACATGGAGGCATTACTATGGCACAAGAGATTGGGTCATATAGGTGAAAAAGGGATGAGCAAGTTATCCAAGAGGAAGGTGTTTTGGACTGCTACTGAGGTAAGTCTGCAGTTATGTGATCACTGTGTACTTGGGAAATTCAAGAAGCACCCATGTCCTAAAGGGATACACAAGACTCAGGATGTCTTGGATTACATCCATTCTGATGTATGGGGGCCAGCTAGAGTTCAAACCCATGGAGGTGGCAGATATTTTATGACCTTGATTGATGATTTCAGTAGGAAAGTTTGGGTGTACATCATGAAACACAAGAGTGAAGTCTTTCAGAAGTTCAAAGAATGGGTTGTCAAACAAGAAATCAAAGGGGAAATAAGATAAAACATCTTAGAACTGATAATGGACTTGAGTATCTTTCAGAGGAGTTCAATGATTATTGCAGACAGAGAGGAATCACAAGGCACAAAACAACACCATCAAATCCACAGCAAAATGGTCTGGCAGAAAGAATGAACAGGACCATACTTGAGTGAGTGAGATGCATGCTATCAGATGCAAAGTTGCCAAAGGCATTATGGGGAGAGGCGTAAGCATATCTTGTTTCTTAATAAACAAGACACCATCATCAGTTGTAGACTTCAAGACTCCAGATGAAGTCTTGTATGAAAGTTGTCCAACTACTCAGATCTCAAGGTGTTTGGTTGCCAAGCTTTTGTGCATATCAAGCAGGATAAGCTGGAGCCTAGAGCCTTGAGATGCATCTTCATTGGTTATCCTAATGGAGTTAAAGGTTACAAGCTCTGGTGCTTAGAACAAGGACATAATAGATGTCTTGTTAGCAGGGATGTAATTTTCAATGAAGATGTGATGGGTTATGAGCACACAAAGGATGCTCAGGATTTGGATGAAAATATAACCACTATCACTACATCAGTTGAGTTAGATGGGGTTGATACAGATCAAGCACAACCTCATGAAGAAGATCAAGAGGAAAATGAGCAAGTCTCAGGTTCTGAAGAAGATCAGGAGGAAGATCTTAATGAAGATCATGATCTCAGGAACTATAGTCTCACAAGAGACAAAGTGAGAAGGCAGATACATCCACCAAATAGGTTTGGTCATGTTGATATGGTCTCATATGCACTGGTAGCTGCTGAAGAAATAGAGTACCATGAACCACAGAGTTCTAAAGAAGTTATTGCAAGCAAAGAGAAAGATCAGTGGATGATGGCAATGATGGATGAACTACAATCACTTGAAAATAATGGAACCTGGAAACTCATGGATAAACCAAAAGGAAAGAAGGTTATCAGCTGTAAATGGGTGTTCAAGAAGAAGATTGAATGTGCTAAAACTGAGCAGATAAGATATAAAGCAAGGTTGGTAGCAAGAGGTTTCACTCAGAAGGAAGGTATTGATTTTAATGAAGTTTTCTCTCCAGTTGTTAAACATTGTTCCATTAGATTGTTACATGCAAAGGTGGCCCAAGATGATCTGGAGTTGCAACAATTAGATGTCAAGACTGCATTCCTGAATGGAGATTTGGTGGAAGATATCTACATGAGACAGCCTGAAGGTTTTGTACTTCCAGGAAATAAAGACATGGTGTGTTACTTGAGAAAGTCTTTATATGCACTTAAACAGGGTTCAAGACAGTTGAACAAGAAATTTAATAGTTTCATGAATGAGATTGGTCTTGAAAGGTGCAGATATGATAATTGTGTTTATCTTGAGAAACATGGGAGTCACGTGGTTACATATCTGTTGATTCATGTGGATGACATGCTCATTGCTAGTAAGAGCATGAAGAGGATTGACATACTGAAAGGAAAATTGAGTTCCAATTTTGAGATGAAGGACCTGGGAGATGCAAAGAGGATTTTGGGAATGGACATATATAGAGATAGAGCAGCTGGAACTTTGTTCTTATCTCATAAGAATTATGTAACCAAAGTTCTCAAGAAGTTCAATATGTATGAGGCCAGAGCTGTGACTGTACCTTTGGGACAACAATTTAGACTTTCAGTGACTCAATCACCAAGGACCAATGATGACAGAAGGGAAATGGCTAAGATACCATATGCTAGTGGTGTTGGCAGTATCATGTATGTCATGATATGTAGTAGACCTGATTTATCTCATGGAATATCTATGGTGAGTAGATTTATGGCAGATCCTAGTAAGAGCCACTAGGAAGCATTAAAGTGGGCTTTTAGGTACTTGAAGGGATCACTCAATACTGGATTGATGTTCAGGAAATCAGAGGTAGGAGGAAATTCACTTGAAGGGTATGTTGATTCAGACTTTGCAGGGAACATTGACACAAGAAGGTCAATTTCTGGATATATTTTTACACTATTTGGAACAGTAGTAGTGTGGAGAGTTGTACAACAATCAGTAGTAGCTTTATCTACAACTGAGGCAGAGTATATTGCATTGACTGAAGCAATCAAGGAAGCAATATGGCTGAGAGACATACTGAAAGATTTTGGCATCATTCAGGGCAGTGTTGAGGTATTTTGTGATAATCAAATTGTCATTCATCTTGCTAAGCATCAAGTTTTTCATGAGAGGTCAAAGCACATTGATGTTAGGCTACACTTTGTTAGAGACATGGTTGACAAAGGTGTTGTGATTGTCAAGAAAGTTGCAACTGAAGAGAATGCAACAAACATGTTCACTAAAGTTCTTTCTAGCTCAAGGTTTACTCATTGTATGAGCTTAATGAACTTAGTGACATGGGATGTTCATTGATTTGGACATAAGGCTGGGAGGAAGTGATGGACAATATGCATTGAGGAGGAAGATTGTGAAGTAAGCATCACTGCATTTGTCCATTGAACTGTAGAGTTGGTTCAAAAGAACTGTAGAGATTGGTGATGTTGAAGAAGCTGCAGGATTTGTTAACAGATGTAGAGTTTAACGGATGCAGAATGCAAAGTCTACAGATGCAGAGTTTGATGGCTGCAGATATTAGATGTAGAGTTTGATAGTTGTAGAGTATCAAACGTATGCAGATATCAACTTGAGGAGTGTATCTAATATTGACAGTTATAACAGAATTACCGTTAATCTGTTACGGGAGTTGGCAAATTCGAAGCTGGGAATTCACAAACAACTCAAGGACAACTCAGATATATATAGAGCATATATGTACAAGGCTTGTGTGAGAGTTTACATATAGTTTTCATCCATCAATTCGACGAGAGCAGTTTAATTTAGGGAATTAGGGTTCTTTAGTGAAATTCATCACTTGGTGAAGAGAGCTTCTAAATTGAGTGTGATTCTGTAATCGTTGGAGTTGCAAGTTGCATTAATAAAGTGCTTTGATCCTCCCTGTGGACGTAGATCTTTTGGGATCGAACCACGTAAAATCATCTGTGCAATTTAGCTCCAATCCTTTAATTACGTTGTGCGTGTATGTATCTGTTTATTTGTGATTTTACCCAACAATAGAGATGAAAATGAGAAGGTATAATTTTATTGTATTGTGTAAGAGTAAAAAAAAAAGACCGAGTAAGAGAGAAGAGAATGGTATGTTTATTGATATTTTATTTGTGGATTGGATATGTGGTTTGAAAACGAAAATTTAAATTTCTAACTCGAATCGGATGGGAGTCGAAATGTTCCTATTCAAGTGAATCTCGAAACAAACATAGCCTTATGAATTTTTATATAGAGAGTGTGATTCGCCTACAAATTTTGGATGTAATGCATAAAATGGATGGGTATAAATTCAGTTCTACCATATGATCCAACGAGTAGGCTACTCTTTTTTAGTATATTACTCAATGGAAATGAGGAATGGTTCTTGGTGTTTGCATTTGAGAATGTGGTGCGTGGATGCTTTGGAGAGCAAGAAACGGGATACTTTTTCATAATAAGTCTATACAAGCTACAAATTATTGAAGGAGTTCAAGTCTAGATTTTAGTACTGGGTTCAAGCAAAGGGACCGAGAGGTCAAAAGGTTTCATATAATAACTGGATGAATCCTTGCTGTAATTTTAGCAATATTATGTTTGATCTGCTTATGTGATTTGTCTGCATTTTAGGTGTTTTTGTGTCATTTAGTCTTATGGCATATTAGTTTGAAACATTCTATAATTTATTAATGGGGCATCTCTTATACCTGTGATTGAGTGCAATATTTTTCTAATAAAAATAAATGAATGTTCAGATGTTTGGTGCTTCTTGTAACTGTTATTGATTAATGCACATATTTTTTACTTAAAAAAATAAAAGTAAATTTTAAAAAAAATTAGACAAAGTATAGAGAGAAATTGGTTCATACATAAACCACTTCGAAGTGTTAAGTCGTTTCATTAATAGGTAATACTTGTATTCATTAAAGGATTTTAGTTTTGATAGTTACAAATTATTTTCATTAAAAAGTAGGAATTGAATGGTACGAAGGATATGAGTTGTTTTCAACAAATGATAATTGTTTTCACTAAAAGATATGAGTTGTTCTATTATAAAGTAGGAAAAATTACTACTAGGTTAAGTTTTTTATTCCAAATTACTGTTAAGTTGGTACACTTTTGAAACTTACATGTAGGTTAACTTTGTTGTAGTATAATTTCATAAATACCCTTTATAGATTATTATATACAATTCATTTTCTCTCTCCTTCCTATATTTTTCAAATTCATTTTCTCACTCCAAATTCAAATTAAAGCAACCAAACTCTATCCTCTCTCTCAATTCTCATCCACATTCTTTCTCTCCCCCCCCCCAAAATACCGGCGAGCTCATTAGCAACAATTGAAGCATTCTCGATGAATTTCTCCATATTCGATATAAATCTTTTTCGTTCCGACGTTGTGCAAAGCTTGAATCTCCATTTTAGGCGAAGTGGTGGAACTTCTAGATTTTTCGACACAAAGCTTCAATTCCCGGCGACAAGCTCTCAGACGTGAGTTCCTCAAATCGACGACGGCCCTGCTCATTTTCGGTGGTGGAGCTTCGTTCTTGGCATCATAGCTCTTCAGGAGTGATCCAGCAAGAACTCCACCGTGGTAAAGCTTTGAAGGATGCTTAAGCCCTATGTTTTGGAAAAAATCAGTAAATGAGATAATGGGTCTTTGGCATCTGGGCCAACATTAATTTCTTGGGAAGACTATAATAGTTTGTTCAAAATTCTCGAGAAAAAATGACTAGAAAAAAATTATGCACTTGTTGTTCTTACCTAGTGACTGATGTTTATGTTAATTTCTCTGTTTTGTACTCTGGCATTGTTCAAATTTGATTCTTTGATGTGGTTTTGATCTTGAAATGTGGGGTTTTGTGCTTGAATTTTGCTTGGGAGTTTGATGTTGGTGAACACTTTGTTTGGTTTGTTTTTATTGTTGTATGTTGGTGGTTTATTTGGGTATAATTACCAAATTATGAAGGAAATTGAAGCTCAACAATGAAAGCTACAATTTCCTTCTTTTTCTCACTTCGCAACTAATGTGGTCAACCTTGAAAAATAAGGAGGTGGGATCCTCAAGCTTTTCAAATAGCAGCTCCTATTGTTTAAATAAACATTTCTACTATGGTTTTATGATTTTTAGTTTTTTACTATGGTATAAATGAACATTTGTACTATGATATTATGATTTGTACTACGATATTATAATATTATCATTTGTACTATGCAATGACGAGAATAGTTACTAAATTTTGTTCTATTTCTTTTGCACTAAGGCTCACGCTCTTATACTAAAACTAATAAATTTGTACTTTATCGATAAATTTTATACCATGGTATTGTCGTCTTTGCATGAATAATTACCAAATAAAAGAATGCAGTAAAAATGTCTAATTTTGAAAAAAGAAAAATTGAACACAAATCAAACAAAATTTTAAGATCTATCTATAAAAGCTAAAAAATGGATGTCAAATCATAAACATTGAAAAGTAAATAGAAAGGAAAACAAAAGGGAAGGAAGGAAATTGAGGTTAGTAATGGTATTATACTTGTTGGAGTTATACGTGAAAGTATGCTTTTACTTTGTATAACTCGTGTATCAAACACTCGTTTTATGAGAATAATTCTAAAATCACATTTGTTTTAGTTATGATTGAATGTTGAATTTCTATTGCAAACCGTTCAATATATAGTACATGTTACATTGTAGTTAACGTGGTGATACCCGATCACGGAAGACAACATTAACAGTTTACTTGTAACTAAACGTACATTTTCACGACCTAGGTGGAATTGAACAATCCGCCGTGAAAGGTCGATGTGTAAGGCTCAGATTGGTCTGTCTTGACTAAGAGATTGCACTAGCACATTTAGTATGTGTTGAAGAGGTCCTACAGCGAGGATAAATTCTTATGTTCTGAAAGGTGAAGAATTAGAGCTCAGTGGTTGTTGATTTCTTAATCCTCGTCACTTAAATAGGACCGTGTGTGCTTAATGGTTACTGCTTTGATTCATGTTGGGTGAGAATCATTGCGACTTCGAACTTTATGTCTTGGGCAGTAATATTAATCATACGACGGTTGCTAAGATTTAATACGGAGAAACGTATGCGAGTAAGGCTCGTGTGATTAGTCCCCTTGGTGGGCTCAGAAGTTTTATTGTACCAAATCTTGCAAGTGAAGAATTAGTTTCTTCGGTACGAATAATAATGTTGAGTTGTCTTTACTCCAAGGTGAAATATATTAATTAATTTAGAGTTATTCAGAAGCTTAATTAATTAATGGACTTGATAATCTTAAACGCGGGAAATAATAACCGGGAGCCCATATTATCGTAATATGGATTAAGATGGATAGTGCAATATTAATTTATTAGTGGTAATAATTAATATTAATGGGCTGAATTATATTGGGGCTCAATATTGAAATTCAGAAGTCCATTAGGAGGTCCAATCTTAATTCTCCTTAAAGGCCCCTCAAGTAGCCCATTAAGTAGCCCAATAATGATAAGGTGATTAAAATAAAAGAAAATAAATATGCTGATTTTTCTTTGTTGAATTCGAAAATTAGTAATTAAGAAGGAAAAAGATTTTGTTGATTTTCTTGGTAAGATATTATGGAGGATAAGTATTCTTGGAATTCAGAAGTCCATTGTGTTTTACTACTTCTTAAAATTTTCGAAAAATACAAGCTTAATAATAAGGGTGAGATTTTTGTGGAATATTTTATTATGGAGAAAAGAATATATGAGATATATTCAAGATTTCTTAGAGTCTAAGAAAAGATTTTCTCTTGCCCATAAAATATGTAATTTTCGTCACCTCACTATTATAAATAGGGGATGATTATTTCATCCTCAAGTATGTAATTCCATGTGTTGGAAAAATCAAGAAGCATATATATTTTTCTTTTCCTTAGTTTATTAAATTAATTGAAAGCATCTCCCACCGGTGATCAAGTGAGGTGAAAAGAGAAATACTTGAGAAGGCTTTGGGTTGATAGAGCGAGATCGTAATTGTCCCGTATATTCAAAGGCCAATTCTACAAGAGGTACGTTTATTGCATATTTACTTGTTTATTCCGCCATAGTTGATATGTGAATTAATTCAACATGCATGATGAAAGTTAGTTGTTGGAATTATTATTTGAATTAATTAGGATTAATTAATGCTAGTAATAATTATAATTAAATTTGTATTTAAATTTCATCCCGAATAAATTACGGGCACCCCTATTTTTCCCAACAACTTTTTAATATTTTGTAACAAAGTTCTTTTTTAATCATTCCAAGGTTGCATATATCATTAACTTTTTTCTGTAGCTTATTAAGAAATACCAAGTCAAACTGTCAAAATGCACGATTAAAAAAAAAAAATCAAGTCAAAATGCAGATATTTTAATTTGTTTTTTAATATGTTTCCTACACTGCATGTGAAAATTCGCCTCCGGTTAACAGCATTACGTCGCCGGCTAACTCGTACACCGGAAACTGTTGCCAGAAACGGTCAACAGGCACCGTCGCTGTCGGCGGAGATTGAAAGATCTCTGTTACCGATTGCGAGAAGAATACTGATATCATAACTGGAAGAACCAAAATCGCTAAAAACGAACTAACACAAAATTTGAAATTTGAAATTGAAACTGCAATGAATTGGATCCAACGGACTGTAACTTTAACCGTCGACTCCAAATCGGAAATCAAATCAAACGCAGCGGTTCAAAAAAAATAAAAAAATAAAAAAAATCCTATTTATATTTACGTCTAGATGCCTACCACGTGTTAAATTACCAAAACACCCTTACAGCTCACACAGCGTATCTCAATCATATCATGTATATCGATATTTGTTTAATAAAGGGCCACAACGACCCCTCCCATGCCCTTAACCGTCATAACACAAAGGATAGAACCGTCATTACGCCTTCTGCCCACTAAACTCCTTCAGCCGTCAGGATCACGCCACGTACCCCTACTGTACAGCAAGCACCTCATCCAACGGTCCAAACCCCCGAACTAACAAACACAGAGAAAACACAGAGCCAAGAGAAGGGGACGTGAATGGGCGTATCAGCCAATGAGAGCGGTCGGATCATACTGGCGCGGATCGGTGACGCGGCAGGCAGAATTTGAAATCCCGCCCAAACCCGGACTTCAATTTGGTTTGTGTGAATTTGGGAAGAATTTTTGGGGCTCTTTCCTTTCAGACCCCTTATCCCTCCTTTCACATATACCACTCTCACACGTCCAACGCAAAGCATATCGCTTCGTATTACTCTCTCTCTTTACCACTCTCTCTCTAGAATTCCATTATTAGGTGAGTTCCCGACTGTGTTGCCTCTCAACTTGCCGAGTCGCGCCGATTCACGACGATTCTGACCGAGTTTTTCGTCATTTTGGTGCAGGTGAGCCATGAAAGGAGGCAGATCTAAGGCCGCGCCCAAGAAATCTGAGGCTAGGTCAGTTTTTTTTTTTTTATTGTTTAGATTTAGATCTGTGATTTCATTTTTTTGGTGTGCGTAATTGCTGCTGATTTTTTTTTTATGTTTTGGGGATTTTGAATAGGTTGTCGGTGAAGAAAGGAGCCGAGGCGAAAAAGCCTGTGAAGAAGGGTAAGGCGGCGAAGGATCCTAACAAACCGAAGAGGCCTGCTAGTGCTTTCTTCGTCTTCATGTACGGGTTTTTTATTTTTTATTTTTTCAGTTTAGTTGTATTCCAAATCGTGTGCGAATTTTAACTTTTTTGAGATTGTTTGCGTAATTCAGGGAGGATTTCAGGAAGACATACAAGGAGAAGCACCCAAACAACAAATCTGTCTCCGCCGTGAGTGGTTAAATTTTCGTTAATAGATCCAAAATTCAGATTTATAAATTCCGATTTTGATCGATTTCTGTTTGTAATTACTTTCACAGGTTGGAAAGGCCGGTGGTGAGAAATGGAAATCCCTAACTGATGAAGTACGAATCCTCAATCAATTCTGAGAAAAAATATTCAAGTTAATTAAATTATTGATTTGTTCTGATTAAATCCACTAATCCCTTCAGGAGAAAGCCCCCTACCAAGCAAAATCAGAGAAGAGGAAAGCCGAATACGAGAAGACCCTTCAGGCTTACAACAAAAAAATTGTAATTCCCTCGTTTCTAATCCTAATCCTTACTCAAACTGTAATTGCCGTTTCTGTTTATTGATTCAATGAAAAAAATTGTACAGAGCGAGGGAGCTGGAGCGGAGGACGAATCAGACAAGTCAAGGTCTGAAGTCAACGATGACGAAGATGACGACGACGATGAAGATGGCAGCGCAGATGTAAACCCTCCTCTCTATCTCTCTCTAATGATCAACCTTTGTTTATTCTCTGTATTTTCATCTAATTTTGTTCTTACTGTTGATAATGCAGGACGATGAAGACGATGACGAGTGAAATAAACGCGGAGCTTTGGGATCAAAAAGCTCTATCTAGAAAATATCGTACAACAGTCTCATCTGACTTAGTCTACTATCTCTCCTTACCTTCTGATAACTAGTTTCTTTTGTTTTCTTGATCCCGTATATTTCCTGTGTTTTTTCCCTTTTCTTTTCTGGAGTAGGAAAAAGAAATTAAAATAGCTGATCAGATGGGACTGTTTATGTAATGTTTTACGATATTTTATGCATCAATTAATGTTAACTCGTATTAGCTAGAGAATTGTCTTCTCTTCTCTCTCATTTAACGCCTTCATTTGTTCTTCATATGCTCTTGATTAGATTTATTCTGGTGTTTTGATTTATTTCCAATTTTCATCAATTCAATTCAAACGTAAGGTTGACCTGAATAATATATTGTTACCGATAATGAGATTTTATAGGTCAAAACATTTCAGGACGTGGAATATGTTTTTGTTTCCTTTTGACTCGTCTCTCACCTTGTCCTTTTATGTTATATAGTTTTTGGCTGTTCTTGTTTTTTCTTATCTTTTCATTAAATAATTTTTTATTATTTTGCAATTGAAATTAATGCATAAAAGGTATTTTTTAATCGAGTAATTACACGGCTTGGTGGTTTAGGTGAATTAATTAATTTGGTGATGAAAATTTGTCTTTTACTGGCCATGACCGTTTCTTTACGATTGTTTTAATTAAATGCTTATGTTTTCATTCAATTTGTTTACTTTTTTTTTCCTTATTTCTTCATTTATGTATTTTAATAATAATCTTGAATGATTTTAGGGCGTTGGAATATAAATATCTCGAATAAATGTTGATCCAGAGGATGAAAGTTATACTTTAGTGCAGAATCTTTTGCAATTAATGGTCAAATAAAAGGGGACGAAAACACTATAATAAAGTAAAACTTATTCCAATTAACGGTCAAATAATATCTTCAACTCTATGCATCTTTTGAAATAATTAATTCTGTAAAGGCATATTTTTCATTTTAATTTGTTTTTTTTCTCTTTATTCAATCCTGTTAATTTATCTTATTACGTGCGAAATAAATATTGTAAAATATACCAGTAAATTAGTCTTGTAATCCTCTGTTACTGAGTAATACTAATATCCCATAACACGTTGGAATAATCTAAATCAGAGTTTGGAACTTACCTATCCTATTGACAGGAAGCTAACTAATCTAATTATAATATGGTATCAGCGCAATTGTCCAACGGTATCATTTTGATTACTGAAAAGTATCAATTTAGAAGCTGGGGTGCATTTAGCAATATGAAGAATGCATATTAGGATGACAGTTTCTTTCCTGAAAAGAGCAGTTTCAATTTAGGGAATTAGATTTCTTGAGTGAAATCAATCACTTTAAGAGAGAAGCTTCTAAATTGAGCGATTATCTCTAATCATTTACACTTAAGATTGCAATACAGTAAAGCCTTGATCCTCCTTTGGATGTAGATCACCTTGATCGAACCACACAAATCTTTGTCTATTGTTTTTTTTTTACTTTTAAGTCCTTTAACTTTTCTGTGTGTTGTTTCTTGTTCGATTCAATTGACTGGTTCTTAACACTAAGTAACTCCTAAATCCTTAACCGCATGCATGGTTTCATGCATGTAGAAACAAGATCGTCCTGGGAGAAAGTCCAAATTTAATTAAGTAGAAGCGAAAATTTGGTTGCAGAAAGGGTTTTAATGAGCACATCCATAGGTTGATCCATAATAGGAATATAATATGAGTTTAAATTACAAATCGTCCCATAACTTTCTGACAAAATAGCTTTGATCCCAAAATTATTTTTTTATCGGATTTAGTCCCTATTTCTCTGATAGGGTCTAATTTTGGTCCCAAATCTCACTTTGAAGTCTGAATTTAGTGATTAGCGGGAATGGTGCTGATGTGACGTTTATGTCTATTACTTATATTTGATTTATTCTTTTCCTTTACAATTTTATTAAACATAATATATATTTAAAAATCCTAAAAGAAAAGAACAAAATTAAATATAATTAGCACATATGAACGCCACATCAACACTTTTGCCATAAACCCCCAATTGCGAATTTAAAAACGACGTCATATTAACTTTTCTGGTCGGTTTGGGATCAAAATTGGACTTTGTTAAAGAATTTGAGACTAAATCAGATAAAAAATTAATTATGGGACTAAATCTATTTTGTCAAAAAGTTATGAGAAAATTCATAATTTAAACTCAATATAGTAGTATCAAGTATCAACCATTCAACTCTTGTTTTAAAATGATTTCTTGTATGAAGTGTGCGTCCTCTTTAAATTTGGTGCGCTAGTGAAAAGCATAATTGAATGTCAAAATTATGACGCCCTGATTGTCACACCATAGTGAGACCTGGGTTACAAAAATCCATATCATTATATACATGAAGTAATACGATGAATAATTGCAGTGATTATGTCGAGAGGCTTATATTTTGTATCGCACAAATATAAGCTACTATTATTTTTAGCACCAAGACACAATATTGTTAGGAAGCTCGAGTGACCAATACCCACACTTGATCATAATATGCATCAGTAAAGCCCTGCAATTTGAAATCATACACTAGAAAAAATTAAACCATGAGTTGGTGTATCGTAAATGTTACGAAACATTGTGTTACATATCCTTCAGTCATTCTGAATTGAGGAGATAATTTACTATTATTGGGGACTATTTTTTGGCTTATGAAAGTGAGAGTTGTAGAACACCTAGAAAGCTAGGTTGTAAAGAAAGGTGATTAGTGATAAGAGAGGGATATATGTTAATGTTGGGGCATATAGGTGTAGGTGAATGCTTGGTAAAATAAGGATTAGGTTTGAGAGAATATTTGTAGGTAAGAGTGAGATAATGTAGATGTAGTGATACCCGAGGCTCAAGCCCAATGGACGATACTATGAGAAAAAATATATATCATGAAGTGAGTTGATCAAGTTCTGAATCATGTCATAATCGTCACCAATAACCAGGCTTATTTCAAGTGAGTGTATAAGGAATGAGGATAAAAGTTGATATACCAGGCTTTGTGAGTCTGTTTTAAACCATATAAGAGTTCAACCAATTTGCTAACATAACAAGATCTTAAGATGAGTAGACCATTTAAAAATATTTTGTTGAATGTACCAACTACCAACCATAGATGTGAAAGTAATCAAATCCAACATTCATTATGTTAGCACCCTCCTCAGTATACTTAACTGTTATGATCCATTTGGTGGATATAACATTCATATCAAATGTAAAAGAAACCAAAGTCCATGTACCATTCTCCGTTAAGGCATCCATTCTAGTAGCATTCAAGAACAACAGCATTTTATCAATCAATAATATCCCAGGCAACTATGGAGTGAGAGGTAAGAGTAGTTAGATGAAAGAGAGGTGGGTGATGAGTTGAAAAAGAGACATGTGATGCACAAGCACAATGGGTTGCATGAGATAAGGTATATAGTGTTGGGGGGAGACGTGGTGAGCAGGTAGAAATAGAATGAAACACAAGGGAAGCATCTTAAGATGCAGAAGAAGGAAAAAAACAAAAACAAAAACATAAACACTGTATAAAGTAGTGAAACATGAGCATGCGTTTTTTGCAAGGCTCAAAAGTATTTTTTTCTAAAAAAAACTCAACTTCATTGAATTCAATATTTTTGTGATACTAAGCACCCAGGGCCGGACGCAGGAACTAAAAGTAGGGAGGACACAATACGAAATACGCCTCCTGTTCTCTATTAATTTTTATATGCAGAGTGACACATTTAAAAAGAAAAACTGTTTTATTGATTTTTTAACCAATAAATAAAGATTATTTTAAAATAAATATGTATTGTGATTTGTGATAGTGTTTTATTTTTGTATTTGTGGTGGGAAAATTATTGTGGGACGTCCAAGGACGAAAATTTCACCGAAATTTCGGTTTTTGGGAAGTCTCGATGTGGATATCCACCGGAACGAGATTTTTTCCAAAATATCGGTAAAATATCGAGAAATGTCGATATCGATGAACTGCAGTTCAAAATTTACAAAATATCCGGAAATTTCGAGGAAATATCGGTGAAATATCGGTAAAAATCGGGAAAATATCGGAAAAAATTTGGAATTTTTTTAATCTCTTCTTTGTTTATTGCCATGAATATTATTTTAGATTTTGAGAAGATTTAGTTATTAAACCACCATTTATTCAAAAATCTAGCAAGAAAAAATGTTTCTTTATGCTTAGTTGTATTATTTATATTGTATTAAATTATTATGAACAATTATTGTATCATTTTAGACTGCTTAAATATTTTGTTATTGATATATTTACGATAAATAATTCATTTTTTTTTTAGTTTAAGTTAAACTTATGTATTATTTAAGTTAGTTACAATATACCCTAAACTTTCATGTTAAATTTCCATCATTTTAATAAAATTTCCGTTAATTTTCTATTTTTTACCGATATCGATATTTTCACCGATATATCCGTAAATTTAAAGTACTGATATTTTCATCATTGGGGACGTCTAAAAAAAAGGGTGAAAATTATTAAGGGATAGAGGGAATAAGATAAAGAAATATTTAAATATAAAAATAAATTTAAAATTAATATATAAAATAGGTATCATAATAATATCAAGACACATAATAAAAGAAAAATCAATTACTTAAACAAAAAATAACAAGAAAAAGTAGAAATCATCATGAGTGTCAAAGTGGGGTACGATCCCCACATTCTCTAGGGAGTGCCCAACCCAATTAACCATTAAGCTATGTATCCACCTTAATAAATAGTTTACCATAGAAAATATATACCTATTCAGCCTCAGGTGGTGCTTGCCTTTATGTAGATCCACCTATATATATCCTTTGTTAAATAATCTGTATGCAACACATCTTAAAACTTTGAGGAAATTGTAATCAGGAGATTTTTGGAAAACTGTATGATATGGAAAAGAATTATAGAGAATAGATGTATGGAGTAGATTAATGACGAAAACAACTATGAATTCCCATTGGCATCTGACTTTTAACAAGTACAGAGACTAAGCTCAGTGATATATTGATGTTTATGTTCCACTAGACCTGTTTTTTTAACAGTATTTTAAATCATACTAGTAATTTCTAAATCATATATATATATATATATTGAATGATTTTAAAATGAACATTTTTTGTAGTCTTTAATAAAATTAACTAAAACTAATAAATACCGAAAAACCATTTATATTCGTAAAAATAAATGAATGTTATCATTTATTTTTTTATTAAAAATAATATTAATACATTTACAGTTTGCTATAGTTTTTTAACCCAATAATATTATAAAAAAATTGAAATTTGTTAATTTTTCATTTATAAAATAGTCATTTTGATAATTTTTAAATTATATATACCAAATAAGACAAATATAATTCACCAATTATTACTTACCGTTAAAAAGCAAAAATCTGTGGAATTAATAGTTCTTTTTTTTTTTATTGAATACAGTTAAATTACATGATAAAGACTTTGTTGAAAATTATTGTGCAACAAAAACATAAATAAATGGTCTTTTGAATATATTGTTTCCTCCGCCTCGTGATTATTTTGATTTTGCCTAATTAAGATATTACACAAATATTTTCATGTTACATAAAAAAAAATTATGCATCACAGAAAATGAATAAAGTCTTAAAATTATTATCATCTTATTCAACTCTACGATCACATAATGCACTTTTTTTAAAATAACGTGACACTTTCAAATGTGAAGAAACAATGAGCCGAAGGGAATATTTTTGGAATAAAACCTACAAAATATATAAACAAAGGGAAAGTACAGATTATAAATTATTTATACATAAAACATTAAAGGATATTAGTTGTTTTGATAAAAAAAAAGTATTGATTTTTCCCCCTAAATTGTATTTATTGTTTCACTGAATAATATCAATTGTATAATGAAAAAGAAACAAATGTTCTTCAATAAAAAAAAAACTAATACTTTTCAATAATAAAAAAAACAAATACTCCCTCTGTCCACAAATTTTTTAAACCATTACTATTGGGCACGGGATTTAATAAAAATTAGTATTTTATTGAAAAAGTAGATAAAGTAAGAGTATTGTAGGGGGTATTGTGGAACTCGTCTATTTATTTGGGAGTAGTGTTTATTTCCAAAAAGGAAATAAGTAAAAAATTGGTGGACCACCCTTAAAGGAAAGTGGGTAAAAAAATTGATGGATGGAGGGAGTTCTACTTAGAAAAAACAACTAATACCCTAGAATAATTTATCTATGAACCAATTTCACTCTACATATACTCAAACATTAATGATTAAACACTCTTTGTTATATTTGTAAGATAATCAATTAAAATTGATTACAAACTTAAACAGATAAAATAATATCAAAGTAATACGTGAGATACTTTTTTTTATATATATGATCATTGACGTGGAGTGCGCCGGCGCAAAAAAATACGTGGTGTAATTGCAATGAACATAGGGAATTGATTTCATAGGCTGGAAACCTTAGAAGTAATAAATAAATTTAACAAACAGTTGTTTGTCCACACATTCCAACAATATAACTTCCACCCACAAAAGCTCTGTTATACATATACTTAACAAAGGAACAAAGCATAAAAAATCACTCATACGTATTTGCTAATTTTCTCAAATTTTCTCTATAATTTACCCCGTATTTATCAGTGTACCACAATACAAATAAATAAATAAATAAATAAATAAATAAAGGGTGCATGAGATTTAGTAATTATATGCATACACATAGATTAATATTTATTTCTTATTTTAGTTAAATTTGCACATGAGTTAAAAATCGGTGAATATATTTATTTAAGAATAAAGTGATTGTAAACTTATTAAGCAGGAACATTATCAATATATATATGATATATATATATATATATATATATATATATATATATATATATATATGAGGGCAAAATATTATATAAAAATAGTTCATGATAAACTTATCATGAAATAATTTTAAAGTATCATTAATCTCTTCGGGAGTATCATTAATCTCATCAGGGGTATCATAAGTTCGAGTTCAAGAAAATTGTTTTAAATATTCTTGAACTCAGACTAATGATACCCCTGACAAGTTTAATGATACTCCTGATGAGATTAATGATACTCTAAAGCTATTTCATGTTAAGCTTATTATGAAGTGTTTTCATATAAAACCTACTCATATATGAGTATTTTTAGTGTGCATTTGAGTGTATGATATGCACTTGAATTTTGAAAAAATATATCCTAAGAAGAAATCAGTTATACTTCAACAAGTAATCAGTAATACCTCAATTGAAAAAAAATACACAGTTCGTCGTGTTAGTGTGTGTTTTGGAAAAATCAAAATTGAAGTCCTTAAAATCCAAGTGCATAACGTGCACTTGAATGCATGCTAGAATTTGTGTATATATTTATGTAAATAGTTCTTTTATTTAATAATGTTAATATAGTTCCTTTCAAAAAATTAATAATAATGTTAACATAGTTAATATACATTTTGAATTATCACTATCACAATTGTTCGTGTACAATACTAACTCAATTTATTATATTATTCTACCACACTATACAATTGAGGATTGATTATAAATTTATTAACCTAACACAAAGATTCTATATAATATTGTTAAATGTTATATTTATTAAGCTTTAAAAATAATGTTACTATTATTTATTAAATAATTATGCATATTTTTTTATGGTATCTATTAATAGCGAAATTTGTAATTTTCATTAAAATAATTATTTTAATGTTTATTTAGGGTTTGTTCATGGTACGGACCAAAACAAATATTTAAAAATATCCATGTTTGTAGTGAAGTTCAATTATTTTAAAAATCGAGTGTCAATGTCCGTATCAAAACAGGACTACTTGTGCGAAAAGTATCACCTCAAAAAAATATTAATTATTCTCATTAAATGTATTTTATTTGTCATACCTTTAGTTAATTATAGGCAGAACATTAGTTGATAAAATAAAAGATACTAACAAAATACTATTCACAGTAATAGATTGTGAATTTTGTTTAAATTAGATACTAAGATTAAACACCAAGCAATTTTATTATAAGTAACTAAATACTATTCAATACTAAGTTTAAAAAAGGTTGTGGCATAAAAATTTGGAATTTTGTCTAGTATTTAGTGGAAGAAAAAGTCTTCAATATTTAAAACCACCTTCAATAGGTAAGGAGAAATTTCGGAAGAAACTTTATAAAATGTACTATATCATAAATACAAATGTAGGTGTATGAGATATACTAGTGGTTGTAAAACCCGTGCTTCGCACGGCCGGAATTTGTTACATTGTTTAAACTATAAACCCTCCGTTTTAATTTATAGGAATTTTTTAGGGATTATATTAAAATATTGAGGATTATCAAAATATTATAGATCTTTTAAAGATTATAAGGGGTATATAAGTCAAAATTTTGTAATTCTTAATTTGATAGAAAATTTCTAGAACGACACTTATTTTGAAATAAATGGAGTAATAATTACCAAATTTTAATTATAAAACTAAAAATCTACAATTTTTTTAAAAAGAAATATACGTAAAAGATTTCTTGAACTCAAGTAAATGATACTTCTCATTAAATTTTTTATATTCCATTTATAGTGTTCAATACTTTAAAATAATTTCGTGATAAGTTTATCATTAATAATTTTCATATAAAATTTACTTTAGGGATAAGATATAAATTGGACATATCACACTAACATGTCAACATCAATGTATTTAAATTTGTATTATCTAGTTTCACGAGACTATCTCACGCAATTTTAAGTTATAATTTAAATACTTTAAACAACAATCTACAATATAACATTTTAAAAAAAAAAATCTTTTCTTTTAAAAACAAAAAAAAAGTAAATGCCAAGATCAAACACATAAGAGTAATTTATGACTTATTGAATATTTGTAAAAATTAATTTTTTTGGTTAAAAGAATGAGATGACACTCTACAAATAATTAAAAACGGTAATCACTTTTTTTTAAACTACTTTAAAAACTACTTTTAAAAAAAAAACTACAGTCCCTAACCGCACTTTGCACGGAATTTTCATTACTTAAATTTTAATATAATCTCTTATATCTTTTTATGTTTAACAAATGTCACAATTTCTTCGGGGAATAGTTTATCACAAATTTTTAGTTACAACCTTTGTTGATTATACGTAAGTGTAATATGAAAACATATTTATTTTTAGAGTAGGTCTTACGTGAAATGGGTCATAAATTTATTTATAAATAATTTCATATTTAATTTGAGCAATAATCGAAAATTTAAGTATGTATGTTATGAAATTGTTCATACATAAACCACTTAGCAATAATTTTTAGTGGAACAATTCATACCATTTAGTGAGAAAAACTAATATCTTTTAGTGTAACAATTCATACCATTTCATACCCATCAATTGATACTCTCTAGTGAAAAGAACTTGTACCCTCCACAACTAATACTCCTTAATGAAACAACTCATACCCTTCAAAGTGGTTCGTGTATGAATTAGTTTCACTTTATATTTTACCTTAAAAAATTTACACATTTGATTTTGAATTAAGAATTTTTTTTATGTAATAGTAAAAGCAATGTTATTTTTAAACATTTCAAGAACTGAGTCACATTAAAGATTTTTTTGAAAAAAAATAAGCGGCCAAGATTAGATCTAAGGAATAGTGGTTAAACGTACCATTTATATATTAATACAAAATGAACAATCAAGATTTAATAAAAATATCTAATCAAAGACCAAAAAAAAAAAAAACTGGAAATTCATATTAGGTGGCCTATAGTGTATCATATGTGCATAGATTGACATCATAATATCTCAAGTCACTCCAAAGATAATTTTGAGAATAGTCCAAAGAGTTCAAAGATATCAATATTATTTAAATAAACAACATTTTCTTATGGTATTCAAAAAAAATATTGAACAATCATATATTAACTATGAAAATTTAAAATTTATTTTGTAGGTTGATTCTACATGTATTGATGCAACTTCTCCAAAGCAAATTACTCTCTCGTGATATTGACGTTGTTGTTCTTAAAAAAACGATATCAGTAGTGTTGAATCATATAGTTAAACTATTAAAATAGAAAAAACTTACATGTTCATCCTTAAATGAACTTGAATATTTTTCAATAATTGATGGATCTATATTGACCTCCACCATATAAATGTTCCATTTGGACATGTAATGTGCTCATTTTTCTTTGAATTATGAATAATAATTTATGTCCAAGCAAATATTAAAGATTTTGATGAATAGTCCAAATATATTATGCAATTAATTAAATAAAATAGTGGATATATTTGTTTTTAATTGTACATCTATTGACTTTTGAGTTCTTAAATGTAATCTATATACCATAATATTAAATATATAAAACGTAAATTTTCTATACAGAAAAATTATTATTTATAAAGTGTATCTAACTTAGAAAATATTAAATAATTTTAATTATATAATAATAGTTAGAAAAAAATTTGATTTCATTTAATAAGATATGAGAAAAATTATACCCAAATGATTATCGATTATATAATTAGTAATAATAATTTTGACAAATATTAGGTCAATACGATTTGTATAATATTGTTCCATATATGTATTATCACTTATATGCCAAAGATATTTGCAACCACTTTTTTATTAAATACATCAACCGCTAAATATACTCGCCCATTAATTAATAAATTGTTAATACATTAACACCTAAAATACTTATAAATGACACCTACAAAAATGATGAATACATTAATACCTAAGATACTTACAAACAACACCTACAAAAATGATGAATAAACCAAATTCTAAATAGCAAATGTATTTAATAAAAGTGTGGGTGTAATTTTTAAATTGTGGTGTCAGGTATAATATGGTTGTTAAGTTTTAAATATAAAAATATAAAAAAAAAATACAAATTTATTGAACATAAAATAATCAAAATAATTACGAAAGAAGTAGAGTTTGGTATCCACTTAAAACTATATACAACAATAGAAATAAATAAGATATTAAATAATTAAGGTATGAATACTAATAATTCAAGTAAATTGCACTTTTGATCTCAAGAGAATGTGTCTATTTTGAAACGTTTCTTTTTTAATAAATTTAGTCCTGTAGTTTTATTCGGCACTTTTGGTCCCAAAATATTGCAGTTTGGTCCAAAGAAAATGAGAACGAAGGCTACTGTTGAAGATGAATAAGTGCTTTATTCATTGGCTATAAATGTGATAAAATTATGGTTATAGTCCTAAAAATTAGCATATATAACCAAAACTATTAAAAAAATGATCACTTTTGCAAATAGGTACCAAAAGTATTATGTTATAATCAAAAGTGCAAATTTTCCCTAATAATTCACTTGATTTTTACATATAAATATAAATACGTATTGAAAATGTGATTATCTATGAAACTATTAAACTTAGCAATATGATTTTAAAATTTTCATGAAAATAAATATGATCCTTGCTCAATTTTTTTTTTTTTTTTATCATAAGTTTTAAGAATTTAGAGGCTTCAAGTTAACCTCTCTTTCAACAATTTCATCAATCTATAATGAGAAGAGGAAATGTAAAATATATTACAAAGTAATATAATTCAACAACATATGTCTACATTATATAAATAATTTATTTTATTGTAAAGTTATACAAAAATTTACCGAATAGAAGATTCTTGTTCATTGAGTTATAAAACTTAACTCTTAAGAATTCCTTTAAAGTTTAAAGTAACTCATCTTATTCATAAGAGTATTGAAATAAAATTAATTGGCTATGATAATTAAATTTCAATCCACACACAAATAACCTTCGGAAAATGTATCTTTGAATTTATCAGGATGATATGGTTTTATAATAGAGTGAATCCTATCACACCAAAGATATAAATCAAAATCAATTATAACCATAACAATTAAGAATTTATAACATAGTTAAAAAAATCCTTAATCGTTCAGAAATAAATATTTTTTATATACCACCCTTATGTACTAATGGAATTA
Organism: Ballota nigra; assembly: GCA_947034835.1. Classification (NCBI taxonomy): domain Eukaryota; kingdom Viridiplantae; phylum Streptophyta; class Magnoliopsida; order Lamiales; family Lamiaceae; genus Ballota; species Ballota nigra. Next base: position 87,976,925 of record OX344727.1, on the reverse strand, counting down.
CTTTTTGTGTTGAGACTATGTGTTACGTTATCATGAAGTTTGAGTTGTATATGGTGATGTCTCGTTGTTATATTGAGTTAATTGATTGATTAATATAGTACAAAAGATACTTTACTTGATATCTAAAATATTTTTGTATTATTCCTCATTAACACAATAAAGTAATAAAATGATTCCTTGCAAAGCTTACTACAAACTTGAAAACGTCACTTTGATGGCTTACATAACCAATTGCAATTAAAATATATATATATATATATATATATATATATATATATATACAACTTATAAAAATAATATTATATTAATAATATCATAAAATATAAGGATAATTTTTAGGGATAATTGGCAAAAATATCCCGTATGTTGGCGGTATTGGTAAAAATGTCCTTTATGTTTTTAACTTTATGATAATGCCCATTATATTTTCAAAATTAGGCAAAAATGCCCTGTAACCGGCTACAATAGGTTTCTAACCGGTTTTCGCTGACGTGACATTTTATTATCCATTTTTTCTTTTTCTTTTCAAAATCCCCTTATATTTCTAAAAGAAATAAATCAATTAAAACACAAAATTTGGGGATACAGAGGGTTACCTGCTTCACGTATTTCTTCCGCCCCGATTGGTCGAACTTTTTACCCGAATTCGAGATGATTAGGGTTTTTCCGGAGTTGAAAACCACCAGCGCTCTGCCGGAATTGGATGAACCGGGGAGTTTGCTGGAATTGGTAGAAGAGAGTAGTTTGCTGGAATTTGAGGAGCTTAGAAATTTGCTGGAGTTTGGGGAGGATAATAATTTGCTTGAATTTGAAGGATTTAGTAATTTGTCGGAATTTGATACGACCAGTGGCGGCGCTCGCGGAGATGGCGACGGCGACATGAGACGGCCTTTCTTCGGATCTCTCTCGCCTGTTAACAAATCATTACCAAAATCGATATCAAACGACGTCATTTCGCTTTTCCCCTAATTTTCAAACGAAATCGAACAATTGAACAGACAAATAGGAGAAATTGACGGAAATTTTGGGCGTTTTTTTAACGCGAGCAATTCCAATTGCAAAATTAGGGCAAAAATCGATATCAAACGACATCGTTTCCCCTAATTTTCAATCAAAATCGAGCAATTGAACAGAGGAATCGGAGAAATTGATTTATTTCTTTTAGAAATATAAGGGGATTTTGAAAAGAAAAAGAAAAAATGGATAATAAAATGCCACGTCAGCGAAAACCGGTTAGAAAACTATTGTAGCCGGTTACGGGGCATTTTTGCCAAATTTTGAAAATATAATGGGCATTATCATAAAGTTGAAAACATAAAGGACATTTTTACCAATATCGCCAACATACGGGGTATTTTTGCCAATTTTCCCTAATTTTTATTTAATTATTCTAACATTAAAGAAAAATAATCACTGAACCAATTATATTATTAAAGGAAAAATTGCAAATTTGGTCACGTGAGGATTTTTCAATAGCAATTTTGGTCCCACATTCTTTTTTGGTCCCATTTTTTGTATTAATTCGAAAATTCAATGATTTCATCAACATTCAATAGTTTTAATTTTTCTTCAGTATCATCTTCAAAATTATCAATTTGACTTTCTACCTATGGCTTTTTTAGGAAAACTTAACTCTTCTACCCATGGTCTATAAAAAATTTCATCAGTATTCAAACAGAAACTAATAAAAAAAATTAGGATTAATATGTTACAGATTTTTTTCTTTTCACATTGACATAAAAAAATTATATTGCATATCGACAAAATAGCTTGAGTCAGGCCGTGGACGTATGAGCTTGAGTCTCTGAACCATGTTACTTGTGTTCTTTACTGCTTTGAATACTTGTGCTTAACTGTTTATTCATTTAAGTCATTCATTGCATAAGGTTTTTATCAGGCTCGAATCAATCAGCCTGAACATCAAACTGAACACTGTCCTTCTAATCACAACGTTATAATCAAGACCAAGTTTTTCGGAAAGCAAACATAATCAAGACTATAAACTTTTAGGGCTCTCACATTTCCGCACTAAACTCAAGTTGATAGTTAGCCAACTGACCAACATTCAGTGTAGTCAGTAGATGTGTTATCAACCCTGAGTTCTTTATCACTATGAGAAAGGGGGCTCAGTCTAGAAAAGGTTGCAAAATTAGTATACGTGTATCCCCCCCCCCCCCCATACACGTATCTCTCAGTTTTGAACCGAGACCAACATTTTGCATATGCACAAAACCTAGGGAAAAAAATTAATTAACAAATTTTAAAAATAAATATAACAAAATAAGTACACCAAGTCATATGTAAATATTTTTAAGGATTGTCGCTTATAAGTGACAAAATGAGGATTATAACTTTTTGGATTGACAATTAAGGAGAATAACTATTTATGGTCATGAATTGAGGCTAAATCAAAACAAATTAGGCTACTTGGCCCGATTTAGGTTCTATATGAGTTGATTGATTGGCCAAATTTGGCATGAATATTGGCTTAATTTGGAACCGATTTAGGTTGATTCAGGCTCATTTGGCATAAATTCACGACTTATAAATATTTTGTACCTTTACCAACCTGAAAAGTAATAATTAATTCTCGTTTGCCAGCATGAAAATTTATGGTCCTCTTTTTGTCAACCCCCTTAACCCAAAGTTATGATCCTTAAAAAAATTACTTAAGGTAATCATAAAATCACGTAGCTCAAATATCCATAACCAGAAAATAAATTGTTTATAAATCTTAACATCCACATAACAAAAATCAATAACAAATTTTTTTATACCAGACACTGAAAAAAATATTAAATTTACATTTTCTTATATAAAAAATATAGATATGCATCCAAAAAAGTATAAATTTCACTGAACAATGTTAAAATTCAACATATTTGCATTTCACAGAAAACTCAATGTTTTCACAAATATTTATTAGTCTAAATTTCCTTAAAGATCATCAAAATAATCAATTTGACTTTCACCCAAAACATTGAGAAGAAGATACTTTTTTTATGTAAACCCCGAGTTCACGTGAACTCGGTTTCGCTGTTATGTATATGCACTATCACTATTTAAATATCCAAAAAATTTCAAACAATGATACTTGATATGCATAACATTAATACTTTGTATACATAATAGTGATACTAAAAAAAGAGTTCACGTGAACTCGAGTTGACATGCGACATATTCTTGAAGGAAAAGTTTAATGGTCTTTAAATGGTCTAGTAGCATTTTTAATCACTGGTCAAACTAAAAGTAATTAAAAAAAATAATACAAATATACAAAAAGTCTATCATATTTTTTTTTTGATCGGTAAATGTTAGTTGTTAGTAGTTAGATTAGTTCACCAAGTCTCCATACACTCCCAGAAATCTCCAAGCCTACCTTATAACATCAAAAAGTCTATCATATTAACATCATGTATCATCAAATTACCTTGTTTTGTAGGTTTTCTTCACATCCAATTCTCATTCCCTCAGCCCAATAGTCTCTCTTTGCTAAGAAGATAATCACACTTTCCAATGCTGATTTAAACTTTAAAGAGAGAGGTGATAGAGTGTGTATGTTTGGTGGTAGTATGTTTTGGTTTTTAATTAAAAAACTTATCTATTTTTAAAATAGTCACATAATAATAAAGTTAGTGTTATGTTTAAATTTTTAAAAAATTTATAGTAAAAACGGTAACAAACACACAAATAAAATTAAATAGCAAATAATTAAAGACAAAAATAACAATAATAAGTATATCTAGTCACAATAAAAAAAAAATCAAACACAAAACTCTATAACAAAATATTGAAATATTTTTAAACCTTAACATCCACATAAAATAATAAATATTCGATAAAATATTTTATCTCCGTTGAAATTAGCAATACGCATAAAAGAATCAACAAATAAACTTAATTAAAAAGATTTATATTAAGAACTCAAACTTGATATACAAATAATGAAAATAATTCCTGTTTCGACACATTACCATTATACATTTTAAAAGAATAACAATCTTTACGCAATTTAACACTTCTAGCAAATTTATACCAAACTTTAATAAGAAGATACATGCATCAATATGTGTTACCAGTAAACCTAGATTCCTGGTTCCATACTAAATCAGGAACAAATCTTCAATTTTGGCATACTACAATATAATAAGACGCAATTCTTCATAAAAAAAAATTTACACCCGAGAATGGTATGTTCTGAAAAAAATATATATATATATAGCCAACATATTATATTTAAAATTGTAAGAAATTAAAAAAATAAATAGATATGCATCCTAAGAATATAAGTCTCACCAAAACACGTTTGAATTAAACATTATTGCATTTCACAGAAAGCTATAGAGATTTCACCAGCATTCGTTGGTTCTAATTTTTCTTCAAGATTATCTTCAAAATAGTTATTTTGACTTTTCAACCAAAGCATTTGAATGAAAAACTTAAATTCTCTATATAAGGTCCAGTTGCATTTTCCGTCACTTTTTAAATAAAAAGGAATAGAAAAATATAGTATACAAAATGGAAAAGACATCGCATTAACATTGAAAAAAAATATAATACATATCAACTAATTATATTATTTTGTTGGTTTCTTTCACACCAAATTCTCAACCTCTTTGACTAATTGATGCCACGTTGGTCACGTTTTTCATGGTCGCTAGATTGGAGAGGTGAAAAGTAGGTACGCTTGGTGGTTTTATTGAAATTGAGTGAAATTGATGGATGAGTATTTTTAGGGATATGTATGTAGATATATTTAGTAAAAATTATAATATGATGTGGATGAGTTAAAGTGAGTGAACTTGACAAAAATAATGGGTGTAGATAGGTGCACCCTACAATTAATTATCTATAATGATTTCATATTTTAGTTTGATTAAGAATTAATAATCTCATATTTGATTATTAATAAAAAAACAAAAACAACTCGTTTATTTAAAAATTAGTTACATAATAATAATTTTTTTTTTTTTTTTGAATTTCTAAAAAAATGCAACTTGATATTAATAACATAAATAAACACACAAACAAAATTAAGTAACAATGATCTGAAATAAATATAACAAAAATAGGTATCTTCGACATAATTAAAATTACCAAAATCAAGACTTTGTAATCCAACAGTGTATACGACTATAATTCAATTAAAATTTAAATAATTAATATTATATCCTAAAACTTATATATTCATGAGTATGTTTCCAGAATTTACATTAAAAAAAAAAAGTGTGCAACATTCTCATTCACGCGATAGATATTCACCTTAATATTGTGTCACATTTCCCCTTAATATGTGAATGGATTGAGTTTCATGAGCCCATGGGTCATAGTTAGAGAGGATGAGATGGTTTATGTATGAGATTGATTATTTTTTTTCTTTTCAAAATATTTTATTTTATGTGTTGTTCATCTCACAATCAATTAATAATGGTGTTTCATACAACCAAAAAATAATTTATTGACAATTGTAATTATGTAGTATTTTTTTTTTTTTAGAATGGTTAGTATGCAATTAAAGTAGAAGTAAATTGTAATGTAGTTGATAGGATTAATAGTTTTCTAATTAGTTTTTAGATTCGACTAAAAATATATTAATATCATTACTATTTATAACAAAATAATTTCCACAATTTTTAACTAATTTTTATTTTTCTATTACTTTGATTTTATTTACACAAAAATTTGGAAAGGTATGTCAACATATATATTTATTATAAAAACATTGAAAACTTTAACATAGTGTTTACATAATGATGATAATAATAATAATAATAATAATAATAATAATGACTTTTCTCCTTGGAAAAAAGAGTAACTTTTTTTTATTATTTTCTAATTAATTTTAAAAGAAAAATTAAAAAAATTCCAAGGCACATGCATGTGCACACTGAAAAATAGAAAACTTAAAAAAAATTAAATTGATGACTTAAATTCGATCAATTATAATGATTAGTTGACTTGATTTATAATTTTTCTAAAATAGTAATGTTAACTTAACTTTTTTTTTTTCGCATTAAATAAAATAAATATGAGAGATACCTACTACATATTTATTATAGGAAACTTTGAAATTAAATCAGGGAGATAATCAATACAAATCTTGACATCTACTATATAATCTTTCATCGAAAAATTATATATATATATATATATATATTATTAATATATACTATATGGTAAGGTATAGAGTGAAAATGATTTATACATAAATCATTTAAGGGTATTAATTATTTTCACTAAAAAGTATTAGTTATTTTCACTGCATTGTATTAATTGTTTATTGAAAATAAACTAAGACTCTTTAGTGAAGACAACTAATACTCTTCGATGACACCAACTAATATTCTTTAGTAAAAGCAACTAATACCCTTCAATGACTCATTTATGAACCAATTTCACTCTATACATACTCTCTCTCTATATATACTGAGATTAAAAATAAATTATACTAAAAATTATCTTCAATTAATTATAATAAAATATTAAAACTATGTAAAATGTCCTCACATGATATGAAATAAAATAAAATAAAACACCAATTTATAATCCAAAGTAATATATTTACCGTGACATTATAGGCAAAGTATTATTTGAAAATTGTTTATGATAAATTTATTATGAAACTGTTTTAAAGTATCAAAGATTTGATCATGAATATCATTAATTTGGATCAGTTGTAGTATATGGTAATTGTTGTAAATTTTCTTGAACTCATATTAATAATACTCCTAGTGAAATTATTAATACTCCTGATCAAATATTCAATACTTTCAAATAATTTCATGATAAGTTTTATTATAAATTATTTTCATATAAAATTACTCAGCATTATAAAATTAAGGACTAAGACCCAGATAAATAAATGATAATAATAGGTAAATACACAAAGAATATAATATATGACTATATGTTAAAATGAGAAAGACGCTAACAAAATAACAAATGACCAAAATTATAGGAATTGATTACAAATTCTTATCAATGAAAAGAAATATTAAATTCAAAATAAAAATAGGAAAGTCTGACCAAGTTTCATGTATTTCAAGTTTGTTTGATGGCAATAATGCACACCTAAAGTTTAAGAATTTTAAGATATTCTTTGATTGTTTCTTCGAATAAATATTAAAATTTCATATGAGTGATTTGATTAATATTCAAATTTTGGGTGGAATGTCTAAAATTTTCTTTTAAATATTTTAGATAATATTCAACAAACATTTAAATCAGCATGTATATTCAAACATTCAATTTGTTGAATTGAAATTCCATTATAAAAAGTTTTTTATTTCATAATTTAACACTAATTGCTCAATTACATTTAATTTAAATTGTCATTAAAACATGCAAATAATATATATACTACAGTAGTAAAATTGACGTTACTCATTTAGTCTTCCCTTTTAGAAAAACGAAATCAAAATAAATATGACATGAGTTTTACAAATATATGCCTAATTTTTTGCAATTACTCTTAATTTAATATTAAGTACTCCCTCCGTCCCTAAGTTGTTTACCCTTTTTTCCCAAAAGGTATGTCCCAAAGTTATTTACCCCTTTCCTAAAATAGAAATAACACATCACCATAATTCTAACTCACACCCCTAAAAACGTCTCTTATTTACTATATAATGCCACTGATGGCCCACAACTCTTATTACTTTTTGTAATAAAACAATCTCCTTGTAATAAAGTAATCTATTTTACAACACACAATAATAATAAACAACTCATACATTAATACCCGTGCCCAACCTTAAGGGGTAAACAACTTAGGGACGGAGGGAGTATATGTTATTAGGAAAATAATATGTAAAACATGCAGGATATGAATTTTAGAACTAAAATTTATTCATAGATTCTAATGTTTGGAAATAAAGAAATAAAAAAAAATACTACGTAAATTGTATTACACCTTAGAAGAATCACTCAATTTTTATTTTTTTTAATCGTTGTTTACATAAATAAATGCAATATATGCTGCAAATCATCACAATGATTTCACAAATTCAATTGCAATTTTATGATTCCCAATATAAAAGACCAAAGTAACCAACACCTTCTTAAAAATTCTTAAGAATATATTGGAAAATTTTCCACTCAATATATATCGTGAACAAAAGTTAAAAAATAAATAAATATAGTTTCAATGAACTTCACAAATTTACTAAATTACATCTAAAAAATTTCTACACAACTAAGAAAATTGTACATAATTTCTTCACCAAAAAAGAAAAAAAAAACTCTGATAAATAACACTAAATCTTCAACACATCTTCAAATTTGTGATGAAGATCGGGCAGAAGCGGCGCTGTAGAGACAGGGATTTCAGCCTCAAGGAGGTGTCGTGGGTGGTTGAAAGGTAGACCAAAAGAGGGAACCTAATTACCGGAAAAAAAAAACTACTTTGTCTATATAGAAGAATGATACATCTATAGATAGAGGAATCCTAATTATGAAAAAAAAAAAAACTAACCAAACAATAAAAAATACATACAAAACAATTCCATGGAATCACTTGAAATTTCTTAGGTGAATGTATGAAAAAAGAAGAGAAAGGAGGACTATAAATAGGGGTTTTTTGGCCTTGAAAAGACAGCTAAAATTTAGGGGCTGCATTAAAAAATATATTCAAACATACCATAATAGTACAACCATAAAGAAAGAACGACCGAGATCGAACCATAGAAAATTGATCAACGTACCAAAAATTTTCCCGCCGAAACCTAAAATAGGCAATGTAGATTGTATTATATAGTTATAGATTTTGGAAAGATCAGTCAACTCAATTTATAACAACATGTAATCAAGGTTATAAGTTTTTGGAATATTTAAAAATATTAATATCAATTTATTATAATAAAATATAAATAATTATGGTAGAAATTGTCCACAACTTCAGAAACAACTATAGTCTTAATTTCTTTATGATGAATTAACAAACCAAAATTAACGGCTATAGTCTACCTATATCATTTATTGCTAATAATATTTAATGCATTAATTAAGCTTCTCAAATATAATTATTTATTTAATTAAAAGTGGGTAATCCACAAATAAAATTTTCTCCTAAATTATAGGGATGTTATAAAAAAAACAATTAATTATGCCCTACAATTCTCCAGAGTTTTATGTCTATTCATAATTGTAGACATATATACACACATATAGAAATTAACATATTAAAATGAAATCTGACTTTGTAAGTATATATATTCAATTCATAAGAGTTCAACATTTCCTTAATTTTGGAAATGTTAATCAAATCAAAATAAGATATGCATAAGACATGTATGTACTCAATTTATATAAATCCAATTAAACAATTAATTCCTATAATATCGCTTTTAATATTCATATTTTCCACAAATTTCATATACGTTATATTAGTATTATTAGTAAAATAAAAATAAAAATTAGGAATTATTTAAAATTTAAATGTAATTTAATGTATCTAATTTTTTTAATGTATCTTATTAGTATCAAGAGATTTTGAAGTTTAAAAGCAAAATTATAGGAATGTAATTCGAAAACTATAGTAATCCATAAAACTAATAACATGATTATGTTCCTATTATTTAGAAATTAGTTTGACTAGTTTCCATAATCTAAAAAATCCACTAAAAAGTAAATAAATAGATTAAATATAATATAAATTGCGGATGCAAATATTATTTTATCCGATAAAGATTCTATGTGTTAATCTAAATAATAATTTGTATGAGAATCATATTATATATATATAATATAAATTTATGTTATATACAAATAGCGCGAAATTCTGTTTTTGTTACCAAATAAATATAGTTTTTTTTTCATTTTTTCCGGGTTCATTCCTAACGTAGCTAATTGAATCATGCAGAGTGCAATTCAAAGTTGTTCAATTGCAGGGCACGTGTCTGCTTCTGACTTGGCTGGTTAATTTAATTAATTATTATTTAATTAGCCAGAGATTTTAACATATTGTTGTAATTGTTCCTTTAATATTCATTGGATTTCACATGATAAACATCTTCATCAAACTCTAAATTCATATCATCTTGAGAATGTTCAAAACTTTCATATGCACCGGAAAATTGGAAAATGTGAAGGAACCATATTATCGTAATACAATGGATATATTTTTTGACGAAGTACAATATAAAATTACCAAATGAAGTACAATTAAAATAAAAAATAAAATCTTGTGGCCTGCATTACCAAAAGAAAAATAAATAAAATTCAATGTAGATACACTATTTAGTCGGACTTATCACTCTAAGAAAAAAATGTCGATCAACAACAATACACATAACGATTCCCTATCCACTGAAATTTGATATGAAACTCCCAAACTTTGGAGCTAAGCTCATATTTTCTGCAAGTGAAACAAACAACAAAACAAAAGGTCAAACAAACCAGTGATGAATGGATGAATAATGGAGACACATGTATATATAGGTAAAACATTTGTAACGGTCGCACATTGAAAGGAAGAATTCAAAGGCAACAAACAATATCATCAATCATATTAAAAACAATGTAAATGCACCATTAAAACAATTCCATAGAAAATAGATAAAATGATCCAACGACCACTATGAGAAAGATCAAAACACATCAACGGCCAAAATAAAATGGCGCCAAAACTAAAAATAGAAATCCTAGTGCTATTATATATTTATGATTTTAATTTTTCTTCTACTTATTTTTCATTAATTATACAAGTTGTTGTATTTCGGTAAATAAAAAACTAAAATACCACATTACACATATATTTATTAATATTTAATCATTCATGTGAAATATTTTTTATTGCAACAATTAAAATTAAAGGTGTTTCTATACAATAATATATAAAATTAATATTCCATATTGTATACCGTATCGACTTAACTATATCGTACTGAAAATTTCGGTATACCAATTTTTTGAATGATATCTATGTATAACAGTCCATACCAAAATTTTATATCGCGAAAATGTAATATACAGAAAATACCGAATATCAAAGCATATTTTTTAATCCTAAAATACTGAAATATACCCATTTTTTTGGGTATTTCTTTATATACCAAAATATAAAAAAAAATTGAATATGCATATCGTTTCTGTATAAAAAAAACATATAGTCTAGTATCATATTGTACCATAAATTTCGACATATCAAACAAATCGATATTTTTAATATATTTCGTATTGTTAAATACAGTATTTTAGTATTTTCCCCACAATCGTTCAAATTAATAAGTAAGGACAGGATATCTGCGTTTCAACGTTAACACACAAAAATTTAGGGATGGCAACAGGTCTGGTGACGGGTTTGACCTGTCCCAAGACCCGCCCCGTGAACTCGGCGGGTCTTACCCGCCAGACCCGCATGTTAATTTTTTCTCTCTCTTTTTACTCCTATTTTTACATTACAAAATCAACATATCAAATAATTTAAATGCTGAAATAAAACCAGAGACGGAGGGAGTATTATTGAATGCTGAAGATTGAAATTTCTAGGAATGGTAAATATTTTTAATAATTATATATATATATATTATATTCAAATTATAATTAATTATAGGCGGGGCGGGTCCGACTAATACTAGGGCCCGCCCCGGACCCGACGGGTTTTTAGTCAAACAGGTCCAAACCCTCCCCGAGACCCATTTAATTGGGATTTTACCCGGTCCGTACGGGCAGGTTCGTGGCGGGTTCGGATTTAAACCTGTCCCATTGTCATCCCTACAAAAATTTAGGTTCGTGGCGGGTCCGGGTTTAAACCCGCCCCATTGACAATTAATCCAAGTGTCTTTACATCGAGAGACTGAGAGAGGAAAGGTAGATTATTTGAGAATGCGAACGACGTCGTTTCATGTAAATCTAAATCGAAACTGATATAATAGCTCAATTTTACCTAGGGTTCCAATTTTCTACATTTTTCATCAAGGCCTCCTCCGGTCGCGGGTGGTTTCAGGTTTTGATCTACGTCGTCTTATCAAAGGTTAACCGCAGCCATGTATGGGCATAGAGGGTTAGTTCAACGAACTTGTTCATTCTCTTCTTTCTCGCTGTTTTTCTGTTTGATTTTCCATCTATTGTCTATCGTCTTTGGATAACCGGATTTAGTGTCTTCGACTTGTTTGGGTGTAGATATCATATACCTCTGTTAAATTTAATAGGATTTGTCGGTTCTAATCGGGGAGAATTAAAGCAGGCGCCGTAACATCGATTATGACAATGTTGTCCCGCTGACATGTTTCTTTAGAAGCTGGGATTGTTATTATGCCATGGATTATTTAAGAAATTGAGCGTAAAAATTACCAATTTAGTTTTTTTTTTTTGACAAAAGATTACCAATTCAGATTGAAAGTCCGTTTCCTGCAATTTCTAGTTGGGCTGCGGTTTTTGTTTCTTATTTGTTAATGAAATGGGTATTTTTTCAGATGAAGGATAATTTGCTTTTTGATGATTAGGATGCGCTTGAGTGAATATCTTTATCTCTATTCCAGAAATTTGACCCAGAATTCTAGAGATTGAATGATTATTGATATCTCTGATATTTTTAAACTGCTTCTTGGGATATCATTTTCTAGACCACATTCAAATCTCCTATGAATTGCATTGATGTTTGTCCTTTTAACTTTAGAACACTGAACTAATACTGTTCAACTTTCAGTGAATTGGTAATTTGAGTTTGTAATCTTTATGAAATCTCATAATCTTTTAAATGAATCACCTGGCTCTTGGTTTAAGTAATTATTCATTTATGTATGTGTGGCTGTGTGCATATATCTTCAATTGGGTTGATGATACGAATAAAGTGCATTAAGTATAATTAGAAAAAACTAGAATGTAGGAGAAATAAATGGGTTGGGATTGGCTTTATTAACAAGGTTGAGTGGGGGATTTTTCCTTCCTTGGGTGTTAATAATTGAAGGTCATTGTTTGGGAGCGGGGGGGTTTCGGACGGGTACGAGATCGGCTCAAAGAGACCAAGATTGATGGAATCAAATCCCTACTTCGCAGTGAGCAGCAGTTCAAGCGGTTATCAACAGCATGGATATGGCAGGAGATACCAGCCATCTGCCTTTCCTGTGGTTCGTTTAAGGGGTCTTCCCTTCAACTGCACAGACGTTGACATTATCAAATTCTTTGGTGGGCTGGACATTGTGGATGTCTTCTTGGTTAACAAAGACGGGAGGTTCTCTGGAGAAGCGTTTGTAGTTTTTGCAGGTCATATGCAGGCTGAACTTGCCCTTCAAAAAGATAGGCAGAACATGGGGAGGCGATACGTTGAGGTATTTAGGTGCAAGAAACAGGAGTATTACAATGCTATAGCTGCTGAAGTGCGTGAAGGAGCTTATGGTAGCGTTGACCATCGTGGATCCTCACCTCCCCCTCGACGTAAAAGATCTCCTGATAAAGATAGCATGGAATACACGGAGATTTTGAAGCTTCGAGGCCTCCCATACTCGGTGAAAAAATCGGAAATTGTGAAATTTTTTGGGGATTTTGATGTGGCTGAGGACAAGATCCAGATTGCTTGTCGACCTGATGGGAAAGCTACTGGAGAGGCGTATGTGGAATTTGCTTCAGTTGAGGAGGCTCGAAAAGCCATGTGCAAGGACAAGATGCTGATTGGATCGAGATATGTGGAGCTCTTTCCTTCAACACCTGATGAAGCTAGGCAAGCTGCATCAAGATCACGGCATTAAATGAGGGTTAGTTCTCCCTTTCGGGATTGAGGATATGGATCTTTTTTCCTTTTCTTTTTACCAGTGTGATACTACCTGAACTCTTTGATAAAGAAATCTGTGTGGTGTTCATTTGTCTGTTTCCATAGGAGTATTGGGTTCTTGAAAATTATAAACTCAGAATTTGTTGGTTTTAGTGGAGCTAGTTTGTTGAGCATGCCTCTAGGCTCTAATTTTATATAATGAGATTTTCTCAAGCCTTCTTCCCCTTTTCTAGTTTTATCTAATGATGAAAAGTGAATCAGCCTATTGGCCCTGGTTACTCCCTTATGCTTAGCTGACAAATAAATATCGGATTATGATAATATATGTTTTTTTTTATAATTAAGTGATTCCATTATTTAATAGAGTTTGCTCAACACATTCTACATGTGATGTAGTTAGATCAGCTATAACATCTACAAGAGTTTCTGCAATTTCAACTTGAGTATAATTTTCTGCAGTCGAATATTCATTGCTATTTAGATAGCTACAATTCATTATTAAAATTGATTTTTTATTTTATTTATTTTTATTATGTTTGTTGATCCGTTTCAGATTCAAATACATTGAGATAAGCAAATGAGTAAATTTTTCTGCTGTATAAGAGAGCAATGGTACTAGAATTACCAATTATCATGATTTTTTTTTAACGTAAATTAGATTCATTAAGCCGCGGTTTCTGAACAATTTTGATGCTATATTTATATGCAAGGTTGAAAATATCGGGACCTTAATTTTCGGATATCGGTAAATTTAAAAAATTATAAAAATTTAATAATAAACTTTTAATACATAAAATTTACAATAAAATTTGACCATATTTTATATTTGTAATATTTAACAAAATTATGGATATTTTTTCGATATTTCTCGATATTTTTTCGATATTTACTGATATTTTTCGATATTTACCTATACTAGTGATCATCCTGCCCGTGCTTTGCACGGAAGGAATTTGTTACAATTTTTTAATTATATAATAATTATTAAATTTTAATTATAAAACTAAAAAACTACATTTTATTAAATATAACTAATTTTTTTTCTAACTCAAATTAATGATACTTCTAATGAAATTTTTGACACTCCTGATTAATTATTCAATATTTTAAAGCAGTTCCATGATAAATTTATCATGAATAATTTTCATATAAAACCTACTCCTGAGATAGGGTATAAATTTGACATGTCGCATTAACATTTTATAGAGGTGGACGTTAATTTGTATATTCTAATGACATGTGACGGTCTCACACAAGTTTAGCATATAAGTAAAATACTTTAAACATTAATCTACAATATAAAAAAATTTAAATAAATGTTTTTCTTATAAAAATAAAAGTTAAAGTCCAAGATCAATTACATTTTTAGTAATTCATGACATATTGAATATTTGGAACCATTGATTTTATTGGTTATACATGATTACTTATTTTATAAAACTTTATGTAGTACTCACTCCGTTCCCAAAAACTCTTCACACTTTGGGAGACATATTTTATTGAGGGTGATGTGTAAAGTTTTAATATTAAAGTAATAAATTTGGTTGGGGTTAGTGTAAAATTAATGACATTTTATATACATATGTGAATATTATAAAAATAAAGTTAAGTAGAAATTTCGATTTATAGGGTGTGCAAAGTGTTTGGGGATAGACGAAAGAGGAAAGCATGCAATTTTTTTGGGGACAGAGGGAGTATTTGGCTTGTAACTTTATAGATGATGACTCAAATTTAGTCTGTTATTACTTATGAAATAAATTGAACAATCGAGGGGAACAACAAAATAATATGATTAAAAGAATGAGATGACTTCTTCTAACTTTTAAAAATCCTTAAAAAATAGTAATCCAATCAAACCAATTATACCAACTCTTTTGTAAGGATGGAGGATTACCATCCTTACAATATATGAAAGAATTTTGTCTTAATTTTGTAAGGATGAGGACTCAAATTTAGTCCGTCTTATGATCTTTGTCTGAGTATGAGCCTTTTTGGCTATGATAATATGAATTACTTCTTATAATCTAATTTAATGTGAATAATGGTGAAAATAACAGTTTACTATTAATTAATTAATCATAAATCTATACATGCTTTAATAGATGTGTAAATTAATTAATGTTAAATAAATGGCGTGTGGTGCACTCACTAATCAGTTGAAACTTATGATTTGATTGTACTGAAAAATATGTTATATTACATTGAAAAAGTTTACAGTGATAACCATATTTTCAGTGTAAACTTTCAATGTAATCAAACCATATTTTTAAGTGTAATAAACCTACACTTTTCAGTGTAAATGTGTCGTGCACCTGGTGCATATTAATCCAGTTTGTTATCTGGTACAATACATTAGGAGAGAGTACCAAATATTTGACACAATACATTGATCAAATACACGGTAATAAATAATTATTTTCCACTTTCCAATAAATTCTTGGGAATACACGTGTATGACATAGGGCTCAAGTTGGAAGTGGGTTAATTAATTACTATGTGTCATATTTAAATCCTAGATTCTTCAATACTCTTCATTCATTAACCACAAAATTATCCTATTTTACTTGTAAAAAAAAACCAGAAATGGAATATATATTACTCATTCTTCCACTCCCCCCCCCCCCCCCTCTCATCATTCAAGTTACTTAATCATGTTATCACTGACCCCCATTGAAATTCAAATTCAAGAGTTATCATCTCTAATTCTACCAAAGAAAAAAACTTCATAAGAATTGGAAAACTAAATCATAGAGCAAAGCTTCTTATGAGATTTAAGGTAGATTTCGCACCTTCAAAGTGATTTATATTTTTGTTCTTAACATCTTTTAAAGTCTTCAAATATGTAGATTCGACCAATAAAAGGATCTGCCTCCGATTGGCAACTGCTGGATGGATTATGAGAGGTTTACAAAGGCATCAGTCTAATTCCTTCGAAGACTTCGGTTGCTTGCCCAACTCCAGGTGATTTAATCAGTAAAAAAAACTTTACTAAATATTATGTTCGTTTAATTTTATTTAACATTCTTTAACAACTTTAAAATTATTCCTAGTTGCAATGTAGATCATTTCGATAAATAACGAATTCGACCAGGATTTGTAGCCGCTCACTGAATTATGAGATGTTTACACATTCGTCTGTTTAATTCCTTCGAGTATTTCGGGCGCATGTCCAAGTTCAGGTGATCTAACTGGTCCCAGAAACTAAACTATGTAAATTTATTGCTAATACACAAAATTTTCAAAACTAAATACTATCTTATTTTAATCTGATTTCTATTTTAGTTCTTCAACACCTTATAAATTTATCCTAGTTGCAGAGTTGATAGTTTTGATCAGAAACGGAGCTCACACGGATTGACACCCAATTACAGAATTATGAGATGGTTATGCAGACATCGATCTAATTCTCTTAAGTAATGCAATTGAATGTCCACTTTCAGATGATATGAACGGTCTAAAAAATTATGTAAATCTGTTGCTGATACTCAAAATCGATCTAAACTAATTATTGATTTCTGAAATATTAGGAATTGAGTACCGTTAAAAGATTAAAGACATCCTGAAAGGATAAAGCTCACTACAAATGTACAAAATTTAATCATTTTAATCTGATTAAGAACTTGTACAATTATTATTTAAATTCAAAATATCGAATAAATGTTGATAATATATTAATTTCAAAAATGGATCGAGGAATGTTAAAGAATTATTAACATAATACTACAACTTTCATGGGAGATGGTAATGTTCAGGTAATTTTACACTGTTCATTAGATTTGGTTAAATGATGATAGTAGTGATAATATTAAGGTAATTTTATACTATTTCCTGTATGTGATGAAATGATGATAGACAGTATTACTATTCCTGTAATATGGTCATGTTTCTAATAAATAATTAAATGAAAATATTAAAAATTATCTAATGACTTTAAAAGAATATTAAATAAATGTAAAATTATATATAAATGATACATAATCTAAAAAATCTACATTAAAATTTGAGTTATTATGTTACTAAACACAATTAGACAATCATGTCATCTAATAGGTAAATAAAAAAAAGCTGAAACATAAAAATGAAATTTGTTAATTTGGAATTGCTTGATAATTGTACAATTTGGTTTTTAATCATTAAAGTCCAAGATAAGAATATTCATTTATTCAATTAAAATTTTTAAAAAAAAATTAAAACTTATTAATAAGTAATATTCAAAGATAACAATAATAGAATTATAAGTAATGTCAAACCAATCAAATATGAAAATAACTGAGTGTATGAAACATATCTAAATCAAAATCATCATCCAAAAAAGCAAAAACAAAGAACAATACCAGCAAATATCTAAATTCCATCCGATATTTCAATAATAAAAGGGTGAAATTGAAGGATTTTAACTGAAGAACATTACCAGGTTAAAGACCTAATCTTTAATAAATTTACGGAATCTAGATGGTATCAAATCAAGATCACATTGATCATTGAAAGACACAGTACAACGCTTGTCATTATTACTAATCTCAAAATCTGGATAAAGTCCATAAAATTTCTTGATGTGTTGTTCCCAGAAATGAGATGGTATAGGCTGTTAAAAGAATATAAAAAAAAAATTAAAAAGAAATTGCATATAAGATGCTATTATTTTGATGTTAGGAAATGTATACATATCTATAAAAGAATAGGAAGTATTAACGTATCTTTTTTTTTTTTTTTAATTCGAAGATGTAAGACATCTTATAAATTTTGGAATGGTATCAGATGCGCCTACAACAATCTACGAAAACATAAATACAAACTGTAAAATAAATAATTAATAATTTTAGTGTTTCTTATTTATGTATTATTCAACTATCTAAATTATTTTACAACTATAGATGAATTATGTTATTATATACAATTTTAAAAAGAATATTAACACCAGGCCTGTTTAATATAAACATGAACATAAATTAAAAATGTAAATAAGATCTAAAAATATTAGATAATTTTCTTATACCTTGGACATAGAAGAATTTGTCTTATACTTTGTTGAGCAACTTGAAGATGCAACATTGATATAAGAAACTAATGGTGGGGATGAATGCAGACGTGTCATTTGTGATCTCTAAAAAAACAATGAATACAACCAATTTAGCATCATATTAGTAGATAAACCCCATTATTTTAATATAATTGAATATTGAGTGCAAATTCAAATTAATAATATTCATACCACAAAACCAGCACCAAGTGATCGCTTAATTCGTGACTTTCCATGATGAGTATTGATGACCAACAATGTCTCCTGCACTAAAAAAATAAGAACATCATTAAAAATTATTATTAAAATTCCACTCAATTTGAAGAAAAAAAACCTATTAGAAAGAATATTCTGTAATTATAATATTACTATGAATATAAACATTAATCATATTAAATATTGAAACAGACTTACCAATATTTTGGTCTTCAACTAAAGATCCAATCTCACAATTGTTATCTAGAAAAACATTCATATATATATTTTTTTGATACAATCAAATAATAAAGTCAAATATTTAACTTTATCCATATTGGTCAAATCACAATACCATAATTTGTTCGCTTTAAGATTCAATCTATTTTCTCCCAAATAATATGAGCAAATATGTTGTTTTCCATCCCATTGTTCTTAAACAGAAAGACTTTGAGGAAATTTTAATAAATGTATTAAATCATAGGTAATTATTTTTAAGGACCAAGGGGGTGAAAAATAAGGGACATAACATTTCAGGCTAACAATATGAGGACTATAACTTTTAAGTTTGATAATTCAAGGACTATAACTTATCAAAGTCGCAAATTTAGGCCACATTAGCTCGAAGAAACCAAAATTGGGACCAACTTCAACCAAATCATGTTAATCTGTCCTATTTCTATTGAATCGGGTTGACTTGTCCTCAATTTGCCGCTTTTAAAAGTTATTGTCCTTAATTTGTCAGCTCAAAAGGTTATGAATCTCAATTTGCCACCTCATAAGTTACGGTCCCTAAAATAAAAAAAATACACATTAAATAACACACTAATTAAATTACATATGTCAAAGAATTAATTCCATATGTAAGCTACAAACTTATAGGAATGTAAAAGTTAAGAAGTTAATTGGATGCCAGAAAATGTAAGCAACAAAATACTTCATGCTTTCATCCCAGAAGCCGCAGTTGCAACCTCGAAGAAAGAAAAATAGATACAACAAACCTATAATCAATTAATGAGTCTCATATCTGGTTACAATAACAGCACTATCAGCACATGATAAACCAAATGTAATATAAAATACATATGAATTTACAATTTTACTACTCTACTCAAATAATTGTATTATTAATCAGATTTGTAATTTCGATGCAGTAAAAAAAATTACATGTACAATTTTAAAAAACTAATACTTACTCAACCTTTCAAAATTAGAAACAAACACCTACAATAAAATTCATTATTAAACAAAATATAAAAATTGTCAAAATTATAGATGAAATAAGAATAACAACTTTAATTCTATGAATTGGATGAATTTTGTGATTTGAGTTGATCCACCGCAATTCTAAGATATAGTGTTCCTCTATTAATTCCAATTCATATTTATCATTGGAGCCACATGATAATCCTCAATTTATGACACTTAAATTATCATTTTGCAAGACGACACTTGGCTCATGGACAGAGAATACACATTCTAAGATTAGGGGTCATACATGCTTGCTCGAGTATCTGAAAATGATACTGAACTTGATATTTCAAATTCAAATAACACAATTAACAGAGCCAATGGACATCTTGAATACTACTCCCTCCATCCGAAAGTTATTTGCTACATTGTCAAAAAGGTCTGTCATATATTCAATTGCTACATCCATTTTTTGCAAAAAAAAAAAAGACAACAATATAATACTTTTTAATATTATATTCTTTATACACTCCTAACAAAAAATATCTATTTTATCACTTTAAAATAATATACAATATTTTTTTCTTAAAACTTGTACAAACAGTAATGTACTCCCTCCGTCCACAAAATATAGGCCTGGTTGCCTTATTTGGCCGTCCACAAAAAATAGTCTTGTTGCCTAAAATGGAAAGAATAAACTTTATCTACTTTTTCAACATACACACATAACATTTTTAAAATATTTTATTTTGTACTTGATTTGACACAAAATTCTTACTTTTTACATATTATATAAACTTTTTTAATAACCGTGCAAAAAGTAACAGGACCGTATTTCGTGAACGGAGGGAGTAGTAAACAACTATGGGACGGAAGGAGTAAAACTTAAAAATGTTTTACCAAATAAACTTTTGCATTTGATTCGATGGATCGAATAAACACTGATTGTATCATCAAGAAATAAGTATGACTTCAACTACCAAGTCTCAAAATTCCAGACAAAACTCTAATTACATTAAAAATCATGAGTATACTTAAACATCTATATGAATAATAATTAAAAAAATGCAAGTATTGAGTTTCCTCTGCTACTTATTTTTATACTCGATATCTGGCACAAGGACCGACTAATGAAAATACTGAGTTTTCTCCATTATTTATTTAATAAATTCTAGATGGATGCACACAATAATACTCTCTAATGTCCTTTAATGACGTAATAAAGGAGAAGATGTCTATCAGCTAAATCAAATCCTGAAGAAAATAACTCAAAATTAGTTTGTCATATTGCAAACAATTTGGTCAAGGTTCAAATTAATTTTTCCTGTTCAATTACAATTACTGAATGATGCTGGATTATGGAGATTTTCCAATGAATATCCGGAAGCCACAAAGTTAGAACCAATTCTCGTCATACTGAGAGAATCCCCAAATCCAAAAATTTGGTTGATTTAAAATACATTCTCTTTCAAATTTACATACTTATATAATAGATATGGTTTTATATTTATAATATATGTGTGGATTTGCAGAAGTAGAATTTAATTTCCAAAATAACAAAAATAAATGCAAAGTATTCTTACTTTAAGATTAATTAAAAAAAATATTTAAAAAAATTGAAGCAATCGACAAAACAACTTTAAGATTTCTAAAAGATGACCAAATATCTAAACGTAGTTTTTTGTTGTAATTGAAAAGTGATTTACATGTTATGTAATTTATACATCATAAAATATAATATAAATTTTAAATCAACATGCAGTGCAATTAAGCCTATAAGTCATATACATTACGTTGTGAGTATAACGGATTGTGGAGAGATTCAAGGTAATTAAAAGTTATATATATAAATTAATATTGGTAATCTTGGAATGATATTAAACATAGATTTTAATTTTTTGTTTCCCACTACTGGAAAGGATGGAACTAATTTTATTACTTTCATGCTAGTTACTTGTGAATCGTAAGTTTGGGAATCGATTAAGGTTACCAAATACAATATAAATTTTATTTGATTTTTTTAAAACATAGAATTAACAATTTTGTTTTACTGTTATATTTTTTTTATTTTAACATGTATTATGAAGAAAAACAATGAACCTTCAAAAACGATACCAAAGAGTATAAATAGGAAAACAAATAAAACGGTTGAAAAAATTTAATGGATCATGTAACGTAGAACCTATAAATTTTATGTACATTTTTTAGAATTATTATTTATGCAATATAATTTCACAACTATATATTAATATATCTATAAATATATTAGATTTTTTTTAATTAACTTGTTGTTCATATCTAAATTCATGATAAAACATAAGTAAAATTATTTTCCTAATGAAAATTGTTTACATGGTCATGATTCATGCATGCCAAATGCGTATTATTTTTTGCGAAGAAGTAGATTTTGTTAA
Organism: Ballota nigra; assembly: GCA_947034835.1. NCBI lineage: Eukaryota > Viridiplantae > Streptophyta > Magnoliopsida > Lamiales > Lamiaceae > Ballota > Ballota nigra. Next base: position 87,954,397 of record OX344727.1, on the reverse strand, counting down.
GTGGAAAGTTTAACTGGATAAAAATTAGTTATAATGGGATTATAATAATTAGTAAAAAGGAAAAATATCATATGAAAATAATATAATTTATATTAAGATATTATAATACGATTTAGTTAGAAAAATTATGGGATAACGCATTTTAGAATGTTCAAGGTCAAACATGTTAGTTAGCAAAAATTATGGGATTATGTATCCAAAATATTCAAGGTTAAAGTTAAACTCGGTAATTTGCTTGGAAAGAATAATAAATCATAATTGATAGATATATTCACAATTAAACTTATTTATACCTATATATACATATCGAATATGATTATCCCACCGGTGAACATAAATATATAAACTAACATAGTAGAATGAAATTGGATTTTATAACTATATACGTTCAATTTTTAAGAGTATTTAAATATTTTTACTTAAAAATAATGAATATGTGGAAATCCGGTTTATATTAGACATTATAATTAGCAAAAATAATATATGTGGTTGTTTGAAATTACAATTTACGATTTACAAAATTATATAAATCTATCAATAATATAATAATTTGCAATATATATCCATAAATATTTAGTACAAAATAAAATAAGAATGTACCACTATCTCCTATTATTTTGAAAATATTAATTAAAACAATTCTCTTCGATTCCAATCAAATCAATTCACTTTTTATATTAGGAGATGAAATAAAGAAATTGATCATACAAATAAAGAAATTGATCATTTATCGATACACTACAAAATCTAAAACACTTCAATATACAAATTAAAATTCAAAGACAATATACACAAAAGGAATGGATGAATCAATAAAGAACAATATCCTAACAATAAAAATCAACCATACTCTTCAAAACTTGTAGAAATATTGATCAAATCTTCAAACCTTTGATTAATGACACTGAATCTTCAATGAAACTTCAAGTCTATGATGATGAATATCTTTGAAAATCTCCAACACTCCGATGAATATTTTGAAATATATTCAAATCTTCAATTCTCCGATGAATATCTTCAAGCATCTTTAAATCATGATAAATCTTAAACTCATACAAATTTTGATGAAAACGTACATATGTCTATATACATCCACTAAAAAAGTACATAAAAATATAAAAAATTCTGAAATATGTATCTGAATACAAATGTACACCAAGATACTTTTTTTAAGACTTAGAAAAGATGGTGGAGATAAAAAATGGAGTGAAGAGTATAAATAGAATACAAAATATAACCGATCCTTAAATGTAGCAATTTATCCAATGGATTAAAATTCATCAAGAAAAATTGACGGTAAACATTGAATATTTAAATCTTAATTGAAATCAAATCCTAATTGATAGTCAAAATTACCTTAATGGTAAAAATAAAAATCCAGATGGTTATGATTAAATCTTGACAAAATGATCAATGGTCCAAAAACTCTCCCTCCAAAACTATTTTCGGAAATTATTTTGCTATTATATATTTATGATTTGACCGATTTTATGCTCAATTTTGCGCAAAAATATAGTCAAAATTGATTTTATATACTGATATTTATATTTTTTTGCGGATACTATGGAAATATCGTTACCCCCAATATCGATATCGGTGATCACGAAAAATGAATATATCGGAATATGTCGTGGAAATTTTCGAATATTTTCATCCTTGTTTATATGTTCAAATCAAATGTACAAATTGAGACATGGGCGTTCCAGTTATAATAATTAAATTAAATATATAAATCACGGATTACCACTCAACTCGATTTCGTTTTTATCTACATTCGAGCGAACAATTAAATTCCAAAACTTATATATTTTCACATTTCAAACGTAATATTCTTTTACCATTCAAAATTTCTCCCATATTAAAATGCATTTCCAATAATTACAATATACACTCATGATCTCTTAAATGAATTAACCATGAATATCATTTGAGTTTAACTCCAATTTTTTTTTTTTTAACTCCAATTCTAAATTGACCTAAAAGTTCTAAATTCAAACTCAGACTTAATTACTTATGATGTAAACCTCAATACATGAATGTTTGATAAAGTAATAATCTCATTTATATATTAAATTCTTTTGTCCCAACTTTGGGTCAATGAACTCCAAATAATAAACTTACTAAGTGCATTATGTAATATTAAATCTTCAAGGGCTCAATGAAATATAATTTAATAATTATTGAATTTCATACCAAAATTAAATATTTATATAGACCAAAAACTTTTAATCAACCAACAACACTCATACAAGAAGTCATTTTTTTCTTCGAAAAAATGTATTTATAGTTTGATTGTTTTTCATTTTTACCTAAACTATAAAAAACATCTTTCACCCTAAAATATAGAACAAAATAAAATAGTTATTTGTATTTTATTTCTTTCTGTAAATAATTATTCATGGAAATTTGAAATTTCTGATCTCTCCCAAATCTTCTCTTCTCCTCAAGAAACCGTATAAGAAAATATTTGACTGGAAAATTGGGAGGAAAAAACCATTTCCGCCGCCGCCACCGTGCCTCCGTGTAAGTCTGTTGTAGTGGACTGTAACTGTAAGTCCATAAGCTTCAAAACGAGCGGATGGACGAAACTACGTCTTACCCACCGATCGAGCCTTCCAATTTCGACCTCATCGTGATCGGCACCGGCCTTTCGGAATCCATAATTGCCTCCGCCGCATCCGCCGCCGGAAAATCCGTCCTCCACCTGGATCCTAATCCATTTTACGGTACCCACTCCGCCTCCCTCCCTCTCAATGACTTCATTTCGTTCCTCCAAACTCAATCCAAATCCGAACCCGAACCACCGGTTCAAAACTCCGGTGATTACGATTATGTCCCTCTCGTCACTCGCTCCCTCTACTCCGCAATCGAAATCAACTCGTACTCCTCTGAACCGAGTGAGAATTCCAGAAAATTCAACCTCGATTTGGTCGGTGCTCGCGTCCTGCTCTGTGCTGATCCAATGATCGATTTGATCCTCAAAACGGGAATCAATCAGTATATGGAGTTCAAGAGTGTGGATGCTAACTTCGTGAGTGGCGCGGAGGGTAAATTGGAGAATGTGCCTGATTCCCGGAGCGCCATCTTTAAGAATCGCAGTTTGTCCTTGACTGAGAAGAATCAGTTAATGAAGTTCTTCAAGCTCGTACAGGCGCATTTGGGTAACGGAAGTGAGGACGATAAGATTTCTGAACAGGATTTGGAGAGTCCATTTGTGGAGTTCTTGACCAAATTGGGTTTGTCGCAGAAACTTAAATCGTACAGATCAATTCTTCACTCTTTTCCCCCCTTTCTCTGTTAGTGAGACTTCTTATTTGTTCTTTTGTTTGGTTGCTGATGTTTATAGTCCAAATTGTTGTGCTGCTTTTAAATTGTATGCTTTCTTTCTTATTCGCAATGATGATCACTGATTAATCCCAAGCACTGAATTTTTGTCCTCCAGGATTATTTTGTACACAATAGTCCTGGCTGATCATGACCAGGAAAATTTGGAAGTGTGCAAGGATGTTATCAATACTAAAAATGGGATTAATCGTCTGGCACTCTACCACTCATCCATTGGAAGGTACGGTTTTTCTTGGCATTTTATAGGGTTATCTTGTAACCGTAAGAGAACTTTTGACATTCCAGAAATCTGACATGCTTGTGTGATGCAACTAGCTGATATTATTGAATGATACTTCTGAATTTTGTGTGGTATACCCCAGCACTTTTGCCTTCTGTATATGGATTCCTAAGTGGTGGGGGCATACCTCAGTACATTTGTATAAGTGAGTATATATCGTTTTGATGGACTGCTTACATCAGACATTTTTTTAACATATAAGAAATACCTGATTATTCTTAATGATTTAAGCATCAATGTATGCTAAGGAGTGTGCTTTTAACATAAGAAACTAGCTGAATATTAGATTAATTCATAAAGACAAATGAGATGATATAAATTATAATAAGCTGAAGGAATCAAAGACAAGAGACTTTAATGAGACTGTTGTTGCTCAACTTTTTAGGTTTCCTAATGCAAATGGTGCCATAATTTACCCAATTTATGGTCAAGGGGAACTTCCTCAAGCTTTCTGTCGCCGTGCTGCTGTCAAGGGATGCATTTATGTAAGTATAGTCACATATGTTTGGATTATGTGTGAACCCTATTCCGCTCTCCCATGTGTTGTTTGATTCTCTTTTTATAGCACCTTTTGATGTGTTCAATGTTAGATGTTTGGAATGTAATTTTGTCTGTTCATATCATAGTCGAAAACACTGTACTCTGACCCAACTTGAAAGTTTGGTGAATCGAGAATACTTGGCAACTCTGGTGAGGTTTAGCAATCTAGTTGAATCTTGCATACATATTAGGCATAAAAGTATCATATGTATATATGCAGCTGAAGTTATTTTTGCTTTCTGGTTTTCAATTCATGACTTTGAAAATAATGACATGAATACGCAGTTTTAATTAGTTTTTTTACATATCTGCCCCCTCTTCTTCTGTCTGTATAAACCCCACTCAACCTGAAATTTTCTTCTTCAAATGTCCTACCATATCATGATATCACTGGCTGCATTACCATTCAAAAACTATTCTAGGGCATGCATGCATGAGATACTTTGTACATTGCACTGCTGATAAATGAACTTCTGAACCTAATTCCAGAAGTTGATCTGGCAAAAAGGTTGGGGAGAAATTTCAGATTTTAGCGGATGCTAGTATGCAACAAAAATAATAGTTCATTATCTTGAGATCTTTATTGGTTTAAATTCACTTATCATTTGGGTGATCTCTACTCTACCTTAATATAGGTGTTTTTTAAGTTGATTATGGAGTATTGATTGAGGAAATTTCTTTTCCTAATTTATTCCTGGGTTGTTCAACTTTTTTGATGCGACTTATTTGAGCCCATTAGCTTAGCAACTGTTGAATGAAGTCGCAGGATTAGTAACACCACTCCTTTCCAAGTAGTTGGAAGGGTCATATAAATTATAGTGATTACATTTGACTTGAGTACCCGTATTGTTTAACTCAAGTTTAAGCACACTTGTGAGCATACTTCTCTTTTTCCTTAAAAAAGTGAATAACCAACAGTGCACAATCTTCAGAGAATGAAGTTTTTCCTCATTTTATTTAATAACTTCTAATCCTCTTGTTTCCATTCTGTTTGATATAGAAATTATGGTTGGGTTTCATGGGCAATGTCTTTATACTGTTCATTTTTATAGTCAAATGACTGATGTTTGACCTTTTTATTTCAGAATGTTCTCTTTAGATACTACCTAATGTTCTACTTCATCCTTGGAATTTATTACACAGGTATTGCGGATGCCTGTGATGGCTGTGCTCATTGATGAGGTTTGTATGATATTTGTTTGTTGTTCTCTATTAGTGAGTTTTGGCAGAGTGGTGGGCTGTCCTAGCAGCCTCCTATGAGTGAGTGATCAATTTTCCGATAGCATGTTGTCATCAGTTTATATTTGTAAATGCATGGCCAGTTTCCATTTATAAGATGTTATGATTAGTGAAGACAATATATACTGTTTCTCTTATTCCAATTTGCATTTTTCACAGGATGATGGTATCTACAAGGGTGTTAAGTTAGATTCTGGTCAGGAGTTATTCAGCCCTCAGCTTATTCTTGCTCCATCTTTTGCGACTCCATCTACTTTGCCTCCTGATCAGGTGGCAAAATCTCACGATCTCAGCTTGTCAGACACCAAAGAGAAGGTTGCTCGGGGGATATGCATTACCAAGAAGTCTGTGAATAAAGAAGTTGCTAATTGCCTGGTCTTCTTCCCTCCAAGATGTGAGCAAATTAAATTTAGTTATTCTGGCAATTGTCAAAAATTATCTTTGATACACTAATGCTTCTTGCTGTGCAGCTCTGTACCCAGAACAAATAGCGTCAGTCCGTGTACTCCAGCTGAGTGGCAGTGTGGCTGTTTGCCCCTCTGGGATGTAAGTTTTATGGTATATTTGCCTTGTATCATTTGAAGATTATGACATAACAATTAACTATCTATGGTGGTTGTTTGATTGGGTACAAAATATCCACTTGTGGTGATTTTGGCATGGTGTTTCTAGTGCTGCATTTAGGAGACTGATAAATGCTTGTAAGATGGTAACTAGAATATCATCTGACGTGTTCCATTATCTACTTTACTTCAGGTTCGTGACGTATCTATCAGCAATATGCGATAATGTTTTAGAAGGGAAGAAATTACTAAATGCAGCCATAAATGCACTCTTTTCTATGTCTATATCCGGAGAGTCTAATGATGGGACAGATGGTTTACATGAGCATACTGAAGAAAAACCCTGTTTGCTTTGGAGCGCCTTGTATATTCAAGAGCTGACTGTGGTTTGCTTCTTGACATTCTTTTTTCCCCTTGCAGTTTCATTAATTAGATTGAGTTTCTCTGTGCATTTTGGTCCCTGTTCAGTCCATGTTAAAGTTTTTGAGTCTTTTCCTATCCGAATACACTGCAATATCTGTAAGACAACTTGATACATGATCTAATTCAAAGACTTTCACCCAACTATAGGATGTTGTCTGTTGTATCATCAAATTTTGTGTCGGAGACTTGAATCAACCTCAAATTTACCAATCCACATGATACAATATGATTTTGATGCCCTTTTTAAGCGAGTTCTGCTGTTAGCAAGACTTCTTATCTTTATGCATTATGAGCAATAGACACTCACTTTTCTAGGGAGTGGGACCTAAACTGTCACAAGCTGTCCTGTAATCCTCTGTCCCTTCAAGAAATTTCTCTGATAAACTGGCAGTGTATGATGATAAGACTGTCTTAAGCTACTTGAAAGTTTGTATCAACAATAAATGCCACCTTCTGTCTCTTTAAGATCAAAGAGATCTGCAATCTATGTGGCCGTGATCATTTTTTATTGAAAAATATGAATCACTTCCTTAAATGTTATTGGAATACACTCTTCCATGAAGAAAATGAATATACAAACTATGGAGGTAATTTATTTTCACTTTCCCTTATCACCAAGAGATGTTTGGTGAAGCCTTGGGAAGGTTTGAGTGTCATGAAAATGAAGAATATAAGGTTGCACTTGCCATAACTTTAGGATTAGCAGAATTGCTGTTGATAATTCAATTATCTTCATTATTTGTAGTACCCTGTGGCTTAATTAATGGTATAGGATTTGTGCTTTTTGTTTGGAGATGATAGTGGGTAATATTAATGGTTAAGGGGAATTTCCAGTTTCATCCTTGTAGTTTGTACTGTTACTTTTGTTTTCAAGATTTGAGTCAAGTCATGTTTTACAAATTGGAACAGAACAGATCAAGCAAGGAAATAGGGATATTAGAAACATAAATTTTCTTTTCCTTAGAGCAGACTTATATATAGTTCTCTTTTAATCTGTTAACCTACCCCAGTTCCCCAAATATATTTTCTCTGTTTGGATTGGGTCTTCCCTCTTGCTATTACAGTTTCTCCTGGGTTGGTAACATAGTTTCATCCCTTGCAGTCTCATCGTGCTTTTAACTCCATTAGTTTCACACCAATGCCAGATGAGCATCTACATTATAGCAATCTCCTAGATGCAACACAAAAGGTAACTATTTCTCAAGTTGAATGCCTTCCAAGCTTTGTTTTTTATCTGACTGCAGAATAATTCTCTAATCTTGCCCATATATGTGCCCCTACTCATGTCTGTTTCATTCCGCAGCTATTTCAAGAAATATATCCAAATGAAGAATTCTTTGCAACAGCCGTATCTGATGAGCATCCGGACGACGGTGGCTCTGAGCTCGATCCATAAAGAAACATCCATTTGACTGCTTTAAAATGTTTTATGCTGTCTGTGGCTGAGCTAGTGAGCTCTGGAGAGTGATGAATGCACTTGCAGAAATCATGTACTTTAGAGCTAACTAATCTCAGTGGCACCATAAGATTACATGGTTTGCAGCTGCTTTATTAAGAGGTATGGTATGACAATACATGTCGTCGTCGTTTAGATACGATGTGGTGGAAGCGCCTCAGTCTAAGGTGGCGTTGTAATGATTCATTAACTAATAGGTGGTTACTTCAAGAATCTCTGTATTTATGTTGCTGTTGATGTTCCTAGGCAAAAGAATTGGTCTCTTTCAGAGCAGGGGATTTTGGCTGTATTTTCCAACATTTTCTGTCCATGATGAGGTTCTTTTGTGTGGGTTTGAATCATTTTTGGATGCCCAATTAGGATCACAAAAACACTCCACCACTCATCTTCATGGTATCTGGGTATAACTAATAGAATTGGTTTACTATGACTATTTTTTATTTTCCTAGGAAAAATATTGTATGTAGAAATTGATATATAGTATTTAGACATCCTCTTTCAAAAAAAAAGAAAACGGCAATGTTTAGAGATTTGTATGTTGAATGATATTGAATGTTTTAAGATTTAGATTGTTTATGCTTGTTTGAAATATTGATTAATTTGTTTGTTTTATTGATGTATGTAGATTTATGGTTTTCATTTTATTTAACTTATTTGATTATATTGTCACGAAAATTACAAAATTTATTTATAGTAATATGTATATAAAATGAGAGGTAAATAGTTGTATTAGTGACGTGATTTTCCATCACTAAAGGTTTTTTTTTTAGTGATATTAATAATGAGATTTTTCATCACTAATGTTCTTTTAGTGAGTGTAAATTTACCATAGTTATATTCTTATTAGTGATGGGACTCTATTTTGCCACTATTGACTTTTAACCTATGTTGCACAGGTGCGGGTGTGGGAGTGCGGGGGCGATACGATACGGGTTCGGGGATACGAATTTTTAAAAAACTTAGGGTGCGATTCGTCAAGGATACTTCTATTTATTTGTATTTTATTATATATAAAATCTAAAAAATTAAATATATTTTAAAATTTTGTAAATCGAATGTATATAATTCACATTTTCTCTGACTCAAAACTTAAACATATTCAATAATTTAATATAATTAAGTAACCAAAAATCAACTTAAACTCAATTAGCCTAATATATACGTCATAACAGTGATTACAATATAAAACAACTGTTACATTGTCAATTTGAATTATATTATATAATAAAATTCAATTGAAATAACACATTTAATGCTTCAAAAGTAGGATACGCAAGGAGGATTCGAGTATCCGTTAGTGAATTCGCCACGTGGCAGCCGGATTCGCCACGTGGAGAATCCGATTCGCGGATTCAAGAATCTCACCCATTTTAGGGGGCGGGTGCGAATCCGATACTGCATTGTGATATTTTTAGAAGAATTCGTGCATCATAGCTTTTAACTAGGGAAACAGTAGTTAGAGGCTATGACAAGAGATTTCCTGTCGCTAAAAGTCAATAGTAAGGGTGTTTAAACATTTAGCCACAATTTTTTCCATCACTAAAAATAGTTTTTCTTGTAGATATTCATGATTTTAAATCGTCATAATTGTGTATAGGTTGGGTTGGTGATTTAGTTTGGCAGAGTCTATCCAAGGACGAAAATATTCGAAAATTTTCACGATATATCCCCGATATATCCATTTTTCGTGGTCACTGATATGATATTGAGGGGTAACGATATTTCCATAGTATCCTTTAAAAAATCGATAAATATAAGTATATAAAATCAAATTCGACTATATTTTTGTGCAAATTGAGCATAAAATCTTTCAAATATCGGTAAATATCGAAAAAATATAGAGAAATATCGAGAAAATATCCATAATTTTGTTAAATATCACAAATGTAAAGGGAAAATGATTTTTTTCGTCCCGTAACTTTACCTCATTTTGATTTTCGTACTGCTGACTTTCAAATTTTGATTTTAGTCCTGTAACTTTACTTTATTTTGATTTTCGTCCTACTAACTTTCAAATTTTTATTTTAGTCTTGTAACTTTATCGCTTTTTGATTTTAGTCCTATAAGGGTTAGTAGGTTGTAGGACCAAAATAAAAAAAATATATAAGTTACAGGACGAAAATAAAAAATTGAAAGTCAATATGACGAAAATAAAAAAGAGGTGAAGTTATAGGACTAAAATCAAAATTTGAAAGTTAGCAGGACGAAAATCAAAAAGTGGTAAAGTTATAGGACAAAAAAAGTAATTTTCCCCAAATGTAAATTATGGTCAAATTCTATTGTAGATTTTATGTATTAAAAGTTTGTTATTAATTTTTTATAATTTTTTAAATTTACCGATATCGATATTCGATATTGATATATCCATCGATATTTCCACAAATTTAAGGTCTCGATATATCCATCGATATCGATATTTTCAACCTTGAGTCTATCTTCATCTAGTTGGGGTGTCCATTGATTTTTAGGTCCTCTTAATTTCTCCATCTTCATTCTTAAAAGTTAAATCTAAGGGGGCGCTTGGTTAACAACTCTTCAATGGTAATGAGAATGAGATTGAAAATTAGTGTAATTAGCATGGTTCATGAGAACAAAATCACTACCTCTCCTCCTAAATAAGATAATCACTACTCCATTTTGATTACCCTATTATCTTCCTACAATCATCCTCTTCAACCACTCCCTCATTCCTCCACCAACAACCATTTGTTGTCAACTTCAATTCCAAAATTGGGGCATGACACTAGCAATGGTGTCACTATTGGAATACTTCTTCTCCTAACATATCATTTTTCTTATGAGGGTATAGATGAAAATAAATTCTCATTCCCATTATCATTGAAGAATTGTTAACCAAGCGCCCCTAAATGTGCTTTCTTATATTAGCTACTAGTTCAAAATGTGGTAGAATTTTGTCGTGCATGATTAAAATTCAATTATCACATGTCATTGAATTCACAATTAGGCGTTTTGTCATTAGCTTTGAGGCCAAATCTTGAAGTTGCATTTACTGCATAAATTTCATGCAGTGTTCTAGCTGTTTCTGGTTTGAGAAAACTAAGACTGTTGTCGTAGTTTTCAGGTATTCTTTTGTTTGTGTACCCGATAGTTTGTATTCGTCATCCATTTCAGTATCTTTTAAAAGAGATGGAAAAGAATAGGAGTGTCGAAGATATTGAGATAAGAGTGTAAAAATATACTTTTATTGAACAGTTGATTGTCTCACACGTCAGATTTGACTTTGTTATAATAAAGAGTAAATATGTTGATTTTGGGATTAAGAAAAGGTCAAAGTAAAATGGTTTGTAACATTGAAAAAAATGGTTGATATTATTATATTATCTGAATTTGATCTTTGATTGTCGTACTGTGCTGGAGAGCCTATGTTATAATAAGCATAAGTAGAGGGGATGTATTTTTGTGTTGTGGAAGAAAATATTTTGTATAAACTTAACGCATCCACAGACGATTTATTAATTCATCAAGGTATTAATTATTTGGGGTTTTGTTAAGTTTTCGTTTTTGTTTTGCATTTGTGGCTCTTCTCATCGTCTGACAGACTTCTCCCCCATTAGCGGTTGATTTTTGGAAATATTTCAGTGCTTTCTTGATTTCTAGTCATTTAAATATTTTTATAGAAAAATAATAATATTGGTACCACAATTTGTAACAAAAGAAAAAGACCTTGTGTATATAAAGATCTCAAACAAGGGTCAGGATTTCCTCATTTACAAAAGGTGATGTGCGGATCCTGACCCTTGAATCACACACATACACACATTTATTATGTGTGTGCGTGTGTTATCCAAGGTTAGGATTCTGTAGGAGCACAGAAAAACGATATTCTTATAAATATCCGGAAAAAAAAATCGATAAATATGGATATGTTAGATCAATTTCAATTATATTTTTGTGCAAATTGAGCATAATATTCGTTAAATATATAAAAATTATAAAGAAATATCGAGAAAATATCCATAATTTCGATAAATATCACAAATGTGAAATTTAATCAAATTCTATTGTAAATTTGAGGGATTAAAGATTTGTAGGTCCATTAACTCTGCTCAAGTTTGAATTTGGTCCCCGCCAAATAATTTTTTTGAAATTGGCTCTACTCTTTTGGCCTTGATTCAGTAATTTTCATTTTTCACCATGTATTATGTAAATTGGAAGAAATATAGAGGATAAGTAAACTTACCCAGTTCATGAAAAGTCATAATCAGCTGCCCTTCAACTTATCTTCTTGAAATTAAGGTCCATCTGCATCTTCATTTTCACAGCTGGGGTGGTCGGATTAAGTTTCAAGCATGCAATACATTAAGAAGAAATCAACTTGGTATATTAGTGTTGCAAAGTATTGATCAAGACATAACGAGAATTAAGATAAGACATTGAGAGCCATACAATAACACAAGACTTCCAATGGTACTTCCTGATTATGAATATTTCTAATCACATTTTTCTATTCAAAATTGCAAAAGTCAGCACAAGAACTAGAAAGCACTGCCCAAATTAATCAGAAATGAATCTACATGTGCGACATATTTTCTATAAACAATCACTTTATTCATAAACGGATTTCACAGTACTCTCCAACATATTACACTAAACCACGTGTAAACAAGTGAACATATATTTCTTGGACGGAGGGAGTATTTTTCTATTTATTTTAATGAATTGTTAAACAAATAATAACACATCAACTTAAAAATATTAATCGACAGCAATGTGAGATGTATGAAAACAAATCAAGCAGCATGTCATATAAGTACTAAGTGGTTGATTTATTGAAGCGGTCACCTAACTAAAAGCCACATTTGGTTATTTTACAGAATCAATTTAAAAAATGAGAGCGAGAGATCTTGACCAAAATAAAAAACACTAAATTTATTAGCCAATATTAATTAATATACCAAGAAAGGGCAAAGTTGTATATGAAAACGGATAAGTTTATCATTAAAGTATAAATATTCAAGTAAAAGTATCAAAAGTTACGTTAAAAAGTTCATCAATAATTATAATATAATATCATTACGGACACCAATTTGATTGAGGTATCGTGTTACTAGATCTTCGTGAGGAGCTGCTCGATATCGCACTCTAGTTATTCCGTTGTTTTTCGTGTAGCTTAATTTGGTGGCTGTAAACTGTACTTTGCAAGATGTTTCCGAGCCAATTTGAATTTTTTTTTGTATGACATAATTTTCAGTACGAATGCATGCCAATTATCGGCCAAAGAAACTAATGCTATTGCATTAGATTGGATTCCATTTCCCCATTTTTTACAACAAAGTTTCATTCACCCTATCATTGGGGATCATTCTAAATCTTACAATTTGTACAAAAAATCAATGAAAACTGGCATTTAGGATTACTCAACCCTACAATGATTATCAGAAAATTGAAAGCATATATAAAATGTTTCAGAAACTTTTGGAAAAATATCACTCATACGATCCATGTTTTACTTCAAGTGCGATCCATGAGATCTTAGGGATGACATTTTTTTCGAAAATTTCTTCAAAAAGACCGCATAATTATACATCTCAAGAAAGTAGATTGTGAAGAGAGTTTTGCGGCCTCTCATGCAAATTAATGTGTGCAGATTAAAAACCATGCAATATAAGAGGTACAACTTTATATTCACTCCATGCAAATCCAAACAGTATCAAGAGATCAACTAATCAATTGATTAAATATAAACCAAGCCTCGAACAATCATATGTCAAGATTTTGAACCTCGGGATCTGAACCTCAATGCAAGTTTTATGAAGTCATAGAGAGATAAGAATTCAATCAATTAAAGTTAACTAGAATCCCAAATACAGATTTTATAATAGTACTAAATACAGCTTTTACAATTTCAAAATATAAAATGACCAACAACTCCATTTAGATGTCAAAAATACAAGGACTTACATAATATACTAAGGTGCAATTTTCTTAACTATATCCATAAGCATATCGTTTTCACGATTTCCTTGCAGCTCATCAAATAACATGATCATGGTACTGACATCGGCCGAAAATCCTCTTTCACACATTTCCTCCATGAATGGTATTGCTTTGGAGAGCTCATTCCTTTTTAACAAACTTTGGATAATGACATTGTACAGACAATCGTTAGGTGCACAACCACTTTCCTCCATTTTTACAAGCAAACGTCTTGCCTCCTCTATGGATCCTTCTTGACAAAGTGAACCAACAATTGAAGTGTAAATTCGAACATTGGGTTGCAAGCCCCTAGAAGGTAATTCATTAAGAAGATCTCTTGCAGCTTCAAGTTTCCCATCTTTGCATAATCCATTAATAAGGGTGCCATATGTAACGGTATCTGGAATAATGCCCTGTTCTTCCATTGTGCGTAGAAATGAAACTGCTTTAGCTGTCTGTCCATTCTTGCACAAGCCATCCAACATTATACTGTAAATATATGAATTGGATTGTATTTGTCGAGCTTTCATATCATTGAATAGCTTCCAGCCGTCAACGAATCTACCTTTGCTAAAAAGTCCATGAATCATGGTGCTATAAGTATGTGAATTGTGCTCTAAACCTTTACAGGACACATCAAGAAAAAGACGCCAAGCTTCCTTTATATTTCCTTTCTTGCAGTATCCATCAATCAAAGTGGTATAGGTAATAATATCAGGCCTAGGACCCTTCTCAGCAATGGAATTAAATACTTCTTTAGCTCTATTCATATTTCCTTCCACACAGTACCCTTCAATCAATGCATTGTAGGTGACTACATTAGGACAAATTTTTTGCTGCAACATATCTTCAAGAACAACCTCCGCGTCTTTCACCCTTCCTTCCTTGCAGTAAGCATCCACCAATACACTAAAAGTAAACACATCCTTAGATATCTTGTAATTGGTCATATCATCCAACATGATTTCTACATCCTCCCATCGACCAACATCACACAATCCCTGGATAAGCGGATTATACGTGATAACATCAGGTAAAATACCATTTCGAATCATTCGAGAGAGGAGCTGTAGAGCCTCATCCACCATTACAACTTTGCATAATCCATCAATTAACGTGTTATACGCCTTAACATCGGGTTTCCATCTTGTTTTCTCCAAGAGTTGGAGCAATTCAAAGGCGCGAATAATTTGCCCAGCTTTGCAGAGCCCATCTATAATAGTGAGAATCATAACATCACTAGGCTCGCAGATTTTCAAGACCAAAAGCTTTTTGAACAACTTCTCAGCTTCAGCCACCTTATCATCTAAAAAAAGTCCTTTAAGCAGTGTGCAGAGTGTTACGACATTGGGTTTGTTCCCGCTCTTAAACATAATGCCTAACATAGCAAACCCAAAACCCACCCTATTCAGAAGACAATAGCAATTGATAGCAATATTGAAAGTGTACTCATCTAGAGGGGCACCCGTTAGACGCATTTTATCGAACAGAGAGAGGGCAACAGAATAGTGCTTCATCTTGACAATAATGCCCAATAGTTTGCTGTATGCAGAAATAGAAGGCTGTGGCCGCATTCTCACCATTTCCCCAAATAAGAAATTGGCATCATCTACATCTTTAATACTGCTAAAATCTATATGTGAACCGCAGCTATGTGTGTGACTTAAATCATGTAAATTCGAAGTGATCGGATGAGTTAACTTACCAGATTCAAGACAAGATTTAGCCGCATATCCTCTACGAATCAGCTGAATTGCAGAAGAAATTCGACTCATTTTTGTCTTAAAATTGAGTGAGGAGGGAAATCACGAAAATAATATATATATATATATTTTTTTAAAGGGAAATCACGAAAATATTGCTGAGATCGGAAAGAAGGAAAGGACTGAGATGAGAGATGAAATGCTATTCGTCCGATGATTTTAAGCGAGAAATATTGGGCCGAAGTCTCTGGGCTAACATTCTTGATGGGCCTAAATTGTACGCTCTGTTTTTTTTTTTTTTGTAAGCTTCCTTGATTTCTCATAGGGCCCGGATAAATACATCTAAATTAATCATGAATTACCTATTTAACCCTTCTAAAAAATTCCAAGAGGGGTGTATTCAATTGGGATTCTATCAGATTTTTTTGGACTTTAAAAAGTCTGTGGATTTAGAAAATCTATAGACTCCATGCAGAGTTTGACTGACTTTTTTTATTGATTTATTTGAATTTTCATAGACTTTACAGGATTGTGGAATACATTTTTTTTATTGATTTACATGGATTTACATAGACTCCGGCGCTGGAACCATTGAAACAAATATATATGGGACACACTTGTATATAAAAAAATATCCAGATTATTTAAAAAAAAATACATTATTATTTCATCTTCATTTCCATCACCGTTATACCTCGCCCTCATTAGAAGTCTCAGGTTGTTAGAAGGAATTTTGGAGAGTAAAATTTATTTATATTTTTTGAAGAGTAGACTTGACAACGGGGCGGGTAATCCCCAAAGCAAACAGGGACGAGGAATTTTTTTGCCCCGTAGGCAGGGACCGGGATAGTATTCTCAGCCCGGGGGATCCCCGTCTCGTTCCCCTCAGGGAGCCGCATTATTTTTTTATATAATTAATATATTTATATATAATTTTAATGTTAAAGTAAATTACAAATAAATATTTCATAGTTTCCTACTCAATTAACTATTTATTAAAAATTACATTTTTTATTTAATGTTATGTTATTAGTTTCAAATTATATTATTTTCGCGTTAGTATATATGTTAATTAAAAATATTAGAATTATAGGTTCTTCAAATTGTTTAAATTAATTTTTTTTTAAATGAGATAAAAAATAAGTAGGCGGGAAACAGGGAATCGCCGCGAGACGGGGATGGGGGAATTTTTTTCCCATTTATTTTGCAGGGACGGAGATGGGGAATGATATCTCGTCCCCGCCCCGTTAACATCCCAATGGAAAATAATCAAAGAAAGTTCATAGACTGTTGAATACCTAAAGATTTTTTAAGACTTTTCAAAATCCATAGAAATCTCTGGTTATTAGAAGAGATTTTGAAGAGTGAAATCTATTCATATTTTGGAAGGAAAATCTAAGAAAATCCGTGGAGTATTAAAATCCATAGACTGTTGAATACCTAAAGATTTTTTAAGACTTTAAAATCCGTATTGAATACCTCAGAATTTTTAAAGACTTTTGAAAATTTAGATTGAATACCTCCAAACTTTAAAAGTCTAAAAAAATCCTACAGACTCTATAACCAATACACCCCTCTAAATCATCTCAGTTTTTTCAATCTGCAACGAACACTGCTATCTCCGCCGCACCCAAGCCGCCACCCGCCGTGTCCACTGCACATCGCCTATGACTTCTTCATCCTTTTGTTGCTTCCATTTCCGGCACCGCAACACCGATTTCTCTTCTTTTCTTCTTTTTTGGTGGGTCTCCTGTTTGATTTTTACCTTTTTTTTTTCTTTTTTTTTTTTGATTTGCGTACTTGTTGGAAGGATTTGTGGGCTGCTGTGGAGAATAGTAATAGGAAAATGAAGATCAGAGAGAGATGGAGATGGGACGGAAATCGAACAAATGAATGTGTGTCAAATTAAGGGTTAGAATAGTTGGGGGTGTATACTAAATTCAAAATGAAAAGGATAATTTAGGATTTTCATATATTTTCTTTTATTTAGGAGGTGTATCTCTTATTAATGGAGGTGTATTTAGCCGGAACCTTTCTCATATTCATATTATGAATCTCTTTTTTAGAAAATAAAAATAATGATGATAAATGTTGTGTGGGATATTATTAGATTAATTGAAAAAAAAATCACAAATTTTATACATTTAATCAAGTATTATATATTTTTTTTCTTTTGCAATTTCACACTTTTTGCAATTCCAAGCATTTGAGGGGGCGTTTGGTTAGCTAATCATCAATGGTAATGAGAATAAAATTGAAAATTAGTGTAATCATGATGGTTCATGAGAACAAAATCACCACCTCCTCTTTTAAACAAGGTAATAACTACTCCATTTTAATTACCATATTATCTCTCTACAATCATCCTCCTCAACCACTCCTCTATTCCTCCACCAACAACCATTTGTTATTTACTTCGATTCCAAAATTGGGGCATGACACTAGCAATAGAGTCACAATTGGAACAATTCTTCCCCCAACATATCACTTGTATTATTGGGGCATAGATGGAAAATACATTTTCATTTACATTACCATTGAAGAGTTGCTAACCAAGCGTCTCCTAAATATTTTATGGCAATAATTAAATGATGTTGCAGCCTATGCTGCCATATAAACAACCACATAGATGTCACAATTATTTTTAGTTCTATTATTTAGTGGATTAAAAGGTAGTAAAACTATCAAATTAAGGCCTAAAAGATTTTTTTTTATCGTTTTAGGGCGTGAAAAATACAAAAATATTAATTTAGAATTTGAAAAATACTCCCACCATTCCCTTTTAACTTTCAGAGATAGGGTGACACAAATTTTAAGAAAAACTGTTTTATTGACTTTTGAACAAATGAATGAAGAGTATTTTGAATTAAAATAAATATTGTGAGAGTGTTTTATTTCCATACCTGAGGTGTAAAAGTTATTGTGGGACATCCCAAAAAGAAAAGTGTGAAAGTTATAGGGAACGGAGGGAATAGAAACTATTAATTTATGGAGTATGTATAGAGTGAAATTGGTTTATACATGAATCAGTGAAAAATATTAGTTGTTATTACTAAAGAGTGTTAGTTTTTTCATTGAAGAATATTAATTAGTTATTTTCACTGAAGAGTCTTTAGGGATGACAATTTGGCCCGCCCCGCAGCTAGGGATGCTCACGGTTCCGAACCGACGGTTCCAAAAGTGCAATACGTGGAATCGGAATCGAACCGTGGTCAAACCGGTTTCGGATCGATTCCTGAACCGGCGGTTCCGCCGGTTGTTTTTTAATAGTTTTTTTAGGGTTTTTACTTGTATTTTTTGGTTTTTTTAATCTAAATGTAGATGACAAATTAAATGGAAAAATATTTCATTAGTAATTGAACTATTACAAATTAGTAATTCTAATTTAAAATAAGTATCTAATATCTATTATTAAAAACTAATTGAAATATTACAAATTTACAAATTAAATATTGAACTATTTCAAATTACTAAATACAAGTTTACAACTTAAAATCTTAAATTTTACAAAATAAATTTGGGGGGAGGGGTTAAAGAAATTGGACTTGAACTTAATTTTAAAAATAAACTTAGAAATTCTAAGTTTGAAACTCAAAATTAAGAAATAAACTCAAAATTATAAGTGCATTTTTAAGGGGTTTTACTTGTATTTTTGGGTTTTTTTTAATCTAAATGTAGATGACAAATTGAATGGAAAAAGATTTAATTAGTAATTGAACTATTACAAATTAGTAATTCTAATTTAAAATAAGTATCTAAAAACTATTATTACAAACTAATTGAAATATTACAAATTGACAAATTGAATATTTAACTATTCCAAATTACTAATACAAGTTTACAACTTAAAATAATAAATTTTACAAAATAAATTTGGGGGAGGGGAGGAGTGGTTAAAGAAATTGGACTTAAGCTTAATTTTAAAAAATAAACTTAGAAATTCTAAGTTTAAGACTAAAAAAAAAAAAGAAATTAAGTGTGGAACCGCCGATTCGAACTGGTGGTTTCGATTCCGATTTTACTGGAACCGGAATCGAACCGTGTGATTTACAGTTTCGATTTGATTCCGGTTCCAGTTTCGGTTCCGGATACCGCAGCTGACCCGCCCTGTGACCCGCAGCGGGACGGGTATGGGTAATACTTTTACCCCGCCTACCTTGCCCCGCTTCGTTCTGACCCGCATATATACAAATTTTATAAATATATATATTATATTTAACATGTATGATATACTTATAAAATATAAAATATAATTATATTTTTCATATTTATTAGTATTATATGATATAATGGGTAATAATTCAACGACAAAGTGTGTTTTAGGTCTATAGATAGATATATAGAATATATATAATCAATATGATTGTAATTAAATGTTCTTACTGATATTAAAAGGTAAAATAAATCCATTAATACATTATAATATTATTTGTTTATTTTTTCAACTGAAATGTTAGTTTTATGTTAAATATCTTAAAATATATTATGTTTTATTTTTATGAAAATAAATTACCATGACCCGAGTGGGTCGCTCCGCCCTGCTCCGCACAAGGGATGGGGCGGGTCTGGGTCTTCAAGTACCCGCCCTGCCCTGCCCCATTGTCATCCCTAAGAGTCTTTGTTTATTTTCGGTAAACAACTAATACTCTTTAGTGAAAACAACTGATACCCTTCAATAATTACAACTAATATTTTTTGGTGAAAACACTAATATCCCTTCTAATAATTCATGTATGAATCATTTTCACTCTATACTTTGTTTAATTTATGACTCACCCATTTAAAGACTATATTTGTCCTATTATTATATCTAGTTAATTAAAATAATGGTGTATTCCCCTCTTTTATGTGTGATTATCATGTTGTGTGTAATTAGCAGCACCCTATTGATGGTGGAATGTGATCATTTACGTGAAAAAAATATATAAGTATTCTTAAAATAGTTTTTATAAAAATACATATGCATAGTAACGATAACAAACTAATTGTTGGGTTTTCTTATTGAATCAAATTCAACGCTGTTATTAGAAATTTGAATTTAATATACATAAGAATTAGTAATAAGTGTTTTTTACACAAAAAATAAATATTTTTAAAAAGTTGAAAAATTAGCCGGCACTAATTGGCAATTGGCAAAGAAATGATATAAACGAAAACTTTAATTGATTTGATAGGGAGCTAAACTGTACGTGCACTTTATACTTCTTTGATTCCCAATAATAATTTCGTCGTGTTTCCAGGTTGCAAAAAGGCCCTACACTAAAGTAAAGTAAACTTTGTCTATTGACGCAGCAGGAACGTGGTGATGCAAGAGGATTGGAATAAATCCCGACTTCAATAAAATATCAAAACTGAGTGTTCAACATCAACAACGTGAAATATAAATATTAGGGTTTAAACGGGCTAAAACAAAGACCCAATACGAAAAAAACCAAAGGAATAATAATAATTATCGTCTGCTAAACGAAATAAACATGAATATATATTCAATGCGCGGTCTCTTCTCCATCATTCCCTCCCCCATCGGAACGATTCGCCCTCGAATCGGGATGGGTCTCTTCTCCATGCAAGTACGGGACCAAATGCTTCACGTTGAATACATCCGAAGTACGCAAACCATCCGGAAGATAAATGCGATACGCATTGGGGTTTATCTTCTGGATAATCTCCACAGGGCCGATTTTTCGGGACGCTAATTTATTGTACTGGTGCGCTGGAAACCGGTCCTTGGTGAGAACCGCCCACACGAGGTCTCCCACCTCAAATTCAAGGTTACGACGTTTCAGACCAGCATGCGACTTGTACTGAGCATTACTACGCTCCAGGTTGTCCTTCGTAGATGCATGAACGCGCTGGAGCTCCTCCCAATAAGAAGTAGCCTTCTCATCCACATGACCCCCCGTAGGAAGTGTTAAGAGGTCAACTGGCCCTCGCGGAACACGGCCGTACACGATGAAGAAAGGGCAGTAACCCGTGCTCCGGTTAGTGGCGGAATTGTGGGCGAACTCCGCCTGGCTTAACTTCATGTCCCACGACTTCAAATTATCGCCGACTAAACATCGAAGAGTATTACCCAACGATCGATTAACGACTTCAGTTTGGCCATCGGTTTGCGGGTGATATGCACTACTAAAGTGAAGTTCGGTATTAGAGAAGCGCCAAAGGCTACGCCAAAAATGACTCAGGAAGCGAGTATCACGGTCGGACACAATAGACTCCGGCAAGCCGTGGAGACGGTAGACATCCCAGAAATAAAGTTGCGCGACATGCAAGGCATCGGAAGTCCGCTTACATGGGATGAAATGAACCATCTTGCTAAACCGATCAACAACCACGAAAATGGAATCAAAACCACGTTGGGTACGCGGCAAGCCCAGAACAAAATCCATACTCACGCCGAGCCAAGGAGCCGAAGGAATGGGAAGAGGACGATAAAGGCCCGCGTTCGAAGCAGTTCCCTTCGACACCTGGCATGTGTGGCAGCGAGCCACGAACCGAGCCGCGTCACGTTTAAGCGACGGCCAGAAGAAACGTTGCTGGAGCAATGCGATGGTACGGTCACGGCCTGCATGGCCTACGCCGTGAAGCTCACGAACGAGATGAAGACGTAAATTGGAGGCAGGAATACAAAGCCTGGAGGCTAGAAATAAAAACCCATCAACCAGCGAGAATTTACCAGGGATCCCCTGTGCCAGCATGTGCATAACTCGAGAGAAGAAAGGATCCGCGGCATATAACTCGGCAAAATTTTCGAATCCAGGCACGGAGACCCGCATCTCTACCAACAACGCATGGCGACGGCTAAGTGCATCGACTACTCGATTCGAAGCTCCCGATTTGTGACGAATCACGAAGGTGAATTGTTGCAAATAAGCGACCCATGCGGCGTGGCGAGTGGAAATATTATCCTGGCTGGCAATATATTTGAGGGAATCATGGTCCGTGAAGAGAACGAACTCCTTCTGAAATAAGTAGTGGCGCCAGTGACGCACCGCTCGGACCACCGCATAAAATTCAACGTCGTAGGCACAAAAATGGGCTCGGGGACCGGTGAGCTTCTCACTGAAGAATGCTACGGGGCGACCATCCTGGCTTAACACCGCACCAATACCTACCTTTGAAGCATCACAATGAAGTTCAAAAGGAAATGAAAAGTCTGGCAGGATTAAGACGGGGGCCGAAGTGAGACGGTCCTTAATAAGGGCGAAAGCCGTTGAAGCCTCGGGGGTCCAAGTTAAGGTCGTCCCCTTCATACAATCTGTAATCGGGGCCATGATAGAGCTAAAATGAGAGATGAACCGCCTATAGAAGGAGGCCAATCCGTGGAAACTTCGAACCGCGGTAACTGTGGTAGGGGTAGGCCAATCGCGAATAGTCGCTACTTTAGATTCATCAACACGAATACCCGCCGAAGAAATACAGAAACCCAAAAACACAACCGAGTCCGCAAAGAAAACACACTTATTGGGGGCACCATAGAACTTCTCAGCACGCAGTATCAAGAGAACTGCCCGCAAGTGGGAGAAAACCGTGGAGCCGGAAAGCTGGTCCAACAAATCATCAAGACGAGGAATGGGAAAACGATACCGCACAGTGATCTTATTAATGGCACGACTGTCAACACACATACGCCATGAGCCATCATTTTTGGTGTGAGTAGCGCTGGGACGCAGAGCCTCAACCTGGCTACGTAACTCCTCATGTTCGGTAGGGCTCATGCGATAATGGGGTCTATTTGGCAAAGATGCACCCGGAACTAGATCAATATGGTGTTGGATGTCCCGAAGCGGAGGGAGGGCGGAGGGCAAATCCTCGGGAAAAATATCCGCAAAATCCTGCAAAATAGCATGAGCCACAGGGGAAATATCGGATGAGATGGAAGTGTCATGAGCGATCAAGAGGAACCCCGGTGAGCCCGACTGAAGTTCACATTCAAAAGCTGCCCGTGTGAGCACCATAACAGCGGGTGCCGAAGGGGGAGTCGGCGGGGGCCGGCAGGACGAGTGCAACACGAATTTCGTCCCATCCAGAGTGAACGAGTAGGTGTTCAGAAATCCATCATGAGTGACATGTCGATCAAATTGCCATGGGCGGCCCAGCAACAGATGGCACGCATCCATGGGGACAACATCACACCACACAGTGTCCGAATAACGTTCGCCAATTGAAAAAGACACTTGCACCCGATCAGTAACAACAATCATATTATCACGACTCAACCAACCGAGATTATAGGGACGGGGGTGAGCAGAAGTAACAAGAGAAAGTTTAGAGACAGCAGTACCAGATATCACATTTTCGCACGCACCGGAATCGATAATGAACTTACAACATTTGTCTTTAATAGTGCACGTCGACTGAAATATACAGTTACGTTGATCACGAGATTCATCAGTTTTTGGGGAGCAGAATGCATGACGTAACACGAGCAAAGGCCCCAAATCACCCTGTAAGTGAGTCTCGTCCACGGCCTCAAGGGGTTCTTGACTTAAAGCGAACTACACTAGCTTCTACTAGTAGCTACCCCGCAAGAGAACAGGTTCACTGTAGTATGGGCAAGTATAGGGACCAAGTATTATCGAACCCAAGGGATGGTATGTATGCGAATAGATCCCTGAAGATCTACGCGTCGTAGTTAATATGAGTGTAATGTTTTTTTGGGTTTTTGAAAGATTAATTAAAAGACTGAATTAAACTAAGTAAACTAAAGAATGAAAAAGAACGAATTAACTACGGGTTGTTTTCTAATGAGAGATGGTGATGCTTAGGATAGGAATCCCTACGTATACTAACGGAGCAGGTACATAATCCAAATAACTGTGACAAACGAGAATCAACCTAAGTCTAAGAATGCAAGGTGAAAGCTCAAGATTCTAAACCCTAATACTTTACCCTAACACTCGACTTCACAAATCTACTAACAAGTTATTAGATTGTGCTTAATTAATGAGACCCTAATTTAACTAAGGTGATGCGGTCGTCCTCCTTCGCTAAACCGGTATATGAATTAACCTTTCCTAAACCCTCTCGTTAAGTCTACTTGTTGTTAAAGAGTGATACGGTCGTCCTCTCTCTAACACCTTTCGAACGAAACTCAAGAGTGAAATCTAGATTAATTTTAAGCATTCATTAATTAAGAGAATTAAAACCTAACGTCACAAGTTATTCTAATTACATACCCACAACCTACTTCTACGAGTTCATCCTACCCTAAGCATGCAAGGGTTTTAGCTAGACATAGTTTGAACGTAAACAATAGAAATTAAACAAGTGACGAACATTAACATGGTAACGAAAACGAAGAAAAGAACGAACATAAACTGAGGTTTTAATATGTAAAAGATTAAACTGAAATTAATTAACAAAAACTAGGTCTCAACGTATTTAAGAACAAAAGTTATTAAGAATCGAAGCTAAAACGTGAAATCGTAAAGTAAATTCGTAAGCAAAAACCTCGAAACCGTAAATCTATAGCTCGCTCGTCTCTTCTCTTCCTCCTCGCTCTAAAAACTCTATGAAACGTGATGTCTAAAAGTTGGGGATCCTTCAAAACGTGTTTGGAAGAGGTATATATAGGCACCGGGTCGAAACGGGAGTTAATGGGCCGAAAATACGCATCCGGAGGCAAAAGTATATGGGCGCTCGAGCAAAACGCTCGAGCGGTCCCGCTCGAGCTGTGTAGCTCGAATGATGCATTCGCTCGAGCGGTCGCGCTCGAGCTGCTCGAGCGCTGAATCTTCTCTGTATGTTTTGGGCGCTCGAGTGATTCGCTCGAGCGGTGGCGCTCGAGCTGCTCGAGCGCAAGAATTGTTCTGTACGTTTGCGCGCTCGAGTAAGGCGCTCGAGCGGTGGCGCTCGAGCAATGCGCTCGAGTGATCTCTAATCCTTCCAAATGATACTTTTCCTCGTCCGCACTAATACCAATCGTATTTCTTCAATATCTTCTCATCCGGGCATCCGTTTGAGTCGATTCAAAGTCCTACGAACTCCGTTTTTCGTCCTCTATTCACCTATGAGCATCAAAGAGACAAATTTATCAATGTATAGAAATGATGCTCATTTGACTCTAAGCACTAATCGAAAACACTCAAAACATGAGTAAATTGGGCACCAAAACATAACAATTTCACGCCTAATCAACCCCCCCAAACTTACCATGTTGCTTGTCCTCAAGCAACGAAATAATAAGTCAAGTGAAATTGTTAGGAATGAGTCAAAGAATCAAATCATGCAAGCTAATGAATTCAAGCTTCAAAAGTTAATCACCCGTATACTCACTCACTTTCCTTCATCATACTCATGCAACAATAATAAGACGCACCAAGATCAAGCATAGATGTGCACTCAACGATGTGTTTCACTCCCTCACAAGTGTATAACAATGATAAAGGGACTCACTCAATCAATCAATCACACAAATTGGCAGTCATAGGCTTGTAAATGCTCTCAACTTCGACCATACTCTAGAAATCAATGCCGAATCAAAAAGGACTTTTCTCAAGGTTGTAATGTAGGCTCTTTGGACAGGTGGGATACAATATAAGGTAAAGTGACTAAAGTGAATGGAGAATAGAAAATCAAACTTTGGCACTTCGAGATACGGAACAGACTACTTCAAACGTATTCAATCAATACACTTTCGCTTTCAATTCTCTCAACACTTCAATTTTTTTCTAACTCTTTTCACTTTTTTTTTTCTATCACTTCATTTTTTTTTTTCGCACAAACACATGAGCTCATTTTTTTCTTTTGCTCATTCTCAAATTTTTTGTTCTTTCCCACAACTCAAATCTCATCACTCCTTCTTCTCATATTCACTCAACAAAAAACCTTTTCCTTTTTCAACTCAATTCACTCCCTTCATATTCACACTTTCCTATTCTCCACTCAAATTGGGACAAAAAGGCTTAGGAATTGGAATAGTGTTCATATGTGCTAGCAAATAAAATAGGCTCTAGGCTCAAAGGGGCTAACAAGGGATCAATGTCATTGGTAAGGAAAATTTTGGCTAAGTGACTCAATAAAAACAAAGATGGCCTAAGATCCTATTCGGCATATCAAACTAGACACAATCAAGAAGCAAGAGCACATGCAAGTTCTAGCATCCTCTAAGGTGACGATCCACTCACAAACGAAGAGATTAATTCATGCATTTAAATCTCGTAAGGCTCAAATCTCACAGCTTTCACATCCATGCTAGTCCTAGTGAATTCTCACTCTCATCACACAAGTACTCAAAAGAAAACTTATAAGCATACGGGTTCTCTCCCTAATCAGCTCAAACTCAAACACTCACACAAAAGAATTTCTAACTCACCCTCACAATTCACCCTACTCATCAAATCATACTCAAAGATAGCAATCAACAAGCATAAGATGATTGATAGGCATAAAATATTGAGTAACAAAACAAATTAATAATAGCCCAAGGAGTATCTCAACAAACAATAATCAATCAAACTCAACTCAAAGATAAGGGTGTGCATGCATGTGCAATGTAACAAGAAACATAAAAAACTCCACCCCCCCAAACTTCGACCTTGCTAGAGGTCTAAGTTTGGGGTTGTGGGTTACCTCAACCGAACAATTCAGTTTCTCTCAATAGCTTTGCACACTCCCTTGTCTCAAGTTGGTTCCTTCAATCTAAATAACTCCATGATACCTTTACTCCTTTAGAGACAAGCCTACAAAATAAAACTCTCAAGTACGAGGTTAAACATACGACTCAACAACATCCTAGTAACATAAAAGGAAAATAACTAAAAAAAAAATACTCAAAAGCAAATAAAAATGGGGTGTCTCCCATTCAGCGCTATTTTTAAGGTCCTCATGCCGGACCAAGCTCAAAGGAGCTTATGGGACATCATACTCAAATTTACCTCCCTTACTCTCATAAGAGTGGTGTTTGAACTTCTTTCCTTGATGCCCCACCATCATGAGCCCCTTTGCTCTCTTCTCATCCCCAAGTGTTATGGGTCTCAACTCCTTCTTGCCTCTATCTGGAGGAGTCTTACTAAACAATTTCTTGAGTTTGGACTTTTTCTTCTTAACTCCTCCTTTCCCGTCTAACTGGACCACGTCCACTTTCTTCACCTCTTCATCCTTCAACTTCTTCACTTCATCCCTATCAAAATAATCAAGAACATAATGTTCATGGGTTAACTCAACAGGTGAAGGACTAACAAAATCATGAGTATGAGAGGAATTCGGGAGAGAATGTGTGTCTTCAACACGAGGATCAATGGCATCCATGCAATACAAGCTCTCATCCTCCTTCGGGTGCTTCATGGCTTCATATAGGGAGATCTTCACTTCTTGATCATCAACCTTCAACGTGATCTTCCCATTCGCCACGTCTAGCACCATCCCCGCCGTAGCTAAGAACGGTCTTCCCAAAATCAGGGGCACGTGCTCATCTTCCTCCATCTCTAGCACTACAAAGTCGGCTGGAAAAATGTGTTCTCCAACTCTCACTAGGACGTCTTCAACCACACCTTGAGGTCGAGTAATAGACCGATCGGCAAGTTGAAGCGTCATCATTGTGGGTTGAAGTTCACCACCTTCCAACTTCTTGAAAAGCGATAGTGGCATCAAATTAATGCTCGCCCCGAGGTCGCACAACGCTCCCTTCTTGATCCCGTTCCCAATATCACTTAGGATCGTGAAGCTCCCGGGATCCTTCAGCTTCGGTGGAAGCGCCTTGTGCACTAATGCACTCACCTCGTGGTTCAGCTGCACCAACTTCGGCTCATCCACTCGCCGCCTTTTCGCAATCAAGTCCTTCAAAAACTTCGCATAGTGCGGCATCTGTTCCAAAGCATCATAAAAAGGAATATTAATATGCAATTGTTTAAAAACATCAAGAAATTTTGCAAATTTTTCATCAAGCTTCTTTTTCATGAAGCGCTGTGGATATGGGACGGGTATCACAGATTTGGGTACCCCCCATTCATCTCTTTCTGTTTCTTTCACTTTATCCCTTGTTTCCTTTGCCTTTTTCCACTTAGGAACTCTCTCTATCTCCTCAAAGTCTTTCCCCTTCTGGGACTCATCCATATCTTCATGCTTCTCAATCCCTTTACTTTCAATCCCCTTCTCAACTTGGGGTGTCTCAGAATCAGCAGGCATCTGAGGACCTTCATAATTGGTTCCACTTCTAAGCTGGATCGCCTTGCAATGCTCTTTCGGGTTCCCTTCCGGCATTCTATTCACTGATTTTGCAATCTGGCTCATCTGGAGCTCTAAAGAAGTGAACCTTCGATTGTTCTCTTGTTGAGTTCTAGTCCACTCAACGTTCATCTTCTGGAGCTCTTGATCACGATGATCACCCTTCTTATGCAACTCCTTCACATCATACTCCAAGGATGACAACCGCTTGCTCCCTTCCTCCACCTTCTGAAGGATCGCTCTCAACATCTCCTCGGTTGATGCACTGCCTTCTCCACCAGGAGGTTTAGACCCCGGATCAACACCTGCAGGAACAGTAACACCAGCTTTTGGGTTAGCATAAGAAAAATTATCATTCTTCCTCCATGTGTTTTGAGGAGGCTGCTGGCTTCCTTGAACTCCTTGTGTGTTCCTCCATTGATTTTGAAGTGGCTGAGGGCCTGGAGGCACAAATGGTTGGCCATAAGAAGGCCTTCCATACTGATTACCACCTTGGTAGCCATTCTGATTGTAATATGGACCTCCCATGTAATTGGCTACCTCTTGCTGTCCACTGGGCTGGTCTACTCTCTCATTCTCCACTGCATGCTCTCCACCCAAACTCTTCCCCAACTCAAGGTTGTTGATCTTTTCCATCATGGCCATCAGCAGCCTTCTCGTTCCTTCTCCCTCTTCCACCTGATGCACTCTTTGCAAATCTGCATCCACACCCCAAGCACCGGCATTCGTGACAATGTTGTCCACGATCTCCCTACACCTCTCTATGCCTTGATTCAAGAATGCTCCGCCCGCACAGGCGTCTAAATGGGCTTGACCATCCTTGCTGGCTCCACTGTAGAAGAATGCCATAATATCACCCTCATTGTACCCGTGCCGCGGGCACTCTATCAGCATGTTTGAGTATCTCTCCCACGCTTGACGTAAATCCTCTCCAGACTTCTGGCGAAAGGAAGAGATCTCAATCCTAGCCTTGATCGTCCTAGATGGAGGGTAGAATCGCTCGAGGAACAGACGCTCGAGCTCGGCCCAAGTGGTAATACCTCCCCGTGGAAGCGTATTATCATACCACTCCTTGGCTATTCCCGTCAATGAGAATGGAAACAGCCTAAGCCTCTTGGCATCTTCAGACATGCCATTGTAATTAAATGTGGAGGCTATCATGAGAAAACTCCTCAGATGTGTATGAGGATTCTCCTTCCCGATCACCCCCTTGAACTGATTCTCGGTCAGCAGCTTTAAAATTCCTGGGGAAATAGAGAAGTTATTTGCCTCAACAGGAGGCAATGCCACTCCATCATAGTACCTCTGCGGCTGCGCTGCAAACCTCCCTCGAATAGCCATATTGTGATCTACGTTCTGAGGAACGTGTTGAGGATTAGCAGCAGGTACTGGTACTTGTTGGGGTGGTGGTGGGTGATAAATTTGTGGTTGGTTGTAAACAGGTGGTGGTGGGTATGGGTAATGAGGATACGGGTATGGTGGATAAGGGTAAGGGTAAGGCTGATTATTTGGTGGGTAAGTAGGGTTGTTAAATGGTTGTTGTGGGTTTTGGTGGATAATCTGGTTTTGGTTCTGGTTTTGGGGTTGTGTATGTGTAGAGTTGATTGAGTTTTGCGGGTTTGGGAGTTGGTTCTGAGTTTCCCCTATGGGTTTTTGCTGGTTACTGCTCTCAACTCCAACCGCCTGCTCCACTAAAACAGTATACTCTGCAGCTATTTTGTCTAAGTCCCCATCTCCATCCAGATTCATGTTGTCTTTGTCTCCAGCAGTAGTCATTCTTCTCAAGAAAGCTCGGTTCCTTCTGGCTATCGTCTCAGGGTCTGACAGAATTCTTTCTTCGCCCGTATCGCCTTGTGAGCGTGTTTTCATAAACCTGAAACACTAGCAGAAAGATCAAAACGCAACTGCCTAACGAATGGGAATAAAAATAAAAACAGAAAATAAATCACTCACTACTAACTACTAAGCTATCTACAAGTCCTATTCAAAAAGCATAAAACGCCATCCCCGGCAACGGCGCCATTGACTTAAAGCGAACTACACTAGCTTCTACTAGTAGCTACCCCGCAAGAGAACGGGTTCACTGTAGTATGGGCAAGTATATGGACCAAGTATTATCGAACCCAAGGGATGGTATGTATGCGAATAGATCCCTGAAGATCTACGCGTCGTAGTTAATATGAGTGTAATGTTTTTTTGGGTTTTTGAAAGATTAATTAAAAGACTGAATTAAACTAAGTAAACTAAAGAATGAAAAAGAACGAATTAACTACGGGTTGTTTTCTAATGAGAGATGGTGATGCTTAGGATAGGAATCCCTACGTATACTAACGGAGCAGGTACATAATCCAAATAACTGTGACAAACGAGAATCAACCTAAGTCTAAGAATGCAAGGTGAAAGCTCAAGATTCTAAACCCTAATACTTTACCCTAACACTCGACTTCACAAATCTACTAACAAGTTATTAGATTGTGCTTAATTAATGAGACCCTAATTTAACTAAGGTGATGCGGTCGTCCTCCTTCGCTAAACCGGTATATGAATTAACCTTTCCTAAACCCTCTCGTTAAGTCTACTTGTTGTTAAAGAGTGATACGGTCGTCCTCTCTCTAACACCTTTCGAACGAAACTCAAGAGTGAAATCTAGATTAATTTTAAGCATTCATTAATTAAGAGAATTAAAACCTAACGTCACAAGTTATTCTAATTACATACCCACAACCTACTTCTACGAGTTCATCCTACCCTAAGCATGCAAGGGTTTTAGCTAGACATAGTTTGAACGTAAACAATAGAAATTAAACAAGTGACGAACATTAACATGGTAACGAAAACGAAGAAAAGAACGAACATAAACTGAGGTTTTAAGAAATTAATTAACAAAAACTAGGTCTCAACGTATTTAAGAACAAAAGTTATTAAGAATCGAAGCTAAAACGTGAAATCGTAAAGTAAATTCGTAAGCAAAAACCTCGAAACCGTAAATCTATAGCTCGCTCGTCTCTTCTCTTCCTCCTCGCTCTAAAAACTCTATGAAACGTGATGTCTAAAAGTTGGGGATCCTTCAAAACGTGTTTGGAAGAGGTATATATAGGCACCGGGTCGAAACGGGAGTTAATAGGCCGAAAATACGCATCCGGAGGCAAAAGTATATGGGCGCTCGAGCAAAACGCTCGAGCGGTCCCGCTCGAGCTGTGTAGCTCGAATGATGCATTCGCTCGAGCGGTCGCGCTCGAGCTGCTCGAGCGCTGAATCTTCTCTGTATGTTTTGGGCGCTCGAGTGATTCGCTCGAGCGGTGGCGCTCGAGCTGCTCGAGCGCAAGAATTGTTCTGTACGTTTGCGCGCTCGAGTAAGGCGCTCGAGCGGTGGCGCTCGAGCAATGCGCTCGAGTGATCTCTAATCCTTCCAAATGATACTTTTCCTCGTCCGCACTAATACCAATCGTATTTCTTCAATATCTTCTCATCCGGGCATCCGTTTAAGTCGATTCAAAGTCCTACGAACTCCGTTTTTCGTCCTCTATTCACCTATGAGCATCAAAGAGACAAATTTATCAATGTATAGAAATGATGCTCATTTGACTCTAAGCACTAATCGAAAACACTCAAAACATGAGTAAATTGGGCACCAAAACATAACAATTTCACGCCTAATCAGTTCTTCATCAAACATAGGGGGGCCGTCGTACGGGCTGACTGGATCGCCCTCTAAGAGGAGTGAGCGAGGGCCCCGCGGTTGAGGACAATTGTTCATCCGGTGTCCCGGGTCACCGCAATTAAAGCAACGACCACTCATACCAGGCCGTGGGCCAACAGTGGGCAGAGCTGGACGGCGGTTGGCCGCGTTGGCCGGTGGGCGAGGCATAGGTGTAGGCGAAGCGGGTGTAGAACCTGGGCGGCGGTCCGAAGAATAAGTGGACGGAGAAAACTTCCTATTAAGTTGGGTCTCCACCACTAGAGCATGTTGGTGAGCGTCCGCGACGGTGGCAGGGCGGAATAGGTTTAGTGTATCCTGAAATTGAATACGAAGACCACCTATATAGCGGGAAACAATCTGCGTGGGAGTTTCCCTGTTATCAATTCGGGAAAGCAAGTGATAAAAATCAGAGGTATAGTCGTCCACCGAACGAGGGCTTTGGCGGAGATTCTGGAATTTCTGGTACTGGGTGCGATCATAATTCAAGGGAAGGAACTCCTTAAACATATGATCGTGGAAACGATCCCAGCGAGTTATGTCTGGTCGGCCTTCCCGGCGTAGGGTATTTTTGAGGTGACGCCACCAAGCGGCGGCACGAGACCGAAATCTGGTAGCGACCAAAGCAACTCGCCGCTCCTGCGGAACCCCTTTGAACTCGAGCAGATCCTCTACCGTGTATAACCAGTCAACAAAAGCATCGGGGGACCCGTCCCCAGCGAATTCTGGGATGTCAAGCCGGAATCCGTTTTCCCAGCGATTCTCGTTCGTGGGAGTAGGGTTATTCTGGCGACCAAGAGGTGCGAAAGGATTGTCCAACGTGACCGTGTCTTCGTCCTCATCGTGGGGGAATTGGTCAGAACCCTCGTCCATCGCCGGAGCAACACGAGGAGGGCGATCATCACCCGACAAGGAATTGACCCGAGTGAGAAGATCTGTTTGTTGGGTGCGCATCTCTGTTAGGGTTTGCGTGAGCGCCGTTACTTGCTCACGAAGCAAGGTGATCTCTTGAGCATAATCACGTTTAGGCGCCATGAGTTGGTCCAGGAACTGACTCCGAGATACCAACTGACGCAGCAGGAACGTGGTGATGCAAGAGGATTGGGATAAATCCCGACTTCAATAAAATATCAAAACTGAGTGTTCAACATCAACAACGTGAAATATAAATACTAGGGTTTAAGCGGGCTAAAACAAAGGCCCAATACGAAAAAAATCAAAGGAATAATAATAATTATCGTCTGCTAAACGAAATAAACATGAATATATATTCAATGCGCGGTCTCTTCTCCATCATCTATCATCTCTCAATTCAATTCATACTACTATTGCAACTTACAACATTTTCTAAAATATCATAATTAACACTCCTTAATACTAATATTCGAATTTTAAATTATTTTGAAAAAATAGATCTTTTGTGAAATTGTTTTATGGTGAATAAAATACTGATTTAACACCTAGAGAAGAATAAATGTTAATTTGTGTTAGTGTCTCATACATATATTTGCTTTTTTTAAATTCAACTATATTAACACAACAAAATTTATAGAGATTATTAAGGGCTAGTTTGCTTTTTTGAACTAAAAGAGATTTATAAACTTGTCTCATTTATTCGGTATTTGATTTATTTGACAACGACCCTTGAAAAATTGTTCATGGGTAGAAAAACTCTTCTTTTTTTTTTTTTTTATATGAATAAAGAATAATTGGCTAAAAAAAAAGGAGTTCAACTATTTGTCCATCAAAGAGGGATAAGTGTTTATGAAGTAATTTTTTGTTGTTAGGGAGTGCTTATAAAGGAATAATCAGTGTGTAGTACATAAAACAACAAAAAATTACTCTCCACTACCTGAGAACATTGTACATACAACGAAAGTGAATTATCTTGACGTTAAAGATTAAAAGTTGAGATTTTTGTTTTATGTTTTTTTCTTTATCAAATGACTAAGATAAAAAGTTTGTTGGATTGAGATCAAGTACGCCTAAAGATGCCATATGGACGTAAGTGTACGTGTCTAGTTCTTATAAGCACAATCGTAAATTTTTTATTTTTTTGTTTGAAACAAAAGCTCAAATCGTAATTGTGGAATTGTAATTTCATTTAAAAATTAATTCTGCTTTAACTATCAAATATTAGTACAACCATGCATATTTATATAATATCAATAAAAAAAAAAAAAGGAAACTCCCGATACTGCCCTTTTTCAATTATTGACTGGTTGCCAAACTATGTTTCTCCAAACACTTTGGTTTTATATAAATTACTTCTAAGTTCTAAATAAACTAAAGGTCAACCTCATGGGTTTTCTTTTTTAATTCAAATAATAGATTTCAAAACATGTTACTGCCCTGTTGATAGCTTTGTCGGGTGGAATTTGCTTCCTTCAGAATTTAATGATTATCTTTTGATATGAATATAAGACAAATTTTAGAGTGATGCGGTGTAATGTTTGGATTTTAATTTGCCAATCATTACTTACTAATTTAGTTAGATTTTTTTTTTATTGATTAGTAAATTTTAATTTGTATTCTATAAGAAAACATTTCCAAATAAAATTATTTAGTTAGAATTTTTTATTGATTGGTAAATTTTAATTTGTATTCTATAAGAAAACAAAATAATTATTTTTCGTACAAATAAACTATTGTACATTTTAATATGAAATTGTCACTGATTTTATTCTTTGATGAATTTATATTTATCCCATATAAAGTTCAACCAAACTCAATTCACTTCTTTCCTTAATAATATAGGTTAAATGAAGTCTTGTATCACAAACTCATTACATAAGATAATCTACACAAGTTTTTATATATATATATATATATATATATATATATATATATATATATATATATATATATATATATATATACTAGTGCTAAACCCGCGAATTCGCGGGCTTGTAAAATTTTGTATTATTATGTTTGAATTTTTAACACTTGAACGAATAACACAAATCTATTTTTCAAATACACCAATTTATCAAAGTTTAAAGGTTTGATAATTTTAATGCAGGTTCAATCATAAACAATCATTAGCTGATATTAGAAAACATATAAATCAATGCCAATTTCACTAAAATTATTAAAATGCTAAAATTAATAAATTATCAAAAACTTTGTTCAATTTCAATATAGATTATTCGAAAGAAACAAAAAAAAAAAAAACCAAACAAAACAATATCTACAAACATAGATGTTTCACGATACAATTCAAACGAAGAAAAAATTACACATTCCGAAATATTTCTCTATAAACTACATTTGTAGTCTTTTCTCGATGGTTTACCTTCCTGATCCAAACACATGATTTTTAAACTACTCCTGGTAGAAACTCTAGACACTGCAACATACAACTACCCATGTGTGAACACCGGCTTGGGAAGATAAAATCCAACTGTAGACAAAGACTGCCCCTGACTTTTATTTATTGTCATAACAAAACACAGAAGAACTGGAAATTGTCTTCTTGTAAAGTTCACAGGCATTGTGTGGTCCGAATTAGTCAAATTCATTCTTGGAATATAGACTCTGTTGCCAATATTTCTACCTGAAATTATCTCAGCTTCGAGGACATGAATTCCAAGCCTCGTGATTATCAATCTTGTCCCGTTGCACAATCCGGTCTTCTAATCAATATTTCGCAATAGAACCACCGGCACACCTTCCTTCAGAATTAGACGATGATTTGGCATGCCCGAACACTTAACAGAATTTAAAAAATCAACGGATACCATCTCTTCATTTCGACCATGCCTAATGTCCGATTGACAAACACTGTCAGAACTCAAGTACTCCCTTGTATTGCCAGGAATCATTTTAAGAATTTCCTCATTTATTGTTTCAACATCACGATGTGTAGGTGCAAGAATGACCCTCTCTTCAAAGTATTTATACGTGCGTAGATTCTCAACTATGTTGGGATAAATACTCTGTATCATCGAATGCACTGGGTTGCTCACATTAGAAATTAAGATATCATCAGGAATCTCAATTTCCGGAAAGCCATTGTTGCAACCTCCGAGAGTACCATCCCCAACACTCAAAATCCACTTGGAAAAACGATCAACCTCTGCCAAGTTGCTACCAGAATAGTTATACTGCATCCTCATGTTTTTCGTCAAAGTTAAAACCTGTAATAAATTTATGTATATATGGTGAATAGTAGGTGTGATTGATAATATAGAGTGGTTTGGAGGTTGTTTACGAAAATAGAGGGAATCGCCTCTGGGAGGGGCGAGTTTCCTTTTTTTTTTTTTTTTTTTTTAGGTCGCCTTTGGGAGGGGCGAGTTTAATTTTATTTTTTTATTTTTTTTTAGGTCGCTACTGGGAGGGGCGAGTTTAAGCATTTTTATTTTTATTTTATCACGCCGTTGGGAGAGGCGTGTTTATGTAAGTATTTTTTTTTCGTTTCTTAGTTATAATTGTTCCACGATTAAATGGGTTAAAATAGGTGTGTATTTGAGTTGATTTTAGTAATTATTGTTCAATGATTATGTGATGATTATTCAATGATATATTATAACTAAACCCAAATTGCTATTGAGATGTAAAACCCTAATTGTTAGTGGAGATAAATATAATTGTGTATTGAAATTGGTTTATATTTATACTATCTTTAAAAAAAAATTATAAACTATTTCATAAAAATTGAAAATTATTTCAAACACTAAATAATATTTTTAAGTAATAAATGTAAAATGTAAAAAAAATGACATTTATAATAATAGTACCAATACAATTAGCGATGGCCCAATCGACCACCCGTTCCACATTGCGGCGGACGTCTTTCACGATAATTACGACGAGGTTGTTGTTCATGTTGGCTTGGTCCGGGCTCCTCTCCGTATGTGTCCGCATATGGTATAGGCGTTGAACTGTAAACTGGGCGTTGTGCGAATTGAGGTCGATGTTGATAATAGGTACTCATATTAATACCCGTATTTAATATGTCAGTAAATGAACCAGGCCATGATGTAAGAAGATCTGTCACAGATTTAGTTAATTTAGATCAATAATATATATATATATATTAAAATATATATTATTTATAAGTTGATATTATATACCTGGTTCATTATAAGGTGTCTGAAAACTGGGTTGAGGTATCTCCTGTTGCAACGTCGATGTAGAAGCAGGCTGGGGTACCCTCTCAACGCTTGCCCAACCAACTATCAAGTTAACAATAACATATCATAAGTAAATAAACATAATCTTTAAAAAATATTATTAAGGGTTATGTGTAACTTTCATACCATTTCCAGCAGGATGTGCGTAAGCTCCAAATCCAAATGAGGGCAACTCATAACTTGTGTGAGGCGTAGGCTGAGGTGGCCACTCATTTGATTGCCGAGCATCTATCAAATTAATAGAAATATACATAAACAAGTAAATATAATTTCTTGAATATTTTTAATTTATTATTGTAACTTTGATAATATTGAATTACACACCGTATGCAGTTGGTGTGTTGCCCAAAATTCGAGACGCTCCATACTGTTGGCCCATCGATGTAGAAGCATCTGTAACATGTTATAAAAATATTTAATAATTAAATAAATATAAACCAAAGGAATATCATATTTACAAGTGTAATTCCGTAAATTGCATACCATTTCCAGCAGTATGTTGTGTGCGGGGCGCTGATTGAGGAACTCGGTATTGAGTACCTTGTCGGGGAAAAGGGGAATCTGATGGCACTGCCGAGGAATGTCTTCTTCGACTCGCAGACGTTGAAGGACCTTCATCGCCGTCACGCTCTACAGACCTCCTTCTTGTTTGTCCTCTACTTGTTTCCCCTACTTCTACGTTTTCAACTGAGGCTCGTGGATGTTCAAGATAAGTAGGAGATTCAATAATAGGCTCCACTTCAGTGATGAAATTCTCAGCTGTTTCTAAAAATTCCACCATTGATGGTCTATTATCAATGTGAGCCCGTCGTTTACTGATTTTAAATTTTCGAAACCAGCTTACCTGTAACAAAAAAATAATAGAATGTTATTCATATTTCAAACATCAAAAATCAATATATAATTAAATTTGTGATATATAATTTACCAAAACATCACTGGCAGATGTTCTTGGTAGTTGGAAGCCTCGGACCGGTGCTGCAGTATACTCCTCTGGTGAAATCAATCGTCGTGTAATGTCATAGTACCACTGCATATAGTCTTCCGTGACCGGATCACCCCCGTTGATAGGCGTGCAAGGCATGAATGGTTGCCTGCTTCTCCAATATCTAATCCATTTGTTATGCTTGGTCGTCCAATCAAAGCCGGTTCTCCCCTGGCGGTTATACTCATGCAAGCTCTGGTCCCTTTCCTCTACATGACTTGGAATGTTTTGGACCATTCCAAATTGTCTGAGCACCCTATTCGGATAGTGAAGCTCCACTATCCAAATATTGATCAATGGACATTGCGATCTCCAATTTAAGGTCCAACAACGAGGTTCGAGATTCCTGATCTCCTCAGCGTCCACATCATAGGGATCCCAAATAAACTGTAAAGACACACACAAAATATTAATATCAATATTCTCAAAAAATAATTTATATTAGTTTGAATCATTATAATAATAACTTACTTGACCATTAGACAAACGCTCAAATATGTCGCGATATACACGAATTGAAAACCTCGTGCTGTCAATATGACTGTGATAATGTATCCACCTATAGTAGGTAAAAAAATAAGTATGTATATCCAAACGAATTATAGATAAATGTGTCTATAGAAAAATACCTAGCTCCATACGGTGGAGGCCCCAAATTACGACCATCTACACTTATCTGCCCTTGTTGGAGCATCGGATGTGCGTTCGATGGTTGGATCGTTATTATCCTTGACCATGCCCATATCTGTTGTTCAATGATAAATTTATTTCAATGTACAATTAATCATAGAAATATTTAAAAGTAATTTAAATTAACCAAGGATTACCTGCAACAAGCATAATGGTCCAGCGATGCTCTTGCATTTATAGTTGCAAGCCATACAGAGTTCGCGATATAAACTCACTAACACAGCACTTCCCCAGCTGTATTCCCCGACTGTATTCACGTCCCGCAGAAAATACAGATAGACTAATGGGACAGCATTTCGAGAATGGTCGGGCATCATTAATGTTCCCAGGAGTAAAAGTGCACACCCCCGTGCATATTGATCAACGACCTCCTGTGGTGTATAGTCATCAATATCAACAGAATGTCTCACCAATTCGTTTAGGGAAGTCAATTTGATCGCACTATTGCCCCTCATATCATCTTGTTGTATGGTGATGCCCATCAACTCTTCACACAAGCTTTTCCACTGATCAAAGTTATTATATTCATCTCGCCGTATAATGGGCTCTCCTTCTATCGGTAAACCCCATAAAATGGCAACATCTTGCAATGTGACGGTCGCCTCTCCGACGGGGAAATGGAACGTATGCGTCTCTCGACGCCATCTCTCCACTAATGCAGTGATAAGATGACGATCGAGTCTGAATGTCCCACAACGAAGGGGACCGTAAAAACCCATCGTCTTGAGTCTGTCCACCACACGAGAATGGAGTGCGATCTTATAAGGATTTGGGTCTTCTAGTCTAAATGTCCAGAATGACCCATCACCTCCATTGTATGTACTTAGCACTGTCTCGCTTGTTTTCCTATTAATATAATCTAGCCTCGACCGATGGGTTTGTTGCATGGTGAGTACAGATCTGTTCTTCGGTCCATATAACAGTGCCTCTCTATCAGAATTCATCTATAATTCAAACATTCACACAGATGTATTAGAATTAACACAAATCATACACATAAAACATAAAGCTCAAACACATAAAGGATAATGTATATGAAATTATTCAACATTATTGTCAACATTTTGATTCAATCCTACAAACTAATTTTATTCAACATTTTGATAACATTTTGACAATATTTTGATAGCATTTTGATAGCTCCTAGGGATTCACAACATCAATGTGAAGGACCAGCTATATCTTGTGCTTGGTACTGTTGTCTAGCGCGGGTTTGGGCCCAATCCATTTCATTATGAATCCTGGACGTCACATCCCGACCACGACGCCTTATCCTGCGATCTGGATTATGTCTCAGCTGAAAATAGGGTTCATCCCACTCCTGAGGATCCGGCAATGGCTCAAAATACCTAGAGGTGTAAGTTGAGGAATACACTGTTGTACTGTAGCATTCGGGCACATATACACTTGGATCGATTTGGAACGCTCTGCACACCTCCAACGCATGTGAGCATGGGATACCATCCAACTTCCATTGTCCGCAATCGCACTCTCGTCTTGATAATGCAACTCTATATGTGCGACACTGTACTGAGCCCTTAATACGGGCAGTAACTCTGGCTGATCCCACCGAATGATTATAAAGCTCTACTCGATGTTTCACCCCCTCTCGCTGCGCTGAATCATATTTGTCACTAACATGATCAGGCCACTTCCGATGTCTCTGCACTAAAATCCCTGCTTCTTTAGCACGTTCCATAAATACATTTTTGGATCGTGTGAAGGTTGCACTAACTATAGCTGTAATTGGGAGGCGTCGTGCACCCTTAAGAACACCGTTGATGCATTCGGAGATGTTAGTTGTCATAACCCCATAACGGTGACCTCCATCATGACTAAATGTCCACTTGGCAGGATCGATATTTCGTAGATACTGATGACCCTCTTCACTTAAAATTCGGATTTCGTTCATCTTTGTCTCAAAATGTCTTACCGACAATGCTGTTCCCGCATTGTAACACAAGTCCTTCATCTTTTGACTCTTGAACTGAGTATTAAAATTTGAAGCGACATGTCTTAAACAATAACGGTGCACTCCTCTTGGTGGTGAAAATGCTGGGACTTCTTCCACTGCCTTCAAAATACCCTTATGCCTATCAGAAATAAGGCATATCCCCTCCATATCACCCACAACATGTGTAGCTAACATTCTAAGAAACCATTTCCAAGACCTATAACTTTCGTCATCAACAATGGCATATGCTACTGAAATGATTTTCTGATTAGCATCAAGGGTGTTAGCAATCAACAATTTGTGTTTGTACTTAGTGTAAAGGTGAGTACCATCTACACAAAGTATTTTGCGACAATGCATGAATGCTTCAACGCATGGCTTGAATGCCCAGAAGACATATCCCAACGTGTGCACATTCCACTCAATCGTATCCCTGTGTTTCCACTCCACAATGGTCCCGGGATTGTATTTCTGCAAGGCTCCCATGTACTTGGGCAAATACTGACATGAACTCTCCCAAGTTCCGAACACATTCTCCCTAGCACGTTTCAACGCTTGCCATGCCTTTTGATATGAAATAATGTAATTATATTTCTTATCTGCATGCTCCACGACATATTTGACGTCGTATGCTGGATCAACTTGTATGAGACTCTCCATGTCAGCTGCAAGCAAGTTTTTACAGAGATTTGAATGATTGCGCGAGTCAATATTCATCAAACAGGTATGTGGCGGCCCCAACCTAGTGATTTCCCAATAATCGTATCTTTTACGG
Source organism: Ballota nigra (assembly GCA_947034835.1). Classification (NCBI taxonomy): domain Eukaryota; kingdom Viridiplantae; phylum Streptophyta; class Magnoliopsida; order Lamiales; family Lamiaceae; genus Ballota; species Ballota nigra. Next base: position 87,912,508 of record OX344727.1, on the reverse strand, counting down.
TACGATGCGCGTAAATGCCACTCACAACGTTGCGATGTCGAGCAATTATCATTTTCACTGGCATAGTTCTGCTTACACACCAACTTCATTGTCTTCGAGTTGCTCTCTTCGACTCTATACTCACGCCTTGCATGTCGGACCGAATAATCCTTCACGACATTGATCACAACATCTTTGTCTTTGAAAATCATCCCTAACCTCAAAACCCCATCATCCGCATCATAGCTTAGATCACCACTTCGAACGCCTACTGAATCGACAGGTACATCATCACATGACCTATCAAAAAATGGCACTCCAACCAAATTTGGATGAGGTCTCACTCTTGGCATTAGGGAATTTGGTACAGCAACAGTTGGCATCCAAGGATTGTCAGTGGTACCATCCTCATCAGACGACCCCTCGTCCTCAGAACCATTATCGCTTGGTTCAGAATTACAAGTAAAGTCTGGATATATATCACCAGCTATATCAACTATGGAGGTCCCAACAGGGGCCATCTCAGTGATACCAGAAGGTCCAATATTAGGATCTGAACCACCGGCATGACTAGACCCTAAATGTTGGTATGGCTCATCCTCCCAAGCACCCCACTCATTATGGCTCTCTTGTAGGGCCTGATATTCAACGTTGGAACCCCCGTGCATATTGACACCACCATGACCTGGCCATTCAGAAGGATAGTACTGGTTCCCCGACTGGCCATGGGATGTTGGGTACTGCACCTTCATTTCAACCTCCACTAATAGCTCAACGGAATTGAGCCCAGCTTGTGGATGGAAGAAGTATCGTAGGTCGTTGTTGTTCCTAATAGGACAACTAGACGAGACATTCCCATTTTTTATTATGCAAGACACATTCAAAGAATACACTCGCAAATCTAATCCCGTAACCTCAGACAACTCACGTAATAGATCGTAGAAATCAAGCATACGATCAACTCTTCTTTTTCCAATAACAGCTCCGCAAGAGCGCACAATGATTCCAATGTCGCGAGAGGTTGACATATCTTCAACAACACAAAACACTTATAAAAAATTTATCTATAGGCACTAAATTAATTATTAGCCTCAATTATGTTTACGTCTAGTATAGTAAATCAAACCCAACACCCTAATTTCCATACATTTTTAGTGTTTTTTTTTTTTGCAGTATTGGAATTTTAGCCTCAAATGAGAATATAAAAATAATTCGTTTTATTTTATTTAATTCATTTTATTTTATTTTATTTTAATTTCGTTTTTTTATTTTAATTAGTTTTATTTTATTTTATTTCGTTTAATTCATTTTTTTAATTTATTTTATTTCGTTTATTTTATTTATTTATTTTTGTTTTTTTTTATTTTTTTATTTTTTATTTCGTTTTTAATATTTTATTTTATTTAATTTCATTTATTTCATTTTATTTTATTATTATAGTTAAATAAAATTATCTTATGATTGCAAAAATTAAATTTTAAAATGATGATCAATATTTTCATTAAGTAAGTTGTTAGTTATATTAAAATTTAAAATGATGATCAATATTTTTATCAAGTAAGTAATCTAGAGTTTTTTAATACACTATATATATATTAAATATAGATTTTTTAAAACAATAAAAACACTAGAATTTTATAAAAAAATAAACTTACATTGTATACATAATGCTTATTAACATCACGTTAAAAAAAAAGTCAAATTTTACTTTAATAACTTTGATTGATAAAATGTCTAATTTACTCTTCAATTCTTCAAATGTATAAAAGTTATGCATCACCAAAACATTCACTAAATAAACCAAAAGAAACAACACTACTACCAATTTTAAATCAAAATAACAACACTATGACCTTATTAATGTTATTTTAAATCGAAATAGCAACACTACTACCAATTTTAAATCAAAATAAATCAAAAGTAACATGCTAAAACATGTAATTTCTCTAACATATATATATCGACATTATATATATACACTATTTCAAAAAATTGCATGCAAAATAATTCTAAAAATATAAAAAAAAATTGAAATATTTACCACTTAATTTGTAGTGTCTGTACTCCTCAGGTAGATAGCAAAATATCAATTCCTCAAGTACGTAAGACTGCAAGTTTGTAGTTTGGAGGGCAAATTTTATTTTTCTTATTTGAAGAAGAAGAAGAAGAGAGGAAAGGAAGGAGTACGAAGAGGAGAGGAATGAGGTAGGAAGGAGAAGGATAATGAGGAGAGGAGTGAGGTAGGAAGGAGAAGGATAATGATCGAACTATATATCAGTGGGGGAGTATCCACGCCATGCAAAACGCCAAGCAGAAAAAGCCAAGCAGAAAACGCCAAATGTGATCAGGACTCGCCTCTGGTAGGCGCGAGAACAGTTTCTGGCACGGCACATGGGACTGGCAGGCGCGCCTCTGGTAGAGGCGTGTTTAGCCCACGACAAAGCCACGTCGGAACTCGCCTCTGGCAGAGGCGAGTTTATCCGGCATAGCAAAGTCGCCTCTGGTAGGCGCGATTTAAGCTTATATCGCCTCCGCCAGGCGCGATTCCCTTTATTTTCGTAAACTCATACCCTTCCGCCCTATTTTCATTACTCCATTTCAAAAATACCCCAAATAAAAAAATTTGCCTAATAAGAATATATAAAAAAATAAAAAAATTTAATTAATGAAAAATCAAACAAATATTAGACAACATTAAAATTAACAACCAATAAATAAATAAATATTAATCAAGAAACATACCTTGCAAAACTCCCACAGATATGATGCATTTATAGTAGAATGCACAACATCCTCTCTACTCCCTTTGGGTATAACGGGTAGAATTTGCCTAAAATCTCCACCAAGAACTACAGTTTTTCCACCAAATGGAAGGTCACTCATAGAACCATCTGGAAGCCTAACAAACAAAAAACAACACAAAGTACACAAACCAAAAAAAAAAATTCCCGCCAAAATGACACAAATTATACAAACAATAACCTTCAACTATCATGAGAATTAACACAATTACATAACGGAGGATTAAAAAGTAGAAAAAATATTTACCATCTGATCAATAAACCGTCGTCCTCTACCAGGTACATATTTCAAGTAGAAAGACTGAGCATGAACTTCAAAAAACCCATCTTTCGCGAGTTGCACAGAATCCAAATCTATCACGAACACCATGCCTAAAATTTTTCTTTTATTAAGCAACGCACAAAATTACATATTTCAAAAATATGATTAGGATTTCACTCACCCACACACAAATTATCACTTGCCAGTATGATAATCAACAATAATGGAAAAAATCCAAACGACGAATATACGAATTTAAAGATATAACACACCCAAGTACATGCCAATTAAACACTAAATCACAAACACGTATACAAACATTAGACTAAAATAGTGAACATACCAAAACTATTACAAAATACACAAACCAATTTTCCACAATCTAGCAAAATATTATCACCATTTCTTATGTACATTATTTTCCATGCCCATAGAACACTGAGAAATTATTCATAACAGTGAGTATTCAAACGCATACATACTATATCTACTCTTCACTGCAGCGGCATCCAAAATACGAACTACTACTTAAAACATGCACGATGTGGACCGAATATTTTTCTGCACAAATTTATGCCGATTAGCTGCATCCGAATATGGCGCCTTTAATCGGTTTAAATTTCCCTCATCCAAATATATAAAAATAAACAAACTACTGGGATTCAAAATTAATGATGAATTCGATTTATTAGCAAAGCAAACACAATAGACGGCGACTCATCTTTACAAGGTCTTAATGCCTCAATGTAACAAATGTATCCGCCTTGAATAATTTCATCTAGAACTTATCATGCAATCACTATTTTTACACAGAACCCGTACACAATCTTACTGATCAACCCTAAAAACCAGAATTCTATTACCAAAATTGGACGACATATCTCAATGGGAGAACTCGCAAACATAAATAAACGAACAATAAAGCACGAAAACTACTTACCCGAATAGATGTAGCAGACAAATGATCGAAGTAAATTTTTTGATTTCGGAGAAACAAAAACGTAAGACGGAGAAGAAGAAATCAGAAGCCAAATACAAAGTAGTATCTTTATTAATCTCTATAAGAGAACCTTTCTGATAGCCCAAAGAAAGATGCAAACACGGCAATGGTCCAAGAAGAATACTACTGACAAAAATTTGACATCACTGTTATGGAAATACGAGACATATCCAAGGAAAGATTTTGAACAGAATCGAAAAAAATAAATTAAAACACACCTTATTATGGGAGTATCATTATATTTTTTAATCCTAATTTTATGAAGAAATATCATACTATCATAGAATAACACATGAAATATAAAAAAAAAATTCCAATAACCGTCCAACAACTAATTCAACGCCTAATAATATAAAAAAATATTAAAATATATATATATATATATATATATATATATATATCTAGCCATTAATTAATTTTTAATGTATTATAATAAAAGGAATACAAATTTCCACGAATAAACGTAAATCTATCCATTAATTATTTCGGTAATTTCGGTAATATAGTAAAAGAAAAAAGAGTATCAATGACTTACCTAACTTTCCTAAGTTAGTCCTTTTAATTAGGAAACCAACACAATCACGTCACATAGATTTAAAACAATCCAATATATATGACTACACGTTTAATAACCGCCTAATCACCCATTATACGCCCAATAATATCAAAAACAAATATGAAGGAAAAAGATACACAAATCTAGCCACTATTTTTTTCAGTAATACAGTAAAAGGAATAAACATCAATGATTTAACAGACTTTCCTATTTAAATCCTTTTGACCCATGAATATGGGATAAAATATAGGTGATTATACATTTCCTGAATAAAAATTAAAATTAACAACTCAATAGGTCTCCCAATTTCAACCTATTATACCGCCACATAAATTTTTTTAAAAATTGACTATTTTATCCTTCAAATCTATTGAACAATTGAATAAAATTTAATTTACCATGAATAAGGAAAAAAATAAAGAACATAAAATAATCCTACCCTTTAATTTTTTTCGGTAATATATATATATATATATATATATATATCTAGCCATTAATTAATTTTTAATGCATTATAATAAAAGGAATACAAATTTCCATGATTTTTTTGGAAGATCCGAATTCCTCAAGCCTTATCATACGAATAAATATTATATTGCCATTCAATAATATATGAAATATTAGAAAACCAATATATATATATATATATATATATATCTAGACATTAATTAATTTTTAATATATTATAATAAAAGGAATACAAATTTCCATTAATTTTTTTGGAATATCCGAATCTCTCAATAATATATGAAATCTTAGGAAACCAACCCAATCACGTATATTTAAATCAACTCAATATATATGACCAGATTCTTGATAACCGTATAATAATAATCAATCGCCTAATAATATAAAAAATAAAAATAAAAAAATAAAAGAAAAAGAAACTACTAAAAATATGGAGATCCAATGAATAACCAACATCACTATAATTGATAACATTTTTTGGTAAAACGTAAATCTACCAATTAATTATTTCGGTAATATAGAAAAAAAAAGAGTATCAATGATTTAACAAATTTTCCTATTTTAGTCCTTTTAATTAGGAAACAAACACAACCACGTCACATAGATTTAAAACAACACAATCTGGCCACTAATTTTTTTATTAATACAGTAAAAGGAATAAAGTATCAATAATTTAACAAACTTTCCTATTTAAATCCTTTTGACCCATGAATATGGGATGAAATTAATATAGGTGATTATACATTTCCTGAATAAAAATTAAAATTAACAACTAAATAGGTCTTCCAATTTCAACCCTATTATACCGCCACATAACATTTAAAAAACTTTGACTATTTCATCCTTCAACTATATTGACCAATTGAATAAAATTTAATTTCCAATGAATAAGGGAGAAAATACAGAACATAAAATAATTCTACCCTTTAATTTTTTTGGTAATATATCTAATATAAGGAATAACACCAATTTATGATTTAACAAACTTACCCATCCTAGCCCATTTCATCCGTGAACATGGGACGAAATATACTGACCACTTGAATAAATTTTAATACACGTGCCGTTTAAAAATAATTTTTCATGACTAAATAGATATTCCAATTTTAAACACATTTTGCAGAATTATACTATCTAAGATAAATTGAATATTGCACTGCCAATTAAAAGAATTTTCATATTTCAATTAATTAAAGAAATTAAGTTAATTGATACATTTTCGGGTTTAGTCCATTTACGATCATATTTCAATTAATTAAAGAAATTAAGTTAATTGATACATTTTCGGGTTTAGTCCATTAACGAAGCAATTTAAAAAATGGAAGGAATAGACATCAAATGATTTAATATGTACAATGACAATAATATTTATTAGTGATTAAATTGAATTCAATACCTATAATAAGTTCACAGATTTTTTGTTTTAGTCCAATGGAGTTAACAATCAAACTTGCATGCAAACAAAAATAAGGTTACTTTTGACGCAAATTGACCATGAAAAAATTATCGCCTATAAACTCGTCGCAAATTGAGCACAGAAGATTTATCCAAAATAAAGGACACATCTATTACATACAAAATACCATATTAATAAACGAATATCATATCTTGTACAAATAGATACTACATGAATAGGAAAATACAAACACGTACATACAACACCAAATAAATTTGATAAAATTTATTAATAGAACCGGAAAAGAAAAATCTATCCAGACAAGATTATTACATAGGAACAACCGCTCGCCCAAACAAATACTAATAAGTAGCAAAATCAACAACCCTAATATTATATTTATCCTTCAAATACTTGATTCCACGATACGCAACATCATTAACGGACTCATCATTGCAAGCACATAAATCACCACGAACAGCATGAACACCATCCTCCGTACGTAAATAAGCAGTTGTTTTGAATAAAGGCACAATATCATCAACAACCTGCTCGTTTTCATATCGAATTGATTGGAAACCCAAAAACAACATCAAATCTTGTAGGACAACACCAAAATTGACATAGAAAGTCAATGGAGAATAAACACAAACCATCTCAATTTCAAAAACCAAAGCAATAGATATAGAGATTATTGCTTAAAAAATCGATACATCCGTCGAAAAAATTAATCGACAAAATGCATGAAAGATGACAAGATGAAAATTGTGTGGACAAAATGCACATTATATAGAGCATAATGAGAAACTACCAATGACCAAGATTAAATGAAATGATCCAATGGTTAAGAAAGAAAAAAAAAGCATGAAAAAAAAAGAAGAGAGATTTTTTTAAAAATAATATGATCTTGCCACATAGGCAAAAACCTACTTTGCTTTATAATATAGGATGATATTAAATATTATTATTGATATATAAATACTCACTTCTATGAGGGGAAAAAGGGGGAGAGAAATTAAGGAAGCACATGATAGGCCAGGGTTGACTTTATATTATATCTTTAATTAGGGCGTGGTGTCATACACTTATTATTTGTTGCACAACACAACTACTCTTTTCCAAGTCTTGGTACCCTTGCCAAAAACGTTGTGACATTTCAATTTCGAAGTGCAATAATTAATGTTATATCTGGTAATTTTGTGTTGAGATTTAAATTTAAGAATTTGAAGATTTTAACTGAAGACAAGTCCTAATTAATCTAAACGTCCGCTCTGTCAAAAAATAAAAAATAAAAATCTAAACGTCCGCTGGTTATTTTTTTGGGTGGGGTGGGGATGTGTATTTTGCTAGAAAGGGGTAGTTGCTTTTTATCTATCCAAATATTCTGTTTTTTGACGTTAACTAGGAAAGTTTAGCCATTGAACTATAAGGTTAACTTTTGGCTGTCTTAGATGACTAAATACAACAAATCATAAAGTTTAAAAAGAAGAAAATCAAAGTTTCATACTTTGATGGTAAACTACAAAAAAGTTGAGTGGTTTCGTAGCGAATGCAATTACCTCTTAGTAGTAATTTATAACAATCACACCCAATAAAAAAACACTCATAAGTATCAAATTTGTAAAATAAAATAAAAAATTGGACAAAAAAAAATTTGACCAGAAAGTGAAAATGGAAAAAATTGGACAAAAAAAAGAGAAAAAATTGAATAAAATTATGCATATGAGGGGAAGGGGGTACCATAAAGTGGAGAAAAGACTCCACCTTTAAACCAAAATGCATTTTTTTTTTAAGTATAGCACTAAAATGTTATAAAGGGGTCAAAATGGATCTACATGATGTAACTACCCCTTTAACCAATATATCCCTGAAAAAATGACAGTCATGTATCATGAAATTTAAACATATTTTTATTTATACCAATCGATCAGTAGTATTATTTTTATTTAACAATATTAATTATTTTCATTATATAATATTAATTTAGGTGCACTCTCATATGCAACTGATGTACGGTGTATTCACTTAACAGTTGGAATTGTTTACATTGAAAAGTGTAGACTGATTATATTGAAAGATGTAGTTAGATTACACTGAAAATCAATTTTAAGTGTAAACTTTTCAGTGTAATAGTCTAACCACACTTTTCAGTGTAACCAAATCATATTTTCTAGTGTAAACAGTCTCGTTGAGTGAAAGCACCATATACCAAATGCATAAGAGAAATACTTATTAATTTAATTATGCCTGGTGCATAGAGTATAAGAAAGGTATGTCAACATTAAAATTTTGTATAGTAAATATCACTCGACATAGCATATGTTGTAATGTCATAGGATTTTATGTTGTAATGTCATGGGATTTGAATCCTCCTCATTTTTTTTTTTAATTTTGAAGAGAGATAAATTCATCACATAATAATGGATGAACACTCTCTATCTTATTACTCCCTCCGTTCCGTAACACATTACATAGTTTCCATTTTAGTTTGTCCCACAAAAAGTTTGTATGCCTAAAAATGGTAAATATGATAAGTATTTATTTAACTTTACTCTCATAATACTCATATAATACATAAAAGTGTACCTATTATACCGTTTTTTTAATTCTTGTGCTAAAAAAAGTACCGCAATGTGTTTCAGGACGGAGGGAGTATGTGTCTATCTATTTTTTAATTTGTTGTTATACTACCTGGCATATATATGCCTACCAAATAATTAGTCTTGAGTGAATGAGTTTGACTATAACTTCATTTAGTAATTGCAATGAAAAAGATGAGGAAATTCTCATTGTATTCAAGAACGAATCAACTTCCATTCCATGCCATACTGTCATTCTGAAAAATAATAGTCAAACTAAAATAACTGTCCAAAGCATCGACGATGTCTGGTGGGCCCACAAACATCTCCTTAAACAGTAAAACAATAAAATATGAAAATGTCAATGGCGTATGAGAGATTAATAAAAAAAAAAAAAGAAAAAAACAGAAAAGCAGAAAACTCCACCACAAAAGATAGAACACATTTCCATGTCATTCTACTTTCCAAAAATTCCATTACTTCTGACATGGATCTTCCCAAAATAATGCATACATACATATAGAAATATCTAAAAGTAATTTTTTCTCTTCATCCCAGCTACCTTTTGTGATTTTCCAAGAATTCTTGAGATTTAAGTATGGTGTAGTCTTTTGATTGTCAAAGGGAAGTTTTTGCTGATGGGAAATTGCCTTGGATTTCAAGCTGCTGCTGACCCTAACCCTAGCTCATCTAATCTTAGTTCATCTACTCCAGGTACTTTTTCTTCCCTAATTTACCATAATTTGCACGTTTCTTTACTGGGTTACTAAAAATGCTCACGGGTTTCTTGAATATTTGCTGGGAAGGAATGAAAATTGAAAAATCAGTTGATTTCATCTTTGTGCTTAGAAAGTTCAATTTGAGTTGATTTGGGTTCTTTTTGTTTGTCCAATTCTGCTTTAGAAACAGCCCCTTTTGGTTTTATGATTGGATTGCTGCTCTGTTCATGCAATTGTATGATTAGTATGTTTGCTTATTGTGGTGGTTGGGGGGGGGGGGGGGGGGGGGGGGGGGTGGGATGAAATGGTTGGATTGATGTTAAGTGTATGTAATTTAGGAGCATGGAGTAATGAAGGAGTTCTTTCGACGACGAGCAGCAGCGCAGGGCGAAGCCGATTTTCGGCTGCTTTGAGTGATGATACATGTTTGAGTGGAGATATATTGCCCACTCCAAATTTGAGGGTTTACACCTTTGCTGATTTGAAGAATGCTACAAGGAATTTCAAATCTGATATGGTGTTGGGTATAGGAGGTTTTGGGACCGTGTATAAGGGATGGATCGACGAGAAGACTCTCGGCCCATCTAAATCGGGCACTGGGATGATGGTTGCAATCAAGAAGTTGAACCCCGAGAGTATGCAGGGGTTTGAAGAATGGCAGGTAATATTGTTCAAAAGTGTTTTGACTTGAATTTTTCACTTGTTTACTTAGCTTAGGATTGATCTAATTGTGCCAATCTTGGAATTTACTGAGGGTAAGGGCTAGGGTGTGATTCAATCTTTTGGTAATGAACGGTTGTGGTGATGATGTTGCTTAGGAGTTTGACTTTGGTAACCACGAATGTTTGGTGGAATAAACGAGGTTCTTATTCGTTGATTTCTTAGTAAGATGAGTCAAGGATATTCCACTTGGAGTTTGTGTTGTAATTTGGGTCGATTGCCAAACTGCATTTTACTCCCTTCATACCGCTAAGATTGACTTTGTTTCTACTTTTGTGTGTCCCAAATTATAGACTTGTTTCTTTGTTAAAGTTATTAACTATTTTTCAGTTGAAAAAAATGACCATGTTTAACATACTTATAACAAAATTTCAATGAATACTTACTTTTGTGTCATCCTGTGTAAGGGTAAAATAGGAAGAATATAATTTTATTTACAACAATATCGATTTGTTTTACTTATTTGGTCCGTTAGGAATGAGAGTTGATAAACAAGTGAAGTGTATTCGTATGAGTTCCTTGCAAACATCTTATGAAATTCGTAACCTCTGTCCGTTTGCACCAACAGGCCTAATTTAAATTTAGGCTTGTCGAGAGGACTTCATTTTACTATTGCTAGATGTTTGTATGGAACTTGGGCTTATTAATATGCCATTAAGTTGATTTTAATTGTGATTACGAACGCGTACTATTTGTGTTATACATGCTTTACATAGCTATATCTGATATTCTTTGTTTTCAATTGTGATTAAGAACGCCATTAAGTTGATTTTAGTGATAGATAGGTCTGCGTTCATCTCTAATTAGACGGTTGGTTCTCCTTAATCTGAATATGCAGTCGGAGATAAACTTTTTGGGAAAGCTACAACATCTTAACTTGGTAAAGCTTTTGGGATACTGCCTGGAAGATAAAGAGCTGTTACTTGTGTATGAGTTTATGCAGAAGGGAAGCCTGGAAAACCATCTTTTTAGACGTAAGAGCTTTTTCGGGAAAAAAAAAAAGCTGAAAAAGAAAGAAAAATCACGTATACCTAATCCGCGTTTTTTTGGATTTGCAGGATGTTCGTCCTTTGACCCATTAACGTGGGATACAAGACTCAAAATAGCTATAGGAGCAGCAAAGGGCCTGGCTTTTTTGCACTCTTCAGAAAAGAAAGTCATTTATAGAGACTTTAAGGCCTCCAATATTCTTTTAGATGGGGTAATTTACTATTATGGTCCTATGGCCCTTCTTTTGAGCTCTTTCATTATGTAAAATCTAACCATGAGGATTTATTTGTCATTTTCTCTTGATTTATAGAGTTACAATGCCAAAATATCGGATTTTGGATTGGCTAAACTGGGGCCTTCAGGGGGCGATTCTCATGTAACAACCCGAGTTATGGGAACTTATGGCTATGCTGCCCCGGAATACGTTGCAACAGGTGAGTAAATATTCGGTTAAAACTAGATATCAAATAGTAATATTTCCAACTATTTCTGTTCCAAAACATACTTGCACTTTACTCTTATATTGTGAATGCTTTTTCTCTAGTAATTATTATTCATATTGCATGTCTAAATTAGGTCATTTGTACGTGAAGAGCGACGTGTATGGTTTTGGGGTGGTGCTGCTAGAGATATTGACGGGCCAAAGAGCACTGGACACGAAACGGCCCAGTAATCAGCTCAGTTTGGTTGATTGGGTGAAACCCCTTCTATCCCATAAACGCAAACTGCGAACCATCATGGATCCCCGAATAGAAGGACAGTATTCACCCAAGGCAGCATTACAAGCCGGTCAGCTGGCTCTTAGATGCTTGGAAGCCGAACCCAAAAAACGACCTCATATGAAAGAAGTAGCTGAGGTCTTGGAACAGATTGCAGCTCTCGAAAAACCTAAAGAATCCAAGAGTGGATCGGCTCGTTCTTCTTGTAATCGCAACACCCAATCTCCTCGATCTCATCGTTCCGTAGGAGTTGGAAGATGACACTGGTTACAGCTGTTTTAACACTCTGTTTATCAAGTTTTTTTTGGGAGGGAAGATTTGTGGTCTTGTACAATCAATTAATATTCTTAACAGATGTTTGATTATTTTTTTGGAGAAATTTGTGAGGTCCTCTGTGTATTATTATTAACTTGTAAACCGATTATAGTGATTGGTGTAATTCAACTTTTTGTTTCTTTGTATTTTTTCAGTTGGAATATCCTTCACTCTGTAGGTCTTTTGAATCATCCTGGTTGCATTTACAGCTATTTGAGTTTGGCTCACCATTGTAGGCATTGTTTTAATATTTTGAAGGTATAGAGTGATTTTTATTAAGATAGTAAATAATAATTTTAAGGATCCACTCATCTATACCTAATGTGTTATGCTAGTAACTCATTTTATATTATTTAAATTTTTTATTAAATAATTTGAAGAAACTGTAGGCTAGTTTTCAATATGCCTTTTTTTAAGTACTATATAATATAATAAGACAATTTTGTATGAAATTGAAACGTGATACTTTTGTAAGTCTTTTGTAATACTCTAGTTTTAATTGTACTACAAAAATATGAAAAAATATTATGTCTTAGGACAAGTTTTATGTATAATACAATATGATGTTGACCAGTATAACAACAAATCTCGTGTAATTAAATATAAAAACATTAAAATTGTTTACAACTTATTTTCTTTCAAATTGAACCAAAAAATTTGTGCATGTTGACAAACTCTAGATTTGCTTCTTTGATTTTTCTCTTCGGTGTTGACCTTGACTTGAATGATTTTTGGGCGAAATCCTCGTCTTGATCTTCATCTGAGATCGTACTTGAATTTATAACGGTAATCTAAGGGCGCAACGCCTTATTTTGGATTAAACATTATTTTTTTAGATTTATCGGATGAATGCCTTCGAAGGCGGGATGAATGCCTTCAAATTTGGTGAAAAACGTCATTTGAATCTTCGAGCGGGTGCGAAGAACGTTCTTGAAGATTCTTCAAATCTTCAAGGAGAAACGCTGGATCGGAAGGTGCTGGACCTTGGTCTCGGAAGGCCGTTTGTTGTGGGTTTGAATATTTAAAGGCCGTGAAGAACGCCTTCAAAGATTCTTCAAATCTTCAAGGAGAAACGCCAGATCGAAGGGTTCTGACCTTGGTCTCAGATCGAACGCCATTTCTGATCGCTGTCCACGAAGACGTTTCGAATTTGATGAAGAACATTTTGAATCTTCAAGAGCTCTTGTACTTATGAATTTCTTATATGATTTTTTGTGTGCAAAATGAATGAATGAAGATCCCTATTTATAGGGTAAGGAGATAAAACTTTCCTCCTTCACGGTACCACGTGATGCTTTCTGGTTGACCGATGCTGATTTGATGGACTTGATTGATCAACTATCAAATTTTGCTGATTTGATTTTCTTTAATTATTTTCCTTTTTCAGACAAGACATTATTTGATCTTACTTGTGCAATAAGTCAATTGTATTTATTATCGAAATATGAGTACTGCGGGCTCGTTTATTTTGACAAGTTTGTACGTGTATAATAATAAATTTAATTTGATATTAATAATTATTTGTACACATGTCGCTTTTTAATTGAGTGTAAAATTAATTTACTTACAAATGTCCCCTCGCGTTTTGTTCACGATCATTTGTGACTTGCAGTGAATGAATCACGGAATTTCAATTTTTCGTTTGATTTGGAACTTGAGAAAATGTATTCGTATTTGCTTGTGTGCAAGGCCCAAACAATTTTCGGTTTATGGAGGTTTATTTGTTGGGGGCTTGGTCTAAAAGAAGGCCACGGTTATTTGCACTACCCTTTTGTAAAATACACTACCTTCAACATTTTTTTTTTTTGAAATTTTTAAAATTTTCGGAAAAGAATTCCAATTTTTTTTTTCATTTACACTATATCCAATTTTTTTTCCAAAAAAGTGAAAAAATTTCCGAACACAGAGTAGTGTATTTATTCTAGTAGTGCATTTAACAGAGAGGCTAATGCAAATAATCTGTGCCCTAAAAGAAATTTATTTTAAGGGCTTGAGTGCTCCATGCATGTCCACATTACCTTTTGTTTCATCTGGGCTTGATGAATTGAAGCCCACTTTCCTTTTCTTACTGCATCCCATTTTTTGTACGGCCCAATACAATTAATTTATGACCAGGTTATATATATTCGTATCTTTTTGTTAATATACCCCACCAACAAAGTGTTTGGAAAAAAAAAAACCCAAAATGAAAAAAAAAAAACACTCAACATATGAATTTTCAGATTTTTTTTTCCGAAAGCACTAAACATAACAATTTTCGGAAAAAAAATTCGAATATTTTTTTGAGTGGGGTGTATTCACAAAACATGGAAATGTATTTAACGTGGTTCCTTAAATTATAGGTTTTATGAGTGAGATTCCATCCATAGGCCCAATAAATGCTAGCCATCGTTCAGTGCCTTGTTTCTTTCGAATCATGTGAATTCGCTGCATAGTCCTTTTACCTTGTAGAAGATCGGTATCCTTTCCATACAAAGCAAAATTGATGTTATTTTCAAAATTTGATTTTCACGAAATCTGTAAAATCAATTAATCTTAGAATAACGAATTTTCTAATTTTCAAAGATTTCTTTCCAACCCGAATATTGGGCAACAAGAAGTCAAAATTTCCCCTTTTGCAGATTGATTTTCCTTCCTAAATTCCTAATTCACACCTATAAAAGGCGGTAGTCTGTTCACTTTTTCCATTCTACAGCGAACGAGAGAAGGTAGAATTTGGCAGCACTAAAAGTAAATGTGTATAATACACTCTTTTTCTCTCTTGCACGCCACTGAAAATTCCTTTCAATATGTTTGCAGGATTTGTATCAAAGCAACCAATTTTCAATATGATTGCAGGATTTGTAGCAAAGCAAGCAACGCTGTCCAGCAAGATTTATTATTCTTCTTAAATTTATCTTTATTTCCTTTGTTTTCTAAGGTAATTACACCATGCCACAGTATATTTTAACTACAACTACCAACTTCGTTTCTCGGTACCTTCTTATGCTCGTCCGATTCTAGCCACTACAACTACCATTTGTCGGCTCATCCGATTCTTGCCACTACAACTACCAACTTCGTTGTTCGGCTTCTCGGATCACCACCACTACAGCTACCGCGTACCTTTGGTTGCTTCATTGCCGGACTTGGTCGGAGTCAAAGAATTTCCTCTCTCGGGTATTTTGTCGAGCAAGTCGTGTGCACGACAACTTCGGCCAGTTTCCGGCGTAGTGGCGATTCTCGGCAGGGGACCGGCGGTTCTGGGCGGCAGCGTGGTGCGTCGAGCCTTGGCTGGGAGGCCGGCGTCTTTGAGGTGAGGCAGCTTCAGCGTGATCTCCGGCGGCGCGATTTTTGAGGGCTTCATGGAGACCATATCTTATTTAGCAAGGGGACTTTAGTTGCCGGCGATTCTCTGTCACCTACGGGCGATTGGATTGCAGCGGTTGAGAGAGATGGCGCTTCATCGAACCACTGGTACACGACGGCGAATCAATGTTTGGCCTGATGATTCCAGGTTGCGGCTGAGAGGAGGCGGTGGAGAGTGGCGGCGTGGCTGTGATTCTGGCCGAAGAAGACGAAGAGGGGATTTAATTTTGGTAATTTCTGAATGAAGGAGGAAGACGCAACCCACACTTTTTATGTTGGATTAATACCAATAAGGCCCAACAAATATAAATGATACACTATTGGGCTAGGTTTTAATTTAGTTTCCCAATTATTTGAATGAATTTAAAATAAATAAATAATATATATATAATTTATTTAAGTAATTTTGGACTTTAAGAACTAAAATCTTATTTCTAATTAAATTACTAGTACACTTGTCCCCTTTCAATTTATTTTTTGTTCATCTTTTTAACTTTCCCTTTTTTATTTGTTTTGCAGCATCTTTTTGTTTCAATCTCGTATAATGGTTCACTTCACTAGTACCACATCTGTTGGGAAGCACTACTTGGTTATTCTCAATGACGAGCACCAACCTCTCGGTAAAGGAACCTATTTAGGTGTGAGAAAACTCTTCAGTGTATAAGAATTTATGACTCTGTTTTTGTATTGCTCATCACTTATGACTGCAATTTGGAGATCATCAAAGCCTTTTGATGGTGTCTATATATTAATACCTTGTTCACGATTTTCTGCAAGATATCGATCTCTCTCTGGGACATACACAACTCGACAGGACTTCCACTGACTAGTTACATATTTAACTAAGTGGTGCCAGATGCAGCAGAACTATTTGATAGAACTGGAGATCTCTATATCCCCCAGAGTTGTAGGCATCTTCTTTATGCTTATCATTTATTCTATGGAGGCGAAAGTGGAGTTAAAGTGTCCATTGCTCGATGGATAGGTTAACGATCGGTTAAACCCGCAAAGCATCAACTACTGCAGACTCGTGTTAAGAAGAAGAAGAGGGCCACCCGTCCAAACTTACTTACAATCCTTCAGGGGAAGAAGGTTAGTCTTGCTAAACCAAAGAGGTTAGTAGGTAATTTAGAAATTCTCTAAATTCAGTCATGATTCAATTATATAGTTCAAGTTTAAATACTTAATGAGAAATTGAAATGCAAAAACAACATTGAAAATAAAGACAAAAACTGACAAGTTTTATTGATAAATCACAAATGTTCGAATGATAAAACAAAAGTCCTAAACAAATCTATGCAAAAGGATCCAAGTTCTCCAATTCGTTCAAGGCTGCCTCCAACTTCAACCGTGACTTTTCCACATCTTCGGTCACAGTGTCTTCCAAAACCGGAGTGTTGTCAATAACGAAGATATTATCTTTAGCAACTCAAGTTTTTTACTTTGGCGCTCTCAAGAGATTCCTGACGTTGTCGCAACACTTCATAAAGTCTCTTCCTTTTCTTGAATGATTCACTAAGTTCCTTATTCACCCGCTTTAACTTCACTTGAACATTCTCTAACTTGTTGGATTCATCTTTCTCTTTCGCCTCACAAACACCAAGAGCATTTGTTGATTCAATCTTTCGTAAGGCGAGAGTCTCCTTTGCTATTCCTTCAGTAGACTTTGATTTCGCTGCATCATAATCAGTAGTTTTATCAAACAAAGCTGTCAACTTCTACTCTATGATAGAAGAATTAACCCGATCGTATTTTTTAATTTCTTTTATCAGATGAGGTACCCCGTTCGTCATATAAGATAAGAATTCGGCGGGAGTCTTTATGACTTTATCTAAGAAGGTCTTCCACAAGGTTGAGACATAAGATCGTTGGTGATTCTCAACAAAAGCTTCTCCTTTAAATACCGAGACATCACCCTTGACATGTTTGATGGGCTTGTACATGGAAATCATAATAGGAGCTGCTAAAGCTACTATCGAGGAAGGTTATTCTCCTTCGTCTGAATTGTTGCCTTCACATTTAGTGCCTAACATTTCGCGTTTAATCCTAAAAAATATATAATAATTCATAAGATGATAAGAGATCGTGAATTAAGGCTAAAATTAAAAGGGAGAAGAAAATTACTTTCTTCAAGAGAGATGTATCTAGATCTGTTGCAAGTTTGGGAGAGTCAGAAACTCACTGCCTATGTTTCCAGTTAACGTCTTATCCATTTTGACTTTCTCCTGAATATTGAGAAATACTCTTTCTCTTGCTAGGCTTGACAGGCGGGGCTACAATGTACGCTGAGGATGGGATAGTTTGATCCAGCGAAGTTTTGTTTTATCACACGTGATTATTATTCTTCTGCCAAGTACGATTTGAAAACGCTGAAACATGACCATCAACATTAATCACCTCGTTCTGTCATGTTGAAATATGATTTAGATTAGTTAAATCCTCTATATGATTGTCTAAGCACACACCATGGACTTGGTTCCACCACTTCCTATAATCCGATGAAGAAAAGGTCCCCGCGGTCTTAGGAGTAGGTGGAAGATATACCTTGGAGCGGCTATTGCACAAAGTATAACATTTCTAATAAAGGAATCCTTTTGCCAAAGAACATTCACGTGTGTCGCATATCTTCGATACCCCAGGTACTTGTTGGTAAAAACCAAACTGATGACTAAAGCGATGCGGACTATAAGGCTTGATAATGAAATAGTCGCCTTGTCGCCATAAAAGGAAGTTGAAACGGATAGCCACAAAATAGCTCCAAGTGTTCCATCGCCCTTCTCCGTTGTCTATATACCAGCACTGCTCATCCCTAATGTTGCAAGTCAATACAACTTGGTCCCCTTTGGTGATTCGTTTGCGAGCATCTCCAGGTTCATAGTATCGAGCACCATTCTATCCAGAATGAAGTATCATAGGAGGCTTGTTTATTCTATGACTAGACATGTATTGAGTCTTAAAGTATAGTGTGCTCAGATCAACTTCATCTACACTTGGATAGCGCAATACTTCAAGACTCACTACATGTTTAATCATAGACTAAGCAAGCCTCTTATGATACTTCAGTCTGGATAGAATGGTGCTCAATTTTATGAACTTGGAGATGCTAGCAAGCGAATCAACAAAGTAGATCAAATTGTATTGACTTGCAATATTAGTGATGAGCAGTGTTGGTATATAAACAACGGAGAAGGGCGATGAAGCACTTGGAGTTATTTTGTGGCTATGCATTTCAACTTCTTTTCATTGCGACAAGACGACGATTTCATTATTGAGCCTTATAGTCCGCACCGCTTTAGCCGTCACTTTGGTTTTTACCAACAAGTGTCCGAGGTATCAAAGATAGGCAATACGCGTGAGTGTACTTTGGCAATAGGATTCCTTTGTTGGAAATGGTGTACTTTGCGTAATAGCCGCTCCAAGATATATCTTCCACCTCTTCCTAAGACCGCGGGGACCTTTTCTTCATCAGATTATAGGAAGTGGTGGAACCAAGTCCATGGTGCATACTTACACAATCATATAGAGGATTTAACTAATCCAAAGCCCATTTCAACATGATAGAACAAGGTGATTAATGTTGATGGTCATGTTTCGTGTGATGAACACAAAACTTCCCTAGATCAAACTATCCCATCCTTGGCGTACATTATATCCTCACCTGCCGGGCCAAGCAAGAGAAAGAGTATTTCTCAACATCTGGGAGAAAGTCAAAGTGGACAAGACGTTAAATGGAAACATAAGCAACAAGTTTCTGACTCTCCCAAGCGTGCAACGGATCTTGATACATCTCTCTTGAAGAAAGTAATTTTTTTCTCCCTTTTAATTTCAACCTTAATTCATGATCTCTTATCGTCTTATGAATTTTTTTTCCAGCTTGAACGCGAAATGTTTGGCACTGAGTGCAAAGGCAACAATTCAGACAAAGGGGAATCATCTTCCTCGGGAGCAACTTCGACAACTCTTGTTATGGTTTCCATGTACAAGTCCGTCAAACCTGTCAAGGGTGTTATCTCGGTGTTTAAATGAGAATCTTTTATTGAGAATCACCAATGATCTTATGTCTCAACCTTGTGGAAGACTTTGTTAGATAAAATCATAAAGACTCCCATCAAATTCTTATATTCTATGAAGGACGGGGTACCTCATGTGATGAAACAAATCAAGAAATACGATCCTGATGATTCTTCTATCTTAGAGAAGAATTTAACAGCTTTGTTTGATAAAGTTATTGATTATGATGCAGCGGGATCAAAGTCTATTGAAAGAGTAGCAAATGCTCTTGGTGTTTGTGAGGCAAACGAGAATGATGAATCCAACAAGTTAGAGACTGTTCAAGTGAAATTAAAGCAGATGGATAGGGAATTTAGTGAATTATCCAAGAAGATGAAAAAACTTTATGAAGTGTTGCAACAACGTCAGGAATCTCTTGAGAGCGCCAAAGTAAAAACCCGAGCTGCTAAAGATAACCTCTTCGTTATTAACAACACTCTGATTTTGGAAGAGAATGTGACAGAAAATATGGAGAAGTCACATTTGAAGTTGGAGGCAGCTTTGAAGGAATTGGAGAACTTAGATTCTTTTGCATAGATTTGTTTAGGACTCCTACTTTACCATTTGAATTTTTGTGATTCATCAATAA
This sequence comes from Ballota nigra, assembly GCA_947034835.1. Taxonomy (NCBI): domain Eukaryota; kingdom Viridiplantae; phylum Streptophyta; class Magnoliopsida; order Lamiales; family Lamiaceae; genus Ballota; species Ballota nigra. The sequence goes on along the minus strand of OX344727.1, from coordinate 87,892,017 downwards.
AACTTGTCAGTTTTTTGTCTTTATTTTCGATCTTGCTTTTGCATTTCAATTTCTTATTAAGTATTTAAACTTGAACAAGATAATTGAATCATGACTGAACTTAGAGAATTTCTAAGCTGCCTGCATACCTTTTTTATTTAAGAGAATCAAGTCATAATGAGTTCAAAGGGGACTTTGCTTTGATTTAGGGGGGAGGGGGGTGTCGTACATAGTTTAACCTCATGCCGGCTAGGAGTGACTATTCTTTAACTACAGTAGACAAAGTAGAGTACTTAATTGTTTAACCACTAAAAATACCCTTAGTGGGATGAATTAACAAGTTAACCACATGTAATTACCTTTGGTGGTTGTCGATTACAGTTTATCCTCGTGTGGACCAGGAGCTACTAACAGTTTAGGCTTGTAAGTCATGTAGCATGTTGTTTGGTTTATTTATGCGTAGTATCATTTCAAGAGTTTCCCGTTTATGAGGTCGATGCTTACACCATCCTCGAAGATCAACTTGTAAGCACCATTCGTATAGACTTCTTTCACGACATGGGGCCCATCCCACTTGGGCAAGAACTTATTTCTGACACGATGAGTAACAACAATTGGTCTCCTCACCGCAAGCACGAAGTCTCCAACTTGGAAAGAACGTGTCTTCACCATCTTGTTGAACGTTTTTTAAAGACAAAATTGATAGCACTTGAGTCTTTGTTGGACTTGTTAGTGTTATATATATTGTGCATGGAAACATGGATACGTCTAGGTTCAATGAATATAAAAGATAGGAAAGCATTCTATTAGTTTGTTAGCTAATTTCCAGTTAGGATGAAGTTAGTTAGAAAGTTGTAACAAATTAGAAACTCTAAAATCTTCCATCATGTATGTTACGGCTCTATCAAGGAGTCACCTATATATACCTGTGTAATCTGCACTTTATAAATTCAAGGAATGAAAATATGATTTCCCAGCATGGTATCAAGTGTCACGTGCTTTCCTCATCTTTCTTCTTCATCTTCTCCTCCTAACAAATTCCTATAACCGTTGTTCTTTTTCATCTTTCTGATTAGATCCTGGAAATCAATGGCTCCTCTTCCGTCCAAGCTACGTCAATTCATCACACTCACCATTCGTTTGGATCGTTCTAACTATGTCTATTGGTGTTCTCAAGTTTTGGCGACAGTTCGTGCTCATGGCTTCGAATCCATACTCTTAACAACCTCTTCCACAATTTCGAGTTCAACAGTAGTCAATGGAGTTACTGGTGAATCCATTCCGAATCCGGAGTTCCACACTTGGCAAAGGAAAGATCAATACCTTCTGAGCTGGATGTTTAGCTCAATATCCGAGAGCATGCTGGGACATGTTAGCCGCTGCTCTCACTCCTTTGAGATTTGACATATTCTGGAGGATCTATACAGATCGTAATCCAAGGCGCAAATCATGAACTTAAAATTCAAACTACAGACTCTTAAGAAGGGAGATATATCGATCGACGATTATATTCTCCAATTTCATTCGATCGGTGATGCAATCACTTCCGCAGGCCACAACATTTCGGATGATGATCTAATGATGTAATTGCTAGGCGGTTTGGGTCTAGAATTCGATGTCGTAGTGGTTAATTTGACCACAAGGCAGGACGCACTCACTTTAGCTGAGGTTCAATCCACACTTCAAACTTTCGAGATAAGATAACTCAATAACTCAGCCAAGGTGATTTCATCTACTGGTGGTTCTACTTCAATCTCCCCTTCTGCTAATGTTGTTTCTAGAGATTCTGGTACTGGTTACAATGGAGGAAATAACTCAAACCGTTTCAAGGGTAAACCAAAGTTTTATGGAAAATCTAAGATCATTTGTCAATTGTGTGGGAAGCCAAATCATGTGGCTGCTAAGTGCTACAAACATTTTGACACTCAGTTTCCTGGCCTGGAAAACAATCAATTTGTTGGCTCGGTCTCCAATTCACAGAATTCATCATCCTCTCACACCTATCAGTCTTATCTGTCACAGGCTAATCCAGGTTACTCTCAAGTGAATTACTCTATCTCAACTGAAGTTCCTTCCACGTCTTCTCAATCTACAGGTGGTGAGTGGATCGTTGACAGTGGAGCTACTCACCATGCCACTTTGGCCCTCAATAATCTACATATTCAAGCACCATATCAAGGTAAATCTGGTATGATAGTTGGTAATGGTGCATCGGTTCCTATTCTGCATGTTGGTACCATTAATCTTCCTGGTTTGGTCCCTTCAATGTCCATCAAGCTTAATCAAGTCCTTCATGTTCCTGATATGACTAAAAACCTCATTAGCATCTCTCAATTTTTAAAGGATAATGATGTATATTGAATTTCACTCTTCCTACTGTCTTATCAAGGATCTGAAAACACTTTAGGTTCTACTGAGAGGAACACTTAAACATGGACTGTATCAATTGGACTTGGGTCACTTGAAGCCTACTATCAATAATTAGGTTGATTTTCTGAATAAACACAAGCTGGATTTGAGCAGTTTGAAGCCTTCTAGCAGTATTCCTGTTGCATCTCAGAATAAATACAACAATTTTGTTGCAAATAAGTCTACAAATAATTCCATTTTTCCTCAGTTCAGCCTTTTGATATTATACATATGGATGTTTGGGGACCTGCAAATTCTGTTTCTTTGGATGACTTTAAGTATTACTTGTCTGTGGTTGATGAATTCACGAGGTTCACTTGGATTTTTCCTTTATATTTGAAGTCTAAGGTCTAAAAAAAGTGGTTCAATTTTTAACTTTCATTGAAAGGCAATTCAATAAGAAAGTTAAGGCGGTTCAGTGTGACATGGGGGGTGAGTTTTTGGTATTAAAGCCTTACTTTCACAGTATTGGTATTTGGGTATGTCACTCCTGTCCGTATACACATCAGCAGAATGGCTTGATTGAACGGAAACATCAACACATCACCGATATGGGTTTAACTCTACTATCTCAAGCTTCTTTGCCAATGAAATTTTGGTGGGAGGCCTTCTCAACAGCAACTCTCATCAACACCTTGCCTACTCCAGTCTTGAAAAATCAGTCTCCATACTATCTTCTATACAAGAAAAATCATGATTATTCCTTTCTAAGGGTGTTCGGTTGTTCCTGTTTCCCTTTTCTTTGCCCATACAACACATCTAAACTGCAATTCAGATCATCTAAATGCCTCTTTTTGGGTTATAGTGACAACCATCTTGGATACAAGTGTCTTCATCCTTTTGGGAGGCTCTACATTTCTATAACTGTGGACTTTAACAAACTCGAATTTCCCTATTCGACAATCTTTCCCCAGCCTTCTCCTCTTTCCACACCCTCTCATATCAGGTCATCCCTTCCTGTTCTGCCACTTCCCACATCTTATCATACTCCTCCCGTTTCCCCCTACCACAGTACCACCCTCACCAATTTCAACAACCCGTAACTCCCCTCCCCCCACAGATGATCAGGCCCCTATTCTTTTCCCAGTACAGGCAGCCTCTTCCTTATCTCAAGTGTTGTCCTCCTCTGAGCCTGTTCCTCATCCTCGAGTTACTCACCATATGCAAACCCAGACAAAATTTGGAATCTTTAAACCAAAAATGTACATTGCCTCACCCTCTTCAAAACCCATCCTTAAGGAACCTCTTACTTCTTCCGAGGTACTTCTCATTCCAGATTGGAAAGCTGCAATGATGGAGGAATATAATGCATTAATTTAGAAGGGTACATGTGAGTAGTACTGTGGTCTTCAGATATGAATCTCATTAGTGCGAAATGGATTTTTTGGATTAAATATAAGATTGATGGCACTGTTGATCGCCTTAAGGCAAGACTGGTTGCTCGGGGTTTTCAACATAGCGCTGGGGTGGATTATTTTGACACATATAGTCCTGTGTTAAAGCCTATCACATTGTGAATTATCTTCTCACTCCCTGTTACACGTGGATGGAGTATCCAACAAGTTGACATCAATAATGAATTTTTGAATGGTGATCTCAAGGAAGATGTGTACATTCAACAACCTCATGGATTTGAGGATTCTTCAAAGCCTACTCATGTCTGCAAGCTTCGAAAATCTTTATACGGTTTAAAACAGGCGCCGAAAGCTTGGTATGACAAACTTAAGAGCTTCTTGGCGACTTATGGTTTTACTCACTCCACTTCAGATCATTGCTTGTTTCATATGAACATGCATGGCAAGCTTTTGATTATTTTGGTCTACGTGGATGATATTTTAGCGACTAGTGATGATCCTGTGTTGGTTCAACGATTGATTACTCAATTGGACAAGAACTTTTCACTTAAGAACCTTGGGCAAGTTAACTATTTTCTTGGACTCGAGGTCGATGTTTCCCTCTCATGTATTACTCTCACCCAGTCCAAATACATCCATGATCTCCTCACCAAGACTCACTTACTCAATAGCAAGCCTACTCCCTCTCCTCTGTGCCCATCCTACAAGCTTTCTGCCTTTGACAACCCACCTCTCGACTCCCCTACACTCTATCGAAGCACAGTGGGGCCCTTCAATATCTAACCCTCACTAGACCCAATATTGCATATAGTGTAAATAAGCTCAGTCAAATTCTACAAAATCTCACCCAAAATCACTGGCAAGCATGCAAACGGGTCCTTCGATACCTTAAAGGGACTTCATTCCATGGTTTATCATTTTTCTCCGTTTCAAATTTTTCTTTGCAGGGTTTCGCTGATGCCGACTTCGCCTCCTCTCTTGATGATTGTCGAAGTACTTCTGGTTATTATGTCTTTCTTGGCAAGAACCTTATTTCGTGGTGTTCAAAGAAGCAGTCCGTCGTGGCTCGGAGTAGTACTGAGGCCGAGTATCGATCCTTAGCTCTTGCCACCACCGAGATGATGTGGGTTCAAACACTCTTTCACGAACTTAACTTTCCGTTGCCACAACAATCTGTTCTTTGGTGTGACAATTCAGGTGCAATCACTCTTGCGTTCAGTCCGTCGTTTCACTCTCGTAAGAAACATGTGGAGATAGATGTTCACTTTCTCCGGGAAAAGGTCCAAACCAAGCAACTGGACATTCGTTACGTTCCTTCAGAGGATCAGGCTGCCGATATTCTCAAAAAGGCTTTATATCCAACTCGCTTTTAGGCCCTATGTGCTCATTTACATCTTCAAACGCCATCACATTTGGTTCCCAATGGAGCATGCTAGTGTTATATATATTGTGCATGAAAATATGCATACGTCTAGGTTCAATGAATATGAAAGATAGAAAAGCATTCTGTTAGTTTGTTAGCTAATTTTCAGTTAGGATGTTAGCTGAGTAAAGTTAGTTAGGAAGTTGTAACAAACTAGAAACTCTAGAATCTTCCATCGTGTATGCTACGTCTCTATCAAGGAGTCGCTTATATATACCTGTGTAATCCGCACTTTACAAATTCAAGGAATGAAAATATGATTTCCCAACAAGACTTCCAACCTTTTCTCATCCAAGGCCTCTATTTCTTGAAGACTTAACCGCACATTCTTCTTTTTTATCAAACCTTCTTGTATAACCATCCTCAAAGACGGGATTTCATTTTCCAAAGAAATAACTACTTCGACTCCATTTACAAACGAATATGGAGTGGCTTGTGTAGGCATTCGGTAAGTTATTTGGTACGCCCATAAAGCTTCATTCATCATTTCATGCCAATCTCGTTAGACTTTGACACCACTTTCTTCAATAGGCTACATAAGATCTTGTTGAATGCTTCGGCCAGTCCATTACCAGCCACATTATACATGGAGGATTTCCTTTGCTTAAAGTCGAACTTTTCATAAAGCTTGTCGATGTGGCTGTTGGAGAATGACCTTCCATTATCAGTAATGATATAGGGCGGGACTCCATATCTGTAGATGATGTTGACACGGATGAAGACAGTGATATTTTCTTTCTTCACTTCCCTCAAAGGCACAACCTCAACCTATTTGGAGAAGTAATCAGTTGCAGCCAAGATGTAGAGATGTCCACCAGAAGACTTTGTTAGTGGCCCAACCACATCTAAACCCCAGGTGTCGAAAGGTCATGCAGCGATAGTCAGATGCAATGGCTTGGGAGGTTGATGGATCAGGTTTCCATGAAACTGGCATGCTTGACATCTTTGCGCATATTCCATACAATCTTTCACCATTGTTGATCAATAGTAGCCCATCCTCTTTATTCGAAAATGTAACTTAGGTCCTGACCAGTGAACACCATAAATTCCGGAGTGAACTTCTTCCATTGCTTGAACGGCTTCCTCATCTCCTAAACATCTAAGTAAGACGCCATTAAATGATCATCTATATAGTGTTCCCTTGTAGTAGATAAACCAAGAAACTCGACGCCGAACATCAACTCTTTGACGTGGATCATTTGGTAACTTCTCATGTTGTAGATAGCCTATTAAAGGTTGATGCCAATCCTCTCTTTTAATCTCGAAGATTTCCACACCGTGATTTTCTACTTCATTGCACTCATCCTCAAAGATTGGCGGAACCCAACTTCCACACACCAGAATATGAATATGGGTTTCAAGCATAGCTATAGTTGATGCCAACTTAGCTAGAGTGTCATCTTTTTTATTTTCACTTCTTGGTACCTGTTCGATTTCCACATCTCCAAGCCAACACATCATCCTTCGGGCATAGTTGTATTATGAAAGCAGTTCGGGTTTCCTAACTTCATATAACCCGCGCAGTTGATTCACTATCAACAATGACTCTTCATACACCTTAAGGTGTAGCTTCTTTATGTCTACTGTCATCTCTAGCCCAAGTATGAGCGCTTGATACTTAGCAATATTGTTAGAGCAGTTTTCAGTCAAGGAGAATGAATATGACAAAACCTCACCTTCGGACGTGACAAATACTAATCTGGCTCCTGCTCCTTCTCTATGTGAGGCTCCATCAAAGTACATCTTCCTAGGAGGGGAGATCTCCACTGTTAAGACATCTTCATCTGGGAGATCATCAGATAATTCTCATTCAGCAGGAATTGGATGGTCTGCTAGGAAATCCGCCAACACTTGTCCCTTTACAGCTTTCTGGGGAACATATACAATCTTGAACTGTTGTAGCTGGAGATACCACCTCGCAAGTCGGTCTGAAAGAACCGATTTTGACATGATAAACTTTAATGAATTTACCTTCGAGATAAGACAGAACGTGTGAGCTTGGAAGTAGTGCTTCAATTTCTGGATTACGAAGATAAGTGTCAAACATATCTTCTCAATCGACGTGTAATTCAGTTCGTTGGGAACCATCATTCTGCTCAATTAGTAAAAATGTTTTCTTTGCCATCGTCATTCTCTTATGCCAGCAATGCTTTAATTGATCGCTCTTGAGTAGCTATGTAAAGTATCAACGATCGTCCGGTTATTAGGGCGACTAGCACGGGTGGTTTCATGAAATAGTCTTTAATACTTTTAAAAGTATTTTTGCATGCCCCATCCCACTTGAACGGGTTTCCTTTCTTCATAAGGTGGTTGAACGGTTGACATCTTCCAGCCAAATTTGAGATGAGTCTCCTTAAGTAAGCCAAGTTCCCTTGCAAAATTATGAGTTCGTGGATGTTATGGGGTTTGGGCATTTTTAGAATCGCATCGATCTTCATTTGTTTAATCTCGATGCCTCTCTGGCGGATGATAAATCTAAGGAATTTTCTCGAGGAAACTATAAATGCACGCTTCAATGGATTCATCCTAAGTTGATAACGCCTGAGGCGTTCAAAGACCTGCCTCAAATCTTGCAGATGGTCTTTTTTCCGATTTCACCACCAAGTCGTTCACATGGCATTCAATATTCTTGTGGAGTATATCATCAAAGATCTTCTGCATCGCCCATTGATAGGTGGCACCGATATTCTTCAAGCTGAAGGGCATCACTTTGTAACAATAAATCCCTTTTGGTGTGCAGAAGGCGATGAGCTCTTTGTCACTAGGTGATATGTGGATCTGATTGTAGCCTGGTGATCCATCCATGAAAGACAAAGTTTTATGTCCCGTAGTGGCATCGATCATAAGTTCAGTGATAGGCAGCGAAAAATCATCCTTGGGACATGCGAGGTTGAAATCACGGAAATTAACAAACCCCCAAATCTAGCCATTCTTATTTCTTACTGGGACAATGTTGGATATCCAAGTGGGATACTTGACTTCTTGAATGAATCCCACTTTAATAAGCTTGTTCACTTCATTTTCAATTAGCAGAACTAACTCAGACTGGAATCGACATTGGCTTTGCTTGACTGGCCGAGCATCTTTCTTTATTGATAAGTGGTGAACTGCAAGAGTTTAACATATGAATATATCCTTAAACTCTTTCAAGAGTTTAACATATGTCTCTTCTTCTTCAACTGTCAATAAGACGTTTATGAAGGTTGGCCGCGGATCATTATCATCACTTAAATTAACTTCTTTCAACTCGTCAACAGTGGCTTTGATGCCTTCCTCAAGTTCCGAAGCGGCATCTTTAACATCTTCCACTGCTAAGGCATCGTCAACTATGGTGATGCGATTCACCGTTGCTACATTTTCATCAGTTTTATCTTGTCTCCTAATATCGAAAGTCAGCCTTATTCGTTCATCCCCTCCTCTAACTAGGACCATCCACACAATGTCATTGGTGCTGATGATGAATCCATTTCTAATCATCGAAACCACTCTCCTTTCTAAAGCTCTCTCACTTTCTTTGGGTTGTTGGTTTCTGAATAATGGAGGCATTGACGAAGTTAGATGATGCAACACTTTCTCTATTATCGTTTTTTCCTTAGTGTAAATGATCGTTTACATACTTGCCGTTAAAGCTTCTCCATAGGATACGATCAAAGTAGTTTGTTGCCTCATACGAGATGGAATTAAATTTCAAATTTTCTGGAAATTTGAAGTTTTGACGATCCCCAACTTACCATGGTTATTTCTTTTGTGTGCCCCCAATCTTTCGAAGATAGATCCCGACTTACGATAGCCTAGCCCTTATCTTTCAAAAACAGACCTGAAATTCCTCTTTGTTGAACCCAATCTTTCGAAGCCAGAAACTTTCTTCACTTTTCTACCATTCTCATCGAATACATTTTCTGTTGACGAGAGTTCTTCTTCGCTGATGTGTTTTGTACTTCGTCTTTTGATCATAATGCGAACTGGGCTTTGTGCTATGTACCCTAGACCAACTCTGGCATTCTTGACAGGAGCATAAATACTTTTCCTCACTGGCTTTTGAGTGGTATTAACTCCATATTTTGGTGGCTTAATAACCTCACGGGGTGAACCTTTCATCGCCGAACTATCTTGTGGGTTATATCCAGCTTGGATTAGAAGTTTGAAAGCTTTAGGGCCATATAATTTTGACATCACATCTTCAGCTATCTTTCCGTGATCCATCTTAGCTCAATGAATTGGATGAGTAAACCATTTGAGCAGTTGTGAAGAAGGCCTTGTTGCGTCGAGTTTAGTCAAAGGCAATGTCAATTCTCAAAAGCCTCGGTAACTTCGATACATTGTTTACCTTTGTCAACGCGTAATGGTGGTGCATTTTCTTCACCCTTCGCAATTTGCCCTTCTTTGGTCGTCTCTTGTGATGAGTCTTCTTCTGCTCTGGTTGTATTTCTAAAGTAGTATTCGACCAAAGTAGGATTCGACCTTCGTGAAGGGCTTGGCATAACCATATACTCTTTTTACGTCGCCGTCTTTAAAGTATTTGAAACATTAGTGCATTGTTGAAGGTATTACACCATTCTCACGTAACCACGACCGCCCTAGAAGCATATTGTATGACGTCTTTGCATCTATCACATGGAAGAGTGAAGTCGAGACCATCTCGCCAATTAACATGTCTAGTGTTATTGTGCCTAGAGCTCTTTGACCCTTTTAGTTGAAACCTTAAATCATCAATCGACTGTTGCCAAGTTCTTTCTTGGGTATATCCAACTTCCTCATCATCCTCCAAGGTAAGATGTTCACTCCCAAACCTCAATCGATTAACATCCAGTTAACCAAAAAGGCATTTAGTGTAGCCTGTCACGAACAACGGTCAATTGTAAGGTTGTGATCCAAGCAATAAGTCTTCCTCCATAAAGTTCATAGTTAGTGCACACTCAACAGTTTCGACATATTTCATTCCTTCAAGTGGACAAGTCTCATCCACGTTCACCATACGACATGAGATGTTGTCATAACCATCATCCTGTTCAGCAGTAACAAGATACACAGTTGCTTTTTCTTCCAGCAGGATTGTTCCTTGCTCAACCAACTGCATAACTTATCTTTGGAGATGAAGCAATCTTGGATTGGATGACCGACCAGCCTGTGGTACTTGCAATACTTCGGGTCATTAGTACGTCCAACTTCTTCTGATTTTCATTTTAGGCAACTCGATTGTAATACCCTGAACCAAAATTATAAGAAATAATTATGTGATTAAATGTTATGTGTATTTTTCTTATGAGCAATATATGTTTTCAAGTTCACTTTCAGGAAATGGGCGAGCATTCTGAGCCAGGAGCACTCCTAGCACTTAAGAAATTTTTTTTAAGGTTAAAAGATATTTTTTTTCTAAATAGGAGAAAAATATGAGGCCTTAAAATTAAAGGGCGTTATTTAAACGAAAGTTATGTTATAAAATATAGTAACAAACGACGGCGATGACAATCTTTTCACGTCTAAATAATTTTACGATATCCAAAAGTAGCCAAATAAAGCACTTAAAATAAATACGAGAAAACTAATACGTATGAAATAATTAATACGATATATAAATACGATCATTTAAAATAGCCAACACTTGTGATATTTTTTGTATCTTTAAAATACGACTCCTTCATGATTAAATAATACGGTTTACATGAAACACGCGTAGTAAATACGAGTGGTAGTTAAAACATAGTAGGAATAGTTAAAATATCTAAGAATTACCTTTTAAAATTTAATCTTAAACTAATTACCTATTTACATGGTCCATATTTAACCACATATTTCATGTTTTACCCTCATTCTCAGCCTCTCTCATCACCCTCTATATATATGTGCATCAGATATGCATCAAACACGAAACTAAAAAAGGAAAAGCACATGAAAGCATTTCATATTCTCTCTCTCATCCTCTTCTCTCTCTCTTGGCACTCTTCCATTTTCCTCCATTAAAAATTCTTCAAGCTCTTATACAAATCAAGAAACCTCCATTCATCATTCTAGGACTCAAATCAACTGTTATTCATCAAGAAATTTTGCCCAAGACTCCATACTAAGAAGGAAACTACAAAGGTTACCCCTATGTTCATCCCTATGTACTTATATGCTAAATCTTTGTTTCGTTTTTCAATGTTTCTTTGTTCAGAAAATTATGAAATTATTTGTACTTGATTAAATGTAAGTAAATTAGAACTCATCCAAAATTCATGGTGTTTAGAGTAAAGACGAGGGAGTTATGAGCCTTGGAAGTTGATACGTTTTTCCTAATTGAATCTGTGAACAGTAATTTGTTAGTTTCTGATCTTATATTTATAACCATGGGAAATCTATGAAATTTTTACTAAACGAACTATTAATAATGAACTACAAACTGTGTAAATTTCATGATCATCAAAATTAAATCGAAAGAGAAATAAAATCCTAAAGTTGCACTACCCAAAATCGATTGAAACTGTAATACCCCAATTTATGGACCCAATTCCTACACTTATACTATACATAAAATTATGGAATTTGGTATGCATATTCTAATCAAAGTCTACTGAATCTTGTAGTTTTGATGATTTTTAAAGGTGATCCCTAAGAGAAACAAATTTTTTGAACTTGATGTGTCCAGAATGAATATTTGTGATACTTTGCCTTGAAAAATATGTTTATTTAACCTTTCTTTGAGAAGTAAGAATTGAATATTGTATATCACTTATAGTAGAGTCACCATGTCGAAATTTACAATTTTTAGAACTTCCTAAATGTGTTTTTTTTTTTTTTTTGTTTGGACTAGAAAGAAACTGGAGTGATCGACTTAACTACTTTGAGCCCATTTATCTTCTACTTATAATGATGATAAAATTGAAATAAAAATATATTGTTAAACCTGGAATGGAATAGTATAAGCCTGCAAAAATTGGTATCTATAGGTCTTATATCTTAGGAGAAATGGAAGTTCGAAAATAGAATAAAATGCAATAAACCACTGTCCTTGTTTCATAAAAATAAAAATATAACTATTTACAGAATCTTTTAAGTTTTCAAAAAGTCATATTCATGTTTTATATATATTTATGTATTACCATGTCGAAATTCATAATTTTAAGAAGTGTCTAAATAATTATAAATAAGTGCGACGTTTCCAGGCCATATTTTACTATTTTCAATATGATTCATGTTTAGATATATATTCTTTGAAAAATCATAGCATAATCTTATTGTATGCATGTTTAGATGATATTTTGGAAGTCCCCATGTTTTATTAAAAGGTTTAAAATTTTTTAACAAAATTGTTAGAGTATAGGAAAGTTAAAGGACTAAAATTGAAAGGTTTTGGAAAACCTAATTCGAACAGGCCGTTTGAGTCCAAAAATAATATCATGCAGGTTGTTACATATTTGTATGATTAATTTTGTTAATTATCTTCATGCTTAAGTACTTATCTCAAAATATTTTTAAAGTTAAATTGTTTAATCGATCTTTTGTGAATAAATTATTCTAATGAATTATTGTGGATTAATTGAATGTGTAATGTTGTCATTTCATATTTAAATACAACTATGCTAATTATGTGATTTGGTTGACTACTTATTTTATTTGCAAACGTGCTAAGACTAATAAAAGTATAAGTAATTTATCGTAAAAATAATATTTACTCTAAAGAACCATTAAAAGAACAAGTTTTATTGCCCTTGTTAAACTTGTTAAACTTATTATCAGCTGCCTATATTTATAAGTTATAAAATAATAAAAAGTTTTATAAAAAGATTTTGGACTAAAAGACGAATTAAAAACCATAATAGTTTAACTGAACGAAAGAATGTTTATAAAAATTAATATGTGTAACCAAATTATCCCTAAAGCAACTTATATGGATATTAAATAAAGAATGATTGATCTCTAAAGATGTAAAAAAACCATGCTAGGTGAAGTGTTGCCCAAGTCAGAGCTCGGATGTGCTTACATGCCTTAAGTCCCAAAATTTATTTCAAGAAGTTTGTAACTTTGTCTTTAAAAGTTAAAAGGTGGGTGACACTATATGGAATAGCCGATAATGTTATATGGACTGTTGGTATATTTCTGAAGCAAACTAATCAAATATGTATCTCGAACAAGTTAAACTAATATAAGATTAATAAGAAGTCTCGTCCAAGGGGACAATACTGCCTTAGCATACTCCGAAGCATACGACTAACGTAAGTTGTCTAGCACGAGCTTAAGACCGTCCAAGGGGGCAATACTGCCTTAGCGTACTCTAAAGTGTACGACTAACGTAAGTTGTCTAGTATGGAATTGCAAGCAAGATGTTAAAAGATACTTAAACCAACCTTAATACTTAAACAGGGTTGGGGTAATATATTTTCAACTATTTCAGGATCATGTCAATCTGTGTAAGAGAGTACAATATATCCAGTGAGATTTTTATCTCATACCCCAAAATCAATTCTTTTCAGGTTATGAAGAAGAGGGGTTGGAGCTGCAGTAATGACACCGAGTTTCCCAATATAATATGATGTTATATATATACACATACTTATGTGTGTTTAAATAAATATGACCTGCTTTTATTTCATTATGATACCTAGTAACAAACACTTTAAAGATTACTCGATGAATGTTGTATGCAACTTGTACTCTTATCCACAACACATTTTATTATAATAAAGACTTGTTTCAATTATGTTAAGTTTATTCGTGATCTTTCGCTGCAAAATATTTCATATACATTTATTTTTTATTTTAAAAAGAATTTTTTTAAGCTCGGTTTTTCGATTACTAAGTGGCACTTCGAGTTCGGAGTGTTTGAAGCCACAAGGGCTTGCATTTTGGAAACGGAGCGTTACATTGATGATCTTATTTTTTTTACCAAATCATCGAATATTCCTGAGATATCGGAGTCCAAGAATGAATATTGCCTTTATTGCATCTCTCTTTAAGTCTTTCTCCTTTGCCATCTTTTCGGGACATTGATTTTCCCTTTATTATTTCTCTTTGTTCTTTGGGTACTTGATAGTCTTTTCATTTGTTTGCATGGCCTCCTTATGGAGGCTTTGATGAAGGTTCTGCCCCCTTTCTTGGTCTTTTGCTTATCTTTGAACCTTTGAGATTCTGGGATTGGTGGTCCGCTAGATCCACTTGCAATCATGCTTATCTCCATATCGTGAGCTCTCGTTGCCAATTCTTCAAAGGTTCTCAGTTGGATGCCTTGAAAAACATATCGAAGACCCCATTGCATCCAAGGGATGCACATCTCAATCACTGAAGTCTCAGAAAGTCTATCCTTGCAGTTTAGACTTAGGTTTCTCCATCGATTATATATAATCGATGGCAGACTTCTCTTTCTATTGGCATGAGTTTGTCAACTCAATCATGCTAACTGTCTTTCTCGTGCTGTAGAAATGGTTTAAAAACTCTTGTTCCATTTGATCCCAACTGTCGATGGAGTTAGACTCTAAGACTATGTACCAATCGAATGCATTTCCTTTCAAGAAGCGGACGAACTATTTGGCAAGATGATCCCCATAAGTTCCGACATTGTTGCACGTTTCAATAAAGTGGGTCATGTGCTGCTTTGGGTTTCCCTTACCGTTAAATTGTTGGAACTTCAGAGATTGGTAACTGGTTAATTCTCAAGCTATCAATCCTCTTTGTGTAAGGCTTGGTGTAGCTAAAGGTCGATTTTGAGGTATCACCGAACTTCCCTTTCACCGACTCCAAAATGAGTTCCTTGAGCTGCTCAACTTAGATCCTTCCATCTGATGAGATCTGCAGATTACAGCTCCTTGGCAATTGCCTCGGTTTCACCAACTTGGCATTTAGTTGAGGTCTCCTCGTCATCGTGTTCCTCAACTTGCTTTCCTTTAATTTGACTTGCATCACCGCCATCCGCCCTATTCATCAGACTGACGATCTGAATGTCTTGTTTCTTGAGATTCTATGTAAGCCCCGCAATGGCCTTGATCAGGTTGTCAAGTTTTTCATCAATAGTTAAGGCATTTGTCATCATGACTGGCGCTACGCTCGAATTTGAAGATAAGTCTAATGATGAGTGTGGAGTAGAGCGTGCAGAGTTGTCTTCCCCATCTTCATTGATGTGAGGATGCTCGTTCATAACTATCCCAGCAGAGGGGCATCCTTTTGAAGAGGCATGTGTCAATGACTTCTTCGACATGCTTCTTGTGATGAAATTGGCGTTAGGATCCGTTGAAGGGTTGGTCCTTGGCAAAATAATTTTGCATGGAGAAGTCATTCCAACGATCCTAAGCTTGCTTGAGGAGAGAAGAGAAGAAAAGAAAGGTAGAGTAGGTCCCACCGAGTGTGCCAAATTTGTAACAACAAATTTCTTGTAATTAAATATAAAAACACGAAAATTGCTTACAACTTATTTTCTTTTGGATTGAACCGAAAAATTTGTGCGGGTTGACAAACTCTAAATTTGCTCCTCTGATTCTTCTCTTCGGTGTTGACCTTGACTTGGATAATTTTTGGGCAAAATCCATCTTGATCTTCGTTTGAGATTGGATTTGAATTTATAATGTTAAACCAAGGGTGCAACACCTTATTCTGGATTAAACGTTATTTTATGATATTTGTTGGATGAACGCCTTCGAAGGCGAGATGTGTTGGGGAAATTGATTTGCCTTGATCTATTCAGGATGAAATTTAAATACGAATTTAAATATAATTATTACTAGCATGAATTAATCCTAATTAATTCAAATAATAATTGCCAACAACATATAATATCACGCATATGAATTAATTCACGTAAAAAATCCTATAGCGGAATATCTAGGAGTTTACGCGATTACGTACCTCTTGCAGAGACGGTCGTTGAGAAGAACAGGACAAACTAATTAATCATATCAACCGAAAGACCTTCTCAAGTATTTCCCTTTAGTCTTGCTCGTTCACTGGTGGGAATATCTTAACGAACAATTTAATAAAACAAGGAATAAAGAAAAATTTATTGTTGCTAATTTTTTCAACTCATGGAACTGTACTCGGGGATGAAATAATTCATCCCCTATTTATAATAAAGGGGAATTTGGGCTTGGAATAGGATGGGAAAAATCTATTTCTTGATCTTCAAGGAATCATGAATATATCCCATACTAGTGTGTACCCCCGCAAATTTCGCGGACTAAAGAAAAGTTTGTTATTATTATTTTAAATTATAAATTTTAATTTTTTTAAATGTTTTGTAATTTCGATTTAAGATTAAAATTGTAATTATAATTCAATAAACAATAAAAAATACTAAACATGAATAAATAGAAAATTTGAAAAATATTAACTAATTCACACATTCAATCTCAAATTAGTATAACACAATATTACTTAAAATACATTTGTTGTATAGTTGTACGCCCAGTTTTTTCCCATGGTATGAAGATGCAATAACAATCGAACATAAAAGTTTAACTCTAAAGATAGAATCACACATTTCAGGTCTAAAAGTAACATTTGACAAAAAAGATGTCATAATTAAAATGAAATATCGTGTAGATGTTTATGTGGGAACAATTGATTAATGTGTTGATATTTATAATATATAATTCAACAATAATAATTGGCGTTTAAGCATCAATCTTAGTTTCTTTTTTAATCCAATTTTCCTTCTAGACATTTCACATATACAGATATTTTGCAAAAAAAAAAAAAAGTTAAAAAAATCGATATTGTTAAAATAAATCAAAATCTCACTCTACAAAACAATATTTATATTTTACAGTTACAATTCAATTTTGCAGATAGAATTTTATCCAAAAAAAATTGTGTTACTATCTATTATTGATGGTATGATATTATATTTAGTGACAATTTTTTTTTGGGAATCATATATGATGGTCCCATTTTCGAAGGGCAAAATGGGAATTCAGGAGCAAACAAATTTTTATTTTTTTTTAAAACCATACAACGCAACATGAATGTGCTCAGTGACGAAATACTCAAGTCACTGCGTTGCTGAGAGTCAGAGCTATCAAGTCAGTGATGAGACTTGAAAGCTCAGGCTCTCAACAAGGCAGTGACTCGAGAGACTGAGCTCTCGAGTGCGTGCTGAGTTCAGTGCGAAAAGCCTCAAGTCACTGCGTTGCTACGAGTCAGAGTGGTCAAGTCAGTGTGGTGACTTGAAAACTCAGTCTCGTAACAAGGCAGTGACTCGAGAGACTGAACTCTCGAGTGTTTGCTTAAGTTTGTCAGTGAGATAGATTCTCCCTGACTTAAATACTTGGCTAACTACTTTCTTTCGAACTACACTCAGTGAGTAGAAATAACAAAACCTTTAGCAAGTACATAATGATAAATAACACTTGGTTTAACGTGGTTCAGAGACTCAAGCTCTTACATCCACGGCCTGATTCAACAGGAAATCCACTCCTTGGATTCTTGTTTTTAACGTGCCAAGGTGCACTTACAACTGGACTCACGCCACTCCCTGGGCTGCCTCTCCTCACCTCACTACAAACCTAACATTCTCTGAAAGGGTTTAGTTTGGTTTGGGTTTTCTCCAACTAGGTGAGGTTTTCCCTTACAATGTGTTAGCCTTAAAGCTAAGATTAGGAAAACCTCTCTAAGCTAAGAGTTACAAGCTTGACACTCAATGAATATAAGTGATAACCCTAAAGGTCAGTGTCGTGGGTGTGTAATATTTCCTTATGACTCCCTAATAACTAACACACCCTCACAGCTTGTAGGTGTTTATTTTCTTCTTTCACACCATACAACACACTTTACAACGAAGCTATGAGCTTGTATTTATAATGGGGATTCAAATGTATCCGTTGGAGGGAAGATACATTTGAATCCAACATTTAATGGTTTCAACCACTTTTCTTGGAATTCGGCCTTTGTCAGTGTCAGAGTTGCTGCCTCGTGCTGATTGGTCCACGTGGCCTGGATTCATGGATCTTTGAATCAGTGGGTTGACCAAGACCCACTGACTTTAGGTAGCTTCCTCCTTCACTGACTGATGATCTTCAGTGGACTGAACGTCTTCAGTTTGGTTGTCCTTCAGAGACTGTTTGAAGATCACTCCAAGAAGTTTGTCATAAGGCTGAATGACAAACTTCCCTGACCACAGTATCCCGACACCTTCAGGGCCTACTTGGTGCAGCACTGATCCTCCTGATCATGCTCTTCACTGAGTGGTCCACCTGACTTAGCTTAGATCAGCCTGGTTTACACTCAGTGGGACTTCCTTCAGGCTTTTCTTCTAGTTCAGGTTTCTGGCATGGCTTCAGTCAGTTCTCTTGGTGTTATCTTGATATTCTCAGGTTGTGTTGCAGAGTTCCCCCTCGCTGAGTTCCCCCTCAACTGAACAGCCTATTCTACTGAGAAATGACTTAGCCTGACCTGAAATAAGATACTGTCCTGACTGCTTTCAAACCTATTACATATTGTTTTGGAAAATCATCAAAACTAAAACATATCCCAACAATTTCCCCCTTTTTGATGATTCCAAAACTTCTAACCAAATGATTTTCTATTACAAGAATAATGTCAGAATACAAGTAATAGTTTGAAATATGCAGGAATTCCCATAGTTTAAAATATTTAAGATCTGTTCGGTAGACCATTTTTCTTAACAAAACTGGATCAGTGGTCATGTGAACAACCCGCTCTGATACCAATTGATGGTCCCGTTTTCGAAGGGCAAAATGGGAATTCAGGAGCAAACAATTTTTTTTATTTTTTTTAAAACCATACAACGCAACATGAATGTGCTCAGTGACGAAATACTCAAGTCACTGCGTTGCTGAGAGTCAGAGCTATCAAGTCAGTGATGAGACTTGAAAGCTCAGGCTCTCAACAAGGCAGTGACTCGAGAGACTGAGCTCTCGAGTGCGTGCTGAGTTCAGTGCGTAAAGCCTCAAGTCACTGCGTTGCTACGAGTCAGAGTGGTCAAGTCAGTGTGGTGACCTGAAAACTCAGTCTCGTAACAAGGCAGTGACTCGAGAGACTGAACTCTCGAGTGTTTGCTTAAGTTTGTCAGTGAGATAGATTCTCCCTGACTTAAATACTTGGCTAACTTCTTTCTTTCGAACTACACTCAGTGAGTGGAAATAACAAAACCTTTAGCAAGTACATAATGATAAATAATACTTGGTTTAACGTGGTTCAGAGACTCAAGCTCTTACATCCACGGCCTGATTCAACAGGAAATCCACTCCTTGGATTCTTGTTTTTAACGTGCCAAGGTGCACTTACAACTGGACTCATGTCATTCCCTGGGCTGCCTCTCCTCACCTCACTACAAACCTAACATTCTCTGAAAGGGTTTAGTTTGGTTTGGGTTTTCTCCAACTAGGTGAGGTTTTCCCTTACAATGTGTTAACCTTAAAGCTAAGATTAGGAAAACCTCTCTAAGCTAAGAGTTACAAGCTTGACACTCAATGAATATAAGTGATAACCCTAAAGGTCAGTGTCGTGGGTGTGTAATACTTCCTTATGACTCCCTAATAACTAACACACCCTCACAGCTTGTTGGTGTTTATTTTCTTCTTTCACACCATACAACACACTTTACAACGAAGCTATGAGCTTGTATTTATAATGGGGATTCAAATGTATCCGTTGGAGGGAAGATACATTTGAATCCAACATTTAATGGTTTCAACCACTTTTCTTGGAATTCGGCCTTTGTCAGTGTAAGAGTTGCTGCCTCGTGCTGATTGGTCCACGTGGCCTGGATTCACGGATCTTTGAATCAGTGGGTTGACCAAGACCCACTGACTTTAGGTAGCTTCCTCCTTCACTGACTGATGATCTTCAGTGGACTGAACGTCTTCAGTTTGGTTGTCCTTCAGAGACTGTTTGAAGATCACTCCAAGAAGTTTGTCACAAGGCTGAATGACAAACTTCCCTGACCACAGTAGCCTGACATCTTCAGGGCCTACTTGGTGCAGCACTGATCCTCCTGATCATGCTCTTCACTGAGTGGTCCACCTGACTTAGCTTAGATCAGCCTGGTTTACACTCAGTGGGACTTCCTTCAGGCTTTTCTTCTAGTTCAGGTTTCTGGCATGGCTTCAGTCAGTTCTCTTGGTGTTATCTTGATATTCTCAGGTTGTGTTGCAGAGTTCCCCCTCGCTGAGTTCCCCCTCAACTGAACAGCCTATTCTACTGAGAAATGACTTAGCCTGACCTGAAATAAGATACTGTCCTGACTGCTTTCAAACCTATTACATGTTGTTTTGGAAAATCATCAAAACTAAAACATATCCCAACAATTTCCCCCTTTTTGATGATTCCAAAACTTCTAACCAAATGATTTTCTATTACAAGAATAATGTCAGAATACAAGTAATAGTTTGAAATATGCAGGAATTCCCATAGTTTAAAATATTTAAGATCTGTTCGGTAGACCATTTTTCTTAACAAAACTGGATCAGTGGTCATGTGAACAACCCGCTCTGATACCAATTGATGGTCCCGTTTTCGAAGGGCAAAATGGGAATTCTGGAGCAAACAATTTTTTTTTTAAAACCATACAACGCAACATGAATGTGCTCAGTGACGAAATACTCAAGTCACTGCATTGCTGAGAGTCAGAGCTATCAAGTCAGTGATGAGACTTGAAAGCTCAGGCTCTCAACAAGGCAGTGACTCGAGAGACTGAGCTCTCGAGTGCGTGCTGAGTTCAGTGCGAAAAGCCTCAAGTCACTGTGTTGCTACGAGTCAGAGTGGTCAAGTCAGTGTGGTGACTTGAAAACTCAGTCTCGTAACAAGGCAGTGACTCGAGAGACTGAACTCTCGAGTGTTTGCTTAAGTTTGTCAGTGAGATAGATTCTCCCTGACTTAAATACTTGGCTAACTTCTTTCTTTCGAACTACACTCAGTGAGTGGAAATAACAAAACCTTTAGCAAGTACATAATGATAAATAATACTTGGTTTAACGTGGTTCAGAGACTCAAGCTCTTACATCCACGGCCTGATTCAACAGGAAATCCACTCCTTGGATTCTTGTTTTTAACGTGCCAAGGTGCACTTACAACTGGACTCACGCCACTCCCTGGGCTGCCTCTCCTCACCTCACTACAAACCTAACATTCTCTGAAAGGGTTTAGTTTGGTTTGGGTTTTCTCCAACTAGGTGAGGTTTTCCCTGACAATGTGTTAGCCTTAAAGCTAAGATTAGGAAAACCTCTCTAAGCTAAGAGTTACAAGCTTGACACTCAATGAATATAAGTGATAACCCTAAAGGTCAGTGTCGTGGGTGTGTAATACTTCCTTATGACTCCCTAATAACTAACACACCCTCACAGCTTGTAGGTGTTTATTTTATTCTTTCACACCATACTACACACTTTACAACGAAGCTATGAGCTTGTATTTATAATGGAGATTCAAATGTATCCGTTGGAGGGAAGATACATTTGAATCCAACATTTAATGGTTTCAACCACTTTTCTTGGAATTCGACCTTTGTCAGTGTCAGAGTTGCTGCCTCGTGCTGATTGGTCCACGTGGCCTGGATTCACGGATCTTTTAATCAGTGGGTTGACCAAGACCCACTGACTTTAGGTAGCTTCCTCCTTCACTGACTGATGATCTTCAGTGGACTGAACGTCTTCAGTTTGGTTGTCCTTCAGAGACTGTTTGAAGATCACTCCAAGAAGTTTGTCACAAGGCTGAATGACAAACTTCCCTGACCACAGTAGCCTGACATCTTCAGGGCCTACTTGGTGCAGCACTGATCCTCCTGATCATGCTCTTCACTGAGTGGTCCACCTGACTTAGCTTAGATCAGCCTGGTTTACACTCAGTGGGACTTCCTTCAGGCTTTTCTTCTAGTTCAGGTTTCTGGCATGGCTTCAGTCAGTTCTCTTGGTGTTATCTTGATATTCTCAGGTTGTGTTGCAGAGTTCCCCCTCGCTGAGTTCCCCCTCAACTGAACAGCCTATTCTACTGAGAAATGACTTAGCCTGACCTGAAATAAGATACTGTCCTGACTGCTTTCAAACCTATTACATGTTGTTTTGGAAAATCATCAAAACTAAAACATATCCCAACAATTTCCCCCTTTTTGATGATTACAAAACTTCTAACCAAATGATTTTCTATTACAAGAATAATGTCAGAATACAAGTAATAGTTTGAAATATGCAGGAATTCCCATAGTTTAAAATATTTAAGATCTGTTCGGTAGGCCATTTTTCTTAACAAAACTGGATCAGTGGTCATGTGAACAACCCGCTCTGATACCAATTGATGGTACCGTTTTCGAAGGGCAAAATGGGAATTCAGGAGCAAACAATTTTTTTTATTTTTTTTAAAACCATACAACGCAACATGAATGTGCTCAGTGACGAAATACTCAAGTCACTGCGTTGCTGAGAGTCAGAGCTATCAAGTCAGTGATGAGACTTGAAAGCTCAGGCTCTCAACAAGGCAGTGACTCGAGAGACTGAGCTCTCGAGTGCGTGCTGAGTTCAGTGCGAAAAGCCTCAAGTCACTGCGTTGCTACGAGTCAGAGTGGTCAAGTCAGTGTGGTGACTTGAAAACTCAGTCTCGTAACAAGGCAGTGACTCGAGAGACTGAACTCTCGAGTGTTTGCTTAAGTTTGTCAGTGAGATAGTTTCTCCCTGACTTAAATACTTGGCTAACTTCTTTCTTTCGAACTACACTCAGTGAGTGGAAATAACAAAACCTTTAGCAAGTACATAATGATAAATAACACTTGGTTTAACGTGGTTCAGAGACTCAAGCTCTTACATCCACGACCCGATTCAACAGGAAATCCACTCCTTGGATTCTTGTTTTTAACGTGCCAAGGTGCACTTACAACTGGACTCACGCCACTCCCTGGGCTGCCTCTCCTCACCTCACTACAAACCTAACATTCTCTGAAAGGGTTTAGTTTGGTTTGGGTTTTCTCCAACTAGGTGAGGTTTTCCCTTACAATGTGTTAGCCTTAAAGCTAAGATTAGGAAAACCTCTCTAAGCTAAGAGTTACAAGCTTGACACTCAATGAATATAAGTGATAACCCTAAAGGTCAGTGTCGTGGGTGTGTAATATTTCCTTATGACTCCCTAATAACTAACACACCCTCACAGCTTGTAGGTGTTTATTTTCTTCTTTCACACCATACAACACACTTTACAACGAAGCTATGAGCTTGTATTTATAATGGGGATTCAAATGTATCCGTTGGAGGGAAGATACATTTGAATCCAACATTTAATGGTTTCAACCACTTTTCTTGGAATTCGGCCTTTGTCAGTGTCAGAGTTGCTGCCTCGTGCTGATTGGTCCACGTGGCCTGGATTCACGGATCTTTGAATCAGTGGGTTGACCAAGACCCACTGACTTTAGGTAGCTTCCTCCTTCACTGACTGATGATCTTCAGTGGACTGAACGTCTTCAGTTTGGTTGTCCTTCAGAGACTGTTTGAAGATCACTCCAAGAAGTTTGTCATAAGGCTGAATGACAAACTTCCCTGACCACTGTAGCCTGACACCTTCAGGGCCTACTTGGTGCAGCACTGATCCTCCTGATCATGCTCTTCACTGAGTGGTCCACCTGACTTAGCTTAGATCAACCTGGTTTACACTCAGTGGGACTTCCTTCAGGCTTTTCTTCTAGTTCAGGTTTCTGGCATGGCTTCAGTCAGTTCTCTTGGTGTTATCTTGATATTCTCAGGTTCTGTTGCAGAGTTCCTCCTCGCAGAGTTCCCTCTCAACTGAACAGCCTATTCTACTGAGAAATGACTTAGCCTGACCTGAAATAAGATACTGTCCTGACTGCTTTCAAACCTATTACATGTTGTTTTGAAAAATCATCAAAACTAAAATATATCCCAACAATATATTATCTCAGTGATAATATCTTTTTCAAAATATGTCAATTCTCTCCTACAAATTTCATATCTATCAATATTTTGTAAAAATAAATTCCAAATATCTAAAAAAAATGAATCTTTCAATTGTAAAAAAAGATATGCTTGTATTAATTTAATGTTTAAAACAATATTTCATATTTTGGTTTTCCATTTATTAAAATATATTCAGATTTATTGTATTTTAAAGTAAGATAATTTTTAAAGTCACAATACTTAAATTGTTAGTAGAGAAACTTAATGTCCTTTTTCTTTTCTTTTTGGTCAACACTATAATTTTTTAACCATGAAAAATTATTCCACATATTTAAATATATATATATATATATATATATACACACACATTAATTATATACATATACCAATCTTTTACTTATTTATAATTTACAATACTATTTTAATATTTGTATGTTAGAACAATATAAAAGAAAAATTGAAATCCTAGTCAAGTAAATAATATATGTACTTTACAGTTTACTAGTCTATTTTGCCAGTATTATTTTATCCAAAAATAAAACTTTGTAGTATATTTATTATTGAAGGCAAGATATTATATTTGGTGACAAGATTTTTTGGTATCATATACTATCTCAAGGACAATATATTTTCTGAAAAAAGATATGCTTGCATTAATATAATGTTTAAAATAATATTTTATAGTTTACGTAAATAGATTGTTTATTTAAGACAAGATATTATATTCGGTGTCAATTTTTTTTTTATATCATACACTATTTCCGTGACAATATCTTTTTCGAAATATTTCAATTCTCTCTTACAAAAATTTCACATCTATCAATATTTTGCAAAAATAACTTCCAAAATATCTAAGAAGAGAAATCGTCCAACTGTGAAAAAATATCTGTTTGCATTAATATAATGTTTCAAATAATATTTTATATTATATGTAAATATTTTATTTCAATTATTAAAATATATTTTTAAAATCCTAGTCTAGAAAATAATATTTGTATTTTGTAGTTTAATAGTCTATTTTGGGCGCATAATTTTATACAAAAATAAACTTTTGTATTACAATCTATTATTGAAGGCAAAATATTTTATTTGGTAGCAAGATTTTCTTGGTATCATACATTATTTCGGTAAAAATATCTTTTCCCAAATATTTTGAATTCCCTCCTACAAATTTCACATATATCAATATGTTGCAAAAAAGTCCTAAAAAATAAAATAAATTGTCAACAGTGAAAAAAGAATTGATTGCATTAATTTATTGTTTAAAAGAATATTTCATCTTATTAGTAAATATTTTGATTCAATTGATTACATTTTATTTATATTTATACTATACTATTGAGAAATAACAACTTAGTAATAATTATTCTATGTTTTACAAATAAATAATTCTTAAAAAAAAATCTTCATCCGTCGATTTTCAAATTATCCCGATAAACTGGGGTCTTGAGACCCATTTTTGGTACGGTGGTGCTCCGGGTTGAGATTGCTATACCGATGATTTATCCATAGTTATGCAAGAAAAAAATAATGATTCAATTAGATTAAAAAATGATCTCTTACCCTATGCGGCGGCGTATGGTGGTTCCGATGCGGTACGAGACTGCGACGGTCTGATGCGGTTCGAGGGATCCATGAGGAGGATGCAGTTCATGAATAACCTGAGAGAAGGAGGAAGACGGCGTGAGAGAAAAAGATAGGAGAAAAAATCAGTATTATACCTATAAAAAAATCAAGGAGCGGTGGTTCGATGCGGTTGTAAATCAGAATGAAAACTAAAGTGAAATTGATATTTATAGAAAATATAAAATGAAATGTATGATTGAAATTAAAAATATAAAATATATGGTGTAGATTAAGTCTTAATTTGATTTAAAACATGCCTAAAATAACTTTTAAGGAGAATGCAGGATTTTGAAATAAAATGATTTGAAAGGCGTCACATCATTTTAAGATAAATGTGGTGCTGACACATCATCTTAGAGAGCTTTGGAAATATAGTATAATAAGATATTTTTTTCTTCATAATTAAATATTCCACAAAAATCTCACCTCCTTATTTTATGAATAATTTTCAAAATTAACAGAGAATAGGGATCCA
The DNA here is from genome assembly GCA_947034835.1 of Ballota nigra. Taxonomy (NCBI): domain Eukaryota; kingdom Viridiplantae; phylum Streptophyta; class Magnoliopsida; order Lamiales; family Lamiaceae; genus Ballota; species Ballota nigra. The sequence goes on along the minus strand of OX344727.1, from coordinate 87,865,935 downwards.
AGATTTGTATCTTCTTGAATTTATTAGATAATCTTGTATTCCAATAATACATATCTTCCATAATATATTTTCAAGAAAATCAACAAAAGCATTTCTCTACTTTATTTATTCAAAATTTTCGAAAATATCATTAACAAGATGCCAAGTAGGAGATTTCTTGAATTAATGAGATAATCTTGTATTACAAGAATACTTATTCTCATTCCATAAAAAAATTCAAAGAAAATATTTCTCCCTCTTATCTTATTATTTTCGAATTTTATTAAAAAAATTAGGCAACAATATTTTTTCTTTTATCTTAATCACCTTATTATTATTGGGCTACTTGAGGGGCCTTTAGGAGAATTAAGATTGGACATTCAATGGGCTTCTGAATTTTCAATAGAGTCCGGCTAAATACCCCTCCATACATTATTGATACACTTCCTTCATTTTTTAATTAATTTATTATAATTGTTAAATTACATATATAACCTTGACAATTAAAAAAGCAAAACAACAAATACTTCATACACACCCTTCATCTATTTAATTTTCGCGGTTCACGTTAGCAGCCAAATATTCATCATCTTCATCATGAAAAACACATATCCACGTTGTCACCACTATAGCACGACCAGACAACACCACAATGATTATTTCATATCTTTCAGCGAGAATCTGGAGAAAATAAAAGTGTTTCAAAACACACATGTATATTTTTCTTTATTCCTTATTACATAGATTCATAAACCCAAGTTTTGAATGTTAAATGTTGTTTATTATTTATTTTATACATATTTTTGCTCAAAATATTGGAATTTTTGGCATATAACAAAATTGAAAGTCATATTATTGTCATTCACACACTTTTTTTAATCAAATTTTTCGCCAAACAAATTTTCAAACTTGGTTTGCTGAAAATTTTGCAATATTTCGGAAAAAAATTGCCGAAATTATTATGTATTTTGTGAAAATCGAAATTATGTTCATATTTCGGTTGGATTTTTCTAAAATATTGTTCTTTTTCCACTAAGATATTTTTTAAAATTTGCTTTATTTTTTTAAATCATACTCCCTCCGTCCCAGGGGAATTTGCACCCCTGGGATGGCACACATATTAAGAAAAGTGTTAAAGTAATGGCATATGGGTAAATATGTGTATATTTATGTGAGTGTGCACGCAAATCGATGTTTCCTTTTTAGGTAGTGTGCAAATTGGTTTGGGACATCCAAAAAAGGAAAGTGTGCAAATTCGTCTGGGACGGAGGGAGTACTTGTCAAAATTATTTTAACAGTTTATTCTTGCCGAAAACCGATATCACTGTGTGATTATACCATCGAGAACCGAAACGAAAGAATTATAACATCAGTCTTCTCTGTTGTCGCCTTCGTCTTCGTTCGGAACATTTTTCGTCATTACCGTCGCTGATGGCTTGCACATTTCCCTCTTTTTCATTTTTGTCGGCAAGTGTTGCAGAATTTAGAATGAGGGGAGTGGATGCCGCCACGTTTGCAGAAAATTTTGGGAGGAGGTGTGTATTACTTTATTAATTAATTTGAAAAAAGGAATATGATGGGTAAGGGGTAATTCTGGAAGTTTAGGGGGTGTGTATCAATAAATATTTAAAATTTAGGGTTGGTGTATTAATCCGAAGGTGTATCAATAATATATAGAGGGGTATTTAGCCGGACCCTTTTCAATATTGAACCACAATATAATCCAGCCCATTAATATTAATTAATACCACTATTAAATTAATATTGCACTATCCATTTTAATCCATATTACGATAATATGGACTCCCGATTATTATTTTCGGTGTTTAAGATTATTTAGTCCATTAATTAATTGAGCTTCTAAATAGCTCTAAATTAATTAATATCTTGTGCAGGGGCGGACGCTGATTAGGCGTGAAATTGTTATGTTTTATAGCCCGATTTGCCCATGTTTTGAGTGTTTTTTTATGAGTGTTTAGAGTCCTTTGAGCACCATTTTTATAAACTCATTAATTTGTCTATTTGGTGTTCATATTCAGATAGAGGGTGAAAAGAGGAGTTTGTAGGACTTTGAATCTGTTGTGACCGTTTCGGACCACATGTCGGATCCGGCCGGAAAAGGCACGGGGACGCCCAGAGGGTGGGACCGACCTGGCCGGTCTGTATCCGACCTCAGCGGGCTCCGGCCACGAGTTTCCGACCTCGAAAGCGAGGCCGAAAACCTGCTTGGGACGCCCATCCACGTTCATCACAGCCACATTGAAGTCCGGCCGTGGCCAGACCGGCCCGGCCACGACCATTGAGGTCCAGCGGAGGTCGCCCGGACGCGACCAACCGGCTGGAAGAATCCCCGACCTCACTATCCACCAGGAGGCCGGCCTCCGATCACTCAAGGCCCTCGGCCAGCTAGAGAGATCTGGAGCACGTGATAGAATCAAGCGAGACCCTCCCCCAAGAGGGAAAAAGACCGCCTCCATACTCAGAGACTCAGAGAATATTCCATCCAAATGAGGAAATTCACCAGAGAATCGTCCTTTTTGGACACGCGTCAACACCCTAGTGGCCGGCCACCTGCAAGCCCTGACATATCAGAGCCCGCGCGTCCTCAGAGGCAGGAGACATTTAATGCACCTGTCCCCCAAGAGGCCGGAAATGACCAACATACCCCTGTAGTAAGAAAACTATAAATACCACAATATTTGTAATGTAAAATAGGTTCAATCTCTTTCAGTATAATCAATACACATACTCATTCAAGTCCAGGGACTAACAACCCCTGGCAATTCTTGGTGTTCTTAGTGCTCTTATGCATTTATTGCCATTCTTCATTCAAGCATTCATTTTATCATTTAAGAACCCAATCATTTGATGTTTTTACCAAAGCTCTTATAAATAGCCAGTTAATCCCAGCAACAAATATTTGGTAAACAACATTTGGCGCTAGAAGGAGGGTATTCTAACCCATCAAACTCATATTTTCTTCACCTCTCTTTGAAGAACACTCACTGTTCTTCAAAACTTCATATCCTCAAATCTTCAAACCACAAATTCCCTTTTCCCTGAAAGCAATGGATCCCCAGAGATCATCCCATGCCCACGGGAAAGCCACACGCGTGGCCTCCCCGATTCATTTTCCAGAGGAACCCCTCCCATCCGAGGGTCGGGGTTTCCTTACTCCTGACCAGGCCGGGTCAGGAAGACGCCGCCAGGAGGAAGAGGCGAGGGGGTGCCGGAGCACCACCTCTGCCTCCAAAAAGAAGGCCCAAGCTCGCGCTCTCAAGGGTAAGGCGAAAGCCAGAGAGCACCAAGGCGAAAGCCAGTGTCGGGCGAACCCCATCTCCGCCCGTTCGCGAGGCTCCACCCATCCGGTTTTCGACCGTTTGGGTACGACCGACCCATCGTGGTATTCGAGCCGCATTCCCAGTTACGACACTGGGTACGGTGACACTGAGTCCGTCTCCAACTCTGGGAGCACGGCCCAAATGCCCCACAAGAGGGCGGCTGAGGTCAGCCTGACCCCGGCAAACTCCGCCAGGCGCAAGCTAAGCTTCGCCCAAAGCGGCCTTTTGGGATGCGGAGTCCCCCGTGCGGCCATTTTCGACCGAATCGGCCCCCTAGCCGACGGAGGCGACCAACTGGTCGAAACTCCCAATCCTGAATTCGCCAAGATGCAAAAGCAACTTGATGAAATGAAGGCGCTCCTCGAAGCGCAAGGCCAAACTAAGGCCCGGCCAGTCGCCAGCGAGCCTATGGCGGTCGATATTGAGCTCGCGCCGGTCCAGCTCAAAATCGTCCCCCCGCCAACCCCTCTCTACGAGGGGAAAACAGATCCGGAGACTCATTTGAGCAAGTTCCGGATCTACATGACCGGGCGCGGCGCAACCGATGCCACGAAGTGCAGGCTCGTCCCTCTCACCCTGGGCAACCTCACCCACAGATGGTACGTGTCCCTCCCGGCATGGTCCATCGACTCGTTCGCCACTTTAAGCGCCCAATTCTCATCATACTTTGCGGCCAAAATTGCCCGGCCGGAAAGCTGGCATCGCCTGATGCGGATCCGCCAGGAGAAAGAAGAGTCCGACGAGGACTACATGGCCAGAGTGGACGAGGTCATGCTGACCGGCGAGGCGGTAAGTGATCAACTGGCCTTGCACGCAACTCTGGGGGGCTTCCACGGCCGGTCTCCTATGTTCAAACATCTCACCAAGGATTTTCCTAAGACCTACGCCGAATTCCGGGCCCGAGCCGGAGATTACCTGGCTCGGAGGAAGCTTCTGGCACTAAGGTTGGGGGAGTTTGAGCCGACCCCAAAGGAGACGGAGGCAAAAACCCAGGCCTCCCCCAAGAACGGCCCTAAGGCCAGAAAAGTGGCCAAACCGCCCGGTAACTTCAAGTCCTTCGAGGACGTTGAAGTTCACCTAACTCAGGCCATGAGGCAGTCCCCCGCGCATATCTTCAATGCGATCCAGCACCGGGACGTGCTTCCCCGGCCAAGGTCCTATTCTGGAGACCGGTCCCGGCTGGACCCCAAAAAGTTATGCGCCTATCACGACTCTATTGGCCACAATACGAGCCAGTGTCGTGATCTCCTAAAGTAGCTTTGGAAGCTGTTTGACGAAGGGCGTCTGAACGACATCCTATAGAGGCCAGCCGGCCGTCAGGACCAACAGCAGCAGCAGCAGCCCCAGCGCCACCCTCGAAGGAACGAGGAAGGCGGCCGGCCTCTCAGGCCGGTTGCAGCTTTGGAGGAAGATGATGACGAGGATGACCTCCTCCCACCCATGAATCCCGGCGGTCGGGTCAACATGATCCAGGCCGGCGGAGGGAACCTAGGCGGCCTCACCCCCATCTCGACGCAGTCCAACCGGAGACGGAGAGCAGAGGTCCGGGCGGCGACCAACGTCAACTTGGTCACGCCCCCAGAACAAAAAATTCACAAGAGCTTGGAGATAACTTTCTCCAACCAAAACAGGACCGGGGTGCTGTTCCCGAAGGGCGACGCGTTGGTGATTGCCGCCCGGATCCTGGGCAAAGAGGTTCAGCGTATACTGATCGACGATGGGTGTTTTTGCAATATTATTTTCAAAACAGCCCTAGACCAGCTCAGAGACCTCGTCAACTTCATCAGGCCAATCGACCTTCAACTGAAGGGATTTGGGGACGCAACGGTCGCTGCGTATGGGAGGATAAAGCTCTCCGTGGAACTCATCTGCTGCTACAACGAGGAGGTCAGGATAACTAGGCCATTAGATTTTATAATTGTAGATCAGCCAAGCTCGTATAATGGCTTTCTGGGTAGGCCCTTTTTAGAAGTTTTTGAAGCTGTTGCTTCCTCCTACTATTACTGTATCAAATTTCCCACCCCCGAGGGGGTGGTCGGCACCATTAAGGGTGACCAGGCAATGGCTAGAATGTGTTTGAACTATTCCAACTCTCATTTATTTTCAATTAGCAACGACCAAACACCGGACGGGCCACACCCCGGCTCTGAAACGGCCACTCCGGCCGCAGAACCCATCACGGAGGTCGGATCCACATCCGCCAACCCCCGGCCAATGCAGATTGACGATCCCGAGCCAAGGATCGGTTTCGAACCATCCGAGCTCGATCTCGACCCCAGATTCGATTCTTTCGACCGGCGGAGCTATGAACAAGCTACGGCCGTAGAGGAATTGGAACACATTCCAGTCGACCCCTCGAGGCCGGAATTGGAAGTTCTGATCGGCTCTCGCATACCGACTGAAATGCGGGGGGAAGTGATCGAATTTCTCAAAGCCAACGTTGGAGTCTTTGCCTGGTCTCACCAAGACATGGTCGGGATAGACCCAAAACACGCATGTCATCGTCTAAAGATTGACTCCAACAAGAGGCCGGTCCATCAGAAAAGAAGGAAGTTCGGCCCGGAAAAGTACGAAGCTTTGGTTGAAGAGGTCAGAAGTTGCTAGAAAACAAGCTGATCGAGCAAGCCCGGGACGAGCCCCAATGGGTCGCGAACGCCGTCCTGGTCAAAAAGACAAACAATGCCTGGAGGCTATGTATAGACTTCACCGACCTCAATGCAGCATGCCCAAAAGATCACTTTCCGATGCCGCACATCGACCACCTGGTGGATGGCACGGCCGGTCACGAGATGATGTCCTTCATGGACGCTTTCGCCGGCTACCATCAAATCCCCATGGCCGTCGAAGATATCAAGCACACCTTATTCCACACAGAGAAGAACATATTCTCTTGGCTCCGGATGCCTTTCGGTCTGATCAATGCCGGCGCGACCTACCAACGCCTAGTCAACAAGATGTTTGCAGATCAGATCGGAAAGACCATGGAGGTCTACATCGACGACATTGTGGTGAAAAGCTTGAAGAAAAAAGATCATCTCAGGGATCTCGAAGAGACTTTCAAGATCCTCAAAGCCTACAATATGAAGCTAAACCCAAAGAAATGCAACTTTGGGATGGAGGCCGGCAAATTCTTGGGTCACATCGTCAGCCAGCGCGGGATCGAGGCCAACCCGGCCAAGATCAAGGCCGTCCTAGATATGCAAGATCCCATGACGATCAAACAAGTGCAGCGCTTGACCGGATGCCTCGCCTCTCTCAATAGATTCATAGCCCGGCTCGGAGATAAAAGTAAGCCTTTTTTCTCGACTATTAAAAATGGCAAATTTTCTTGGAATAGGGAAAGTCAAGTAGCCTTTGTGAAACTAAAGGAATATTTGGCAAACCCACAAATCTTAGTCAAGCCAGTCCCAGGGGAGAAGCTTTACTTGTACCTTGCGGCCTCCGAGGTCGTACTCAGCGCGGTGCTCGTCCGAGCGGACGGTTAGAACCACCTTCCGATCTACTTCGTAAGTCAAGCCCTACACGATGCCGAGCTCAGGTACACTCCGCTTGAAAAATTAGCGTACGCTCTGATCATGAGCGTAAGGAAGCTAAGGCCTTATTTCTTCAACCACCAAGTAGAGGTCCTCACCACTCTACCCCTGAGGCAAGTCCTACACCGGCCAGACACCAGCGGCAGGTTGTTGAAGTGGTCATTAGAGATAGCTCAGTACGGGGTCTCATACGCCCCAAGGACGGCCATCAAGGGCCAGGCCCTGGCCGACTTTATAGTAGAGTTAACTTTCCCACCCAAGTTCACAAGAATCAACCACCCCCCTTGGAAACTCTATGTGTACGGATCGTCGACTAATACTTGTGCCGGGGCCGGTATCGTCCTGATCGGCCCGGAGGGCCAAAATTTCACCCATGCAGTCCGCTTCAGCTTCCCGGCCACCAACAATGAGGCCGAGTATGAGGCTCTGGTCGGGGGCCTTGAACTCGCGATCGCCATCGGAGTTTGCCGACTGCACGTTTTTATGGACTCCCTACTCGTGGTCAACCAAATCAAAGGTGAATACGAGGCCCGGGGAGGGCAGATGATGAAGTACCTCGACCTGGTTACAACCTTATGCGAGAAATTTCATCAAGTTTTCATCGAGCAGATCCCAAGAGAGCACAACACCCAGGCCGACGCTCTTTCCAAACTTGCAACTGCGGAGGGAGCTGCCGACCTCGCCAATATTCAACTTTCCACGCTCGGAACGCCCACGGTCATCCGAGCACATGTGGCGACCGTTCTGAGCACGGAAGAAAATTGGATGACGCCGATCGTAAAGTATCTCAAGACCGGCGGGCTCCCCGAAGATAGAACTCGGGCACGACAACTACAACTCCGGTCATCAAGGTACACCCTCATCGACAATCTTTTATATAAGAGAAGCTTTACCCTCCCACTCCTAAAATGCATAACCCCGGAGCAAGGCCGGATCATTCTGGCCGAAATCCACGAGGGGGTATGTGGAAATCATGCCGGAGGCCGGGCCCTGGCCCACAAAGTGATCAGACAAGGATATTTCTGGCCGACCTTGAACAAGGACGCCGTCAACTTCGCGAGGTCATGCCACAAATGTAAAGTCTTGGGACCCAATATCAAACTGTCCCCCGAGCAGCTCTCCTCCATGTATAGCCCTTGGCCTTTTGCCCAGTGGGGCATCGACTTGATCGGACCGATGCCCACTGCGCCCGGGGGCCACAAACTCGCCGTCGTGGCCGTCGATTATTTCACAAAGTGGGCCGAGGCCGAGCCACTCAACAAGATCAGCCAGACTCAAATCATCAAGTTCATTTGGAAAAACATCATCTGCCGTTTCGGCCTACCTCAAGTGATCATCTCCGACAATGGGAAACAGTTTGACGGTCTCCAGATGATTCAGTTTTGTGAAAAATGGAATATCAAGAAGGTGTTCTCTACCCCCTACCACCCGTAAATGAACGGCCAAGTAGAGGCCGTAAACAAGATCCTCAAGCAAACTATCAAAGCCAAGCTTGAGGACAAGAAGGGGAAGTGGGCAGCCGAGCTGCCAGACGTACTCTGGTCGTATCGAACGACCACAAGGAACTCAACGGGCGAAACACCTTTCGCTTTAGCCTTCGGGACCGAGGCCGTCATTCCTTCAAAGGTCTCCCTACCAAGCCACCGGACGGCCCAGACGATCACCGAAGACAATGACACCGCCCGGATGATCGATTTGGACATGTTGGAGGAGAGGAGACTCAATTCCGACCTCCGAAATGCGGCCTACAAGAAGAAATCCGAAAATTTTTTCAACTCCAAAGTGAAGGCCAGACAATTCCAGGTCGGGGACCTCGTCCTCAAGAAGGTTCAAGTACCAAAAGGAGTATTCAGCCCGAACTGGGAGGGTCCGTTCAGGATATCCAAATAGCTCTCCAAGGGAGCTTACGAGCTGGAACTCATGGATGGAACTCCAGACCAATACCCCTGGAATGCAATTCACTTGAAGAAATACTACCAATGATTTTGTACTATGTATTCAAAGTTCTTATCAATACAAGGCTCTTCGCACAGCTCAATCTTTTTCCAAGCACCGGGCTCAGTTCAAAAGCATATGTCGGCCGTATCGAGGTCGGCATATCACACTTGAGCCCGGAAAAGCCACTTGAGGCCATCCAAAAATCGAGCCCAGTTCAAAAGTATACGCCGACCGTATCGAGGTCGGCATATCACACTTGAGCTCGGAAAGGCCACCCTAGCCACTTTAAAAGCCGAGCTCGGTTCAAAAGCGTATGCCGTCCGTATCGAGGTCGGCATATCACACTTGAGCTCGGCAAGGCACCCAAGGCAATCCTAGGAACCAGGCTCAGTTCAAAAGCATATGCCGACCGTATCGAGGTCGGCATATCACACTCGAACCCGGGTCAAAATCTCATTCATACTTATGAAAATTTACTTTGATAAGTATAAGAAAGCAAGAGAGCAATAACAAAACAATAAAGTTCAAGGAAAAACTAAATTTTATAAAGTCAAAACCGGTCTGAAGCCAGAAACATTACAAACGGTTCAAAAAGTACAACAGATGGAAATGAGATAAATCCGGTCGGGAGCCGGTTACATTAAAAAAAACAGTAAGAAAAATCTAAAGCAATTTAAATTCAAAGGCCGCCTTCCCCGGCCGCCGGACTTGCCTGCCCTCCGGTCCCGGCCACATAGTTGGCCACCTCATCGACCAAGGCCTCCACCACAGCCCCATTACCGCCAGGTAACTGGGGTCCCTCCGCAGGGACCTCCTCCTCCTCCTCGTCTCCTTCTTCCTCGTCACCGGCCGGCGGATTCTCACCATTTTTGAACAGCCTGTGCCGATGGGGAAACCATGAGAGGTCCACCCCGTGGTCGGTCTCGAGATCGAGGAAGGGGAGCCAGAAACCATCGTTGACCGGGTTCTTGGCAGCATAATCCCGGAAGTAGTCCTCCTGAGATTTAGTATCGAGATCGGCCTGGCGTCCTACCCGGATCATGCTGGCGGCAGCCACATAGAAACAAAACTCGGAGAACAGCGCCGGGTTCGCGGTCGGATCCGCGGGATCATACGCCGGCCGGTTCAGTGCGGCAGCCAGATCTTCATTCTTCTTATCGAGCTCTTTCTCCATCTCCGCCTGCCGGGCCAAAGCCTGGTCAGCGTCCCCTCGAGCTCGGTGCGCCTCCAACCGCAGATCGGCGTTGGCGTCTTCCATCTCAGATACCCGGTTCCGAGCACCTTCCAGGGCTTTGAAGGCCATCTCCGCCCGGCCCAGGGCATCGTCCTTTTCCTTCAGAACGGCCTACATTTGACCGACCGCGCCATCTCTTTCCTTCTTGAGCTGGGCGACTTCGCTCTCTAGCCCGGCCTTCTCCTCCCGGGCGCGGGTCAGGGCGCTCTCGGACCTCCGGAGCGACCTGGAGATCTCGGAAAGCTCGTTCTCCATCATGTTGACCACGATGGCCGCCTGACTGATCAGCGCGACTCCAGTCCGGCCCGCGTGCCGGGGACGGCGCTCGACGATGTCGGCCAGATCCTTCGTCCATGCCTGGGGGAGGGAATTCGCAGCCCGGCGCATGTAGTCCGGCATCTCAGCCGTTGAGCTCAGGGCACGGGAAGAGGGAAGTCGAGCACCAACGGAGGGAGATCGGAATCATTTCGAGTCAACCTGGACAAATGAAAGAGCAAATCAGGTACGGACGAATGAAATAGTTTAGAAGAATGAGAACATTAATTTTAAAAGACTTACGCTTGGAAGCGGACCGGATCACGACCAAAGTAGGTCCGGTCATCCTCCTGGCCGAGAACGGGCTCCAAACAAGCCGCAGCTTCTGTTCCGACCGGCCCGGCCCCAGGTGGGGTATCGTCGGAAACGTCTATCGGGGCCGGACTCGACCCATGCTGGCCGGCTCCCTCGATCTCGGCCTCCTCCCAACTCCTTTTCTTCCCCGTGATCGGAGAAGAGGTTGGGACCTCAGCAGCTACTGCCCCGGCGGCCGGAACAGACTGAAGGGGGAGAGGCTCCTCTATCACGATCCCGGTCCGGGCGCCGGTCCCCTTTTTCTTCTTCGCTCCTTTAGCCGCTTTCTTGGCCGCGCAAGCTCCCATCAAGGCAAACATTTCCGGACAACGATCGGAAAACTCAGGGGGGCATTGCCTAACGATTGGAAAATCTGGCACTGCACGATCAAAATCCAAGTTAAAAAAAAACATATACAGATCGGAACCCGATCACTTACCCGTCAACTTTATATGACGAGGAAACTGGAAGAATCGGCCGGAAATTCGGGCTTCTCGAGTCCGGAGGACGGCTTGGTTCCTTTCAGAGGCCGGCAGTGATAAGATCCGCTCTCTGACGACCGCGAAATCGAAGTTCAATTCTCGATCGGAGGGGCAAGGATAACCTGCGAAAGAAAGTAAAGATTAGATCAGTACTTTTAATTCAAGGGCAAGCTAAAGATTCCTTACTAGGATTTTTAGGGCGGATGTCGGTCGGAACGTCGATCTCCTCTCCGTCAGGGTACCCAGTTTTCCACGCTCCACCAACAAAGAACCACTTCTTCCGATCGTTCCGGCCTTTACTGGGCAGGCCGGTCACCAGCTTCTGCCCCTTCGTCTGAATGTAGACTTCGCCGGTCCCACTCCTCTCGCTCTGGACTCGATAGAGATAAGTCATCTCCCCAGGGTTCGGCATCCGGTAGAGTCGGTTTCTGCCAAACAAGGTCATGACGCTCACTATTATCATCCACGCGTTCGGCAGCAGCTGGATGGGCGCCTGGTTCCAAAAGTTCAACAAATACGATACGGCCGGATGAAGGGGGAAGCGGAGTCCGACCTCCATCATGTCCTGGGTTACGGCCACCATCCCACGCGGAGGCTGGTCCGCCCGTTCGTTCGGCTCAGGCGCGTATAGATAAACGTTGAGAGGTATTTCCCATCCGACCCGGGCTTCGTCGAGGTGATGCTGAGACATTTTGCTCTGCACTTGGCCAATGGTCCACCTACGGGACTCCTCCAGATTGGCTATCCGAATGGTGGCCGGATCGCGAACGGTCGGCCCCCGTGGGAAATGATCCAAATACTCCTCATAGTCGAAGGAGAGAGACTCGACCTCATCCTTCCTCTCCACATATTCCGACCACAGACGAAAGGCCTGTCTAACCTGGTCTCGCCGATCTTGGCTGACACTCCGACCAACTGCGGCCGGCCTCTCAACCTCTTCAGAATCGGATCCCGAGGCCTCTCCCGCACTCCCAAGCCTTTCTTTAATCATCTTGGCCGCGAGATTTTTGAGGAGCAAGTTAGTGGACCGGTCGTCGTCCTCGTCGCGACCGCCTTCCTCCTCATCTTCCTCCAGGAGGTCATCCAGTGGATCCCTATCCCCCACGGGTCGGGCCGCTCCTTCATCCTGGGATCGTTCCGTAGCCAAAGGAACTTCCTCCCGGGCACCTTCACCCAATAATGACCGTCCCGGGCGTGGGAACAGGGCATCCAAACCATCGTCGTCATGCGCCCAGATCGAGCTCGCCAGATGCGAAGGAGAAGCACCACTCCCGCCGCGAGAACTTCCTCCTTCGTCAAATAGGCGCCGATTGGCACCACTACCTCCTCCGCCGCTAGAAGAGCCGTCACCTCTTTGCCCAGGCGGAGGACCGGCCTGTTGGGATATGTTTTAGTTTTGATGATTTTCCAAAACAACATGTAATAGGTTTGAAAGCAGTCAGGATAGTATCTTTAGAATCAGGTCAGGATAGTTTGTTTATTCAGTTAAGACAGGTTGTAATATGAGAAGAACTTAGCTGAGGAAACACTCAGTTGAGGGGGAACTCAGCAAGGGGGAACTCACTGACAGCCTGAGAAAGTCAAGATGACATCTCAAGAAGAACTGACTGAAGCCAATGAAGAAAGACCTGAACCTGAAGAGAAGCCTGAAGGAAGTCCCACTGAGTGTAAGTCAGGCTGATCTAAGCCAAGTCTGGTGGACCACTCAGTGAAGAGCCTGATCAGATGGATCAGTGCTGCACCAAGTAGGCCCTGAAGGAGTCAGGCTACTGTGGTCAGGGAAGTTTGTCATTCAGCCTTATGACAAACTTCTTGGAGAGATCTTCAAACAGTCTCTGAAGGACAACCACACTGAAGACGTTCAGTCCACTGAAGATCATCATGTCAGTGAAGGAGGAAGCTACCTAAAGTCAGTGGGTCTTGGTCAACCCACTGAGTCAAAGATCCGTGAATTCAGGCCACGTGGACCAATCAGCACGAGGCAGCAACTCTGACACTGACAAAGGCCGCATTCCAAGAAAAGTGGTTGAAACCATTTAATGCTGGATTCAAATGTATTTCCTCTCCAACGGATACATTTGAATCCCCATTATAAATACAAGCTCATGGCTTGTTGATAGAGTGTGTTGTGTTGTGTTGTGTTGTAAGAATTGTAAGAAAACAAACACCTACGAGCTGTGAGGGTGTGGGTAGTAGCATACGTGCATGGGAGTTATAAGGAGGGTTTACTCACATCTTAAACACTGACCATTAGGGTCTTCAAATATACACATATGAGTGTTCAGCTTGTAACTCTAGGCTTAGAGAGGTTTTCCCTATCTTAGCTATTGGCTAACACATTGTAAAGGGAAAACCTCACCTAGTTGGAGAAAACCTAACTGAAACCAAAACCCTCTAGTCAGGTTTGTTGGTAGTAAGTGAGGAGAAGGGCAGCCCAGGGAGTGGCGTGAGTCCAGTTGTAAGTGCACCTTGGCACGTTAAAAATAAGAATCCAAAGGAGTGGATTTCCTGTTAAATCAGGCCGTGGATGTAAGAGCTTGAGTCTCCGAACCACGTTAAACCAAGTGTTATTATCTGGAATGTCTTTTCTTCTAAAGTATTGCGAAAATCTGCTCACTGAGAGCATTGTTTAAAAAGGAACTTTAGTTAAGCATTCAGGTCAGGGAGATTCCTCACTGACCAGATCAGGCTAGTCACTCGAGAGTTCAGTCTCTCGAGTCACTGCCTTGTTGAGAGCCTGAGCTTTCAAGTCTCATCACTGACTTGATAGCTCTGACTCTCAGCAACGCAGTGACTTGAAGTATTCCGTCACTGAACTCGGTCAGGGTGCAAGCTGTGATTTGATAACGCACTCGAGAGTTCAGCATCTCAAGCCACTGTCCTTGCTCAGAGCATGAGTCTCCAAGCCTTCTCTCTGACTTGGTAACTCAGCCTCTGAGCAGAGCAGTGACTTGAGTATTTCTCACTCTTGTTGAACTCCCTGAGGAAAAAGGTGTTAAAAAAAAAAATTATGCTCCTGAATTCCCATTTTGCCCTTTGAAAACGGGACCATCAATTGGTATCAGAGCAGGTTGTTCACATGACCACTGATCCAGTTTTGTTAAGAAAAATGGTCTACCGAACAGATCTTAAATGTTTTAAACTATGGGAATTCCTGCATATTTCAAACTATTACCAGTAGTCTGACATTATTCTTGTAATAGAAAATCATTTGGTTAGAAGTTTTGGAATCATCAAAAAGGGGGAAATTATTGGGATATGTTTTAGTTTTGATGATTTTCCAAAACAACATGTAATAGGTTTGAAAGCAGTCAGGATAGTATCTTTAGAATCAGGTCAGGATAGTTTGTTTATTAAGTTAAGACAGGTTGTAATATGAGAAGAACTTAGCTGAGAAAACACTCAGTTGAGGGGGAACTCAGCAAGGGAGAACTCACTGACAGCCTGAGAAAGTCATGATGACATCTCAAGAAGAACTGACTGAAGCCAATGAAGAAAGACCTGAACCTGAAGGAAGTCCCACTGAGTGCAAGTCAGGCTGATCTAAGCCAAGTCTGGTGGACCACTCAGTGAAGAGCCTGATCAGATGGATCAGTGCTGCACCAAGTAGGCCCTGAAGGAGTCAGGCTACTGTGGTCAGGGAAGTTTATCATTCAGCCTTATGACAAACTTCTTGGAGAGATCTTCAAACAGTCTCTGAAGGACAACCACACTGAACACGTTCAGTCCACTGAAGATCATCGTGTCAGTGAAGGAGGAAGCTACCTAAAGTCAGTGGGTCTTGGTCAACCCACTGAGTCAAAGATCCGTGAATTCAGGCCACGTGGACCAATCAGCACGAGGCAGCAACTCTGATACTGACAAAGGCCGCATTCCAAGAAAAGTGGTTGAAACCATTTAATGCTGGATTCAAATGTATTTCCTCTCCAACGGATACATTTGAATCCCCATTATAAATACAAGCTCATGGCTTGTTGATAGAGTGTGTTGTGTTGTGTTGTGTTGTAAGAATTGTAAGAAAACAAACACCTACGAGCTGTGAGGGTGTGGGTAGTAGCATACGTGCATGGGAGTTATAAGGAGGGTTTACTCACATCTTAAACACTGACCATTAGGGTCTTCAAATATACACATATGAGTGTTCAGCTTGTAACTCTAGGCTTAGAGAGGTTTTCCCTATCTTAGCTATTGGCTAACACATTGTAAAGGGAAAACCTCACCTAGTTGGAGAAAACCTAACTGAAACCAAAACCCTCTAGTCAGGTTTGTTGGTAGTAAGTGAGGAGAAGGGCAGCCCAGGGAGTGGCGTGAGTCCAGTTGTAAGTGCACCTTGGCACGTTAAAAACAAGAATCCAAAGGAGTGGATTTCCTGTTAAATCAGGCCGTGGATGTAAGAGCTTGAGTCTCCGAACCACGTTAAACCAAGTGTTATTATCTGGAATGTCTTTTCTTCTAAAGTATTGCGAAAATCTGCTCACTGAGAGCATTGTTTAAAAAGGAACTTTAGTTAAGCATTCAGGTCAGGGAGATTCCTCACTGACCAGATCAGGCTAGTCACTCGAGAGTTCAGTCTCTCGAGTCACTGCCTTGTTGAGAGCCTGAGCTTTCAAGTCTCATCACTGACTTGATAGCTCTGACTCTCAGCAACGCAGTGACTTGAAGTATTCCGTCACTGAACTCGGTCAGGGTGCAAGCTGTGATTTGATAACGCACTCGAGAGTTCAGCATCTCAAGCCACTGTCCTTGCTCAGAGCATGAGTCTCCAAGCCTTCTCTCTGACTTGGTAACTCAGCCTCTGAGCAGAGCAGTGACTTGAGTATTTCTCACTCTTGTTGAACTCCCTGAGGAAAAAGGTGTTAAAAAAAAAAATTATGCTCCTGAATTCCCATTTTGCCCTTTGAAAACGGGACCATCAATTGGTATCAGAGCAGGTTGTTCACATGACCACTGATCCAGTTTTGTTAAGAAAAATGGTCTACCGAACAGATCTTAAATGTTTTAAACTATGGGAATTCCTGCATATTTCAAACTATTACCAGTAGTCTGACATTATTCTTGTAATAGAAAATCATTTGGTTAGAAGTTTTGGAATCATCAAAAAGGGGGAAATTATTGGGATATGTTTTAGTTTTGATGATTTTCCAAAACAACATGTAATAGGTTTGAAAGCAGTCAGGATAGTATCTTTAGAATCAGGTCAGGATAGTTTGTTTATTAAGTTAAGACAGGTTGTAATATGAGAAGAACTTAGCTGAGAAAACACTCAGTTGAGGGGGAACTCAGCAAGGGAGAACTCACTGACAGCCTGAGAAAGTCATGATGACATCTCAAGAAGAACTGACTGAAGCCAATGAAGAAAGACCTGAACCTGAAGGAAGTCCCACTGAGTGCAAGTCAGGCTGATCTAAGCCAAGTCTGGTGGACCACTCAGTGAAGAGCCTGATCAGATGGATCAGTGCTGCACCAAGTAGGCCCTGAAGGAGTCAGGCTACTGTGGTCAGGGAAGTTTATCATTCAGCCTTATGACAAACTTCTTGGAGAGATCTTCAAACAGTCTCTGAAGGACAACCACACTGAACACGTTCAGTCCACTGAAGATCATCGTGTCAGTGAAGGAGGAAGCTACCTAAAGTCAGTGGGTCTTGGTCAACCCACTGAGTCAAAGATCCGTGAATTCAGGCCACGTGGACCAATCAGCACGAGGCAGCAACTCTGATACTGACAAAGGCCGCATTCCAAGAAAAGTGGTTGAAACCATTTAATGCTGGATTCAAATGTATTTCCTCTCCAACGGATACATTTGAATCCCCATTATAAATACAAGCTCATGGCTTGTTGATAGAGTGTGTTGTGTTGTGTTGTGTTGTAAGAATTGTAAGAAAACAAACACCTACGAGCTGTGAGGGTGTGGGTAGTAGCATACGTGCATGGGAGTTATAAGGAGGGTTTACTCACATCTTAAACACTGACCATTAGGGTCTTCAAATATACACATATGAGTGTTCAGCTTGTAACTCTAGGCTTAGAGAGGTTTTCCCTATCTTAGCTATTGGCTAACACATTGTAAAGGGAAAACCTCACCTAGTTGGAGAAAACTTAACTGAAACCAAAACCCTCTAGTCAGGTTTGTTGGTAGTAAGTGAGGAGAAGGGCAGCCCAGGGAGTGGCGTGAGTCCAGTTGTAAGTGCACCTTGGTACGTTAAAAACAAGAATCCAAAGGAGTGGATTTCCTGTTAAATCAGGCCGTGGATGTAAGAGCTTGAGTCTTCGAACCACGTTAAACCAAGTGTTATTATCTGGAATGTCTTTTCTTCTAAAGTATTGCGAAAATCTGCTCACTGAGAGCATTGTTTAAAAAGGAACTTTAGTTAAGCATTCAGGTCAGGGAGATTCCTCACTGACCAGATCAGGCTAGGCACTCGAGAGTTCAGTCTCTCGAGTCACTGCCTTGTTGAGAGCCTGAGCTTTCAAGTCTCATCACTGACTTGATAGCTCTGACTCTCAGCAACGCATTGACTTGAAGTATTCCGTCACTGAACTCGGTCAGGGTGCAAGCTATGATTTGATAACGCACTCGAGAGTTCAGCATCTCAAGCCACTGTCCTTGCTCAGAGCATGAGTCTCCAAGCCTTCTCTCTGACTTGGTAACTCAGCCTCTGAGCAGAGCAGTGACTTGAGTATTTCTCACTCTTGCCGAACTACCTGAGGAAAAAGGTGTTAAAAAAAATTGTGCTCCTGAATTCCCATTTTGCCCTTTGAAAATGGGACCATCACGGCCCATCGTCGCACCATTATGTAAATAAAGAAGCTTGAATTAAGAAAAGTTGAAAATTACCTTCTCAAAACCACCACTCGCCGCCGTTAGAAGCTTGTCGCCGCCGTGAGAAGTTCGCCGGAAATCGCCAAAGAACAGCTCCAAATCGCGAAAGAGTAAAAGCCTTTGGGAGTAGAATGACTCCCCTATATATAGGGAATGGGTGAGGGCCTATTTCGAAATAAAATCCTAGGTTTAGGGACCTAGGTGCAAGAATTTGAAGAGACGGTTTTGGCGTCAGACGCCTCGTACATTGCACGCATTAAATGCGCGAGATTCGAGGAGATCAAATCATGTCACGTACGTCAGCTTTCAATGTGCGTAATCTAAGGCGTCGCCTGACGTCATGCGCATCTTTTTAGGTAAAATAAGTACAACGCACGTCCTTCCAGTCATCGCATAGCCGTAGGCCGGTCTCCGACCACCCCGGGCAGATCGAGGCCGGCACCAATACAAAACAGCAAACTACCACCTCGCCCCTCATCAACTTTGAGTGACGAGCTGGGGGGCAATTGTTGTGACCGTTTCGGACCACATGTCGGATCCGGCCGGAAAAGGCACGGGGACGCCCAGAGGGTGGGACCGACCTGGCCGGTCTGTATCCGACCTCAGCGGGCTCCGACCACGAGTTTCCGACCTCGAAAGCGAGGCCGGAAACCTGCTTGGGACGCCCATCCACGTTCATCACAGCCACATTGAAGTCCGGTCGTGGCCGGACCGGCCCGGCCACGACCATTGAGGTCCAGCGGAGGTCGCCCGGACGCGACCAACCGGCTGGAAGAATCCCCGACCTCACTGTCCACCAGGAGGCCGGCCTCCGATCACTCAAGGACCTCGGCCGGCTAGAGAGATCTGGAGCACGTGATAGAATCAAGCGAGACCCTCCCCCAAGAGGGAAAAAGGCCGCCTCCGTACTCAGAGACTCAGAGAATATTCCATCCAAATGAGGAAATTCGCTAGAGAATCGTCCTTTTTGGACACGCGTCAACACCCTAGTGGCCGGCCACCTACAAGCCCTGACATATCAGAGCCCACGCGTCCTCAGAGGCAGGAGACATTTAATGCACCTGTCCCCCAAGAGGCCGAAAATGACCAACATACCCCTGTAGTAAGAAAACTATAAATACCCCAACATTTGTAATGTAAAATAGGTTCAATCTCTTTCAGTATAATCAATACACATACTCATTCAAGTCCAGGGACTAACAACCCCTGGCAATTCTTGGTGTTCTTAGTGCTCTTATGCATTTATTGCCATTCTTCATTCAAGCATTCATTTTAGCATTTAAGAACCCAATCATTTGATGTTTTTACCAAAGCTCTTATAAATAGCCAGTTAATCCCAGCAACAAATATTTGGTAAACAACAGAATCGGCCAAAACGGACTCCCGGTTGAGAAGATATGAAGATTTTACGAACATGTGTACAGCAGCGAGAACGCACTCGAGCTCGACTTGCTCGAGTCCTAGGGACTCAAGTGCTCGAGTGCGCACTCAAGGATAGAGTGGTTGAGTCCTAGGGACTCGACCTTGTGGTGCTTGAGTCCCTATGTTGCGCTGGAAAGAAGAGGGGACTCGAGTGACACTTGCTCGAGTCCTAGGCACCCGAGCAAGGCCATAGCTCGAGTCCTTACATGCATACTCGGCCCAAATCATCCCAAATCGGCCCGTTGCCTATAAATACCCCATCCCAAGCTTGTTTTGACGGACCCTTTGATCACTTTTGATATTTTTACAAACCACTTCACAAGTAGAGATAGATTCGGAGAGAGAAGAACACCGGGAGAGTTGAGCAAGCATACTTTATGTGTAATCGAGGTTTTGATATTACGAATTCATAGATTAGAGTTTGATTTTGATTTTCTTTCTTCTTTCCTTCAAACACTTGGTACTTAAGACTTTTGATTTAGTTGTTAATTGATATTCGTTCTTAGACTTCAATTCTTTCTTAAACCCTTGTTTATGTTCTTGAGTTTTTCAACTAGATTAATTATGTTTTTATCCGTTGCTTGTTTAATTGCTTTCGTTATAGTAAAAACCATGTTAGGCTAAAATCCTTGCATGCTTAGGGTAGGATGAACTCGTAGAAGTAGGATGTTGGTACATAATTAAGATAACTCGTGATGTTTAGTGCTAGTTCTCTTAAGAAATAATTGCCTTGAGGCACACTTTTTGGACCTTAATTGCACAAACCCACCCCAATTTTCCTACATTTCATATAGCCACATTTTATTTCATACAACCACAAAACAGATGAACCCTACCCCATCCCACCCCCACCCCTCCTTTGCAGCTCTCTCTCTCCTCCTTATATATTAAAAAATCGGTCCTCCACTCATCATTTCTACCGCCTCTTTCTCTCTCTTCTCCCCCTCTCTCTCCACCACCAACAACCACCCCCTCTCCCAAATCCCTCCTCCTTCTACCGCCATAAATAAACCGAGAAGCAGAGACAGGGACGGCCACAAACCACCATCACCGCCCACCGTCTGGTCCCACAGTGCCCCATCCACCCACCGTCTGCTCGACCACCGTCCGTGCACCGCCGCTATTTCTAGTTCGGATCTGCTTAGACCGGACCGCCTGGAGGGTGTTTGCGTCCGATCTGTCCATCCGCCGCCATCATGGAGATATCCCCACCGTCGAGTGCCGCTGCATCGATGGAGTCGCACCACCGCCTCGCTGTTCACATCCGGTCTGTCCGTCCAATTTGTCCGTCCGTCCGAAGTCGCGCATGGCCAAAGGTTGGTTTTCTCCTTTTCTAAAAAGAGGGGGTCCTTATTTTATTATTGGAAATTTAAAGCCCTTTAGATGTGTTGTTTGTGTGTGTTTTTTCATTGCAGAAACTGCATTGGCTTGGATTTTATCTTTTTTCTTTTTGTTTGTGAGAATTTAGATTATTCTCCAAATTGTTGATAAATGAAAGGAATATCAGATAATGTTAGGGGACTTGTTTTAGCTATTTCATCTGTTCATTGGTTCAATTTTTATCATCAAGAAAAAAGGGCTTAAAGAGGGCAGGGGCTTCTAGAACTCGAGCAGGTTAGTTTGTTTCTTCCTTGATTATGTTATAATATGCAGCTTACAATCTGTGGACTACGTTTAAACTTTTCCTAAATATATGCATATGGCCATGTATGAGTTTTAAATTAAGAAATATTGATCTATGATTGCAAGAGGGGATATTATTTGGGATATTTGATTTAACAGGCTGTTGGAATTATTTTAGGCATATTTCTCTATGATTTCTATGTTGTTTTGGTTCAATATTTATTATTTGGAATGTGATGTTTGAGTTTTGAGTTTTGATTCACATACATTTTAATAGGAATGGAGCTGAATTGATTTGACCTATTAGTTTTTTGGATTGTTTTGGCCGAATTTGTTGATAATAATGTTCAACTGTTATTGTTTTCATGTTGGGGAGATTTTCAACTGGTGGAGCAAAGAGAAGAGAAGAGAAGATGACATACTGGGGGAATTTATTTTTACATCTTTCTGCAAATAATTTGTTTCATTCTGCAATATGCAACTAATTTGTTCCATTCTGCAATATGCAAATCAATATGCAACTAATTTGTTGCATTCTGCAAATTTTTTTTTTTTTTTTGCATTTCTGCAATTAATTTGTTGCATTCTGCAACTAACTTCGATTTTCGCATGTGCCAACAACTCTGGCAACTCTTCAATTTTTTGCAATTCTGCAAATATTATTTGGATACTGGATGTGTCTTCATTTGTATTGTTTCAATTTCAATGTAATTTTAGAATTTGTAAATGTAATTTTAGCATTTTTATATCCAAAATATTTATGGATAATGTTGTGCATTTTTATTTGTGTAAATTAAAAAAAAAAGAAAAAAAATAAGTGGTTGCATTTTCAATTACTGGGATGAAAATTTCCCTGCAAACATGAAATAAAAAATAAGAATAATTAAAAAAATGAAATTAAAAAATATGACTGCAAATTTAAAATTAAAAAAAATTGAATCTGAAAAATGAGGGTACAATTTTTGAATTGTGAAATGTTGAAATGGGGGATTATTTTGATATATTAATTTGGTTTGGTTCAAAGAAATATTAAAAATTGGAAGAAAATGCAATTTGACATGATGGCTCATGTCAAAATCAGCTGAAGGTGGAAGGAAGAGTTTTAGTGCATGGACCCCACATTTTGGGGTGTCTTGAAATGTAGGGAAATTGGTGGGGGTTAATGCAATTAGGCTCTTAGAATTGGGCCTATATGTCACTAACCCTTCTCTTAATTAATTGAATTCTTAAAATAAACCCTACAATTATCTTGGAATTGAGTACGAAACTTATTAGAAGAGGACGATCTTATCACTCTTTAATAATGAATATGCTTAACGATAGGGTTATAGAAGGCGTTTATAATCTACTGGTTTATCTAGGGAGGACGACCGTATCACCTTGGGTAAATAAGGATCTCATTAATTAAGCATAATTCATATAACTTGTTTAGTGGGTTGTGAAGTAGGTTGATACTTGCACATCACGGTTATTTTAGTTATCGCACTAGCTCCGTTAGTATACGTAGGGATTCCTATCTTGAGCATCACCATCTCGTATTTGATTAAATCCTTAGTTATTTGTTTGATTTCATTATTTGCATTAATAGTAATAGAATATAGAGTAGATTAATATAATTCTTGAAACTGAACACACACTCATATTAACTACGACACGTAGATCTTCAGGGCTCTATTCGCACACATACCTTCCCTTGGGTTCGATACTACTTGGTCTCTATACTTGCCAATACTACTGTGATCCCATACTCTTGTGGGGTAACTACTAGTCTGGTGCATTTGATCTTTCTTGTTGAGTACTCAGGTATATGAAAACATGCTCGAAGGGAGAAACGAGCGAAGATCGAACAAAGATAGACCCTGAGACTATAGCCAGAAGAAATCGAGCCTTCCAGAGAAGGATGACTACCGCAGGTGACGAGAATTTAAATCAGAATTTTAGCGGCGATTTGGATCTAGTAGCTGAAGAGCATGAACGGAATGTGGAACAGGTTGAAGGTGCTAAGGGAGTCGATAACCAAAAGCAAACACCTCATGGGGAGATCACCAGCCAAAACCCAACTCTACAGACCTAGAGCAATTTCGCTGAAAACCAGAATCAAGTCATCCACCAAAATCCACAAAACCCAAATAACCCCTTCAACAACCCTGTCTACCAACCTAACCAACCTTACTCATACCCATACCCACCATACCCTTATCCACCATACTACCCCCCACAACCCACTTATAACCAACCACCAATCCCACATATACCTCCACCACCAGTTTATCCTCAGCACGCTCCTCAGAACGATGATCCTGGTATGGCAATTCGAGGAAGGTTTGCGGCACAGCCGCAATGGTATTATGATGGTGTAGCATTTCCACCAGTAGAGGCAAACAACTTTTCTATCTCTCCAGGGATCCTGAAGATGCTAGTCGAGAATCAATTTAAGGGGGAGGTCGAAAAGGATAATCCTCATACTCACTTGAGGAATTTTCTGATGATTGCCTCAACTTTCAACCATAATGGCATGTCTGCAGATGCCAAGAGGCTCAGGTTGTTCCAGCTCTTATTTAACTGGAATCGCAAAGGAGTGGTATGATAACACGCTCCCACGGGGAGATGTAACCACATGGGCCGAGCTAGAGCGTCTGTTCCTCGAGCGATTTTATCCTCCATCTAAAATGATCAAAGCAAGGCTTGAGATCTCATCTTTCAAGCAGAAGCCAGGAGAGGACTTACGTCAGGCTTGGGAGAGATACTATAATATGCTCATTGAGTGTCCGCAACATGGGTACAACGAAGGTGGTATAATGGTTTACTTCTACTGTGGAGTCAGCAAGGCAGGTCAACACCATCTTGATGCATGTGCTAGTGGAGCATTCTTGAATTGTGGTGCAGCTCGGTGTAGAGAGATTATTGATAACATTGTTAAGAATGTGGGGCAATGGAATGAGGCACAAGAGTTTCAGCGAGCTTATCAGATGGATGAGAGTGAAGGTACTAGAAAGCTATTGATGGCGATGATGGAGAAGATAAGTAACTTGGAGGTCGGACAGAGTTTGAATGGTCAGAATAATGTGATGAGTGAGAAAGTGGACCAACCAACAAGCCAGCAAGATAAGGCCAACTATATGGGAAGGCCTAATTACAATCAAGGTGGATACCAACAAGGTGACAATCAGCAGGGAAGACCTCTCTACGGTCAACCGTTTGTACTACCAGGTCCACAACCTCTTCAAAATCAGTGGAGAAACAACCAATGTTATCAAGGAGGCCAACATCCCCCTCAAAATCATTGGAGGAAGAATGAGAACTTATCCTACAGTAATCCAAGAGCGGGGATAACTGTACCTCCAAATGTCGACCCTGGCTCAAAACTCCCCGGAGGAGAAGGAGGTGCCACCACTGATGAGATGAGTAAGAAGAATGATCAGCGTGATCAAGACCTCCAGAAGAGTGATATGGAGCTGAATAGAATTCAACAAGAGAACAATAGACGGTTCACTTTCATGGAGTATCAGATTAGCCAGATCGCAAAATCATTGGGTAGAGAGCCTGGGAAATATCCTTCTATGCCGGAGGGGAACCCGAAAGAGCAATGCAAGATGATCTAACTAAGAAGTGGAACCAAGTATGACGGTCCTCAAATTCCTGCTGACCTTGAGGAGATACATAAGGAGATTGAGATAGAGGGACAAGAACATAAGAAAGATGGAGGTGAGACAGTTGAGGTAGAAGTTGAGAAGGAGGTTGAGATAGAAGATACTCAGAAAAGCAAGGAACATAAGGAGGAAGGGATTGAGAGAGTACCAAAGTGGAAGAAGGCTAGAGAAGCGAGACATAACGTGAAAGAGACCGAGCGAGATGAATGGGGGGTACCTAAATCTGTGATACCGGTCCCATATCCACAACGGTTCATGAAAAAGAAATTAGATGAAAAATTTGTCAAGTTTCTTGATGTTTTTATGAAGTTGCATATTAACATTCCTTTTTATGATGTTTTGGAACATATGTCTAATTATGCCAAGTTCCTGAAGGACTTGATAGCTAAGAGGAGGAGAGTTGATGAGCCCAAGTTGGTGCAGTTGAACCATGAGGTGAGTGCATTAGTGCACAAAGCGCTTTCCCCGAAGTTGAAAGATCCCGGGAGTTTTACGATCTTATGTGATATCGGGAATGGAGTCAAGAAGGGAGCGTTGTGCGATCTTGGAGCGAGTATCAATCTTATGCCTTTGTCTCTATTTAAGAAGTTGGACGGTGGAGAACTTCAGCTGACAATGATGACACTTCAACTAGCCGACCGATCTATTACTCAACCTCAAGGTGTGGTTGAAGACGTCCTTGTTAAGGTTGGCGATCATATCTTTCTAGCTGATTTCGTAGTGCTCGACATGGAGGAAGATGAGCATGTGCCCTTGATCTTGGGAAGGCCTTTCTTAGCCACAGCCGGCATGTGTCTAGATGTGGCGAATGGGAAGATCACGTGCAAGGTGGATGACCAGGAGATTAAGATCTCCCTGTAAGAGGCCATGAAGTACCCTATGGAGGAAGAGAGTTCGGAATTGAAAATGAGGAGTTGAGAAGAAAAAATCCAAATTCAAGAAATTGCTTAGTAAGACTCCTCCAGATAAAGGTGAGAAGAAATTGAGACCCCATCACTTGAGGTTGAGAAGAGGGGATTGAAGGAGAAGGGGCATCAAGGAAAGGAATTCAACTACCACTCTTATGAGAGTAAGGGAGGTAATTTTGAGTATCATGTCCCATAAGCTCCTTAGAGCTCGGTCCGGCATGAGGATCTTAAAAATAGCACTGAGTGGAAGACAACCCATTTTTATTTGCTTTTGAGTGTTTTTTGTTGTAGGTATTTTGTTTGAGTCGTAAGTTCTAACCTCGTACTTGAGAGTTTTATTTTGTAGGCTCGCCTTGAGGGTGAATGAATGCTCAAGGAGTGGAGATTGAAGGGACCAACTCGACACAAGGGAGAGTGCCAAGTTTTTTAGAGAAACTGAATTATTTGGATGAGGTAACCACCACCCCGAACTTAGACCACTTCACAAGGTCGAAGTTTGGGGGGTGGAGTATTTATATGTTTTATGGTATACATATGCACCGGCGCACTTGAGAGGTTTATTTGACATTGCACAGGAGCACAACCTCTCTTTGAGTTGAGTTAGGTTATATATTGTGCCTTGAGATACTCCTTGAGCTATTTTTATTGTGAACTTATTGGGCGATCTTGACTATTTTCATGCTTATTGATTCACCCTGCTTATTTATTGTTGACTTTGAGTGTGATTTTATGAGTTGATGAGTTGTGAAGTTGAGTTAGGGATTATATTGTGTGAGTGTAGTAGTTAGAGTTGATTTGAGAGGGAGCTTGTATACTTACGAAATTTCCTTTTGAATACTTGTGTGTTGAAAGTGAGAATTCACTAGGGCTAGCATGGATGTGAAAGTTGTGAGATTTGAGCCTTTGTGTGATTAAAATGCATAAATTGATCTCTTTGTTTGTGAGTGGATCATCACCGTAGAGGATGCTAGAACTTGTAGGTGCTGTCGCTTCTTGATTGTGTCTAGATTGATATGCCGAAAGTGATATTAGGCCATCTTTGATTTGATTGAGTCACTTAGCCAAATTTTCCCTACAAATGACATTTATCCCTTGTTAGCCCGTTTGAGCCTTAACCTATTTTATTTGCTAGCACATTTAAACTTAACCAAATTCTTAAACTTTTTTTGTTCCAATTTGAGTAGAGAATAGGAAAAGTTGTGAATGAGAAAGGGGTCGAGTTGAGTTGTGAAAGGAGAATTATTAATGCTTGAGTGTATTTGAGAAGAAGGTGTGATGAGATTGTGAGTTGTGGAAAAGAACAATGAATTTGAGAATGAGCAAAAGAGATATGAGCTCATGTATGTGTGAAAGAAAAAAAAAGTGAAGTGATTGAAAAGTGAAACGAGTTAGAAAAAAAAATTGAAGTGTTGAGAGTAATGGAATTGAAAAGTGTATTGCATAAAGATGTTTGAAATATTATGTTCCTTGTCTCGAAGTACTAGAGTTGGATTTTCTGTTCTCCATTGACTTGTGTCACTTATCTCATATAGTTACCCCACCTATCCAAAGAGCCTACATTACAACCTTGATAAAGTCCTTTTTGATTCGGCATGGATTCTATAGTATGGTCGAAGTTGAGAGTGCTTACAAGCCTATGACTGTTGTGTGATTGATTGATTGATTGAGTGAGTCCCTTAATATTGATATACACTTGTGAGGGAGTGAAACACATCGTTGAGTGCACATCCATGTTTGATCTTGGTGTTTCTTTTTGTTAGTGCATGAGTATGATGAAGGGGGTGAGTTTGGGTACGAGTGATCGATCTTTGAAGCTTGACGCTCAATTACTTGCATGATTTGGTTCTTTAATTCATTCTTAACAATTTCACTCGACTTATTATTTCATTTCTTGAGGACAAGCAATATGGTAAGTTTGGGGGGGTTGATTAGGCGCGAAATTGTTAGGTTTTATAGCCCGATTTGCCCATATTTTGGGTGTTTTTTTATGAGTATTTAGAGACCTTTGAGCATCATTTTTATAAACTCATTAATTTGTCTATTTGGTGTTCATATTCAGATAGAGGGTGAAAAGAGGAGTTCGTAGGACTTTGAATCGGCCAAAACGAACTCCCGGTTGAGAAGATGTGAAGATTTTACGAACATGTGTACAGCAGCGAGAACGCACTCGAGCTCGACTTGCTCGAGTCCTAGGGACTCAAGCGCTCAAGTTCACACTCAAGGAGAGAGTGGTCGAGTCCTAGGGACTCGACCTTGTGGTGCTTGAGTCCCTATGTTGCGCTGGAAAGAAGAGGGGACTCGAGTGACACTTGCTCGAGTCCTAGGCACCCGAGCAAGGCCATAGCTCGAGTCCTTACATGCATACTCGGCCCAAATCATCCCAAATCGGCCCGTTGCCTATAAATACCCCATCCCAAGCTTGTTTTTACGGACCCTTTGATCACTTTTGATATTTTTACAAACCACTTCACAAGTAGAGATAGATTCGGAGAGAGAAGAACACCGGGAGAGTTGAGCAAGCATACTTTACGTGTAATCGAGGTTTTGATATTACGAATTCATAGATTAGAGTTTGATTTTGATTTTCTTTCTTCTTTCCTTCAAACACTTGGTACTTAAGACTTTTGATTCAGTTGTTAATTGATATTTGTTCTTGGACTTTAATTCTTTCTTAAACCCTTGTTTATGTTCTTGAGTTTTTCAACTAGATTAATCATGTTTTTGTTCGTTGCTTGTTTAATTGCTTTCGTTATCGTAAAAACCATGTTAGGCTAAAACCCTTGCATGCTTGAGGTAGGATGAACTCGTAGAAGTAGGATGTTGGTACATAATTAGCATAACTCGTGATGTTTAGTGCTAGTTCTCTTAATTAATTGAATTCTTAAAATAAACCCTAGAATTATCTTGGAACTGAGTACGAAACTTATTAGAGAGAGAACGATCTTATCACTCTTTAATAATGAATAGGCTTAACGATAGGGTTATAGAATGGGTTTATAATCTACCGGTTTATCTAGGGAGGACGACTGTATCACCTTGGGTAAATAAGGATCTCATTAATTAAGCATAATCCATATAACTTGTTTAGTGGGTTGTGAAGTAGGTTGATATGACGAAGTATTAGGGTTAATTCTTGAGCTTTTAGTCTTTCAATCTGGTGCTAGATTAGGAAAGTTGATTTTCTAGTTTTAGTACACTTAGGATTAATACTTGCAAATCACGGTTATTTTAGTTATCGTACTAGCTCTGTTAGTATACGAAGGGATTCCTATCCTAAGCATCATCATCCCATATTTGATTAAACCCTTCGTTATTTTGTGTGATTTCATAATTCGCATTGTTAGAAGTAGACTTTAGAGTAGCTTAATTCCATTCTTAAACCAGAACATCCACTCATATTAACAACGACGAGTAGATCTCCAGGGCTCTATTCGCATACATACCTTCCCTTGGGTTCGATACTACTTGGTTCTGTTGGGAAAATAGGGGTGCCCGGAATCTATTCGGGATGAAATTTAAATACGAATTTAAATTCAATTATTACTAGCATGAATTAATTCTAATTAATTCAAATAATAATTCCAACAACAAATTTAACATCATGCATGTTGAATTAATTCACATAAAATTTAGGCGGAATAAACAAGAATTTATGTGACTTACGTACCTCTTGTAGAATTGACCTTTGAATAAACGGGACAATTACGATCTCGCTTTATCAACCCAAAAACCTTCTCAAGTATTTCCCTTTCGCCTTACTTGATCACCGGTGGGAGATGCTTTCAAGTAATTTAAATAACTAACGAAAAAGAAAAATATATATGCTCTTGATTTTTCCAACATATGGAATTATGTTCTAGGGGATGAAATAATCACCCCCTATTTATAATTAGGAGTGGCCGAAAATTTGTGGTATATGGGCCTTGGAGAAAATCTTTTCTTAGACTCTAAGAAATCTTGAATATATCTCATATATTCTTTTCTCCATAATAAAATATTCCACAAAAATCTCACTCACCTAATTACTTTGCTATTTTCGAAAATTACAAGTGAAGAAGCCAAGATTTGGATCTTTCTTGAATATATGAGATATTCTTGTATTCCAAGAATACATATCTTCCATAATATCTTTCCAAGAAAATCAACAAAATATATTCTTCTCTTGATACACAATTTTCGAAAAAAATAGGAGAAAATTAGCATAATATTATCTTTTTTTATTTTAATCACCTTATCATTATTGGGCTACTTAATGGGCTACTTGAGGGGCCTTTAAGGAGAATTAAGATTGGACCTCCTAATGGACTTCTGAATTTCAATATTGAGCCCCAATATAATTCAATTCATTAATATTAATTATTACCACTAATAAATTAATATTGCACTATCCATCTTAATCCATATTACGATAATATGGGCTCCCGATTATTATTTCTCGCGTTTAAGATTATCAAGTCCATTAATAAATTAAGCTTCTGAATAGCTCTAAATTAATTAATATATTTCACCTTGGAGTAAAGACAGCTCAACATTATTATCCGTACCGAAGAAACTAATTCTCCACTTGCAAGATTTGGTACGATAAAACTTTTGAGCCCACCAAAGGGACTAATCACACGAGCCGTACTCGCACGCGTTTCTCCGTATTAAATCTTAGCAACCATCGTATGATTAATATTACTGCCCAAAGCACAAGGTTCGAAGTCACAATGATTCTCACCCAACATGAATCAAATCAGTAACCATTAAGCACACACGGTCCTATTTAAGTGACGGAGATTAAGAAATCAACAACCACTGAGGTCTAATTCTTCACATTTCAGAACAGAAGAATTTATCCTCGTTGTAGGTCCTCTTTAACACATACTAAATGTGTTAGTGCAATCTCTTAAGTCAAGACAGACCAATCTGAGACTTACACATCGACCTTTCACGGCGGATTGTTCAATTCCACCTAAGTCGTGAAAATGTACGTTTAGTTACAAGGAAACTGTTAATGTTGTCTTCCGTGATCGGGTATCACCACATTAACTACAATGTAACTAGTACTATTATGAACTGTTTGCAATAAATATTCAACATTCAATCATATCTAAAGCATATGCGATAAAATAATTATTCTCATAAAACAAGTGTTTGATACACGAGTTATACAAAGTAAAAACATACTTTCACGTATAACTCCAACAATCTCCCACTTATACTTAAAGTCTGCTTTTTAGTATACATCATGCATGTCTTAGTGTAGTAGCTCTACGTGACATCTCATGTCAACCTACACTAACCTAATTAATTCCTCCCACTTATACTTAAAGTAGATTGGCAATAGTCTTGACTCCCATTCCATCCACATGTCTCTCGAATGTACTCTGAGGCAGACCCTTTGTGAATGGATCTGCTAGGTTGTCACCCGACGCTATCTTTGCCACCTCTATATCTCCTCTCTTAACGATTTCTCGTATAAGATGGTATTTTCTTTCTATGTGTTTGCTGGCCTTGTGGGCTCTCGGTTCCTTTGAATTTGCAACTGCTCCGGCATTGTCACAAAAGACAGTTATCTTGTCGGGCAAATTCGGAACAACGTCCAAGTCCACTAAGAAGTTCTTGAGCCAAATTGCCTCTTTCGCTGCTTCACAAGCAGCTACATACTCGGCTTCCATGGTCGAATCGGCGATGCATTTCTGCTTAACGCTTCTCCATGAAATGGCTCCTCCTCCCACGCAAAACACACTACCCGAGGTTGACTTTTTGCGTCTATGTCTGATTGGAAATCCAAGTCCGTGTATCCCACGGGCACAATACTATCTGACTGGTAAATCAGCATCCGCTCACGAGTTCTTTTCAGATACCTCAAGATGCACTTTACGGCAGTCCAATGGCCTTTTCCGGCATTACTTTGATATCTTGCCACCATGCCCACGGCAAAACAGATACCCGGTCTCGTACACAGCATTGCATACATAAGGCTTCCTATGGCCGAAGCGTACGGAACACCTTTCATGTCATCTATCTCCGCTTGCGTCTTAGGGCTCATTTCTTTAGATAGATGGATTCCGTGCCTAAAAGGTACAAAACCTTTCTTGGAATCTTGCATGTTGAAACGCTTCAAAATAGTGTCAATGTATGAAGCTTGCGATAAGCCCAACATCCTCTTCTTGCGATCGCGAGTGATCTTGATCCCAAGGATGTGACCGACTTCCCCTAAGTCCTTCATATCAAATTGTTTTGACAGCCATACCTTTACGTCTGACAATACCTTTACATTGTTTCCAATGAGCAGAATGTCGTCTACGTATAATACTAAGAATACCACCGCAGTTCCGTCACGCTTCTTATACACACAACTTTCGAACTCATTTTGATCAAACCCATAAGACTTAATCACTTGATCAAAATACTGGTTCCAAGTACGCGATGCTTGCTTAAGTCCATAAATGGATCTCTTAAGCTTGCATACGAGATGCTCTTGGCCTTTTTCAATGAAACCTTTGGGCTGTTGCATATAGATATCTATCCCGTCAAGACTTCCGTTAAGGAAAGCTGTCTTGACATCCATTTGCCAGATCTCATAATCTAGGTGCGCAGCGATCGACAAGAGAATACGGATGGACTTAAGCATAGCTACAGGCGAAAAGGTTTCCTCATAATCGATCCCTTCTTTTTTTAGTATACCCTTTGGCCACTAGCCTTGCTTTGATGGTCTCAACCCTTCCGTCCGGTCCTCTTTTCCTCTTGTACACCCACTTGCATCCAATGGGTTCTACCCCATTGGGTAGTTCGACCAACTCCCACATTTTATTATGATCCATCGAACCCATCTCGATTTCCATTGCCGTTTGCCACGACTCCGCGTCTTTGTCTTGGATTGCCTCGTCGTATGTCCATGGGTCTGATTCATCGCTGGGAACCAAATCCGAAGATTCTCCACCCCCATGAATCTCTCGGGTTGCCTAGCAATCCTCCCACTGCGATGGGGTTCTGGTTGTGAAGATGTGACGTGTGGTACATCATCTTGTATACTTGGTATCGAGGTTTGACCTCTCAATTCTTCTAAGGTAATTTCACTTTTAGACTTCCGATTGTTCATATAGTCTTCCTCCAAGAATTTAAAGTGTGTACTAATCACGGTCTTTTGATCCTTGGGACTATAGAACATACACCCTTTCGGTCCCGTAGGGTATCCTATAAACAGCCTTAATTCCGAACGTGGATCCAACTTACCGGCTTTCTTGTCTAGCACGTATGCCGGACAACCCCAAATCCGCAAATGTCTTAGACTGGACTTGCGCCCGGTCCACAATTCCATTGGGGTTTTAGGAACCAATTTGGATGGCACAAAGTTTAGAATGTAAGCCGCCGTTTCCAAGGCATTACCCCAAAACAATATAATCATGCATATCTAGAAAAATACGAAATTATCACATAATTCGATCACATCAATTATATTGAAACCTTAAAACAATATAATCATGCATCAGCCAACATCTCGAAACAATTTAAATACGCCACGAGGGGTGGTCTATACATTTAAACACATTCAAGCGGATCACAAACTTAAAAGTTACAAATCCTTAATTCAAAATTAATAGTTGGCTCCCACTTTGACCACATAAAAATTGACAGGGACTCCGAGGGGAGTAAGTTAATATCAATTTCTTATGCCTAAGTAATAACCATAATTAAATACAGGATTATTATTTCGCTTTGAGCAAGTCACTCGTGGTGAGGGTCAATACCGCCATTAGTAATAATCCATAATCATCCTTTCGGAATTTATTCATGTGAAATCCGTTCTTTTGGCCGATCCGAGGGGGAAATGTATTCCAAAAGAACTTCGCAAATAAATAAATTATGGAGGCCAAATTAATCCAATTTTAATATTCGGAATAAAATTGCAATTAAATAAACATACTTAGTAATTTTCGAAAGTAAGGTTTTTCTTGGACAATAAAATTCATGCAAACACATATTAACAAATAATAATAAGTGCACGAAATAAAACATCCATCAAAACAAAAATTAAACACATTGGAGCACTTAAATCCAATTGTCACGGTTTAATTTCTTCACGTCTTGATACGAAATATCATCCTTGTTGCTTTCCATCATTCGTCTCGACATGCTCCCACTCGAACAGCAACACTTCATCAAAAACAACATCGTTTGGGGTTCGAGACGACGTTTAAAATCACAAAAAAAATGCAGAACTGAAATTAAAAAAAATCCATGGCCCGAGATACGGTGCGCGTCGGCCCACGGAGTGGGCCCGCGCGCCACCCGGCACGGCGCCGAGCAGCTGGCCGTCGGGCGCCGCCTATGTGCGCGCTCGCCCGCGCCATGCCACGCCCCGTCGTGCGCCGGGTTTCGCCGTTCGTTCTCGTTTCTCACCCCATGCATGATTTTACATCCATGCATGCGCCGCGCATGCATGCGTCGTCCGGGTATGCCATTTTTAATTCTTCGTTCTTCGTCTCGATCCGGTTACAATTTATTTTCCAAAAAAAAAATACTAGATCTAGACTAGTCTATTACAATGATCGAATCAAGATAAAACAACTAATCTACTCGTGGATTTTCTCACGAGAAAAACGAATTCGAACGAATCTAATTAAAAAACAATTAATTCACACGCATGAAAAATTAACAACATTAAAACCATGACAATTGGATACCTGCAAAAAAGATCTAGCAATTCTACTATCCAATTTCAATTTAATGTTTAATAATTTAAATTATAATTTAAAGATCAGAGCCCGAAACCGTGGCTCTGATACCAGTTGTTGGGAAAATAGGGGTGCCCGGAATCTATTCGGGATGAAATTTAAATACGAATTTAAATTCAATTATTACTAGCATGAATTAATCCTAATTAATTCAAATAATAATTCCAACAATAAATTTAACATCATGCATGTTGAATTAATTCACATAAAATCTAGGCGGAATAAACAAGAATTTATGTGACTTACGTACCTCTTGTAGAATTGACCTTTGAATAAACGGGACAATCACGATCTCGATTTATCAACCCAAAAATCTTCTCAAGTATTTCCCTTTCGCCTTACTTGATCACCGGTGGGAGATGCTTTCAAGTAATTTAAATAACTAAGGAAAAAGAAAAATATATATGCTCTTGATTTTTCCAACACATGGAATTATGTTCAAGGGGATGAAATAATCACCACCTATTTATAATTAGGAGTGGCCAAAAATTTGTGGTATATGGGCCTTGGAGAAAATCTTTTCTTAGACTCTAAGAAATCTTGAAAATATCTCATATATTCTTTTCTCCATAATAAAATATTCCACAAAAATCTCACTCACCTAATTACTTTGCTATTTTCAAAAATTACAAGTGAAGAAGCCAAGATTTGGATCTTTCTTAAATATATGAGATATTCTTGTATTCCAAGAATACATATCTTCCATAATATCTTTCCAAGAAAATCAACAAAATCTCTTGATACACAATTTTCGAAAAAAATAGGAGAAAATCAGCATAATATTATCTTTTTTATTTTAATCACCTTATCATTATTGGGCTACTTGAGGGGCCTTTAAGGAGAATTAAGATTGGGTCTCCTAATGGACTTCTGAATTTCAATATTGAGCCCCAATATAATTCAATTCATTAATATTAATTATTACCACTAATAAATTAATATTGCACTATCCATCTTAATCCATATTACGATAATATGGGCTCCCGATTATTATTTCCAGCGTTTAAAATTATCAAGTCCATTAATTAATTAAGCTTCTGAATAGCTCTAAATTAATTAATATATTTCACCTTGGAGTAAAGACAGCTCAACATTATTATCCGTACCGAAGAAACTAATTCTTTACTTGCAA
Source organism: Ballota nigra (assembly GCA_947034835.1). Classification (NCBI taxonomy): domain Eukaryota; kingdom Viridiplantae; phylum Streptophyta; class Magnoliopsida; order Lamiales; family Lamiaceae; genus Ballota; species Ballota nigra. Next base: position 87,830,541 of record OX344727.1, on the reverse strand, counting down.
GATTTGGTACGATAAAACTTCTGAGCCCACCAAGGGGACTAATCACACGAGTCGTACTCGCACGCGTTTCTCCGTATTAAATCAACCGTCGTATGATTAATATTACTGCCCAAAGCACAAGGTTCGAAGTCACAATGATTCCCACCCAACATGAATCAAAGCAGTAACCATTAAGTACACACGGTCCTATTTAAGTGACGGAGATTAAGAAATCAACAACCACTCAGGTCTAATTCTTCACATTTCAGAACAGAAGAATTTATCCTCGCTGTAGGTCCTCTTCAACACATACTAAATGTGCTAGTGCAATCTCTTAAGTCAAGACAGACCAATCTGAGACTTACACATCGACCTTTCACGGCGGATTGTTCAATTCCACCTAGGTCGTGAAAATGTACGTTTAGTTACAAGGAAACTGTTAATGTTATCTTCCGTGATCGGGTATCACCACATTAACTACAATGTAACTAGTACTATTATGAACTGTTTGCAATAAATCTTCAACATTCAATCATATCTAAAGCATATGCAATAAAAGAATTATTCTCATAAAACAAGTGTTTGATACACGAGTTATACAAAGTAAAAGCATACTTTCACGTATAACTCCAACAGGTCCATATACTTGCCCATACTACAGGGATCTCATACTCTTATGGGGTAACTACTAGTATAGCTAGTATTTTGCGTTCAAGTTAGACGCAGGATTTTTGCCCAGCCAAGGCACAAATTTAAAACTTATACCTATGTATATCATATGAATGCTAAAATAATTTTAGTAGTATGAGAATACCATAATTTTGTTTTTTCAAACATTACGACAATGTATATCATCGTTAAACAATCATATGAAGATTTTTTCTCAAGGGCCTATTTAATAAAAATAATAATGTATAAATAAATAATCTTTGTTCCATAAAAGTACAGTTTATTAATGACAATTTTTATAGGAATTTAATTTTAAATATAATCTGGATATAATAGCATTGAAATTCATCATATTTTAACGAAAACTCGTAAAACCCGTGAGTATCCATTATTTAGGACATTGTGGAACAATAATTATATAATGACAAAAATTTGTGTGAGATTGTTTCATTGGGATAAAACAACATAAATTAACACTCAACCCTATTAAAGTATTAATATATCATGCTTAATTTATACTTTATCATCGTCTCGGTCTCACACAAGACCTACTCTTATATAATTTAAAATAAAAAAATAGTTTAGGGATTTTAAAAAATAAAATTTAATAGTTTAAGGACTTATTATGTCATTATAAAAACAATCTAACACATAACTAGAAACTATCATGGAATTGTATGTACATAGAATATCAATCTTAATGAGATGTAGCGGACATGTTTAATATTTTTTTAATTAAATATGTATATTGATTAGAGATATGATACTTAATAAAGAAAATTAAGGCAGGGCATTTGTCATGCCCTGCCTCTACGTAAATCCGCCCTTAATCTTGTGCCTTGGAGTAAAGACAACTCAATATTATTATTCATACCGGAAAACTAATTTCCACTTGCAAGATTTGGTATGATAAAACTTCTGAGTCCACCAAGGGGACAAATCACACAAGACGTACTTGCACACGTTTTTCTGTATTAAATCTTAGCAATTGTCGTATAACTAATATTATTGCACAAAACACAAGGTATCGAAGTCACAGTGATTATCATCAAACATGAATAAAAACAATAAGTATTAATCACACACAATCCTATTTAAGTGACAGAGATTAAGAAATCTACAACCACTGAGGACTAATTTTTCTTCGTTCAGCACAGAAGAATTTATCCTCTCTGTAGGTCCTCTTCAGCACATACAAAATGTGCTAGTGCAATCTCTTGGTCAAGACAAGTCAATCTGAGAACTACACTTCAACCTTTCACGGTGGATTGTTCAATTGCACCTAGGTCGTGAAGTTGTACATTTATATACAAGGAAATTATTAATGTGATCTTTTGTGATCTGATATCACCATATTAACTACAATGTAACACATACTGTTGGGAAAATAGGGGTGCCCGAGAACTATTCGGGATGAAATTTAAATACGAATTTAAATACAATTATTACTAGAATGAATTAATCCTAATTAATTCAAATAATAATTCCAACAACAATTTTATCATCATGCATGTTAAATTAATTCACATAAAATCTATGGCGGAATAAACTAAGAAGTTATGTGATTTACGTACCTCTCGTAGAACTGGCCTTTGAATAAAACGGGACAATCACGAACGCGCTTTATCAACTAAAAAACCTTCTCAAGTATTTTCCTTTCGCCTTACTTGATCACCGGTGGGAAGTACTTTCAAGCAATTTAAATAACTAAGGAAAAAGAAAAATATATATGCTCTTGATTTTTCCAACACATGGAATTATGTACTTGGGGAAGAAATAATCACCCCCTATATATAAGATGAAGTGGCCGAAAATTGCATATTTTATGGGCCTGGAGAAAATCTTTTCTTAGTCTCTAAGAAATCTTGAATATATCTCATATATTTTTTTCTCCATAATAAAATATTCCACAAAAATCTCACTCACCCTTTCATACTTGTATTTTTCGAAAATAATAGGGAAGAATCCAAGATTTGGATCTTCTTGAATATATGAGATAATCTTGTATTCCAAGAATACTTATCTTCCATAATATCTTTCCAAGAAAATCACCAAAATCTTTTCTCTCCTAATATTACAATTTTCGAAAAAATCATAGAAAAATCAGCATTATATTTTCTTTTTATTTTAATCACCTTATCATTATTGGGCTACTTGAGGGGCCTTAAGGAAAATTAATATTGGACCTCCTAATGGACTTCTGAATTTCAATATTGAGCCCCAATATAATCAATTCATTAATATTAATTAGTACCACTAATAAATTAATATTGCACTATCCATCTTAATCCATATTACGATAATTGGGCTCCCGGTTATTATTTTCCGCATTTAAGATTATCAAGTCCATTAATTCATTAAGCTTCTGAATAGCTCTAAATTAATTAACATCTTTCACCTTGGAGTAAAGACAGCTCAACATTATTATCCGTACCGAAGAAACTGATTCTTCACTTGCAAGATTTGGTACGATAAAACTTATGAGCCCACCAAGGGGACTAATCACACGAGCCGTACTCGCACGCGTTTCCCCATATTAAATCTTAGCAACCGTCGTATGATTAATATTACTGTTCAAAATACAAAGTTCAAAGTCACGATGATTCTCACCCAACATGAATCAAAGCAGTAACCATTAAGCACACACGGTCCTATTTAAGTGACGGAGATTAAGAAATCAATAACCACTGAGGTATAATTCTTCACAATTCAGAACAGAAGAATTTATCCTCGTTGTAGGTCCTCTTCAACACATACTAAATGTGCTAGTGCAATCTCTTGGTCAAGACAAGCTAATCTGAGATATACACATCGACCTTTCACGGCGGATTGTTCAATTCCACCTAGGTCATGTTTTTGTACGTTTAGTTACAAGAAAACCGTTAATATGATCTTCCGTGATCGGGTATCACCACATTAACTACAATGTGACATGTACTATTTATAATGAACTGGTTGCAATAAATATTCAACATTCAATCATATCTAAAGCAAATGTGATAAAAGAATTATTGTCATAAACAAGTGTTTAATACATGAGTTATACAAAGTAAAAGTATACTTTCACGTTCCAACAATCTCCCACTTATACTTAAAGTCTACTTTTTAGTATACATCATGCATGTCTTAGTGTAGTAGCTCTACGTGACATCTCATGTCAACCTACACTAACCTAATAATTCCTCCCACTTATACTTAAAGCAGATTGACAATAGTCTTGACTCTCATTCCATTCACATGTCTCTCGAATGTACTCTGAGGCAGGCCTTTTGTTAATGGATGTACTAGGTTGTCCTCCGTCATTTATCTTTGCCACCTCTTTATCTCCACTCTTAATGATTTCTCGTATAAGATGGTATTTTCTTTCAATGTGTTTGCTGGCCTTGTGGGCTCTCGGTTCCCTTGAATTTATCACTGCTCCGACATTATCACAATGGACAGTGATTATGATGGGCAAATTCGGAACAACATCCAAGTCCACTAAGAAGTACTTGAGTCAAACCGCTTCTTTCGCTGCTTCACAAGCAATTACCTATTCGGTTTTCATGGTCGAATCGGCGATGCATTTCTGCAAATCGCTTCTCCATGTTATGGCTCCTTCTCCCATGCAAAATACACTACCCGAGGTAGATATTCTGGATTCTATATTTGATTGGAAATTTGAGTCTGTGCATCCCATGAGAATTAGACTATCTGACTGTTAAATCAACATTCCATACCAAGTTCTTTTCAGAAACTAAAGAATGCATTTAATTGCAATCTAATGTGCTTTCCAGGGGTTACTTTGATATCTTGCTATCATGCCCACGGCAAAGCAGATATCCGGTCTCGTACACAATGTTGCATACATAAGACTTCCTACGTCCGAAACGTACGGAACATCTTTCATGTCATCTATCTCCACTTGCGTCTTAGGGCATATTTCTTTGGATAGATGGATTTCGTGCCTAAAAGGTACAAAACCTTTCTTGGAATCTTGCACGCTGAAATACTTCAAAATAGTGGCTTCGTATGAAACTTGCGATAAGCCCAACATCCTTCTCTTGCGATCTCGAGTGATCTTGATCCCAAGGATGTGACTGGCTTTCCCTAAGTTCTCAATATCAAACTGATTTGACAGCCATACCCTTACGTCTGACAATACCTTTACATTATTTCCAATGAGCAGAATATCGTCTACGTATAATACTAAGAATACCATCGCAGTTCTGTCACACCTTTTATACACATAACTCTCGAACTCGTTTTGATCTAACCCATAAGACTTAATCACTTGATCAAAACACTGGTTCCAAGTTCGCGATGCTTGCTTAAGTCCATAAATGGATCTCTTAAGCTTGCATACGAGGTGCTCTTGGCCTTTTTCAATGAAACCTTTGGGTTGTTGCATATAGATATCTATCCCGTCAAGACTTTCGTAAAGGAAAGCTATCTTGACATCCATTTGCCAGATCTCGTAATCTAGGTGCACAGCGATTGACAAGAGAATACGGATGGACTTAAGCATAGCTACAAGCGAAAAGGTTTCCTCATAATCGATCCCTTCTTTTTTAGTATACCCTTTGGCCACTAGCTTTGCTTTGAAGGTCTCAACCCTTCCGTCTGGTCCTCTTTTCCTCTTGTACACCCACTTGCATCCAATGGGTTCTACTCCATTGGGTGGATCGACCAACTCCCACACTTGATTATGATCCATCAAACCTATCTCGGTTTCCATTGTTGTTTGCCACGACTCTGCGTCTTTATCTTGGATTGCCTCGTAGTATGTCCATGGTTTTGATTCATCACCGGGAATCAAATCCGAAGATTCTCCTATTCCCATGAATCTCTCGGGTTGCCTAGCAATCCTCCCACTGCGACGGGGTTCCGGTTGTGAAGGTGTGACGTGTGGTACATCATCTTGTATACTTGGTATAGGAGTTTGCCCTCTTAACTTGTCTAAGGTAATCTCATTTCTGGGCTTTCTTTTGTTCATATAGTCTTCCTCCAATAATTTAAAGTGCAAACTAATCACGGTCTTTTGATCCTTGGGACTATAGAACATACACCCTTTTGTTCCCGCATGGTATCCTATAAACAGCCTTAATTTCGAACGTGGATCCAACTTACCGGCTTCCTTGTCTAGCACGTATGTCGGACAACCCCAAATCTGCAAGTGTCTTAGACTGAGCTTGCGCCCGGTCCACAATTCCATTGGGGTTTTAGGAATCGATTTGGATGGCACCAAGTTTAGAATGTAAGCCGTCATTTCCAAGGCGTTGCCCCAAAACAATTTGGGTAAATTCGAATAACTCATCATGGATCTAACCATTTCTAAAAGAGTCCGGTTCCTTCGTTCTACTACACCGTTCTTTTGAGGGGTTTTCGGTGCGGTTAACTGGGATACAATCCCTTCGTTCGATAGGTAGTTCAAGAATTCATTGCTGAGGTATTCGCCTCCACGATCAGATCGTAGAAACTTAATACTTATTTCCCTATGCATCATAAGGTCGATGTATCCACATCTCGAGTAATCGTCAACGAAAGTGACAAAATACTCATATCCCTTCTCGCTTTGATCATCATTGTACCACACACATCGGTATGAACGAGTTCTAACACTTCCATTGCTCTAATCCCCTTGGCTCCAAATGCCCTCTTGGTCATCTTACCCTCTAAACATAATTCACAAGTTGGAAACGACTCAACTTGAAGAAACTCCAAGGATCCATCTTTCACCAATCTTTGTATTCGTATTAGATTAATATGACCTAATCTAAGATGCCATAGAAGTGTTTCATTCATATCAGAAAGAACGCTTCCTTTTATAACTAGAAATAGTCGATGTGTTATTAGATTCAATTTATGAGTGGTGTGCCCAATTAATGGTATAAAGATCATCCAAAAATGTTCCGGAACAGATAAACTCATCGTTTTAAGAAATAATAACATACTTATTAAAAGAAACTGAGTATCTATTCAAAACAGTTTAGAAACTGAAGGTTGAGTTCTTTCTAAACTAGGAACATGAAGAACGTCTCTCAAGACCATAACTCTATCTTCACAAGATAGGCGCACTTCTCCCACTGCTTCAGCTGCCACTCTCGTAGCATTGCCCGGTGTGATGGGGATCCCACTTCCTCTAAATCGTCGGGTTAGCTTGAACCCATGCAAAATGAAATAAATGTGATCAGTGGCTCTCGTATCCACTGTCCACGAATGGACAGCATACACCACTTCACAAGTTTTGACGATTAAGACGTGTGAATTACCTAACTTTTCTAGCCTCTTAGACTTGGAACAGGCAGACCTCCAATGTCCTCTCTTACCGTTGTTAAAACACTTCCCTTTTGATGCTAGCCATTGGCTTTGCCTTTCGCAATAATTGGATTTTCTTGGGTCCGGCCTTTGGTTCTCTTCTTCTTTTTCCCTCCCTTGGGACCAAAAGAGGTAGACGGACCATTAGCCACCATAGCACTAGACTGGTGCTCCATTATCACCTCCACCGAAACTAGAGCTTACAAGAGCTCGGGCAAATGACTTGTCCGTTCATTCATCTGACAGTTCAGATGAAACTACTCAAAGCTTCTCGGTAGAGAATGGTATATGAAATCAACCTGAGAAGGGACATCAAAATCCGCACCAAGTACTTCCAACTTGTTAAGGTATGCCATTATCTCGAGAACGTGCTCCCTCACGGGCGTTCCTTCCACCATTTCCAACTTGACCGAGTCATGTTTGATGAACTGATTAGTCATGGGATTCTGATGTGAAAACATCTCTTCAAGGCTTTCCATGATTTCAACAGCGGATACAATGTCCTCATGAATGCGCCTCAAATCCTCAGACAGAGATGTCAAGATGATGCACTTTATGTGTTTATTGTCACGCTTCCAATCAACTGCCTTTTTCCATTGCTTGACTTATCATTAGGCTTGCCGGGTATATTAACGTGAATAACCCAGTTGTATTTTTGTGCAGTAAGGACAAAATTTAAATTACATTTCCAATCGATATAATTGTCTCCAAAAAGTTTGTTAACTTAAAGTATATTTAAACAGTGGATTAAAAGGTTGCGACATGATAAACTGAGAATAAAACATACATTCATATCAATATCTAGAAAAATACGAAATTATCACATAATTCGATCACATCAAATATATTGAAACCTTAAAATAATATAATCATGCATCAGCCAACATCTCGAAACAATTCAAATGCGCCACTAGGGGTGGTCTATACATTTAAACACATTCAAGCGGATCACAAACTTGAAAGTTACAAATCCTTAATTCAAAATTAATAGTTGGCTCCCACTTTGACCACATAAAAATTGACAGGGACTCCGAGGGGAGTAAGTTAATATCAATTTCTTATGCCTAAGTAATAACCATAATTAAATACAGGATTATTATTTCGCTTTGAGCAAACCACTCGTGGTGAGGGTCAATACCGCCACTAGTAATAATCCATAATCATCCTTTTGGAATTTATTCATGTGAAATCCGTCCTTTTGGCCGATTCGAGAGGGAAATGAATTCCAAAAAGACTTCACAAATAAATAAATTATGGAGGCCAAATTAATCCAATTTTAATATCCGGAATAAAATTGCGATTAAAGAAACATATTTAGTAATTTTCGAAAGTAGGGTTTTTCTTGGACAATTAAAATCATGCAAACATATATTAAAAAATAATAATAAGTGCACGGAATAAAACATCCATCAAAACAAAATTAAACACATTGGAGCACTCAAATCCAATCATCACGGTTTAATTTCTTCACGTCTTGATGCGAAATATCGTCCTTGTTGCTTCCCATCATTCGTCTCGACACGCTTCCACTCGAATAACAACACTTCATCAAAAACAACTTCGTTTGGGGTTCGGGACGATGTTTAAAATCACACAAAAAAAAGAACGGAAATAAAAATTTACGGCACGAGATACGGTGCGCGTCAGCCCACGGGGTGGGCCGTGCGCCTCTCGGCACGACCTCCGAGCAGCGGCCGCCGAGTATCGGCGCTAAGCGTGCGCTCGTGCCTTGGCTCGTCCGTCGTGCAAGGGCCGTGCGCCACGCACACTCCATGCACCGGGTTTCGTCGTTCGTTCTCGTTTTTCACCCCATGTATGATTTTACGTCCATGCATGCATCGTCCGGGTATGCCGTCTTTAATTCTTCGTTCTTCGTCTCGATCCGGTTACAATTTATTTACAAAAAATAAATACTAGATTTAGACTAGTCTATTACAATGATCAAATAAAAAAAATAACTAATCTACTCGTGGATTTTCTCACGAGAAAAACGAATTCGAACGAATCGAATTAAAAATAATTAATTCACACGCATGAAAAAAAATAAACATTAAAACCATGATAATTGGATACCTACAAAAAAGATCTAGCAATTATACTATCCAATTTCAAATTAATATTTAACAATTTAAATTCCAATTTAAAGATCAGATCCCGAAACCGTGGCTCTGATACCAGTTGTTGGGAAAATAGGGGTGTCCGGGAACTATTCGGGATGAAATTTAAATACGAATTTAAATACAATTATTACTAGCATGAATTAATCCTAATTAATTTAAATAATAATTCCAACAACAATTTTATCATCGTGCATGTTGAATTAATTCACATAAAATCTATGGCGGAATAAACTAAGAAGTTATGTGATTTACGTACCTCTCGTAGAACTGGCCTTTGAATAAAATGGGACAATCACGAACACGCTTTATCAACCCAAAAACCTTTTCAAGTATTTCCCTTTAGCCTTACTTGATCACCGGTGGGAAGTGCTTTCAAGCAATTTAAATAACTAAGGAAAAAGAAAAATATATATGCTCTTGATTTTTTCAACACATGGAATTATATACTTGGGGATGGAATAATCACTCCCTATATATAAGATGAAGTGGCCGAAAATTGCATATTTTATGGGCCTGGAGAAAATCGTTTCTTAGTCTCTAATAAATCTTGAATATATCTCATATATTCTTTTCTCCATAATAAAATATTCCACAAAAATCTCACTCACCCTTTCATACTTGTATTTTTCGAAAATAATAGGGAAGAATCCAAGATTTGGATCTTCTTGAATATATGAGATAATCTTGTATTCCAAGAATACTTATCTTCCATAATATCTTTCCAAGAAAATCAACAAAATCTTTTCTCTCCTAATATTACAATTTTCAAAAAAACATAGAAAAATCAGCATTATATTTTCTTTTTATTTTAATCACCTTATCATTATTGGGCTACTTGAGGGGCCTTAAGGAGAATTAAGATTGGACCTCCTAATGGACTTCTGCATTTCAATATTGAGCTCCAATATTATTCAATCCATTAATATTAATTAGTACCACTAATAAATTAATATTGCACTATCCATCTTAATCCATATTACGATAATATGGGCTCCCGATTATTATTTCCCGCGTTTAAGATTATCAAGTACATTAATTAATTAAGCTTCTGAATAGCTCTAAATTAATTAACATCTTTCACCTTGGAGTAAAGAAAGCTCAACATTATTATTCGTACCGAAGAAACTGATTCTTCACTTGCAAGATTTGGTACGATAAAACTTCTGAGCCCACCAAGGGGACTAATCACACGAGCCGTACTCGCACGCGTTTCCCCTTATTAAATCTTAGCAACCGTCGTATAATTAATATTACTGCCCAAAACACAAAGTTAGAAGTCACGATGATTCTCACCCAACATGAATCAAAGCAGTAACCATTAAGAACACATGGTCCTATTTAAGTGACGGAGATTAAGAAATCAATTACCACTGAGGTCTAATTCTTCACAATTCAGAACAGAAGAATTTATCCTCGTTGTAGGTCCACTTCAACACATATTAAATGTGCTAGTGCAATCTCTTGGTCAAGATAAGCCAATCTGAGATATACACATCGATATTTCATGGCGGATTGTTCAATTCCACCTAGGTCGTGAAATTGTACGTTTAGTTACAAGGAAACCGTTAATGTGATCTTCCGTGATCGGGTATCACCACATTAACTACAATGTAACACGTACTATTTATAATGAATTGGTTGCAATAAATATTTAACATTCAATCATATCTAAAGCAAATGTGATAAAAGAATTATTCTCATAAACAAGTGTTTAATACATGAGTTATACAAAGTAAAAGCATACTTTCACTTATAACTCCAACACATACTATATATATTGAACGGTTCGCAATAAATAAATATAACATTCATTCATATTTAAAGCAATAGTGATAAAGATTTATTCTCATAAATAAACTTTTAATATATAGGTTTTACAAAGTAAAAACATACTTTCACGTATAACCCCTACAGGATGAATGCCTTTAAATTCGATGAAGAGCGTCCTTTGAATCTTCGAGCGGGTGTGATGAACGTTTTTTAAGATTCTTCAAATCTTCAAGGAGAAACGCCGGATCTGAGCGGTGTTGGACCTTAGTCTCGGATCGAAGGTCGTTTGTAGTGTGCTTGCGAGAAGAACGTCTTTGAATCTTCAAAGCCCGTGAAGAACGCCTTCGAATATTTTTCAAATCTTCAAGGAGAAATGCGGGATCGGAGGGGTTCTGGACCTTGATCTCGGATCGAACGCCGTTTCTGATTGCTTTCCACGAAGAACGCTTCGAATTTGATAAAGAACGCTTTGAATTTTCAAGAACTCTTGGATTTCTGAATTTCTTATATATTTTTTGTGTGTGTAAAATGAGTGAATGAAGGCCTCAGGGTGAGGAGATAAAAAATTTCCTCTTTCACGGTGCCACGTGACGCTTTCAAGTTGTCGATGTCGATTTGATGGGCTTGATTGGTCAACTATCAAATTTGGCTAATTTGATTTGATTTGATTTTCTTTAATTCTTTTCCTTTTTATATTATTTGATCTTGTTTGTGCAGTAAGTCAGTTATATTTATTACCGAAATATGAGTGCTGCAAACTCGTTTATTTTGATAAGTTTGTACTGTGTATATTAAATATTAATTAATTTAATTATTTAATTTGAGCTTTAATTTAATTAAATTCTCAAAATAAAATAATAAATTTATTTTGATATTAATAATTATTTGTACACGTCTCGCCTTTTAATTTGGTGCAAAATTAATTTGCTTACAACGAATACCATTTTTTGCATTACATTTTGTGTTCCACTATTTAAATTATGGCATTTGTAATGTTAAAAAATAACCTACAACCCATGATAATGGCGACATGTTTTAGAAATTCAGTAAGTGAAATATGGCAAAAACTTGTATGAGACCGCCTCATGGCATGAGACCACACAAATTAATATATACCCCTACCAAAGTGTTAATGAATCAATGTCCTAGTTACATCAATTCTTATTGTCTCATGCCATGAGACAGTCTCATACAGGACCTACTCGTGAAATATATATTGTAACTTAAAAAATGGGAACTGTTGTTCTATGAACTACTTCCTCTGTCCATGAAAACTATGCTCAAATAGATGCACACAAGTTTTAAAGATAAGTAGATAAAGGTAATGATATTGTGAGATCCATTTATCCATTTATGAATAAATATTGTGTATGAGTATAAAATCAATTATATGTGTATAATTAAGTAATGGTTAGAAGATGATAATTAAATAATTATTTTTTAAAAGGGAAATATGCATATCTTTTGTGGAATAAATAAATAAGACGAGAGACAATACTTTTAGAAAATGAAGAGAGTATGTTATTTTAAAAATGACAAAGTATAGAGTGAAACTAGTTTATACATAAATCACTGAAGGGTAATAGTTGTTTTCATTGAAGAGTATTAATTGTATTTACTGAAGAGTATTACTGATTTACACTAAAGAGTCATAGTTCGGTGAAAATGAACTAAGACTCTTCTGTGTAAACCAGTGATAATCTTCAGTAAAAACAACTAATAATCTTTAGTGAAAACAACTAATGCCCTTTAGTGATTCATATATAAACCAATTTCACTATATACATACTCTTTAAAAATATATTGTAAACGTGTCACGTTCGCATTCAGGAGGAGGTGAGCCCAAGATTGGGCCTAACATCGAGGCCCAATTCTGTTGCCAGAATTAGTGATCTCTTGATTGAGGCATGGGCTCAACTTTCAAGTTCAACAAGCCATTAAATTATTGATTATTGACTATGGAAAATTTTCTCATTTTCTTTTTATCAAAAGTATTATAATTTGCATATTCTCTATAAAAAAAACAAATCATCAACCCAAAATGCCTTCCATTATCGACCATCATCAACCCAGAAAAATGAAATAAAAACACTTACACCCCAACTAGGCGTGTTTAGTTTTGGCAAGTCACCTAAAAATATATATAAATTTATTTATATTTACTATATATAACACCTAAAAATATATACTCCTTCCATTCCACCTTTACTTTCACATATGAAAGTTACACATTTTCTTTAAGAAAAATTGAATATTTAAGTGTGGGGTCGAATAAAATAATGACAATTTTATGCTTTATTGACTTTTGTGAAAGAGTTATTTTTATTTGGATGTGAAAGTAATAGTGAGACGTCCAAATAAGACAAGTATGAAAGTAATCGCGGGACGGAGGGAGTATAATATGTTTGTTTATTTATTTTTTATTTTTTATAATACTTTTAAAAAGTTACAAATAAAATGTATGCAATTTACATTTTCTCTCACTCAAAATTTAAGTATATTCAGTAATTTAATATAATTAAGTAACAAAATAGCAATTCAAAATTCACCAATCCAATACTTAAGTCGTATTAGTGAAATTTTATTTAAATGAGTGTCACACTGTCAATTTAAATAACATTACATACTTAAAAACATGATCGTATCTGATTACCAAGGCGGGTTAGTGGATCGAATTTGAGAGTCTGTTAGCCGAATTCGACAAGTAGTGCTCGTGGATTCAAGAATCACACCCATATTAAAAGGCTGATGCAAATTTGATATTGCATCGGACTCCCTCCGTCCCAAAATACGTTGCGGGATTGATTTTTCATTTTCAAAATGAAAGTGAATTGATTTGTAGTATGTAAATTGATAAAATAATTTTTTATAAGAGTATATTGTTCACTATAAGTGCATAAAACAATAAAAGATATTTTACTGTGTATTATATAGTGGAATAAAGTGTAATATAGAAATCTTGATACGAGATGAATAGTAAACTTCGCAATGTATATCGGGACTAGTATTTATAGAAAAACTAGTGCTAGTCCCGCGAATTTTCGCGGGATTGTAAATAAAATTATTTGCAGAATAAAAAATTGTATAAAAATATATATTTTTAATTTTGTAATATATACAAATAAAGAAATATTGAGTTTAATTGTAATCTAAATACTCAATGATGTAATTATGTATAATTTGATTAAATATTATATAAATTATATAAAACACTAATAAAACTACAATATTTATCTTTACTACAAAAAATTCTAATTACAAATTTAAAAAAAATCTTTATATACAACTTTCGTCGTGTACTTGGAAATCGAGAAACTAACTCAATATATGTATCAAGAATCTCACGTTTTAAAAATAAGTTAACTACAATGAAAGAGGTATATTATAAGAGTAACTCTATTGTGCATTTGGTGAATGATACGTTTACTCAACAGTTGAGATTGTTTACACTGAAAAGTATGACTTGATTATACTAAAAAGTGTAGTTAGATTAGTGACTTGAAGCGATTTTACTAACTTCTACTAATCGCTCACCCGCAAGCGGACGGGTTCACTGTAGTAAGAGTAAGTATAATGGCCAAGTATTATCGAACCCAAGGGATGGTGTATATGCGAATAGATCCCTGAAGATCTACGCGTTGTAGTTAATATGAGTGTAATGTTTTTGGGTTTTTGAAAGATTAATTAAAAGACTGAATTATCCTACGAATGCAAAAGGAAAATTAAACTAAGTAACAAAAGGTGTATATGCAAGTATGAGATGGTGATGCTCAGGATAGGAATCCCTACGTATACTAACGGAGCAGGTACATAATCAAAATAACTGTGACACACAAGAATTAACCTAAGTCTAAGAATGCAAGGTGAAAGCTCAAGATTCTAAACCCTAATACTTTACCCTAACACTCGACTTCACGAATCTACTAACAAGTTACTAGATTGTGCTTAATTAATGAGACCCTAATTTAACTAAGGTGATGCGGTCGTCCTCCTTCGCTAAACCGGTAGATGAATTAACCTTTCCTAAACCTTCTCGTTAAGACTACTAATTGTTATTGAGTGATGCGGTCGTCCTCTCTCTAACACTTTCGTACTAAATTCAAAGGTAAAGTTCAGATTAATTATAAGAATTCATTAATTAAGAGAATTAAAACTAACGTCACAAATTACCCTAATTACGTACCCACATCCTACTTCTACGAGGTCATCCTACCCTAAGCATGCAAGGGTTTTAGCCGGACATGGTTTTAACAAAAATAAAAGCAATAGAAGAAACAACGAACATAAACATAATGAATTGATCTAAGAAAATAAGAAACATGAACTAGGGTTTTAAAAGAAAATAATTCTAAGAACTGAAATTTAATTACTTAAAACGAAGTTTCAAAGTGTTTAAAGAAATCAAACTAACGTAAAGAACTAATAAACGAAAATAAACTAAGAATTCGTATGAAAAAACCTCAACAAAATGTAAATAAAGCTTGCACGTCTCCTTCCTCTCTAAAAACTAAGTCTAAAATTATTTCTAACGTTTGGGGGTTCTTCAAAACGTGTTTGGAAGAGGTATATATAGGCACGGGTCGAAACGGGAGTTAATGGGCCGAAAATACGCATCCGGAGGTAAAAATCCAAGGTTGCTCGAGCAAAACGCTCGAGCGGTCCCGCTCGAGCAGTGTAGCTCGAATGACACAATCGCTCGAGCGGTTCCGCTCGAGTCGGTCGAGCGCTGAAATCACACTGTATGTTTTGGGCGCTCGAGCAATTCGCTCGAGCGGTGGCGCTCGAGCTGCTCGAGCGCAAGAAAAGTTATGTACGTTTAGGCGCTCGAGCAATGCGCTCGAGCGGTGGCGCTCGACCTAGTCACTCGAGTGACTTCCAACTCATCCAACTAATACTTTTCCTCGTCCGCACTAATACCAATCGTATTTCTTCGATATCTTCTCATCCGGGCATCCGTTTGAGTCGATTCAAAGTCCTACGAACTCCATTTTTCGTCCTCTATTCACCTATGAGCATCAAAGAGACAAATTCATCAATGTGTAGAAATAATGCTTAATTGACTCTAAATACTCGATAAACTCGACCAAGATTGGGTATTTCAAGCTACGAATCATGACAATTTCACGCCTAATCAATTAGACTGAAAAATTTACTCTAAAAATCATTTACAGTGTAAACTTTTCAATATAATATAACTAAACTATTCAGTGTAATCAACCTACATTTTTTTAGTGTAAATAATTTCAATTATTGAGTGAGTGTATTGTGTACT
Organism: Ballota nigra; assembly: GCA_947034835.1. NCBI lineage: Eukaryota > Viridiplantae > Streptophyta > Magnoliopsida > Lamiales > Lamiaceae > Ballota > Ballota nigra. Next base: position 87,814,434 of record OX344727.1, on the reverse strand, counting down.
TGGTGCATATGAAAGTGTGCGATATTATAAACTCTTAGTTGTAAAACATATAGTAAGAATACTGAGAATCTAACTTAATATATGTATTTGTAGTTTCATATGAGGCCTCAAACATTAGAAAAAAGTTTAAATCTCTTATTTTATATGTATCACATCTTAGAAATAACACAACCAAAAAATATATAAATTATAGATTCTTAATTGTATAACATTAGTTTTCAATGATAATAAATATAGGTTAGAAATCATGATGTAAAATTTCACATGATATTTGATCTGTATACTACTAAGTACACATAAGATAGAATATTTAAAAGAGTTCAATGTCATAACTCTATTGCACTTAACTTTATCTTACTGGATGCACTCTATTAATAAGATATTTACAAAAAAATTAATTAAAAAAATTGGAACATAAGAATTAGAGAAAATGCATTTTTTTTATTATTTAACTTTGGTTGTCTTTGGCTTTCTTCCTATTAACTTTAAACTTTTGAATTTTATCCTATACATTACAAAACATGTGATTTTTTTGTCCTATTACCTGCTATACCAAGTACATCTTTTGGTAAATTTGACGTGGCATTTTGAATTTTGTCCTATAAATTATGAAAAAGTGACGCCACGTGAGATTTACCGTAATAGTTACTTGGTGTAGAAGATAACAAAATACAAAATTTTATAAGTTATAGGATGAAATTCAAAATTTTAAAGTAAACATAATGAAAACCAAAGTCAACCAAAATTAAGGATCACAAAAATGTAATTTTTCTAAGAATTGCATACAACTACCTATAGTAATTAAAATATTTCACTACTAAAATATTGACAAACAAAAAAAATATCACTACAATGAAAGCAAAGGGAGATTGTCTTTAAAGTGCTCACATTTTCTAAACCACTATTTTGTCAAGTAGATAATAGAAAATGTAATTATAAAATCACAACTTCAATTATAAAAGTTCATGCCTCTATTTTTACATGAATTTTATATATATATATATAGAGAGAGAGAGAGTCTAATTCAATATGGAGATAGAAATATTAGAAAGAACAATAAACATGGTTATAAATTAAATTTCATTTGACTGAAAAATATAAATACAATGATTGGATAGATTTTTTTTTTTTAGTATAACATAGAAATATGTTTTTGTTCATTTGTTTATCTAATTATTAATTATTTATAGTTAACATAAAAATGCACCTTCCCACATACTAAACGTAATGTATACATAATTTGTTAACAAATTTAGAATAATATTATATTGCTAAAATTGTATGTTAATAAATCATCATCTATTTTTTTGTTTGAAATGTATTAATTATTTTCACTAAATTCATCAGTTCCACCGATATTATTTATTTCAACTAAAAGTATTGATAGTTTAACTAAATCGTATTAATAAAAAATAACACATTGATTTTATTTGTCGTGAGCATCATTCACATCATACATTATTTATTAGTATTGTTAATAATGCATTTAATAGTAGTACATATTACTTTTAATGTCAATTTTAATAACTAACATCTTTGAAAACAAATACAAACATGTACAATTAATATGTTACGTACAATTCAATAATAACATCTGCATAAAATATTATTTAAGAAATAAAAACATATTCCAATAGTAAACAACGTATAAAGTGAAAATTGTTCAAGAATGAATATTTTTGAAGGGTATTTGTTGTTATCACTGAAGAGTATTAACTGTTTTCGTCAAAAGGTATTAGATACAGAAGATATTAGTAGTTTTCAGTGAAATAGTTTGTTAATATGGTAACAAAGAGTATTAATTGTTTATTTAAAGAACTTTAATTGGTTAAATTAAAGTGTATCTAAAAATAATTATAAATTGGTTCATATATGAAATAATTTAATTCTAAAACATACTCTCAATAGTAATATTTTATGATTAAAATATGCAATACCACATTGAAGTTAATTATGTTTCTAGTCTATACCCAATATTGTCTAAACTACGAATTGATATGTATACAATAAGTTGTTTATTATAATTTATCACTAAATTAACTCATATACGCAAGGATTTTTTCTTTTACCATATTATCTTATAGGTGTTTGCAAAATTAGGACATTATCTTTTTGGGCTTATGACTTGATAGCGATTTTACTAACTTCTACTAATCGCTTACCCGCAAGCGGACGGGTTCACTGTAGTATAAGTACGTATAACGACCAAGTATATCGAACCCAAGGGATGAAGTGTATGCGAATAGATCCCTAAAGATCTACGCGTTGTAGTTAATATGAGTGTATTATTTTTGGATTTTTGGAAAGATTAATTAAAAGACTAAATTAAACTGAGTAAACTAAAATGCTAAAGAAATCAAATTAACTACGGGTTGTGTTCTAATGAGAGATGGTGATGCTTAGGATAAGAATCCCTACGTATACTAACGGAGCAGGTACATAATCAGAATAACTGTGACACACAAGAAATAACCTAAGTCTAAGAATGCAAGGTGAAAGCTCAAGATTCTAAACCCTAATACTTTACCCTAACACTCGACTTCACTAATCTACTAACAAGTTAATAGATTGTGCTTAATTAATGAGACCCTAATTTAACTAAGGTGATGCGGTCGTCCTCCTTCGCTAAACCGGTAAATGAATTAACCCTTCCTAAACCTTCTCGTTAAGACTACTAATTGTTATTGAGTGATGCGGTCGTCCTCTCTCTAACACTTTCGTACTAAATTCAAAGGTAAAGTTAAGATTAATTATAAGAATTCATTAATCAAGAGAATTAAAACTAACGTCACGAATTACCCTAATTACGTACCCACATCCTACTTCTACGAGTTCATCCTACCCTAAGCATGCAAGGGTTTTAGCCGGACATGGCTTTAACAAACATAAAAGCAATAGAAGAAACAACGAACATAAACATAATGAATTGAACGAAGAAAATAAGAAACATAAACTAGGGTTTTAAAAGAAAATAAATACTAAAAACTGAAATTTAATTAACTAAAACGAAGTTTCAAAGCGTTTAAAATAATAAAGCTAATGAAAAGAAACTAAGAAACTAAGAAATGAAAAGTACTTAAGAATTCGTACGAAAAACCTCAACAAAACGCAAAAGTAAACTTCCTTCTCTCCTTCCTCTCCAAAACTAAGTCTAAATCTCGTGTGTGTGTCCAGTCGTCCTTCAAAACGTGTTTGGAAGAGGTATATATAGGCACCGGGTCGAAACTGGATCTCGTGGGCCGAAAAACGAAATCTGGAAAAATATGCATCGGAAGTGCTCGAGCTGGCCCGGTCGAGCGAGGCGCTCGAGCCGTGTTGGTCGAATAGATTCACGGTCGAATGAGGCGCTCGACCTATGTTGGTCGAATGGTTCCAGAGCTCGAGCGGAGCGCTCGAGCTGTGTTCCTCGAGCGGCAAAACACTCTGTAAGTCCGGAGCGCTCGACCTACGTTGCTCGAGCGGGGTGCTCGAGTTAAGGTGCTCGAATGGCCTTCCTTCCATGCAACTAACACTTTTCTTCTCACGTACTAATACCAATCGTATTTCTTCGATATCTTCTCATCCGGGCATCCGTTTGAGTCGATTCAAAGTCCTACAAACTCCATTTTTCGTCCTCGATTCACCTATGAGTATCAAAGAGACCAATTCATCAATGTATAGAAATAGTACTCATTTGGCTCTAAAAACTCAGTAAAATCGACCAAAACTAGGGTGTTTCTAGCTACGAATCATGACAATGTCACGCCTAATCAACCCCCCCAAACTTACCATATTGCTTGTCCTCAAGAAATGACATAATAAGTCAAGTGAAATTGTTAGGGATGAGTCAAAGAATCAATCATGCAAGCTAATGAACTCGAGCTTCAAAAAGCAATCACCCGTATACTCACTCATTTTCCTTTATCATACTCATGCAATAATAACAAGAAACACCAAGATCAAACATGGATGTGCACTCAACGATGTGTTTCGCTCCCTCACAAGTGTATATCAATGATTAAGGGACTCACTCAAACAATCAATCGCACAAATTGGCAGCCATAGGCTTGTAAGTGCTCTTAACTTCAACCGTACTCTAGAAATTAATGCCGAATCAAAAAGGACTTTTCTCAAGGTTGTAATGTAGGCTCTTTGGACAGGTGGGAATTAATATGGTAAAGTGACTCAAGTGAATGGAGAATAGAAAATCAAACTTTGGCACTTCGAGATTAGGAACAGACGACCTCCAACATTTTCAATCGACACTCTTTCAATTCCACTTTTCTCAACACTTCAAATTTTTTTCTTTCTCACTCTTTTCACTTTTTTTTTTCAATCACTTCACTTTTTTCTTTTTCACACAAACACATGAGCTCATTTTTTCTTTTGCTCATTCTCAATTTTTTTTCTCTTTTTCCCACATCTCATAACTTCATCACTCCTTTTTCTCATATTCACTCAACTAACAACCTTTTCCTTTTTCAACTCAATTCACTCCCTTCACATTCACACTTTCCTATTCTCCACTCAAATTGGGACAAAAAGGCTTAGGAATTGGAATAGTGTTCATATGTGCTAGCAAATAAAATAGGCTTTCGGCTCAAAGGGGCTAACAAGGGATTCAATGTCATTGGTAAGGAAAATTTTGGCTAAGTGACTCAATAAAATCAAAGATGGCCTAAGATCCTATTCGGCATATCAAACTAGACACAATCAAGAAGCAAGAGCACATGCAAGTTCTAGCATCCTCTACGGTGATGATCCACTCACAAACGAAGAGATTAATTCATGCATCAAAATCTCATAAGGCTCAAGTTTCTCGGCTTTCACATCCATGCTAGTCTAGTGCATTCTCACTCTTATCACACAAGCACTCAAAAGGAAAGTTTGTAAGCATACGGGTTCTCTCTCAAATCAACTCTAACTCAAACACTCACACAATAAACTCCTAACTCAACCTCACAACTCAACTCTACTCATCAAATCATACTCAAAGATAACAACTAACAAGTAGTAGGGGTCAATAAGCATGAAATATGCAATAGCGAGTCAACTCAAAATCACCCCAAGGAGTATCTCAACAAACCACTAATCAATCAAACTCAACTCAAAGATAAGGGCGTGCATGCATGTGCAATGTAACAAGAAACATAAAAAAAACTCCACCCCCCCCCCCAAAACTTCGACCTTGCTCAAGGTCTAAGTTTGGGGTTGTGGGTTACCTCAACCAAATAATTCAATTTCTCTCAATAGCTTTGCACACTCCATTGTCTCAAGTTGGTTCCTTCAATCTGAATAACTCCATGATACCTTTACTCCTTTAGAGACAATCCTACAAAATAAAACTCTCAAGTACGAGGTTAAACATACGACTCAAAATAACTTCCTAGTAACTAAAAACTCAAAGCAAATAAAAAAAAATGGGTTGCCTCCCATTCAACGCTATTTTAAGGTCCTCATGCCGGACCAAGCTCAAAGGAGCTTATGGGACATCATACTCAAATATACCTCCCTTACTCTCATAAGAGTGGTGTTTGAACTCCTTTCCTTGATGCCCCACCATCGTGAGCCCTTTTGCTTTCTTCCCCATCTCAAGTGGTATAGGTCTCAACTCCTTCTTTCCTTTATCTGGAGGAGTCTTACTAAACAATTTCTTGAATTTTGACTTCTTCTTCTTAACTCCTCATTTTCCTCCTAGCTGGACCACGTCCACTTTCTTCACCTCTTCATCCTTCAACTTCTTCACTTTATCCCTATCAAAAGAATCAAGATCATAATGCTCATGGGTTAAATCAATAAGTGAAGGATTATAAAACTCATGAATATGAGATGGATTAGGGATAGGAGGTGTGTCTTCAACACGAGGATCAATTTCATCCATGCAATACAAACTCTCATCCTCCTTCGGGTGCTTCATGGCTTCATATAGGGAAATCTTCACTTCTTGATCATCAACTTTCAACGTTATCTTCCCATTTGTCACGTCTAGCACCATCCCCGCTGTAGCTAAAAACGGTCTTTCCAAGATCAGGGGCACGTGCTCATCTTCCTCCATCTCTAGCACTACAAAGTCGGCTGGAAAAATGTGTTCTCCAACTCTCACGAGGACGTCCTCAACTACACCTTGAGGTCGAGTAATAGACCGGTCGGCAAGTTGAAGCGTCATCATTGTGGGTTGAAGTTCACCACCTTCCAACTTCTTGAAAAGCGAAGGGCATCAAATTAATGCTCGCCCCGAGGTCACATAACGCTCCTTTCTTGATCCCATTCCCAATGTCACATAGGATCGTGAAACTCCCGGGATCCTTCAGCTTTGGTGGAAGCACCTTGTGCACTAATGCACTCACCTCGTGGTTCAGTTGCACTAACTTTGGCTCATCCACTCGCCGCCTTTTCGCTATCAAGTCCTTCAGAAACTTTGCATAATGCGGCATCTGTTCCAAAGCATCATAAAAAGGAATGTTAATGTGAAGTTGTTTAAAAACATCAAGAAATTTTGCAAACTTTTCATCAAGCGTTTTCTTCATAAAGCGTTGTGGATACGGGATGGGTATCACAGATTTGGGTACCCCCCATTCATCTCGCTCGGTCACTTTCACTTTCTCCCTTGCTTCCTTTGCCTTCTTCCACTTAGGAACTCTCTCAATCTCCTCACTTTCCTTGCCCTTCTGGGACTCATCCATATCTTTATGCTTCTCAATCCCTTCATTTTCAATCCCCTTCTCAACTTGGGGCGTCTCAGAATCAGCAGGCATCTGAGGACCTTCATAGTTGGTTCCACTTCTAAGCTGGATCGCCTTGCAATGCTCTTTCGGGTTCCCCTCCGGCATGGAAGGATATTTTCCCGGCTCTCTATTCACCATCTTTGCAATCTGGCTCATCTGGAACTCTATAGAAGTGAACCTTCGATTGTTCTCTTGTTGAGTTCTAGTCCACTCAACATTCATCTTCTGGAGCTCTTGATCTCGATGATCGTCTTTCTTATGCAGCTCATTCACATCGTACTCCAAGGATGACAACCTCTTACTTCCTTCCTCCACTTTCTGAAGGATAGCTCTCAACATCTCCTCGGTTGATGCACCGCCTTCTCCACCAGGAGGTTTAGACCCCGGATCAACACCTGCAGGAACAGTAATACCAGCTTTTGGGTTAGCATAAGAAAAATTCTCATTTTTCCTCCATGTGTTTTGAGGAGGCTGCTAGCCTCCTTGAACTCCTTGTGTGTTCCTCCATTGATTTTGAGGTGGCTGAGGGCCTGGAGGTACAAATGGTTGGCCATAAGAAGGCCTTCCATACTGATTTCCACCTTGGTAGCCATTCTGATTATAATACGGACCTCCCATGTAATTGGCTACCTCTTGCTGTCTACTTGGCTGGTCTACTCTATCATTCTTTGTTGCATGCTCTCCAACCAAATTCTTTCCCAACTCGAGGTTGTTGATCTTTTCCATCATGGCCATCAATAGCCTTCTCGTTCCTTCACCCTCTTCAACCTGATTAACTCTTTGAAAATCTGGGTCTCCATTCCAAGCCCCGGCATTCGTGACAATGTTGTCCACGATCTCTCTACACCTCTCTATACCTTGATTCAGGAATGCTCCTCCCGCACAAGCGTCTAAATGGTCTTGCCCCGCCTTGTTGGCTCCACTATAGAAGAACGCCATAATATCCCCCTCATTGTACCCATGCTGCGGGCACTCTATCAGCATGTTTGAGTTTCTCTCCTACGCTTGACGTAGGTCCTCTCCTTGCTTCTGGCGGAAGGAAGAGATCTCAATCCTAGCCTTTATCGTCCTAGATGGAGGGTAGAATCGCTCGAGGAACAGACGCTCGAGCTCGGCCCAAGTGGTAATACCTCCCCGTGGAAGCGTATTATCGTACCACTCTTTAGCTATTCCCGTCAATGAAAATGGGAACAACCTAAGCCTCTTGGCATCTTCAGACATGCCATTATAATTGAATGTGGAGGCTATCATTAAAAAACTCCTCAGGTGAGTGTGAGGATTCTCCTTCCCGATCACCCCCTTGAACTGATTCTCGGTCAGCAGCTTTAGAATTCCTGGGGAAATCGAGAAGTTATTTGCCTCAACAGGAGGCAATGCCACTCCATCATAGTACCGCTATGGCTGCGCCGCGAACCTGCCCCGAATTGCCATATTCTGATCTGCGTTCTGGGGCACAGGCTGAGGAGCAACAGGTGGTGCTGGAATGTGTTGAACTGGAGGTGGTTGGTACACAGGTGGTGGATGATATGGGTATGGTGGATAAGAGTATGGTGGGTATGGGTAATGTTGGTATACTGGGTTGTTGAAAGGGTTATTTGGGTTTTGTGGGTAAGCAGGGTTGTTCAGAGGATTATGGACAAAATTTTGAGCTGGATTGATAACGTTTTGTGCACCCGGGTTTTGGCTCTGACTATCCCCTAACGGATCTTGGTTCTTACTGGTGTTGCCATCAGTGTCGTCAACCCTGTTCAACCCCTGGTTAAACTCATTCTCGGCATCTTCCAACTCATTATTGATGTCCATAGGTTCTTTCCCTAAGTCGGCCGCGTTCATCCTTCTCAAGAAGGCTCAGTTCCTTCTAGCTATCGTCTCAGGATCTGCAGGTAACCTCTCTTCGCTCGTATTTCCTTGTGAGCGTGTTTTCATAAACCTGAAACACTAGCAGAAGGATCACAACGCAACTGCCTAATGAATGAAAATAAAAATAAAAATAGAAATTACAGCACCCACTACTAACTACTAAGCTATCTACAAGTCCTATTCAAAAAGCATACAACGCCATCCCCGGCAACGGCGCCATTGACTTGATAGCAATTTTACTAACTTCTACTAATCGCTTACCCGCAAGCGGACGGGTTCACTGTAGTATAAGTACGTATAACGACCAAGTATATCGAACCCAAGGGATGAAGTGTACGCGAATAGATCCCTGAAGATCTACGCGTTGTAGTTAATATGAGTGTATTGTTTTTGGATTTTTGGAAAGATTAATTAAAAGACTAAATTAAACAGAGTAAACTAAAATGCTAAATAAATCAAATTAACTAAGGGTTGTGTTCTAATGAGAGATGGTGATGCTTAGGATAGGAATCCCTACGTATACTAACGGAGCAGGTACATAATCAGAATAACTGTGACACACAAGAAATAACCTAAGTCTAAGAATGCAAGGTGAAAGCTCAAGATTCTAAACCCTAATACTTTACCCTAACACTCGACTTCACTAATCTACTAACAAGTTAATAGATTGTGCTTAATTAATGAGACCCTAATTTAACTAAGGTGATGCGGTCGTCCTCCTTCGCTAAACCGGTAAATGAATTAACCCTTCCTAAACCTTCTCGTTAAGACTACTAATTGTTATTGAGTGATGCGGTCGTCCTCTCTCTTAACACTTTCGTACTAAATTCAAAGGTAAAGTTAAGATTAATTATAAGAATTCATTAATCAAGAGAATTAAAACTAACGTCACGAATTACCCTAATTACGTACCCACATCCTACTTCTACGAGTTCATCCTACCCTAAGCATGCAAGGGTTTTAGCCGAACATGGCTTTAACAAACATAAAAGCAATAGAAGAAACAACGAACATAAACATAATGAATTGAACGAAGAAAATAAGAAACATAAACTAGGGTTTTAAAAGAAAATAAATACTAAAAACTGAAATTTAATTAACTAAAACGAAGTTTCAAAGCGTTTAAAATAATAAAGCTAATGAAAAGAAACTAAGAAACTAAGAAACGAAAAGTACTTAAGAATTCGTACGAAAAACCTCAACAAAACGCAAAAGTAAACTTCCTTCTCTCCTTCCTCTCCAAAACTAAGTCTAAATCTCGTGTGTGTGTCCAGTCGTCCTTCAAAACGTGTTTGGAAGAGGTATATATAGGCACCGGGTCGAAACTGGATCTCGTGGGCCGAAAAACAAAATCTGGAAAATATGCATCGGAAGTGCTCGAGCTGGCCCGGTCGAGCGGGGCGCTCGAGCCGTGTTGGTCGAACAGATTCACGGTCGAATGAGGTGCTCGACCTACGTTGCTCGAGCGGGGTGCTCGAGTTAAGGTGCTCGAATGGCCTTCCTTCCTTGCAACTAACACTTTTCTTCTCACGTACTAATACCAATCGTATTTCTTCGATATCTTCTCATCCGGGCATCCGTTTGAGTCGATTCAAAGTCCTACGAACTCCGTTTTTCATCCTCGATTCACCTATGAGTATCAAAGAGACCAATTCATCAATGTATAGAAATAGTACTCATTTGGCTCTAAAAACTCAGTAAAATCGACCAAAACTAGGGCGTTTCTAGCTACGAATCATGACAATTTCACGCCTAATCAGCTTACAAATTTAGAAAACTACCTTTATTGGCGTATGAATTTAGAACACTATCATTACAATCTTGCAAAATAAAGACACTATCTTTTATTTTGGGCAAATTTAAGCTAAATTTTATAAAATATGGTGTTGATGATCTTTTCTAACCAAGATGATTAGTGGCTGTTTTCTATAATCAAGATCACCAAACAAGATCAAGAAATCATAAAATTTGAATAAGTAAAGCTTGAGAAATAAATTTGCAAGAGTTTTGCTATGTATTGAATTTTTTCTCCCCTTTTCATGTACAAGAAGGGGGTATTTATAGACATACAAAGTGGCCATGTGTCACCATCTTGATGGCTTAGCCATTGGATCTTTGCCAAGTGTTAGGACACTTGTACAACATCTACACTATTACTCATTGGATGGGTGCCAAGTGTTAGGACACTTGGGCCATATCTAAGCTAGTGACTCTTGGAATTCCCCATGTTGTACTTGGTCTTTGGCACTTCTGAGATGCTCTCGACGGTGACCGGCTGCTTGCTTGTACGTCTCCGTTAGATGTCATGGTCCTTTGCGTTCTGAGCTGTTCGCTCCTTGCTTGGGATCATTTTACGATTCTGCTCGCTCCATTACGTCCTTGTTCGCCCATATTGGCTTTGGCTTGAGCCGCTGGCACAGCTGTTCTTTGCAAGGCTGCTCGCCACAATTCTGCTTGCCGCATTAGTGCTTTTCTACAAAGTTGTTCGCCCTACGAATCTGCTAGCTCCGCTACAAAGCTGTTCGCTCCACGAGGCTGCTAGCTCATTTGATTTGTTATCCTGTTATCAAGTTTAATGATAATCTTTCGTTGATTAAATGCGAAGTTGTTCGCCCATCAACAATTGCCCCCTAGCTTGGCCTCATGTTGAATATGGAGTGATCAACTGAGACCAAGCTACAATTTCATCTTCGAATAATGGGCGAGCAGGAAGAGAGTATAGTAAGCTATATGGGCGAGCATCCGCGTGGGCGAGCAAACGAGCAATGGGAACTAAAGTGCGCGACCAGCAGCGAACGCCTTTTCGTGTCGCGACGGTTGGCTTCCCGAGGCACGGAATGCGAGGCGTCGCGTCAGTCACGCGCGACCCCCAATTTGCCCATAGGGGCCTATAGTATTTGGCGGAAATTGCATTTTTGCCCCAGCCTTGTCCTTATAAATATGCGTCATTTTCTTTTTCATTCTCTTTTTCGCATTTCTCAGATTTTCGCCATTGATAACTTCTCAAGCTTTTTCTTCTTGTAATTCTCGTGCTTGAATCTTCTCTTGTGTCACATAGATCTTAGTTTTCGAAGGTAATTCATCTTGCATTTCTTTTTTCTACTCTTAATTTCGTAATTTTTGCACTTTTTCTATTTCTTTCGTTTTTTTTTCGTAACCACGACTGTAACTCCGGCCGTGAACCGCCGTCGCGCCGCCGTGCTGTTGATTCCATTACCATCGTAACTCCTCCATCGCCGGCGTTATCCTTATATATTACCTCACACTTAGCCAAATCCCTATATCACTTTTTTGAATGGATTTTTCCCCCTCAAGTTCCTCCCAATCCGGACCCGGGCGAAATCCGGAAAAACGACCCGTAAATCCAGATTCTCCGCGCAGATCTGTTCGCCAAGCATTGGCGAACAACCCACGCACGTTGTTGGTGGATGAAGACACGGACTCCGATGCGAGCTCCATTGTTCGCTCGGTAGAGATGTACGCCGCTGACCGCTCTGGCGATCAAGAAGAGACTCATCACCCTGCTCGTGAACCTGAGACGTCCTCCGACCTTGGCGAAGACTCTGTCGAAGTGGCCGCGGAGATAGAGGGTTCAATCGACCTCGAGGGCGACCAGGCTGATACTGCTGGCGAGCAGCAAGTTGGCGAGCAAGAAGGTCCTACGCTTTCATGGGAATTTCTAAGGGAAATCAAACTACGCCAGAATCCCGGATCCCAGAAAGAGTTGTTCGCGACAACGAGTGGGCAGACTATTCTGCTCGCTACTCGAAGACTTTTGCCCCCACATCGAGGGTAATCATGAAAGCTCAGGACGGGGACTATGCAGCGAGCAAAGTTGCCAGTGTTGTCATTGAGGAGGATCTGGCGAGCATTCGTGCAACATACAAGATTCCTTATGACATTTTCATGTATGTGCCGAAGAAGGGAGAGACTGCTGATCGCCCCCCACCTGGTTGCACGGCGATCAACTTGGATGTGCTGAACACGGGTTTCCCGCTCCCCGTTCATCCTCTCATCGGCCGCTTCCTATCCGACATGAACCTGGCGATCACCCAAATTACTCCAAATGGTTGGAGTAGTCTTCTAGCCTTCATGACTCTCTTTGGTCTTGAGGGCTACAAGAATAAGATAACAACCGCGGAGATCCTTTACGCCTTGACCATTTCCGAGGATGGTGCTGGCTGGTATTACGCCAAGGCGAAAACCGGATTGAAACTCGTTGAGGGTGTTCCCAATAAGATTAAGGGTTGGCATTGCCAATTCTTCTTCATTGGTGGGGATTGGCGAGCAACTGAGGGATTTGCTGGCGGGCAGGCGCGCATCATGTCGCCTGAAGGCTTTGGAAAGATCAAACGTAGGGCTAATTTTGTCTTGCTAATTCATAAGTAGGACTAATTTTAATCCTTTTCATTGTTTTACAGGTCCAAGGAACTTGAAGTGGGGGCACCCCGACATCAGCGACGAGTTCCTCTTCACCTTAGCCATCATCTCTCTTCGCGATGTTGCTAGTCGCGACATACATCATCTCTCGAAAGCTCACTATCGCAAACTTGCTGGTTTGATTACGAGTCCTCACCATCTTGAAGCTCAAGCCGTCGTTCCAGAAGGTAACTTTTTATTTTTGCTCGTCCATCATTCTTGCTCGCCTAACACTTGTCTTTTTCTTGTCAGATCAACAAGTCACTGTTGCTATCCCGGCTGTGCCTGAATCGTATTATTTGCTCGCCAGAAGAGTTAAACAGATGGCCGAAGCGTCAAGAAGAAAGATGAACCCTCCCCTCGCCATCATGCGCCTCCGGGCAGGGGAGAACCCCACTGGTCGCCCAGCAGCCGGAGCTGGTCGCCGCAAACCAGCGGCCAAGACTACGTCCTCTCCACGGGATGCGAGGAAGGAGAAGGAGAGGGAGAAGGAGAGGGAGAGGAAAAAGGTATCGCGAGGCGATGATGTTCGCGGCGCTCACGGAGATGATCGCGCCTCAAAGCGGTCAAAGACTATGGCGGAGGCGAGCAGTGCTGCTCCCCGATCTCCGGCCTCCAAATCCACTTCACTGGAAGTAGTGGACGAACAGCAGGTGGTCGCCAATTTGATGGCGACCAAGACAGTGGACAATCCCAGGGACACTTCTTACTTGGGTTGGGATCCAGTAAAAATCAAGGAGTAAGCTAATCGTCCCTGACTTTCTTATTGTTCGCCGCTTAATACCATGTTGTTCGCTCATTTAACATTTATTTTTGTTCGTCAGGTATAACCCAACACTCTACCCCGGCCGAGGGACAACACTCCACCACCTCTCCGTGGTAAAAAATGCCCCCTCCTCGCTCCGTGACATCCCAGATCCACCTGTTCGCCGGGCTACTGAGATGGTTCCAAGGGCTTGGACAAAATCGGCGAGCACCCTTGTAGGTGGCCAATCTGCTAGCGACAATGTTCGCCTGGTGGCGTATAATGCTAGCCACCAGTTGGTCCAATCTCAGATGTTGCTCGATCAAGTCCTGGATCTTGAGCGAACAAACCGCGACTTGGGCCGTCGCGTGGAGAAGATGGATGAAGAGAGAGTCTCCGCCATCAAAGAATGCAAGGCCGAGCATGCTAAGGAGCTGGCCTTGATGGAGAGGAAGATGGAGGCCTCCTTGGCCGGCGAGAAGAGTGCCTTGGACAAGGCTCAGAAGATGATGCTGGAGGTGAAGTCCTCAGACTTGAGAGCTGAAAGAGCTGAGAAAGAGCGAGCAGACTTGGCTGCTCGCCTATTGGTCGCTGAGGAGCAGATTAAGCGGTTGGAGGAGGAACGCAAGGACATGATCGATTTCGAAGTCCACGAGCAGGAGGTGTTGGACAAGACCAACTTTGGGTACATTTGTGCCTTTGCCGAATGCTTGAGGTCCGTTCACTTTGCCCATAATCACAACCAAGATATTCGTGATGCGGTGAAGGCGGACTTCATTGAATACGTCAAGAATTACCCCCCCGCTCCTGGCTCTACCTTGTTCGTCTTGGATCTGGCCGATCTTGGCTTCCCCTTGGAAGTTTTTGGCGAAGAGGTTGATATCGCCGCCCCTACTTATGGCGGCCAGCCCGACCCCGCTCCAGCGACGACCAGTGTGGCGGCCACTGATGAGGTCTTCGAAGGGTTGGCGTCGCTTCCTTTGACTCCTATAGACGGGGCTGGTACAAGTGCCCAGGGCGAGCAGCCGAGCGCGCCGGCGACCAGAACTGAAGATGCTCCTCCTCCACCATCCTCTTGAAGACTTAGTTTTTATTTACAATAGGATATACAACATTTCTGTATTTCTCATTCCTATTGTAAAACTTTTTGATCTAATGATATGAAGATTTTTGTTCATCTACAAGCTTATGCCTCTTTATTTGTCTTACTTAACTGCTCGCCTCTTTGTTTGTCTTACTTAGTTGCTCGCCTGTTGTTTTTTGCTCATGACAGTTTCTAAGTGTTCCTTTTTTCTTAAGGTAAACACTTAAATTTTAAATTGGTCATTTGGTTCTTATAGAACTTGACCTTTAGTTGTTTGGGCCATTTTGGTCGCTTGTGGACTTGGCCTTGCATTAATGTGGGCTATTGGTCCGTTATGGACTTAGCCTTATTTTTGCTTTTAATAAGCTTTTCTGTTCGTCTTATAACAGACTTGCATTTTACAAATTTTTGGGCGAGCAACTGAGTAATTTGGACTTAAGGCTCAAAAACTAAAATTCAGCAAGACAAAAGATAAATGCAATTCTGCTCGCCTAGTAAGATAAATGCAAATCTGCTCACTTATAAACTTGCGCAAAAATTTCAAAAATTTACAAAGGATCTATTTACAAACTTTCTAAGACTTACAGGACTTCATTGGTAGTACTTCTTGAGTAAAGTTGTATTCTAGGAGTATTGGGACGACTTGCCTTCCATGTCTTCAAGGTCGTATGTGCCGTTGTGCCACTTATTCGTCACCTTGTATGGGCCCTCCCAAGTCGGGCCGAATACTCCTGGTGGTATTAAAACTTTTCGGAGTACCAAGTCCCCAACTTCGAATTCTCTTGCTTTTACTTGAGAATTGTAGTACTTTGCTGCTCTTCTTTTGTAAATCGCATTTTTCAATTCTGTTGTTATTCTTTTTTCTTCAAGCAAGTCCAACTCTGCTGCCATTGCGGAGTTGTTTGCTTCTTCGTCGAACGCAGCTGTTCGTTTTGTTGGGA
Source organism: Ballota nigra (assembly GCA_947034835.1). Lineage (NCBI taxonomy): Eukaryota > Viridiplantae > Streptophyta > Magnoliopsida > Lamiales > Lamiaceae > Ballota > Ballota nigra. Next base: position 87,798,681 of record OX344727.1, on the reverse strand, counting down.
CTTTTAGCTCAATCGGAATTACTGCTTCTGTCCCGAATGCCATTGTGAACGGTGTTTCGCCTGTGCTTGTTCTGTGGGATACTCGGTATGCCCACAACACCTCTGGTAGCTCTTCTGACCACTTTCCTTGTTTGTCAACCAAATGAATCTTCAGTATATGCTTGATTATTTTATTTACTGCTTCCACTTGACCGTTCGATTGGGGGTGGTATGGTGTCGAGAAATGTTTCTTTATTCCCCATTTTTCGCAAAAATCTCTGATCTCTTTTCCTTCAAACTGTCTTCCGTTGTCCGTCACTATCGCCAGAGGGACCCCGAAACGACAAACAATGTTTTTCCATATAAAGTTGATCATTTTCTCCTGTGTGATCCGCCCGAGTGCTTCTGCTTCCGCCCACTTCGTGTAGTAGTCAACAGCCACCACCGTGAATCGAACATTTCCTTGTCCCGGGGGAAAAGGCCCAATGAGGTCAATTCCCCATTTTGCGAACGGCCATGGACTATTGACTGAAATCAGTTCATGTGGGGGTTTGTGAATGTTTGGGGCAAACAATTGACATCTATGACAAGTTCGGGCAATCTTGATCGCATCCTGGAGGAGAGTTGGCCAGTAATATCCTTGCCTTATTGTTTTATGTGCCAAGGCCCGTCCTCCGGCATGATTTCCGCATACACCCTCATGGATCTCTTTCAGTACTGCTTGTCCTTGCCCCCTAGCCAAACATTTCAGAAGTGGGAGCGAAATTCCTCTCTTGTACAACTGTCCATCCATCATGGTGTATCTTGCCGCTCTTTTAACCAACTTGTTAGCTTCAAATGGGTTGTCTGGTTTTTTATCGTTTTGCAAATATTCAATAATTGGCCTTCTCCAGTCGTCTTCCTCGAAATCTTCGTCGATTCGATAGATTCTGTAATCTTCGGTTGATGGTTTGGACATTCTTGTTAGCATCACTTCCGACAATTCTGCTGGTCCGGTGCTGGTTGCTAGCCTGGCTAATGCATCTGCTTGAGCATTATTGTCTCTTGGTATTTGTTCAATGTATATTTGTTCGAACAAGGAGGCCAAGTGAGCAACAATCTTTTGATACAAAGCCATGTCTTCATCTCTTGCTTCATATTCTCCTCGGACCTGGTTGACGATCAATTGCGAATCTCCAAAGATTTGCAACCTTCGTACTCCAACTGCTAATGCTAGGCGTAACCCAACGATCACAGCCTCGTACACTGCTTCGTTGTTCATCGCCATGAACTCGAATCGAACAGCTGAAGTAAAAACTTGCCTATCTGGGCTTATCAAGACTATACCTGCCCCCGATGCTGTATTAGTTGATGACCCGTCAACATACATGTGCCAGGGATGGCTATGTCCTCTCGTTGGATCTTGGGGGAAAGTCAGTTCGACTATAAAGTCTGCTAAGGCTTGCCCCTTGATTGCTGTTCGAGGAGCATATGAAATCCCGAACTGACTGATTTCCAAGGACCACTTCAGGAGTCGACCAGCCGCATCGGGTCTGTGCAGTATTTGCTTGAGCGGGAACGTTGTCAACACTTCCACCTGGTGGTCGAAAAAATATGGACGAAGTTTTCTGACGCTCATCACCAGCGCATATGCTAGCTTTTCTGTTGGTGAATATCTGAGCTCTGCTTCGTGCAAGGCATGACTCACATAGTAAATGGGTATGTGGAACTTTCCTTCTGCTCGAACGAGCACTGAACTGATTGCCACTTCTGAAGCCGCCAAATACAAGTATAATTTTTCCCCTGGGATCGGTTTGGCAAGAATTTTCGTATCGCTGAGATATTCTTTCAATTGCTCGAACGCTCGTTGACAGGCGTCTGTCCATTGAAACTTTCCTTTCTTGATGGCCTCGAAAAATGGCCTGCACTTATCCCCCGATCTCGAGATGAACCTGTTCAAGGCTGCTAGACATCCGGTTAGTCGTTGGACTTCTTTAACCGATCTGGGTGGTTGCATCTCCATGATTGCTTTCACTTTCACCGGCTTTGCTTCAATTCCACGCTGACTAACCAGATGACCCAAGAATTTCCCAGAATGGACTCCGAAACTGCTTTTCTTGGGATTCAGCTTCATATTGTAGGTCCGAAGTACCTCAAATGTTTGAGCCAGGTGCTGTAGGTGATCTTCCTTTTTTGAGCTCTTGACAACAATGTCGTCCACATACACTTCCATCGTCTTCCCGATGTGATCATCAAACATCTTGTTAACCAGCCTCTGATATGTAGCTCCAGCGTTGATTAACCCAAATGGCATTCTCTTCCAGCATAGCAAGTTTTTGTTGGTGTAGAACGCTGTGTGCTCTTGATCATCGGGATGCATCGCGATTTGATGATATCCTGCGAATGCATCCATGAACGTTAGCAGCTCATGTCCGGCGGTGCTATCAACTAGCTGGTCAATGTGAGGCAATGGGAAGTTGTCTTTTGGGCAAGCGGCGTTAAGATCTGTGAAATCGATGCAGAGTCTCCATGCTCCAGTCGCTTTCCTGACCAATACTGGATTTGCCACCCATTGCGGGCATAACACTTGTTTGATTAAGTCGTTATCCAGCAGCTTTTTAACCTCCACGTCGAGCGCCTCGTATTTGTCGGGCCCAAATTTTCTCCTCTTCTGATGGACTGGCTTCTTCCTCGGGTCGATGTTGAGTCTGTGACAGGCATGTTCGGGGCTGATGCCCACCATGTCTGCATGCGACCATGCGAACACATCGAGGTTTGCTTTAAGAAACTCAATCATGTTGGTCCTGTACAGCTCTGGTAGCTCGGACCCTATGAAGAGTTCTAAGCCCTCTTGGTTCGGGTCGACTTTTATAGTTTCCAACTCTTCAACCGGGGTAGCCCTTCGTTTCTGGCCTTTCCATCTGGGGTCAATAGTGGGCCCTTCTGCCTTTAGCTCATCCTCGGTTTCCATCGGTTCTGCTCCCAGTCGTGGCTCGATGTCTTCTGCATCAACGTCCATTGGGCAAGCAGCTTCTCTATCTCTTATCTAGACAACCTGCTCGTCCTCGCGCTTCTGTTCGTCCTCGTCCATTTGTTCGCCTATGCGTTCCTGCTCGTCAATGCGTGGCTGTTCGTCTACGCATGATTGCTCGTTGTTGCTCAGCTGCTCGTCAGTGCATGGCTGCTCGTCGGCCTTCATTATTTCCGTATCGACGGAAGTCACGGCCTCGCTATCGTCTCCGTCCTTGTCTGAGCACCTGTCCGCCATGTTGACTTGATGATCCTGCAACTGTATTTGCAACAGACACGCGCGAGCTTTCTTTTGGTCTTCTTTGACTGTACCTGCACCCTTCTTTGTTGGAAATTTTAGACAATAATAGTACGTTGAAACAGCTGCTTTGAATTCATGCAAGAAAGGACGGCCGAGGAACCCGTTATAAGTGGACTGTTGGTCTACAACCAAGAAGTCTACCATTCTATTCATTTTCCTCTCCGGGTCCTCGACTGATACAAGCTCAACTGCCAACGTAACTATTCCTAGCGGGGTGGTTACAGCATTTCCAAAACCTACAATCTTGTGATTACAATCTTTGATGTACTCAGCGCAATCTCCTAGCTGGTCCACCGTGCTCTTGAACAGGATATTAGTGTAGGAACCAGTGTCGATAAGTAGACGATGTACTTTTGTCCCCATAATATTGGCGCAAATGACCAATGAGTCGTTGTGGGGAGTAAGTATCCCGTCTAAGTCTTTCTCTGAGAAAGTCAGGTCCCCTGTTCGTTTGGTCGATGGATTCACACCCACTTCCATTACCTGGTCCACTGCTCTCAGTTCTGCTTTCCTTTTTCTTTTCGATACGGGTGGCCTCCCATCAGAACAACCACCTACTGGCCCAGTGGGTTCCAGCATTAGGATTTCCGGGATATGCCTTGCTGGAGCTGCTGGGACCTTCCTTCCTTTCTTACCAACTTTGCTCGGTTGGTCATCACTATCTCCGTCATCCGAACTGGATTGTACCGGTGCCCTTGGTCTTTTACCTGGTTCTCGTTTAACAAATTCGGGCAGCTTTCCTTCCTCATAGAACTTCCACAATTGCTTCAATAAGTCTCAGCATTCACTCGTGAAGTGGCCGATACTTTGATGGTATGCACAGTATTTGTTTGGGTTCAGCTTACCTCTCTCTTGCCTTATCCTCCGTGGCTCTGACAACATCTCCCTGTCTTTAACGTTGTTGTACACAGCGTCCACGGACATGGTAAGGACTTGGTTCAGCTTTTCTTTCAACTCGGCTCCCTCATTGAATGACTTCATGTTCTTCGGAGCCTTGTAATCACTTCCTCCCGACTTCTTGCCAGACTTCTTCGGATCAACTTTGTCTCCCATCTCTCTGTGTAGGGCCTCCTGCATCGAAACATGAATTCCAGCTTTGTGCCTGAACTCCGTGTATGTTTTCGGGCAGGTCAGATGCATTTCCTTCCACAAATCCGTTCCTTTCTTCAACCCAGCCATCACTGCCACTATCTTTGTGTCCTCACTCACCATTTCGCCCTCCAGCAAGACTTTATCAAATCTTTCCAGAAATTGCTTGTCAGACTCCTCGTCTCCCTGCCTAATATCTGCAAGACGGTGTCTGTGGGTCAAGTAGGACCCGGCAGTTGAGAAGTGGGACAGAAACTCTTTGCTTAGTTGGGCAAACGAGTTGATGGAGCCAGGAGCTAATGCTGAAAACCATCTGTGCGGGCCATCTCCAAGGGTGAGTGGAAAATTTCGGCATTGTGTGGCGTCGGTTGCCCCCATTGAGATCATGAAATCCGAATATTTCATCGCATGAATGCGGGGGTCCGACGTTCCCTCGTACAAATTGATGGCTGGAAACTGTATCTTCTTCTGGATCGGTGCACTGAGGATAGACGGAGATAATGGTGAAGATGGGAGAACGGTTGATCCGACACCTTTCTGAGATTCCAACTGTTTCTGCAATTCTTCGATCGCCTTTCTCATTTCCTGCAACTCATTTGGGGGAGTCCTCCCGTTGGAAGGCTGTTCATCGTGATTGGGTTCAGTGACCTCTTCACGATGCAGTCCCTTGCCAACGGGACGTTTCTCCTGAGTTGTCTTCCTAGCAGCGTTGCTAGCTCCATTTGGCCCCAGTCGGCCAAAAGCTGACCTCCTGATTCGGTCATGCACTGATGGGCGAGCAGGATGGTGTGATCGCTCCTTATGCCTTCGGGATGGTTCCCTCCTGTTTACGTTCCTTGTACCTAATCTTTCCAAAGCACTTGTTCGGGAAGTACTTTTGCTTGACTCATCTGCTCGACTTGATGATGATTCTCCTCTGCTTCCTAGGCGCTCGCTCAGTGGAGCTTTTCCTTTACCTCTACGAACTTCCTCGCTGTCGGCCTCATCCCGACGTGTATCTTCTCTCATTTTACTTCTTTGTTCGCCAATACGTTCATGCTCGCCTGTTCGTCTGGTCGCCACAGGTGCTCTTGACGGTCCTGCTGCTTGTCGATTTTGCAGGGATTGAAGGACAGCAATGGTTTTTGCTAGCTCTTCGGGGTTTTGAGCAAGAGCTTCAACCTCCGGTGGAATCGTGTCAATGGTGACTTGTATATTCCTCTGCGAAGTTGCTCTCACTGTCCGTGCATGTCCCTCGGTGGAAGAAACCCTAGTTCTTGGTCTACGACTTGGAGATATACTCGAATGTCGTTCCTCTTGCGATCTAACCATTTTGATTATCAAAGTATAGATAATGAACAAATGGATGAGGTAATCTTGTTCTTGCAAACACCTTTTCCAAGGATTACTAGCCTTGTGTGTGATTGTAAAGGTTTGAAAACCCTAGTTCATGCACACATGCATTAAAACCCTCAAAAGTGTTGTATATCTTTGCCCTAAGAAAATGCACTCTTGTTTTCCGGCAACTTCTTCCCGGATTCCGGCGAGATTATGCAGATTCCGGTGGTAGTCTTCAAACTTTCTTCGAATTTTTCTACAATCGAAGGTTCGGACCCTTCTTCTAGCGCCAATTGTTGATGATCTTTTCTAACCAAGATGATTAGTGGCTGTTTTCTATAATCAAGATCACCAAACAAGATCAAGAAATCATAAAATTTGAATAAGTAAAGCTTGAGAAATAAATTTGCAAGAGTTTTGCTATGTATTGAATTTTTTCTCCCCTTTTCATGTACAAGAAGGGGGTATTTATAGACATACAAAGTGGCCATGTGTCACCATCTTGATGGCTTAGCCATTGGATCTTTGCCAAGTGTTAGGACACTTGTACAACATCTACACTATTACTCATTGGATGGGTGCCAAGTGTTAGGACACTTGGGCCATATCTAAGCTAATGACTCTTGGAATTCCCCATGTTGTACTTGGTCTTTGGCACTTCTGAGATGCTCTCGACGGTGACCGGCTGCTTGCTTGTACGTCTCCGTTAGATGTCATGGTCCTTTGCGTTCTGAGCTGTTCGCTCCTCGCTTGGGATCATTTTACGATTCTGCTCGCTCCATTACGTCCTTGTTCGCCCATATTGGCTTTGGCTTGAGCCGCTGGCACAGCTGTTCTTTGCAAGGCTGCTCGCCACAATTCTGCTTGCCGCATTAGTGCTTTTCTACAAAGTTGTTCGCCCTACGAATCTGCTAGCTCCGCTACAAAGCTGTTCGCTCCACGAGGCTGCTAGCTCATTTGATTTGTTATCCTGTTATCAAGTTTAATGATAATCTTTCGTTGATTAAATGCGAAGTTGTTCGCCCATCAACATATGGGCAAACAAAGCCCGATTATGATATGCTCAGTTGACTTTATTTTATAATATTTGGCCTAAATTTGAAAAAATTAAAAGAGAATGTCATAGTTTTGCAAGTTTGTAAAGATGTTGTCCTAATTTTGCAAGTTCGTAAAGATATAGTCTCAATTTTGCAAGTCCGTAAAGATAGTGTCCTAATTTTATAGACTCTCATAAGGTAGTGTCCCAAAATAACAAATTTTCCCTTAAAACCAATATATTTAAGAAAAGCAAGATTGAGAAACCAAATAAATTAGGTCAATTTTAATGGAGAAAAGTATGAAACTTTTTCAAAATATATTCTTACGATAACCGCTTCAGAGAAGAGTTGGGAGAGTTGAATCGGTCTCTAGTTTTTGTTTCCTTGTAGAATAAAAACCACAGTTAATAAATCTACTGGACATTATAGTACCTTTCGATTTTTTAAATAAACTTTTTAATATGTGAAATTATATTTAAGTTAATTATCTACGTAATTATAGAAATTGTTATTTATGACCACATCTTCCAGGTTAAAGAAAATATAGGCTAACTTTTATAAAATTTACGTCAAATAAAGCCTGATTATGATATGCCCAATTGACCGTATTTTATGAAATTTGGACTAAATTGCCCAAAATTTAAGGATAGTGTCCTAGTTTTGAAAGTTTGTAAAGATCCTTATTTTGCAAGTTTGTAAAGATATTGTCTCAATTTTGCAAACCCGTAAAGATAACTTTACAACCACTCATAAGGTAGTGTCCTAAAATAACAAATTTTCCCTTATAACCAATTTAGTTAATGGTAACAAAGAGTATTAATTGTTTATTAAAAGTATATCAAAGTGTATCTAAAAATAATTATATTTAATTCTAAAACATACTCCCAATAGTAATATTTTATGATTAAAATGTGAAATACCACATTGAGGTTAATTATATTTCTAATCAATCACCAATAATGTCTGAAGTACGAATTGATATGTATACAATAAGTCATAAATTATAATTTATCACTAAATTAACTCAAATAGGTAAGAAATAATTACTTTTTAGGACATTATCTTATGGGTGCTTGCAAATTTAGGACACTATCTTTTCAGATTTATAAATATAGAAAACTATCTTTATGGGCTTAAAATTTTTAACACTATCTTTACAATTTTACAATATAAGAACACTATCTTTTGTGTTTGGCAAATTTAGGTCAAAATTTATCACGTGAGTCAAGTAAAGTCCGATTACGATATACCCATTTGGCTGTATTTTATAAAATTTGGCCTAAATTGGACAAAATTAAAAAAAGTGAGTTTTGCAAGTTTATACAGATATTGTCCTCATTTTGCAAGTTCGTAAAGATATTGTATCAATTTTGCAAGCCCGTAAAGACAGTGTCCTAATTTTACAAACACTAATAAGATAGTGAACTAAAATAATAATATTTCCCATATAACCAATATATTTAAGAAAGGGAAGATAAAGAAACAAAAAAATAAGGTCAATTTTAATGGAGAAAAATACAAAACTTTTTCAAAAAATATATTCTCATGAAACACACTCCACAAAAAAAAATTCTTAACAATGGTATTATATGCATCTTTAATTTTACTAAAATGGCGGTAAATAAGTTTTCAACAAAAGACTTAGCACGTGAGAAAAAAAAATCGGCACATTAGAATTATTCGTCGTCATTACTACGCTAAGAATGTAATTTACACAAATAGTTTACAAATACATAAAAAAGATTCCACACCGATTTATATTTACTATCATTATCTGGTCAAACAAAAAAAATTATTTACCAATCATTTAAAATGTCTTCATATCTACTCATATAAGGAAATTTTAAATTTAGTAGAACCTAAAATACTTACTGAAATGTGATAAAATCTCCGACGACTAATACTGTAACTAAATTATCATTGGAACTTCTACATAAAATCATCTCATAAACTCAAAGGTTACTGCAACAAAATCATCGCACATGACCGACACAGATAAATATTCTTCGACACGATATGAATCCCAAACAATTAAAATCAGACGAATCAATTAGGTAGAAGGATATGAAACCCAAACCAAGGATAACTCGATTCATTAATAATTGTGTATGAATACAAAGCCCAAAACTCACAATCACTCCAAATTAATCCCAAAAAATAAAATAAAAATCGAAAATGGTGTTATTTTTTGGGCAAATACACCATATTCAGATTTGGAATTCGCGGATTTAACTGTATTCGAAGGGTACAAAATCATTAATTTTAATAGTATGGAACCATAGCGTCAGGAATAATATAGATTCGTTCGTCAAATCATGTCAAAGTTGTGCTATTTTTTGTAATTTGTCCATAACGTATATAAACTATAGTATACGAAATCTTCAACACGAAAAAGTACACAGATACAATCATTAATTTCAGTATACAAAAAAAAAATCGATATCAATATACATTAATTTGTAATATACCAAAACTTCCGCAGGTATATTTTGGTATATTAATTTCCCAAACAGCCGCACCCATGCTCAAAACGAACCCCAACACCGATCTGGACAAATTTTGGTACAAATTTTATCAAACTTGCACGTTTGAATACAAAAAATATTATAAACATAACATAAAAAATTCGAATATAATGGTCAAAATAAAGTTAATGGACCAAAAATACGGAAAATTGACTCATCGAAAAAAATACTTATTATTACTCATAAATCCAAGAGACATGAGCGAGATAACATTACAATAACTGATTCAATTGCAGTGAAAACACATTACACGCTAATATGAGGTAACATCGACAATCTTTATAGAATATAATTTCTGCAGATACTTAATTCCTCAGTATGCAGCATCATTCTCGGCCTCATCTGAAGCACCACAACAATCACCACATATGCAAAAAATATCACTGGAACTGTGAAGATAGATAACCGAGCAGAATACTGGAAAACGGTCAAAACTCACATCCCCAGTCTCGTACATAAGTATCCTAATTGAACAGCCAAATTATGAAGGATTATCTTGAAGTTAATGTAAAAAAGTCGCCCTTCCATTATCAAGAAAAATAAGAAAAGAAAGGATTATATCACCAATGTATAACAAATGACGATATATAAACACTGCAGATACTCAATTCCCCCTTCACCACATTTTCAATGCATTTAATACCAACATTGATGCACTCAATTAAGAGTAATAATATATTATTCAACTCTAATAATATAATTCTCCACTAAAAATGGAAACTGACGCACATCGTTGGGGGCTACATCAATTCCAATTAGAAATTCCATTTACCACGAATTACAACCTGGTTAAGGACGCCCAATTCATGCTTAACAACCATAATAGTAGGTTCTAAATAATTGAAGTAATTGGAACATAATATGCACTCAACACCCATAATATCAGATTTATTGGTTGGATGCACTAACTCATTTTAACCTCATAAACAGCAATATATAGATATCAAATTACACGCCAATAAAGGCAATTAAAAATACCATCAATACAAAATTCATATGATGATGTATTATTAAAATCCAAATATAACTAATAGAACAAAAACTAATAATTATTTCGGCAAAATTAGTCAACATATATACCTTGAATATTTGGAAAATATTTCAGCTAAATGAAATATCACAAAATTATATATATTAACCATAATATTAGGTTCCAAATAAATATGAGGTGCATTATATATCACAAAATTATATCTATTAACCAATTGACACAAATAGTTAAATCTCCAATCTCAAAGATGCCCGGAAAGATCTATTACCCAATTGACACAATTAACCAATTTCTTAGTAATTAACCGAAACACCAAAAAACATGCACCAAAGCTAATTCTAAGTTAACATAGACCATTAGTAACCATATTCCCAGGTATATTATTTACATGGATGTTATTCTCATTATCAAAAAATTGCACAACCAAGCCATATACCAAAAATGAATTATATCTTCAATTAATAAAAAATAATCCATACACGTAAAAATTGGTATTTATACCCTTATCCAAAAAAAAAAAATTGTTGCATAGCTACCTATAAGAAAGGAAAAAAGGAACAAAATCAAAATAAAAGTGCACACGGTGGACCAATTTCAAATTATCAAAAACTACGTTTACAATCTTATAATTTTCAAGAAATGATGAACGCAAAACACATACATATTGGTTCATGTATCGGCAACTAATAAAAAAAAAATATGCATTGCATGACTACATGCTAGCAAGCAATAAGGACACAACTCACAATAATTTTGCAACTAACAACCAATTTTAAAGTAGCAACACGGATGGATTGATACCAATGATGAACAAAGATAGGAGACTAAAATATTATATCGAACCTACAATTATTTTAATTAGATAGACATAAACCATCAGTAATTACAATTATATAAACCTTGCAAAGTTTGACTGGGAATCATTGCGCAACTTGGAAAATTCAAATTTTAATCCTATACAAACTTTCAATCAGATTAGATCTTAATAAATTCACTATATTAAAGGCGAATAAAAAATTTCATGCTACACACCTCACTCAAATTAAGCCTCAATAAATTCACTATATTAACTATTGCAACCAAATTAACTATTTTTAGTCAGCATACCCTGAATAAATAAAAATTCAACCACTAAATATTTCACTCAAATTAGTAATATAATAAATTCACTATATTAACTACTACTACACAAAAATTACTCACTGCATTGTGCTAATTTTAAGCAACATACCCTGGATGCATGCAATTTTTAATAAGCCACAACTATTTCGTTATAATGGTTACCAAAAAATCAACCCACTGTATGATGAATCTATATTAAATTTTAATTTTAATAAATTATATTCACTATCTAATTGAAAAAAAAAACGTGCAACTTGCCTCACAATAAGGTATACGGTCACCGAATAAGGTATTCAATCATCTAACCTACTAATTGGCACGTAGACAAAATAATAAACAAATTAAAAATCCACATTACATCCGAAATCAACAACAAACCAAGTTGTCACTCACGCGATAATTCAGTGAAAACCGACGCCTACATGCAACATTTCTTCTTCAATTCTTAGGTATACGTTATGTAGAAATAAACTATCAAGCGTGGTAATTATTAACATTCCAAAGCGGATATTTTTAAACAAATACACGCTAAAGCATGCACTGCAAGAACAAAGAGAGCAGATAAAAATAAGCCGGAGACAAAAAAACACCGGCAACGCCACAAACATCGCAAGCGATATACGAAACAAACACCACCAACAAAATCTCCTCAACGGGAAATTAATTCAGTTCAATGAAAAATCAACCAAAGTAATATTCTGCAACAGGATATGAAATACAAATGAAGGAGGATCAACAAAGAATTATAAATCAGGTATGATAACACGAATAACAATAATAAAAAATGCGAAATCATACAAAAAATGTGCGAAATAAATGGCTCGATTCATTAATAAAAAGTATCAGTACAAACGTTGTATCTCAACAACCAAATCCACCTAAAAATCCTATTAGGTAAATTCAAACAATACACTAATACAACGCCAACCAACTCGCGGAGGGAAAAAAAAAAGAAAGCTAAAAATGCACAATACAACCGCAAAATAATCTACAAATGTCACGGTCAAGACCACCCAATCTAGTGTTGAAATACAGCCGATATCGGAACACGCCGAAGCATTCCCGAAAACAAACGCCCCAAATATGTTGTCACCTCCGAAGAATCAAACAAAAAAATCAGCATCGGCCGGGAGACGAACGCAAAAAAATCTTGGAACAAAGGATGAGATATGAGATAGGCAAATGCAATGAACAATTGTGATATAGGGAGTTACTTAAATAGAGGAAAAACTGAACAAATGAACGATCAAGATTCAACAAACAAAAATAGACGGTCAAGATTAAAGAGGGCTAGAAAGAAGGAGAAAGCAAGAAAATGAAATAGATAGTGGGGGGCTCGCCACATAGGATTTTGCAGACCCTCCTATATACTCCCTCCGTCCCAGCATTATTTGCACACTAACTTTATTTTCGTGTTTTAGCGAGCGAATTGTTTATTAGTATTTGAAATGATAAAGTAACTTTTAAGGTAGGGTTTGATAGATCTATCTCTCCTCTATTATAAAATGACTTAAAAATTACTTTATCATTTTAAATACTAATAAAAAACTCGCTCGCTAAAACACGAGAAAACTGTAAAAGTGCGAATAATGCTGGGACGGAGGGAGTAGTATATTATGATTGTGCATGCATCATATGTTGTGACTTGCAATATTTTTTTCGCTTCCACCTCTAGCAAGAGTTTTGTGGATGTGTAAATATTTAATTTAAATTTTCTCGACGTAGAAAGTTCTTTCAAGAAAAGGTTAAAACCACCCCATTCTGTGGTCATACATATTAGATTTAAAAAATAATAGTAGTTAATTTCTTTTATTCAGTACATTAATTTTTTATCAATTATATTTCCCCCGGCAAGAAAAAGCACATTTGACTACAATAATATTAATATTATTTTAATAACGTAATATTATATAAAATTATAGTATTATATTATATCACATGCAAACGATAAAGTAAATTAATCATAACCACGAAAAAAAAATTGTTTTATTCCGTTTTGATAGAGACTGAGAGAGTAGTCACACTTAAAAGAAAAAAATACATAAAAAAATGTAATTGTTTAATCTAATTACGTATTAATTTGAACTGCTATTTATGCGGATCATGATGGCCTCATTAATTCAGCAATTACTAAGATTATGTTAATATGCATACTATAAATGATATTCCGTCTACTATCAACTCATGCCTCATGAAATGAGTCCTAATTACTTAAATGACTTTTAAAAATCATTTTTAAAAAATTAAAGACATAATTAAATAATGTAAATTATGATTTAAATATATATATATATATATATATATATATATATATATATATATTAAAGTATAAAAGGTTGTTTATATGAAAAAGTGTGAGATCAAATTTATAGGTAGTTTAACATTAGAAATTCCGAACTAGACAATAGCAGTTCATCTACAAATTTACCTACGTGTTACCCCCAATTCAATTTTTTTTTTTTTTTACTATAATATATGCTATATATTCCAAAAATGGTAATCCTACATTAATTCGGTTGACAAAGTAAATGGAAATTCACAACTTTCCATCTATTCTAGTGCCAACAGCTTTCCTTTTCTTTTACTAATATTTTATTTAACTCAATTAAAATTACAAGATTGTCATTTACATATTCATTAATAAGGTTGCAAAATATTTTCGTGAATAATTTATAAAAAAATAGGTTGCAAAATAACACCGAGTCATTAATTATTAAATGACTTTCGATTACTTTTATTGTGAAAGAATTATTTGTACAAATTCTTAATGATAATGTTATATACTGTTTTCAAAAAATAAACTCGTCAAACATCTTGTGTATGAAAATTATTAATATGGCCATGAAATTTTCTAGTTATATAGTCATTTTCATTTCTTACCTACAAGGACAAATTGATTACATGAGCAAATTGCTTGTAAATTGAAGAATGAAGATATAAAATAATTAGAAATTTTTGTAGTTGAATTGTAGGTAATTCTACTATTAATTTTTTTTTTGTTGAATTTTTTTATAGATGATTCTAATTTTTTTAGGCAATTTTTTTTTTTTTGTGGTGGTTATAACTTGTAATTATAATTTTTATTTAAACTTCATAAAAATGTCTTATTAAAATAAATATTTACATTTAAATATTTATAAATTATCTAGCTATTGTACCCCAATTTTAAAATCTTGGGTCCCTAGTTAATCTAAATTCCCTAAACATAAAATAAAACAGTACTGAATGAAAGAGCACATGCACAAACACAAATTTTGTGTATTTTTTTATATATATACGTCACAATGTCGAATCACAAGATCAATCAGCAAAAAAGGACAAAAAAACTGAAAGAACCCATATAACTAGACAAAAATCGTATTCTAGAAACTCATGGGGTTAATTACGACGTTAGTGATCGGTTGTCTTTCTCCTCTATTTATCAGAAAAAAAATTACACAAATTCTTTTGCAATTTTCTTCTTCTTTTCTTTTGGTTCTAGACACTTGTATGCATTCTTGATCTTAAATTGGTTATCAACATTTATGAGCTGCATTTTGTGTCTGTTTAATTGAATTTATATACTATCATATCAAATGATAACTATTTTAAAATATTAAATATTTAATTAAGAGTATCAATAATTTTATCAAGAGTATCAAAAGACAGGACCATAAGATCATTGATATTATATTATAATTGTTGTTGATTATTTTTTACCCCAATTTTTTATAGATTTTTTATACTACTAATCAAATATTTGATACTTAAAAAGAATTTCACGATAAATTTATAATGAATTATTTTCATATAAAATCTACTCTCTCTTTCTATAGGCAAAAACTTATATGAGACCGTCTCATGATATAAGACAACACAAATTAACATCCATCCCTACCAAAATGTTAATGAGTTAATGCCCTAGTTATACTCATTGTCTCATGTCATGAGATAGTCTCATACAAGACCTACTCATATATATTATTTTATGATGTTGATAATACATAGGGAAAAATATTTCTTAGGATTGTAATTTAGGAGGTCAGGGCCATAATTTTTTGGATTATCAAATTAAAGACAATAACTTTAGGAAGTGACGGATTGAGGTTAAGTCAGCCCAAATCAACCCAAATTGGATTAATTGACCAGATTTGGCTTGAATCTCAATTTATGTTGATTCAAGTTGATTTGATCTCAATTTGTATCTTTTAAAAGTTATGATCCTTAAATTATCACTTTAAAAAGTTATTGTCCTTATTTTGTCATCCTACCTAAGTTACAATCCTAAAAAATATGAAACTATCTCACGATGAAACAAAATATAAATTGGACATGACACATTAACACTTTAAAAAGAATAAGTGTAATTAATACTAATTTATGAAACGGCTCACCGCGAGACTAGACTTGCCAAATGAATCGGAACCGTTGGTTCTAGTCGGCGGTTTGTCGGTTCTAATCGGAGCCAGAACCGGTGATTTTGGAACCCTTACTAAACCGGAACCGAAACCATATATTTCAAGGTAAATGATTTTTAATCCATGCGATAATTTTAATATTTTATTTACCTTTTCATTATTTATAATTCTTTTAGTTGTACATTAGATTGTAAGTACTAAATTGTAAGTTGTTTATAACTTGTTTTGTAAGTTATTTTCATGTAAGTTTTTTAATTGTAATTTGTAGACTTTGTATTTTATATTTTTTTAAATTTGTAAACATTGGTTATTACTTATTTGTATTTAAATTTTATTTTGTATGTTGAAAGTTGAATACAATAAAAATTTTATTTTTTTAAATTCACTATTTATTTATTTTTTGTACTTGAATTAAGAATTTTTTTTGCATGTTAGTTATTTAAAAAAAAAAAACGGTTCGAACCGGAACCGGCAGAACCAAAACCGCCCAACAATATTTAACGGTTCGTTTTCAGTTTCACTGAATTGAAACTAGGAACCGACGGTTCGAAACCGTTGGGCAACTCTGCGCGAGATCATCTCACGCAAGTTTTTACCTTTAAAATAAAATAAAATTAACCTCTATATATAATAAATATGATACACACGCGTTTTTGACACGAAGAACACGAGTGTGCAGTGGCACCTTATGGAACCAAACGCTGAGTTGTCATTCCACCCCACCCCTCCAAATTGCAATATAAATTTCTTGATTTTTGAGTCCAGATCACGACGAAGATTCTTCTATATTATCTTATCGACATTTATGAGATGTATTGATCATATATATTATTTTAAGATGTTGACCATATGAGATCATGTGATGATAACGTATACTGTATTATCTTAGATGTGTTGATGATATACTATTTCCAGATATGGTAATAAAATATAGTATTATTTTAAGATGTTGATAGACCAAATCTACACATATATTATTTTTTAAGAAGTTGATCACATTATATCAACATGAATGAGCTGCAGCCAATCAAGAGTGTGATTTGAACAGCTGCATTTTGATCATCAAAAGTAATAATTTTGTTCAAATTTTACACATATTTATTGGTTTTTGACTAATCTTGTTCTGTTTATCCTTTTATACAGAGTGTTCTGTTACAAATGGAAGATTCCAGTGTGGCCAAATGGTTTGGGACCAAAGTTAGGTACATGAGAAGATGTCTATTCAATGTGCTCTCAATTGGTCCAATTCCGAATCACTTAGCCTTCATTTTAGATGGAAATAGAAGATATGCTCGAAAATGGAATCTTGAAGACGGAATGGGGCACAGGGCAGGGTTCTTGTCCCTCATGACTCTCATGAAATACTGCCACGAGCTGGGCGTAAAATACGTCACAATCTACGCGTTCAGCATCGACAACTTTAGGCGGAAGCCGGAGCAAGTGCAGGCCGTGATGGACTTAATGTTGGAGAAGATTGAAGGGATGTTGGAACAGGAGAGTTTTGTTAACCAATATGGGGTGAGAGTTTACTTCATTGGGAATTTGAAGCTGCTCGATGATCCTGTTAGGCTCGCTGCGGAGAAGGCAATGAAGGCCACGGAGAATAATAGTAGGAGCGTTTTGCTTATCTGTGTTGCGTATACTTCCACGGATGAGATTGCTCGTGCCGCTCGGGAGTCGTGCCAGGAGGTGTACGAGGCGCAGAGTGGTGAGATTATATACAATGGTGATGATGTTGTGAAGGTGGGAGATATTGAGAGGAATATGTATATGGGGGTGGCGCCCGATCCGGATATTTTGGTGAGGACTTCCGGGGAGGATCGTCTAAGCAATTTTCTGCTGTGGCAGACGTCGAATAGCCTTTTGTATAGCCCGGCGGCGTTGTGGCCGGAGATAGGGTTGTGGCACCTTGTGTGGGCGGTGTTGAACTTTCAGAGAATGCAGCCTTACTGGGACAAGAGGAGAAAGCAGATGTGATGAATGGTGTTTAAGTGTTGAGGTTTATTGTGTTGTTATGTTTGATTGAATGTGGTAATAATTCTTGTTGCTGTTTTTGTTTTGTATTTTTCAGTTGGAATGTTCTTTAGTGGTGCATGTCATTTGAGTCCTCCGGATTGCTGAGAATGTACTGTTATTAGGATATGTGGTTTTGTTGAGGAATAATTTTTTTTTGGGGAAAATTAGGTAGAGTTACAAGTAGAAAAAAAGTAATATCCTTTCCATTCAATATTACTAGTCATGTTTTTTCGGCTGCTATTTTTCATCATAAATTTGAGGGTATTATAAAGTATTGTGAGGTTTATTTATCAATAAAGTGATTGTTTACGGAATAATCCCACAATAGATTTTTTTTTTTTTTTTTTGGTGTTTTGTATATATGTATTTTCTCTATACAAGCGTTCATCAAGATGGCCAACATAATATGATGCAAACATAGCATAGTTGGCGTAAATTTTCAATTTTTGCAATACTCCACATAAAATCCATACAGATCTCACTTTAACTTCGTGCATCACACACAAAATTAAATTATAAAAAACAAGAGCGTAGGCAAAGTCAGGCACATGTATGAGTTTTACAAAAAGGTACTTTTTTTTTTAATATCTATTAGCTTATTGTATCTACAACATGTCCACATGATATCTGATCTAAGTCAAACCTCCAACATGTGCATGTATTATTGACTTACATTATGTGATTTGGGTGCATCAATGCGTGCAAAATTAATATTGTTAAAAAAATTATTGAAAACAATTATTATTAATTAACTAATATATTTAACTATAAAATTAAAAAGAACTTGATTTGCACAATGCAACTAGCTCATAAAAATATTTTATCTTATTTTTTTAAGAACAACATTACTATAAAAATGTTCAATATTTTAGCAAAGTCTTTCCCATCCTTGCAAAATATATCAGCAACCAGTGGCGGACCCAATTGAGTGACAGGGGGTACAACTACACCCCCAGTCTTAGTTTTTTTAGTAGATATACCACTATTTTGCAATTGAAAGTGGTGGCTTCGCATGGAGGTTTTTCACTCTTCAGCATAGGAAGAAACATGGATTATGGATGTGCTTAATTTTGAGGCTGCATCCCATTACTGGCTCCATCATCTACTGCCACGTTTCATGATAGAAGGAGCTGTTTGACCATTTTTTTATTGATTAAATTGATTTTGACCCATTTCTTGTGGGCTTTCAAGCCCAGCCGTATTTTTATTTATATTAGTTAGGCCACTTGTATTTTTATTTTTTTCATTTATAATACAACGTCTATATATGTATATATGCTCAATTAACATAACAATTATTATATATTATTAATTTAATTTGAAAATGAGGATTGTAACTTATAATTATAGTTTTATTTAAACTATATACAATCACTTATCATTTGCATACTTAATTTGATGATATGCACTTTGAAATGAGACAATATGTATGTATAAATACTATCAAATTGTTTATCAATCGTACCCCCATTTGTGAAATCCTGGGTCCGCCACTGTCAGCAACTTCGAATCTTTCGTTCACGGCACAAATTATTTTAGAAGACAAAAGCTCTTCACACGAAATAAATTTACACTTTTTGAAAATTAAGAAATTAATTTGTGATAGTGATTGAATATTTCAAAATAGACGAATTATAGGGTGCATCCAAGTGCATAGTATGCACTTGAATTTTAAGCTCAATTTTGACTTCAATTTTGATTTTTTTCAAAACACTCACAAACACACCGAACCGTGTATTTTTTTACTGTTGGAGTATTATTAATACCTTCTTGGAGTATTGCTGGTGTCTTCTTGGGATATTACTGATTAATTCTTGGGGTATTGTTGATTTATGCTTGAAATATTTTTTTCAAAATCCATTCAAATGCACCCTAAAACTACTCGTCAAAATAAGGATAAGTGACAGTATTAATAAACAAGCAAACCCTAAGAAAATCCGAAAAAATAAAAAAAGGAAACACATTCAAAATAAAACTGGAAAAACTTACTCAAAAGGACCATAAAAACATGTGTATACCGAAGCCAATGCGTACGTCATGATCTCTTTGTTTAAACTTTTTTTTTTTTTAAAGGGAAAGAAAGAGAGAAATAGTTTCAATAAACGATCCCACAATGACTTCGAAAATTAGGCCCAATTCTTCGCAATATTTTGCATTTCAAAAGTATCTCCACCCTTATATATTGAAAAGTATATAAATGAATTAATTTCGAATCTCTTCATAAATTCAAACTTTTAAATGATATATAATTTTTTTATGATATTAGAGTCAATAGACTCACGTCTAGAGTATAAACTTTGGAGTTTTAGATGAAATTGTATTTTTTCATATCTTCTAACACATGCAACCTCCTATTAAACAAAAAAAAAACACGTCATGTTAATTAAGGTAACCATTTTAATTCTATTCTCCGAAATGTACGGAATACAGAACTTGTAGTTCATATCCTCTATTATACTAATAGGGAGTTGGTATTTGCTTATATCCTCTATTATACTAATAGGGAGTTGGTATTTGCTTATTTGTACTAATATGGTTGGTATTTCCTCCCGTTAATCTCTACTTCTTTCTTTCAATTTTTCCCTCGGTTACTTTTGGCAAAATTACTGTGATTCAGTTTCATTCCGTAAAAATTGTTTGGATTTGCATGTACTCCGTAGTAATTTTCAATCTTATTAGTTGTGCGATGAAATTAATTTAAAAGAGATTTTCAGGGCCGTGCCCCCTGGCCCCATATAGGCCCGCCACTTTATAAAAGAGTACATGTAAAAAAAAATTGATGTATGTCACTATTTTTTTTTTTTTTTTTTTTTTAAAACCCATATAACTAGACAAAAACCATATTCTAGAACTCATGGGGTTGATTATAACGTTAGTGATCGGTTGTCTTTCTCCTTAATCTATCAGAAAAAAATATACAAATTCTTTGCAGTTGTTTTTTTGGTGTTGGACACTTGTATGCATTCTTCATCTTTAATTGGTTATCAACTTTTTTTTTTTTTTTTGACAAAGGTTATCAACTTTTTTGAGATCGAGAAAATTACGAACTGGTTTTGGAGCCCGAAATTAAATTGCATACACAAATTAAAAATTAAAAATAATATATAATAGATATTTTCCCTATATATAGCGGTGACAACAAGGAATCAAGAAACCACACCAAGACTGTGTTTCGAACAGCTGCATTTTGATCAACAAATTAAAGTAATATTTTCTTCCCACGTTTTGGTCTACTAATCCTTCACACCAAGAGTGTGAGAACCCTCATGCAAAACTAACATAGTCTTAAAACTTCAAATTGCTCCTAAATATTTAAGTGCTTTTTCTTCCTATTTGCTTCTCTTTCATTTTATGAAATCTTGCACTTTGTGTGTTGAATTGGTTTTAATTAGTCTTGTTTTAAATCGCTGCAGGTTTTTTAATCTTTTCTTTTCAGGAATACTTCACTAAAGGTATAACTACCTCCCCTCTATTCTTGAATAGGTTTTAGTACTTTTATCTCTCAATTTGATTCTTATTCAGAAATCTTGAAGTTACAATTTTTTTTTTAAATCATCATATGCTAAAGTTGAACCCTTTAACTTCACATTTTTCAACTGTTCAAAGAATATATATGGTGCTTTTATACATTCTAGGAGTTGTGATCATGTGTTCATGAATTTGTTAATTTTGTCCATTCATATGTATGTGAAAATTGTTGTTTATCAACTTATGCGTTGATCAATTCACAGGATCAATAAATAGTGTTCTGTTATAAATGGAGAAAAAGGAAGAATCCCTTGTGGCCAAATTGTTTGGGACTTCTGTGACCTACATGAGAAGATGCCTATTCAATGTGCTCTCAGTTGGTCCAATTCCAAATCACTTAGCCTTCATTTTAGATGGAAATCGACGATATGCTCGAAAATGGAACCTTGGTGAGGGAATGGGGCACAGGGCAGGGTTCTTGTCCCTCATGACTCTCATGAAATACTGCTACGAACTGGGAGTCAAATACGTCACAATATACGCGTTCAGCATCGACAACTTCAGACGAAAGCCTGAACAAGTCCAGTCTGTGATGGACTTGATGTTGGAGAAGATTGAAGGGTTGTTGAAAGAGGAGAGTATAGTGAACCAATATGGGGTGAGAGTGTATTTTATTGGGAATTTGAAGCTTCTGCATGAGCCTGTTAGGGTTGCTGCTGAGAAGGCCATGAAGGCCACTGCGAATAATACTAGGAGTATTCTGCTAGTTTGTGTTGCGTATACTTCGACTGATGAGATTGCTCATGCTGCTCAAGAATCGTGCGAAGATATCTGGTCTTTGACCAGAGGAAGTGAAGCTAAGAATGGTGAGATTGATGGAGAAAAGAATGATGTTATAAAGCTGGGAGATTTGGAGAAGCATATGTATATGGGGCAGAATGGTGAGATTGATGGAGAAAAGAAAGATGTTATAGAGCTGGGAGATATCGAGAAGCATATGTACATGGGGCTAGCTCCCGATCCAGAAATATTGGTACGGAGTTCAGGTGAGAGTCGTCTCAGCAATTTCCTCCTTTGGCAGACGTCGAATAGTCTTCTGTATAACCCGAGGGCGCTGTGGCCGGAGATAGGGTTACGCCACCTGGTGTGGGCGGTGTTGAACTTCCAGAGAATGCAGCCTTACTGGGAGAAGAGGAAAAAGCAGATATGATGTTGTTTAAGTGTTAATGTTTCTTGTGTTGTTATTACTGATTAATGTAGTAAAAACAATGTTATGAATGAATGTAATTATGTGGATCATTGTGTAGTTCCTCTATAAGGGAAGCCTCATCATAGTTTTCATTTCAAGAATAAGCATTGTCTTTCCTTGCAATGCCTTGTAACTTATTGCCTACTCTTTTGGCATATTATACATATATCAATTTGAGTTATTAATACTGTTAAAAGATGCACGACAAATTTGATTTGCATAGGAATTTTGTCCATTGATTTATAAAAGTTGGGTCCAAACTAGGAGCGAAAACATAACCATTCAACTTATATCAAATCTATAATTTAATCCATATATCATCACTATATCCAGGGGAAGTTTCAAAATTTTGAAAGGACAATGAAAAGGGACAAATAAAAAGGATATGAACACCAGCGGAATAGATTACAATATGATTGAATGTAATAGCAAATCAATATCAGAACCTAAATAAAGTAGCAGTATATATAGAGTAACACAAAAATATTATATATGACAATTTCACAAGGAAAGAATACATCGTACTACAAAAATTAACAGTGGAGTTTCCTGAGCAGCGCAGTTAGGAGTTGCTATATGTTGCAACTGCCAAAAACTTTGAAGCAAGAATCAAGCCCTCGGTTGGCGCAGACGAGGGCGGTTACAGAACATGCGGCCATTGGCCCTCACGAATGCTGCAATGGCCAAACTCATGCTCGCCCACATGAAGGAAAACAATAAATTCCACCAATCGTGCCGAACTACAAAAGAAAGTAAGATGCTAATTAGTGTTCATTGCAAAAGAGGCTAGCGTGCAGGATGGGCAAATTCATCAAGATTCCAAATTTCTGGCATGAGAAAGAAGAGGAATAGTAAACCCTCAAATGTAGAACCAAAGGGATGCATAATATATTGTTGACCATAATGTGAGTGTCGTGCTTAAATAGTTATCCATCATTGCTCCATTTTTCAAGGGTAAGTAAATACAATAAAACTGACTGTAGCAGATTTTATTAGTTACTGCATTCTCACCTCGTCTTAGTGACAATGTTGCGAAGAAAAACCCAGTCATGATCAAAGCTAAGGCCAACGGAAAGTTCTGCAATAGTGATTCGGTATTAATATTAATCACAGAGGCATTAACTAAAGGAGACAACCATCATAAATGATAAATATGTTTAAAGTAACTTGTAGACTAGAACAAGAAAATTCTCCTTAATTTTACATGGCTGCACCCTGAGATAACGACAAAACTTGAGGATATTCCACATCATTTATCTAACAAGACATAAAGCAAAATTAAATTCAGGTTTTGTTTCTACATTTGCAAAGTAAATTAGTTGCTATAGCCTATAGGACATGGCAGTAAATTTGCCTTCTCATAAAATCTGATGACCACAACACAGCCTCTGCTGCTAGAATATCAAGACCAATTACAATATATATGATAATCTAATTTTTCGTATCTGCTGAGATATGTTTCCGTGAATCCTGTCGCAATCACTTCATTAATTTTTTTTTTTAGTATTTATTAGCATATGTTGCTCAGACTAGATTGGGATATTATCACAGAAATGAATTTGGAAAATGCACAAACACAAGCAGAAGAGGAGAAAGCTGATAACTGATGAAATACTCACTGCCATAGCCTCAATGCCACCTTTGGGTGCCGTAGGAGTCATGCTTCGAGAAACAGATACAATGTAATGTCCTTGTAATAAATCAATGGCATCCTTCAAAAAGGAATCAAAGTGAAAATTATCAGAATTTCAGCTGAATGGTTAAAACAGATAAGCATGACTATCATGCACAACAATAGTTTATGTATATCAGCATGATTAAAATGACAATAAATGGAAGCCAATCTCCTACATAAACTAAATCAGATTGACACTTTCATAAAATATTAAATATTTTTAATTTTCAGGAAGAGAATACGGAAAACATGAGATTCATCAGAACTATTATGCAGCCAGATTAGTCAATGTTAGACCAGCAGATGCTGAATACAATTCCATCACAGAAGTTTGCAGCCAATAGGTCTAAAGAGAGAAGACATGCAGACCTGCTTTGTACCATCAACGAAGTTGTTTAAGTAGTACCGCATAAGAGCATTCCAGCCATCTTTTAGAACTCCCTGGATTGTCCTCTGGCCAAATCTGTTGATAAAGAAAAATAATTCAAACGAGGAAAACTTTAAATTTTGTGTATCTGAATTAATATCATATACCAATCCACTCAAACATAGGAAGATAAAGAACATAGGAAGATTCAGTGAAAGCAGGATAGCACATACTAAATCTGTCGAAAGAATGTCAGGCTCAACAATCTCAAAACCCAATCATGGATCGGATATTGTTTTGCTGTATGAATACAGGGCAACCAACTAGAATATCTAACCAATGGACACAGTCCACTGCTTCATAAGCTCTAGAATTCATATTATTATTGATATCCAATAAATCAACGCAACAGAGTTCACATTTAGATTAGCTTGTTGTTTCCATTTGTAGAAATGGGTACGACTAAAAGTAATAAACTGAAACTGATAAAAGAACCACAGAAAATTAATGAATAGTTTAGCCATTATTGCCTAATTGGAACTTCAGTTGCCCACAGTTTCTTTTTTTGAAAAGGTCACACGTAAATCAGATGTTGCACAAGGAAATAATTCACCAAATGATACCTGACAAAATCTCCTTTTAAAGCAGGAGTACCAGAATACTGGATGCTTACGTCATCTCCATGGTTAGCCCACACTGAAAATAAAGTTGAAGAGATGGAAAGGAATAAGAATTAATAATAGCCATGAAAAAAATGATTACCTCATTCTGATGGAAACCTAAATATGTAGATCAAAATTTGTACAACGCTGCTAACGTTAATTAAAGAGGCCTAAGAATATTCTTGATAAACAGTGGTACTTACAAACTTTAAAGCTGTCATCAAAATTGGGATGTGTACTTATCGATTCATCAGCATCAAAAACACCAAGCCTTCGAAGTTGATACTCCAGCATTTTACGAGCAATCATGCTCTGCGGATAGAAGACAAAAAACATAAAACTGATGAGAAATTTCTGCGCCATAATTCTATGATATTCTATATGATCACTATAATATTTGCATAATCACAATTTCTAAATTTATGAATATCATCACTATAATATTTGCATAATCACAATTTCTAAATTTATAAGTCATAGAACAAAAAAGCTTTGATAAAATAACAAATAATAGGTACACTTTCATCTATTTTGTTTCACTAGTATAAGTTAACAAGAGAATTGGCACCTCAAGATTTTTTTTTATTTTTTTTTGTGATTTAATGTGTACTGCATCCAACCTAAGGGCGTATCTACAGAACACGTGCCACCAACAAACATATGCAATTTTATATGCATAAGCAGGAGATGCTGTTCAACTGCATCACAGTTTGTAGCCTTACAAAGGTCAAACAAGGTATCACAATCCTACCTGAATTATGTAGTATATATAACATATATTTATGTTGCACTTGCAAATTTTTTTACAAAACTACCTTTAAAGATTCGTTTGTGACAAAAACAGAAGAAACAGACAAGGTCACACGCAAGTACTGCAATAAAGCTCTGGACGGTAAACTGTTCTATCTGAAAAACATAAAGTGTTCCAGAATCTAATCATACCTAATTTACAGTATGATATGAAAACAAGAAATTATGCAAGCTTATACTGGAACATGTCTTTTTAGATAGAAGGGCAGCTTATTTTTTACAGGATTCATAGCAGTATATGTATATATATAACACTATATAGTATATTATACCTGGGTGACATTTGTACGATCCAAGCAGTCAATGCAATTGGTCCTCACAATTCCAACTTGTGTTTCAACTTTCTCCCCCTTCTCATTTAACAAAAGGTACCTATCAGACCAACCAAACAGTAAGGACTCCAAACAACATAGGCAGGTAATAGATTTGACCCAATAGAAGAAGTGGAAACCAATGCAGTTTTAATTAAATTGAAAACCCAAATTTCAAAATCCAATCTAAGAATCAATGCAATTTGAAATGTATAAACTGATAAAAACTTGTCAACAAACAATAACCTCTTACTTGGACCCTAGTACATGCGTCAAATAAGTATAAAGGATTATAACTATTGATGTTATGATCTGCCCCCGTACTTATATATACATATCAAGTAGCCAAATTACAGGGAAAAATTATCAAACCCAATTGGTGTAATATCCTGCAACGTCTCACTTTGTAAAACAGATTCCCTGCTCACTTTGCTAATGAACCAATTCTGGTAATACTATGATTCCAAGTCACAATGTCTAACACATGGTACTTGCCCAGTAAGTTAAGTGGACAAAGTACAAGATTTTATTCTATTTTTGAGAATGTAAGGGTATGTTTATTTTGGGACTCATCTAGATGGATTTAGGACTTTGCAATCCACGCTCCCTACGAGTTTGGGATTTAAAATTTGGTTTTCAAATCTCAAACTCAATCCATACCTAAAAATACCAATAAACCTATTATTCCCTCCATCCCAGATCAGTTTTCACACTTCTTTTTGGTCTGTTCCATATTAGTTTTCACACTCCAAAAAGAAAAGTTTTCTCACAACTCTTACCCTCAAAATTCCCACTTATTTACCCATTATGTGATACGCATCTTATTATTAATTATTATTAGTCTTTAATTTATGTTTAGTCTTTTTAATTAAGTTTTAAATCTAGAATAAATAGCCCGTGGGCTTTTGTTACTTAGGGCCTAAGTTAAGTATTACTTGGGGCCTAAGTTAGGTTACATATTAGAGTCTATTTATACTCAGTTTTCCAGCAGTAGGATTTATCATAAGATCAAGAATATTGTGGCAACCATTGGTTGTGGGCAGAGATTATTCTCTGTGGCAGGGATTTATCCCTGTGGCCTCTTTTGAGGAGCCTCGTTTGAGGATTTTATTTATATAATTTCGTATTTCCGTTATCTCGATCGTCTTAACTCTATCAATTGGTTCGAATTTGAACGGCGGGAGAATTGATACGCATCTTATTATTAATTATTATTAGTCTTTAATTTATGTTTAGTCTTTTTAATTAAGTTTTAAATCTAGAATAAATAGCCCGTGGGCTTTTGTTACTTAGGGCCTAAGTTAAGTATTACTTGGGGCCTAAGTTAGGTTACATATTAGAGTCTATTTATACTCAGTTTTCCAGCAGTAGGATTTATCATAAGATCAAGAATATTGTGGCAACCATTGGTTGTGGGCAGAGATTATTCTCTGTGGCAGGGATTTATCCCTGTGGCCTCTTTTGAGGAGCCTCGTTTGAGGATTTTATTTATATAATTTCGTATTTCCGTTATCTCGATCGTCTTAACTCTTATCAATTGGTCCGACTTGCCGGATCCCTCATGATGACACTGGAGGGACGAATCGATCAGATAGAGAAGACGATTGGAGATTTTCAAACAACGCTTACCAAGCAGAGGGCCGAGATGGCCGGCATCCACACAACTCTGGCCAAAATCCGCACGATGATGGCCTCTGTCATGGCCAAACTCGACGCCATTGGTACTTCCAGCAGTTCGACTGTCCACGCGGGGTTGCAGGTCGTCGCGCCACCCTCGCCGGATGATCCTACAACACATGACATCCTACCAACGACGCCTACGCCTGTACCCAGTCCCATCTTTCCGGAATCAGCCTTTGTTAAGGTCGATAGCAACACCGCCACACCAGTCCCGCAAAAGACTTTCCCATCGCTGGTGGCGTCAGCGAAATCCACACCATGTGGGGCTATCCCACCATCGGATACCACCTCCTTGCCTCCAGGGTTAGCCATCGTATCAGCAGCTGTGAAACCACTTGTGGAGTGTCTGTCCTTCGACGGGAAAGATCTGATTGAGTGGCTCGGGCAGATCGATCAGTATTTTTGGGTCCACCTCACTCCGTCAGCCGATCGAATACAAGTCGCCCTTATCGTCATCTCAACCAGGGCAATATTATGGGTGCTTTGCCAGGCAGCCAGCACTACAAGGACTCGCTTCACATATGATCCAGGAAAATCAAAGTTTCCCACGGTGGAGCAGTATGTGGGTGGATGAAGCTAGCTTTAGTCGTCAATTCCTCACCTCAGCCTTGAGGACAAGGCTGTTTGAACGGCGGGAGAATTGATACGCATCTTATTATTAATTATTATTAGTCTTTAATTTATGTTTAGTCTTTTTAATTAAGTTTTAAATCTAGAATAAATAACCCGTGGGCTTTTGTTACTTAGGGCCTAAGTTAAGTATTACTTGGGGCCTAAGTTAGGTTACATATTAGAGTCTATTTATACTCAGTTTTCCAGCAGTAGGATTTATCATAAGATCAAGAATATTGTGGCAACCATTGGTTGTGGGCAGAGATTATTCTCTGTGGCAGGGATTTATCCCTGTGGCCTCTTTTGAGGAGCCTCGTTTGAGGATTTTATTTATATAATTTCGTATTTCCGTTATCTCGATCGTCTTAACTCTATCATTATGACATTACTTTTCTAACACAATTAACTCTCTACCACACAAATAAAGTTGATTTGACTAAAAGCTTCTACTTTATCACCTTAATAATATAAAAAAATATCTTTTCTTATTTTCCGTGCCCAGATCAGTGTGAAGATCTGGGACGGAGGTAATACTACTTTTCACAAAATCCAATACAATCACATCATCACTTTTTTATCATCCACTCATTCACTCTCATACTTTTCTCTCACACAATATAATATAGTAATACATCTATCACTATTAAACATTAATTTGACCTTCAGTAAGATCTAACCCTACCAAAATCTCAAAACAAAAACATACTTATATTATTCATCATGATTTTTACATCCTAGGATTTCAGAGTCATGACTTCACCAGCACACCTAAATCCCAAAACAAACATACCCTAAATGTTTCTAATCTTAGTTAATTTAAACGTCAACTCCTCACCTGCTTTATTTACCCCTGGATAGCTTACCTTCTTAAAATAGTTGAAGAGATAAGGAATTGGTTCTAGCTAGGAAGCTTCTTTCCCTCTCAGAGGGAGAAAAAAAGACATTTATTCTCTTTTTCCAAGGGTATCCCCATAAGAGGCTTAAACAAGAATTTGTGTTTATGACCAAACTCATTTTACCTCACCATCATTGCAAAACCCGAATAAACAGGATGATTTTATACACAAAGCAATCTATGCAAAAAAAAGAATAATAATAATAAATGGTATAGGAAATAAGAAATGCAAGCAGCATTTTGAAAGGACCAAAACAGACCAAGCAAGAAGCAAATAGCTCCTCTAGAGAGTAATATACCTGCTTTTAATGAGAAAGTCCTCAATTTGTTCGTACAGAATGGAAAGGCGCTCAAAATGAACATGCCCACATATCTTATGAAAATCGAAGTGTATATATCTGCAAAATGTTGTGGGGGTAAGATATAGCCAGATTGCATTCTTGTGATCCATAAATACTTGCAAAATAATCAAATTCAAAACAATCTACCTCACATCATCACTAGCAATAGACTCCATGGCCTGGCCAAATTTTTCACACAAGCGCCCCTCACCTCCATGCTGTTGGAAGTTCAGAGAAATAAAGATTACCAAGTTAGCCAAGAGGACAATTACCGCGCAAGAAGTAACATGTAGGATCACAAAACAACAAATGGAACCCTAAGAAAAAAGGCGAGTCACTTTGACTAAGTAGTTAATAGTTAATACAATACTGCTATGAACATATTTTGCACTTGAGAGTTCCGAGGCTCAGAGTTCTTTATTTGTCATAACTGGCCCATACAAGTTTAACCAGGAACCAGCCATGGGGCCAGTCTGGTAATTTTTGCAGACCAAGTGGCCAAAACCTAGATCCACTAGCCAAACACCGGTCAAAACAGGTGCGAACCTATATGATCTAGGTCAATATTTTAAGGGAAATATGAGCTAATTGGAATTTCTAATTCATACATTGTCTTTAGTTATATTTTTTCTTATTTAAAAAACAAAAAGTATATTAATAAAGAGAATTCTTTAGTTATATTTTGAAAGTAATATATTTTTTAATGGACATGTAATTTGAATTTATTTAAATTAAGGTGTATTAGAAATATGCATACAGAATTCCTACCTACTTTGGGTTAATGTGTTTGGATATGAACTACAACTTAATTTAGTTCTTAATTTATCATATGTTGTGCTCCCTCCGTCCATGATATCTAAACTCATCATAAAATCCATTCCTGCTACTTGGAATGAATTGGAAGAAGGAAAGAAAAATGATGTTCCCTCTACACTTTGTCTTTCTAACTGGTAAGAGTTTCAAATCTCATTTTGCAACCTTCAGGTTAAGAACTCTCTTTACATCTTCAACATTTTAAAAGTAGTACTCCCACCGTCCACTAAAAGTATGCACTCTTTTCTGCACGTGATTTAATGCAATATGTCAGAGGGTATTTAGGGGTCTTGTGAGGTCCGTTGATGAATAAAGTGATTGTTTATGGTAAATATATCTTGGCTATTAAAAAAAAAAATTAGTCTTTCTAGGATTTTCCTACCTATTTACTGGTTAAAATGATGTGGTGAGAACTCTTTCTTAGAACTACATACTAGTGAATATGATCCGTAAGTGTTAAGAACTCAAGTTTCTATATTTAGACTCTAGAGGCTCATGGGAGCCAATTTCAAAGAAACTTATTTTGGTTGCACAACGAGAGGTTACTTGCAAACAACTAGATAATGACATTTTTTTTAATATACACAATATATCAGATTCTCTTAAACCTAGACAAGTCATAAATATGAAAAGAAGTGTTATTAAAGCCATAAGTTAAAAATAAGGTACATCAAGGCCAAGTGATTGTCAGGGTAAATGCAATTAAATGATTAATACTGCTAAGAAAGTAATCTGCAGAAAATCAACACAGTGGGATTCATGTACCTTGTTCACTAGATCAATTGCAATAACATTTCCATATTTTTTTCTTAGATCCAAAAAATGCCTTTCAGCAACTCGCGCCTGCAAAGATATAGAGTAGAAGAATGAGCAAACCAGATTTAATATGTTAGGTTCAGAACATAATCTGAAGACAATACTACTCACTGCTTCCTCAGGTTTCACGATTTCAAACTTTGGCTTATATGTCAAATCAACAATCTGATCCCAGAGTAACGGTATTGATCCTCGGACCTAAAAGAGAAAATTAGTCTTATTAGGTGATGAAATGAGAAATAGATTAAACAAAATCAAACTTTAGTTCGTGTATATATCATGTACACAAACTAATAACCACTTCTCTAATGTGCGATCTCGTATTTAGTGTCACCAAGTGACTATTGCGCTAGATAGAAGATTATTGTAGCTGGTACTAGACAAGTATGGGGCAAGGCTTATTGAATTCAGTTTATGGAAGGAGCAAATTAAACATAAGTAGAAGTGGAAATGTGGCATTTGGGTGTTCAGTGAATTAGTCAAGCCTTTCTCAGCTGCAAAAACATCGTGTTTTGTTGGACTTCCCTTATAAATTTTAAAAAGTCAATGATCATTCTGCAGACAAAATGCAGTAATAAATTACCGTAATTAAGCTGACAATGTTAGTAAAGGACCTTTAAGTATTTCATTACTGAAGCCAGTATCCTTAAAACACTACTGAAGAGGAGATGTATATTACCACAAAGAATCATAAAATTTATAATTGCCATATCAGGAGGATACCTGAACAAAAGATGCAGTGTGCCCATTTAACTGTATGATTTGTTCAGTTTCAACAAAGTTTGCAACAAAACCATCAGAATCAGCTCCTCTTCTCCACATTCGTGTGCCTATAGAAAAATTGCAAAATATGAATGAACTAGAGTAGCAGATGCTTAAATTCATTCTCTCGCAGATTTTTAGATTAGGGGTGAAAAAGTGAAAGTTTGTGTATTTTGAACTAGTTCTCTCAAAATTACTGGTTGAGGGTTAGTAGGGTGTGCTTACTTGAGAGGGTAAGAAAATTCCCATTTTAGGGAATAGAGTATTAAATTAAAACATCACAGACGAAATAAGACCAATAAAATTGAGGCATTGCCAGAGCATAGAGCATTCTCCACTCTCAAATAATATCAATTTTTATCAAATTAGATGTCCAAAGGGATCATATTTGTTTCAAAGGTCTAGATAATCCTTTTTCAATTCCAAGGCATTTGGAAAATCTGGTAACCAAAAACAAACTCAAACTAAACCTATTCAAGGGGGATATGCTAGATAGCTTTAGACGGAACCAATACGCCTTCAGAGAGAACTGGCACCATCTTTACATCTCTCATATGTAAGCTATGTGTACTAAGACCTCACATCACAAAATCACAAAAGTGCTATGTGCCATGCACCAAAAAAAAAAAAAAAACACACATCAGACTTTAGAACCCAAGACAAATGAAATAGTTTGATGTCCAAATAGTACAACACTTGCTAGGATCTCAGAAGAGGACTCTTAAAAGAATCCTACCTCCAATGGATCAATATCCAACCAAATTTCATGGAAATAATGGCGCATACATATTGTGATGGGAGCACTTTTAAAAAAGTTTTTTAGGGAAAAATAACGGTTTTTTATGTGATATCAGAAATATATAATGGTGGTTAAAGTAATATTGGAAATATTCATTTTTATGTTAATAACACACACTATATATAATTCCTTCAGCCAAAAAGCCAACAGGACCCATCTCACAAGCCATCTATCTGTGACAAACAAATGGGAGGTTAACACTTCTCCACCATGACCTCACCTTATCATTGTTTGGTAGATAAATCTGGGATTATAATCACAATTGGAAAATGGAAAACGGAAAATGGAGAGACATGACAAAAGCAAAGGGAATTAAGGATTAGAAAGCTGCAGTTTCCTGTTTACCAGCTCTTCTCGTGCATCTCCGTGCAATCAGTGCAACATCGAGTATATCTTTTCCAATGGCAGCTTGAAAATTCTGGAAACCTGATGGCCAGTTAAGGCTTCACTTAACGTGAAAGATATGTGGATGTTAATAATAATGTGGCATGAGGCGCCAGAATATCAGGAAATTCAAAAGGATACTGCCTTGCATGACAGGAAGCAGGTATGGGTCAAGCTGCACAAGGATGACATCTTATCCAGTGATTAAAAATATAAAAAGAACTTCCAACTTCCCCAGGAGAATATACATCAATTATATGATTTATGCAAAAAATGACGGACCTTGTTATCTATAAGCACTTCCAACATATAGCTGTTCCAAAGAAATCGAGGGTCTGCCTGAAGAAATAAATTATATAGAGAAAAGTAATTGGATGACTGCATGTTATGGAAGTATGTATACTGAAACAGAACAGCATGATGTTGCCAGCAAGAAAATAAAGCTACACTAGGACTAGAAGTTTCTCAAAAAGAACTCACTTGTCGCCAAAGAGGAAGCAACTTTGACTCATCACCTAAATCATGCAGTCTTTGAGCACTGCCAGAAAAACCATAACTTTCTGATTTACAATGATTGATAAAAGTACGAAAGGCAAACTTCTGACTTCTGACCACAAAATAAGAAACAACAGAAAAAAGCAATAACACTAACAACACACTACAAAATTCTTAGGCGCATATACCATAAACAATTCAAAATCAATATGAACGAGAGTAAGAAATAATC
This sequence comes from Ballota nigra, assembly GCA_947034835.1. Classification (NCBI taxonomy): domain Eukaryota; kingdom Viridiplantae; phylum Streptophyta; class Magnoliopsida; order Lamiales; family Lamiaceae; genus Ballota; species Ballota nigra. The sequence goes on along the minus strand of OX344727.1, from coordinate 87,764,527 downwards.
AACAATAGATAACACACTTAACTCCTAATCTATAAACTTTAACTGAGTACCCAAATCATTTCACTTGGACTTGGAAAATTGCATGGTCCTAATTCATAATAACAATTTTATCCAACATAATATGCAGCATTTAAGAAAAACTCAGGATGATCTGTCTCTCCTAATTTCTTAGAATTTGACAGGTCAAACTTTTACGGTAGATAAGCATGAAGTTCTTCTCAACACAACTTTCTTAAAAATTGTAGTCACGCTCCCTTTAAAGGAGTACAGATTGCATCAACCAGAGGACGTAAGAGAGACTCATAGTCATGACACATGATATGTGCTTAGAGACTGTATCATATAAAAGTGTAACTAATCAAAAGTGTATAGTTTATCAGTAATATTCTTCTTAATAGGTGTGTTTTATGCGGATGCAGTGATGAAGTTTTAATCACTTATTTTACAGTCTCTTTTGCCTATGGCATTTGGAACAAAGTAATCAATGAGTTGAGCTTGAAATGGGTAATACCCATCTCAGCTGCAGACCTATTAGTAGATAACTTAGGCGGAGCTATCAATAAAAGAGGCAAAGTGATATAGAAGATTATTGTTTGAATGGTTCTATGGTCCATTTGAATGGAATGAAAGGAACAGGAAAATATTTGAGAATTCCATTGAATCATTAGATGATATCTGGGATAGAATCAAGTTTAGAGTTGTTCATTGCTTCTGGACATAGGTCCTTCTCAGAGATACCATTATTTCTGATTTAACTAGGGATTGGAGTTTTGCCTTGTAATTGATGTAGTTATCCATTAACTCTAAATGTTTGTATTCAGGGGAAGGGAGCTTTCATTCCTCACCTTCTCTCCATTATTAGTAAAACTTTAGCACACACAACAATGATTGATTGTCGGCTAGCTTTTTGTAACATCCAACTTTACAACTTTAAAGAAACAAGGCAAAAGATGGAAGATGCTATTATTTTGGCAATTAAAATGTCCTCTAAGCTCTTCACCAAGTATTTGATGTTGCTAGGTTCTAAAAGAAAAACATACATATATTCATTTACAAATCACAAACCTAGTTGAAGTGATAATTTCAAACATATACTGTAGCCTGTAGTACTACCTTGATACATACAAGTACTTAGTAAGTGGAGAAAAATTTCACCTCAGCGTTACATTCACATCATAGGAAAAAAACAGACCCGGAGTACTCTCTGCAACAGTTAGCAAGCGAGAAAACTCACTCTCCATCTTTCTCTGTTCAAAAGAGGAATACATTACAGAGCAGTGGAAACAACAAGCTAATCTAAATATGAGATGGAGAAATCTAACAAATACCTGTTCTTCTGGAGAACCCTTGAGAGAATGATCGCATGGAAAAACCTTCATTGACATAATTTTGAAAATGGGGTGGCCAAGATAAGATCCAACGCATTCACGTTCAGTTATCACCAATAGATATGATCCTAAAAGTAAAAGCTAATCAATATCGCTGAGAATGTTCAAATAAAAGTTGAACGGAAATTAAGATGTATATCTCAACTAGGACTACCATATTACTACACGCACAGCAAACTTTCTTCAATAAAAAAACATAGAATAACTAATAGAAACACTAAAGCAGTCTGACTTTGCCTCACGGATGGACGAATAAGGCCACAGTGGCAGCTGACATGGCAGGGATGTGAAGCCTGGGGAACTACGGGGCAATGCTGATTTCCTCAATTACTTCGAGCAACCCCCACTAACTTTTAACTTGGTCACTCAATCTCAATTCAGATGTGATGCAGACAATGCTCCTCTCCCCACTTCTAACCCCCCACCCTCACAACACTACAACAGCGATAATAGCTACAGAGGCCGAGTTAGAAGACGAGGCAACTGTTTCCGACAAATCTGTAGCCTGATTAAAAGAAAGCCTAGTATACCAGAACATTCAAGATTGTACCCTTCCCTCTTCAGTAGGTTTCCATCATAATTTGCAAGGTGGAAAGTAACAAATAAATAAGAATTGCCTCAACTACGGCAAGGTTCAACAGGCTCTTTCTGTCTTTGAGGAGAACTTTAGGTAATTACAGTCAGCTACCCAAGAACAAACTAACAATCAAACTCCACCCGATACGGAAATGTCCCGGCAATGCGTACACAACCTTAACCACCTTTTTCTCCATTAGTCCACATCATCACGTATGGTGACTTAGCAGTGACAGTGGTATTCGCTATGAATGAAAATTTCTATAGTCATCACTCATCAGTGGCTCACCCTGACTTATAGACTACAATACAAACATCTCTGAAATAAAATGCTTGAAGATGCAGACAACAAACAAGACTCGCTCATAAAGTAACAAGTGCTTGAAACTTTTTCGACTCACATTAAATTGAAACGCACCCCTTAAGTCAATACGTAAAATGGGCTAATGGATATTGTTTTGTACAATTTGTTTAACCAAGTACCAAATCCATTTTAAGATAAATTTATTCAGACATGGAATGCGATGGACATACCCAAATGCGAATCATCATCAAAACTTACCAAAAGTCTCATGTAAAATTTAATAGTCATATATATTTTGATATGGATCTATATAAAGAAAGATCTAGCATAGGTAAAATGAAGCACCACTCATTATATTTTCAAGGATTAATGAAGACTTAAAACTTGCCTGCCAAAAGTTTGAGCATCCCAACCACGCCGTAGATCGTCAGGATTTTGGGAACACGAAGTGTGGTGCACTGGGGTATGTCCTCTATAACCTCAGCGACAAAAAATCAGGATTAACAGGAAAAAGAAGAAAATCCGTTGGAAAAATGAAGGATTAATGAAATTACCAATTAATTTCATGGAGCCATCGACGCGACTGATGGCCAGATACGAACCGGAGGAGCCGTCGGTTGGCTCCACCACATATTGATCCGGCAATTCCCACAGCCGCATTTTGCTAAATAGCTTCTGTGCAGGATCTGGCTTGTCCGTCATTGTGGCTGGAAAAAGGAAAATGAACTCAGCTCGATCCGATTCGATCCCAGCGACAAAGCAATCATTCAAACATACTTACAGAAACGCAATGGAATTGAGAAATAGGAGGAAAACCCGATATAACTCTTGAATTAATGCGCGCAGAATCGATCCAACAATTGTAAAGCTTGATTGGAATGGGTCAAAAAGGGCGAGGAATTTGAGGGTGAGTGGGAATGGTGGGAGTATATTGGTTTGCGCGGACACAATCAAAACGGAATTAACTGAAACACCGCATAATTTGGTTGCTGCTCTCTCCCATGGCCGATTTCCAAAATATCCTCTGCTCTAATCATACCCCACTCAAAATAAGTAAATGAAATCAATCACTTATTTTCAAACAATTCCAACAAATTAATTTTTTTGTCGCTCGTATCGTTTTCTTACAAATTGCACACTAGGTAAAAACAATGCAGGTTTTACTTAGGTTATTTGTTGAATTAAAAGATCTCCTTTTTAACATAAAGTTTTCTGGGGGGTATTGATTCGTCCCACATGCAAAAAGTTATACTTTTTGAATTTTTTTTTTATGAAAAATCATTTGTTCTTAAAATATTTATCGTTATTTTTTTAGGAAAAATTGAAGTATTCATTGCATTTTGAAATAATCTTGACACCTCCGCTCTTCAAAATCTTTTAATAAAGTAATAAAACAACTAATCCAATAGATTGCTATAGTTATACAAGGATTGCTTTTCCAAATAAAAAAATATCACTCGATATTAAGAAGATCGTTTGATTGAGTTTATAAATTATTTAAAAATTTATAAATACTATTAATGTGATGGGTAAAATAAAATGTCTAATTTCTTTCTCTTTTGAACCATGCGCCAAGTTGCTTCAAAATTTCAGTTGCATGCTTTACTACCAAAGATCACAACAACATAGCGATTTATTTTCTTTAATGTTAAAAATGGAACCAAAGACAAATACAAGCACTTATAAGTTTTATGTAAAATAGATATTGAATAATAATCGGCCAGCAACTACCTTTGTAGTTGTAGGTCTCGACGCCATAAATCTGCACTATCTGAAATAAATAATTAAGGGGTGGAGGTGTCAATGGCCCCCTACCTGTAAATGTTCTGTCATTTACTAAAGTATTCAAGGAAATTAATTAATATTCCTTTTTTAGTTTGTGTATTATTTATTTTTTAATTGTATAATTTTTACCCAAAATTCACTTAAAAACGGTTTATTGCTTGTTGGATCCTTGAAAGAAAATGGAGCCTAACTAACCCAAGGTCGAGTTTCTTAAAATTGCATTTGTTTTGGAATTCATCTTAATGGAATTAAGGTTTTTCGACTTCCGTCTCATTCGAATTAGAGAACTAAAGTTCAATTTTTTCATTTTATATTTAATCTACACCCAAAATACCTGTAAAACTATAATTATTATTGTTGTTATCCAGAATATGTATTTAATATGGTTTGGATGTGGCTTAGATGACTAACAACTTAATAAATGATGAAGAGATTGGACATTAATTGTTGTGAAGATTCGAGTAATAAATGAAGAACAAGAAACAATAAATGCACAGAGATTTGTCGAGTTTTTAGGTAGGTTTGTGCTTTAAGGTTGGTGATCATTTATTCAATGTTAAAGAGCTTGTATTTAAAGCCCAATGGTATGCCCTTGGGTTGTCCTAAATCTATCCGGGCAACTCAGCATTTAATGCTTGGGCTGACCCTACTCCCCTAGTTTCGAAGTTGGGCCGAAATCTTTTGGGTTATGAACTTGGCCCAATATAACGACGACACATGTAAAGCAAAGTGTACTATCTTCAGAAATCCTGGGATTCCTTACTACAAGTAACATGTTTGTCTGAAGTAGGTGTCGATTCACTGTTCATCGTTCTTAAATATATTGGTTGTCTGTGGTGGCGTCTGCCACAAACTTCTTGGGATAAGATCAAATACGTGGCTCTAACTCGTCTCTGGCGCAGCCGGGGTCCTCTCCTCGGATCGAGCGATGGAGTGCTCATATAAGCCTTGTTCCTAGTCTTAGTGTCGGAATCACCTATCATCACCGACTTCAACTCATTTTATCGAGACCTCGAGCAGCCGACACTAGCTGACCTGGCCTCCATGACGATTACAAGATCTCGTCTCGTCTGATCCTGCCTCAATCTCGTATGTGACAGACGAATACGGTCACAACAATTATTATTTCCAATATAATTCACTTTACTCTCAAACAATACATTTTTCTTTTCGATTTTACTCTTACACAATACATTTAAATAACACAAAATCTAACATGCACTCAAGTGCATAACATACACTTGTACTAGAATATAACCCCGCGTAATACGCGGGTTGAAATAAGTATTTTTTTCTAAATATGCAAGATCTTGTATGCATTAGGTGCACCATACAACTTAATATATTTTTATACAATTTAATTTATATCGAATAATAAGAGTTGTTTATACTAAACAATTATGGTTGTCCAATCATTATTATTCAATGTAAACAACACTAATTGTTTCGTATTGCACCTAATGCACAATAGACTTATTATTATTATTATTATTATTATTATTATATATGTATATGTATATATATATTAAATACTTCAAGTATAGTTTTTTTTTTTAATATTGTATATATTTGCATATAATATATTTTCTTTCAAACATATTACAGTATGTTGAATATCTCATATTTCCTATTATACTAATATGGAGTTTTCCGTGTAACTCACAATTGAAGGTCTAATGCTTTATTAATATGATAAGATTAAATAAATAAAAATAAAATTATTTTGATTTTAAGACAATATGAATAATTTAATTAAAATATTAATTTACATATAATTAGAATTATTAAAATTTAATTAATCAATTCATCAATATAATGAAATATATAAGTTGATAAAATTACAATAGATTATCAAATAATAACATTTATGTACATAAGTTAAATAGTTATTCAAAGCATGTAAAATCTTCTAAATTAGTCTGGTTGGTAACTAATACTAAAATTCATGCTAGAGGTGCAAGGTTCGAATCTATGTCATTACATTTTTTTTAATTAGACTCATCATTAAGATGTCACATGGATTCCACATATTGAATATACACCAATAGAACAATAACACATCATCTAGAAAATTTGTAAACTTCATAAAAATTCGACACATCATCCAAATCAACTACAAATCGACACATAAGCAACTAAAACTCCCTATTAGTATAATAGAAGATTTTAAGCTCAATTTTGTTTTTGTTTTTTTTAACACACACTAACACGTCAAACTGTATGTTTTTTTCTTGGAGCATTACTAATTTCTTCTTGGGGTATTACTAATTTCTACTTGAGGTATTTTTTTCAAAATCCAAGTGCACGGTATTACTACTCTTAAAATAATACAACATCAATCATTATTAAGCTTTATTTTGACATCCAGCAAATACCCTACCAAAACTTTAAAACAGACACATACGTTTATTATTCATCAAGGATTTTACATATAATGGGTTTTAAAATCATGATTTCACACACACACCTAAATTCCTAAACAAACATATCTTAACACTAGGTTTGTTGAGTAGTTCAAGTATGCACCCAAGTGCATTGCAAAAAGTGTGAAAAACACACAGTTCGGCATGTACTGTGTGTTTTGAATAAGTAATACCAAGCAATAATCAACAATACGTAAATACTTCAATCAGTAATCAACAAATGAGCAATAATCAACAATATCTCATATGGTAATCAACAATACCTTATGTAGTGATAATAATGCCTAAATATTTTCTTAATCATATATTTTTAATTGGAAAAGTCAAATTTGGATTTAAAATTTGAGATTAAAATCAAAGTGCACAATATGCACTTGGGTGTATGTTAGAATTTGTAAAATTTGTTTTAGAATTTATTCGGATACACACAAAACTTTTTTATCTACGTCTTATTTGAATTAGAGATTTTAAAATTTAGTTTAAACTCATACTCAATCCATACATAAAATTCATATAAATCCATTTTTATCTCACTCCCTCACTCATTCGTTCTTTTTTTTTAAAATTTATTCTTATACTTGGTTTATTGAGACAGAAAAACAATTTATGGATCGGGCTCAAAATTCTAATTGCAAAAATTGTGGAGGAGTATTTCAATGTTGGGAACGGATCTGTTCACCCCCAAAATTTGATTGTTTACTACACGGTTCAGTTCACCACCAAAATTTTCGGTTCACCCTCACAAAAATGTCTAGAATTGAATAATGTTCTAATCATTTTCTCGAACAAATAACAAGTATTCTAAAAAATTCTCCAACAAAAATTTTGGGGGGCGGGGGGAAGTTCTAAATTTTTTGGGGTGAAAATATCCGTACTCTTCAATATTTCATGCCCTCTTAATTGATTTTAGATGAGACGATTTAGGAGGCGCTTGGTTAGTAATTCCTCAATGGTAGTTGGAATGAAAATTATTTTCCTTTTATGCCACCATAATAAAAATGATATGTTGGGAGAAGACTTGTTACAATTGTGACTCCATTGCTAGTATCATGCTCCATTAATGGAATGGAAGTGGACAACAAATGGTTGTTGTTAGAGGAATGAAGAAGAGAATAGGGTAATCAAAATGAAGTAGTGATTACTTTATTTAGGACCGGATGTGGTGATTTTATTCCCATTAACCATCATGATTACACTAATTTTCAATCTCATTCTCATTACCATTGAAGAATTGTTAATCAAATGCCAACTTACTTCCATGAAGTGGCTAAAAAATATGCACGCGGGCACGGATATTCTCACCCCTTTTCAGTAATGCACCCCTCATTCAATTCACTACTCTTTATTCAATTTCCCATCCACAAATTACCTTTACAACTAAATAATGTTCGAAATTTTATTTCCAAACAAGTGATAATTGTTCCAGAAAAAAAATCGAACATGAGTGTGAGGGTGAACTACTAAAAAAGGACCAAATATCCGTGCCCTATGTATGCTTGCTGTTGGGCCTCAAACACGATCGAGGCCTGCTTCTTAATCTCCAGGCCAAAATAATGGCTGCTGTGTTGGAACAAGTCCACGAAACAGGCCCTCTTTTAGTAGTGTATTTTGGACAGTTGCACATTAATTTTGTTTTATTTATAACTGAAGTTTCGATTAATTCAATTCTTTTTCTACTGTAGCTCTTTTTTAAAATGCTTCATAGGGTTAAATTCCTGCTCTATTTTCTTTGTAAATCAGAACAGTTTACTTTTTTTCTTGTTTTCGAACATCATAAGAAAAAAAATTCAAGAAAAACACATTATCAAAGCATGAAGACCAAACTTAAACAAGTGGAGGAAATGCAGACGGATGTAGAATTAATGACAATAAATAGTCACAATTAGCCCATAAATCACATAGTAAATGCAACTCATCAATCCTACAACAAATGGTTGAGAATTGACATATAAGAAAATATGACTGAAGATATTGTATATGTCTTTATATGATCCATATTTAATTTGTATTTTTAACCTCCCATTGATAGGAGTTGTAAGACCCTTCTTATAGGTTTCATAATTTTGATCAAAATAAGCATGTCCCATTTGTTGTATGCTTAATTTTATAATATGTAGCCACAATTAAAAAAAAAAAAATTGAATTATTTAAATTCGTATATCGAATAAAAACTGTCCTAGGTGTATAAGGTTAAAATGTTCAAGGGCGAAAACTTGTGAATACAATTTACACTATTTCTTGTATATTAGAGCGCGCTTCTTTTTCCTTTACGCTCTATTTGATGTACTTTTTCCACCAACAGCAGCCACCGCAGCTATGCTCTGATCAAATCCTTATTCGCATGGCGTTGTCGCTACCCAGCAAAGCCAAATCATACCTATCCCGCCTACAACCATTTTGTTCCCTCGAGGTTAACGTTCCAGACCTTTCGCGGTTTTTCTCTCAGGCATTTACTCAAACACCTTGTTCACAACTGTAATCCCGCGTGTATTCACTTACATTTCTTTATGATAAGTTGTGTTTGCCTACTTTCTTGGTTTACAGAGGTTTAAGTGTTGTTTTACTGAGGAATGGGGTCGAGCTCCGTTCTCTTCTGATACGGATGCAGGTTCTTCATCAGGTATTGAGTTCTTTAATATAATTGGATAGCTTAATGTTATTCGTACTAGCACAATTCCATGACTTAGTACAGTTTCGATTGAGAAGTTGTCTCAATTGTCTTTTTTTTTTTTTTTTATTAGCTGATAGGATACTGATTTACCATTCACTATTCACTAACTATTTAATTTGATATGATTGTGTTCTTCTATTAAAATTTGAAACCTTTTCACGATGTTCTAGGTCAAGTTGATGTTTCAAAATGGAGAAAGCTTGACTCAAGGAATCTGGGGGTAGTAAGATCGAAGATATCTCTTCCGTCTTGGATAGTGCTAAAGAATCTGCGAGATGCAGGTGATGTTCTTGTATGAGCTTATATACAGCCTTCTCTATTTTCCACTTTGCTCCAGAAGTTGGGGAAATTTATAAATTATTACCAAATTTAATCGTTTAACTTCAATATTTTGTGTACCATTGCCATTTATAAAAGCTAGTCTATCCTAGACTTCAGCATATATTTCTTTATTCAAAGTTATTTTGATGTGAATTTTGTATTGTGTTATTAGTCAGACTGAATGGTTTGGAATTCTTCTTTATTTAGAATATAATGAAATCACTGTTCTCAAAGCCTGTTGAATATGAAAATCAAGTAAAAAATTTGCTAAAGATGGCCTGAACTTGGTATTTTCGATATGATGATTACATCAAGTTGAAATGCTTTAAATTGTTTGACAATGGATGTCGTGCCAACAACATATCACAAAAATATTGTGTATGAATAACTCCAAAGATCTTGACCATGTATTTCTTCAATGCACATTTTGCCTCAGCCTATGGTATAGAGTGTTGATCGAGTTGAGTTCACTGTGGATTTTTCCATCATCAATCATTGAACCGGTTCTATCTAACCTTGGAGATAATATTAGCAAAAAGGGTCGAGGGTTATGGGGAGTGACTTCCAGCCTTGCATTGGTCCCTCTGGCTAGAAGGAAAAATAAGAGTCTTTAAGGATCAAGAGGAATCTTTAGAGGAGATGTGGGATATAGTAAATTTAGGGTTTCTTTTGTGGGTTTCTAATCAAAGGAAATATAAGACCCTTTTTTGTTTGTTTCAGCTTTAGTAGAGGCTGGAGTATTGTGTTGTCATTTTCTGTGTTTATAAGTGGGGGACTTTGTGCTCCCTTTCATCTCATTATAGCTATTGATAATTCTTTCTACCATAGCCTGAAACCTTAGAATTGATTCATAGCCACAGAATAAGGAACATGCAGTTTAATCCATCATGTCTTTTGAAGCTATTTTCTGATGGGTGTGTAGTTATTTTAGTGTACACCGTAATGGTCGGGGCTGTTGCCCCTGAACCCCCATCCTGGAGTTACTGACTGCGAGATCCCCGACCAACTCGCTGTCAGGGTTCAAGGCATTCCAACAGCGTGCCAGTTGCAAACTTGTCTGGTTGTCTTGTTATTGAAGCTTAAATATGCAGGGTTTCGGACCTACTTGGTTGGTGGATGTGTTAGAGACTTAATTCTCAATAAAGTACCAAAAGACTATGATGTGGTCACGACAGCAAGTCTTACACAAGTAATTTCAGTGTCTTGAGTACTTTGTTTTTATCATCAGAAGATGAAACTGCAGTGGACTGCTTAAACTGTAATATGTGGATGTACACTTTGTAGGTCAAGAAGAAGTTTCAGAAGGCCATTATCGTTGGACGAAAGTTTCCTATATGTATGGTCACTGTAAAAGGCTCTATGATAGAGGTTAGTGGTGATTTATATGATCTTTTAGCTTCTATTCTAGTCCGGGTTACCTGTTCTAGGCGATAAATTGGTCAAAATATTCTCTTATTTTCATTTTTAGGTTTCAAGTTTTGAGACTTCAACTAAAGAATCCAAAAAGAGAAAGCTTGACACCTCTAAACTGCCCAAAGGCTGTAATCCAAGGGACATTGTTCGGTGGAAAAATTGCATAGAGAGAGACTTTACAGTTAACAGGTTTTCATCTTATATTGTTTTTAGTATATATTGTTTTTTTTTTCTGATTCCTTGGTTTTTCCCTTCCATCAGATGAAGGGTGAACTAAAAGTTTACCTCAATTTTCTGCTTTGAGTCCTGAAATAAATAAAGTCAGATGATTTTTTGTCGTATGATACAAACTTTATATTATTAGTACCTCCTTAGCGATCATGTAAACAATGGAAAATTCCCAAAAAAGTTGAAACTAGGAACTGAAAGCATGTACCAAACAAGTTAGACTACTAACTATTTTGTTATTTATCTATTAACTTTATTTTTTCTGCATGCCTACATTTCTGATTTATTAGTGTTTTTTAAAATTATTCTAATAGTGGTAATGTCCCCAAAATACTGTTACTTAAATTTTTGAATATTTATGTAGTTGGTATCTAAGAGTTGTTTTTTGTCCTGTATTGTTAGAGACTGGAGTGTTTTTTTAGATGTTATTTTGCTTATCCATCCCTTATACTTTACTTTTTTCCTTTTAGTTCTTTTTTTTTTTTTAAAATGGTTTCTTATCCAAATGTGTATCTCTGTATATGTGTATATTATATTTTTATTTATATCTAGAGTCGAATTAAATTTAGTGAATCTAATATGAGTATGAGTGCTATATATTATCCATTTAGGATAAAATTATATTCATAATGTGGGAGAGAAAAAATGACTAAGAATTGTGTAGCTTAGTGGCTGGAAGATGCTGCGGGGTAGGGACCTGGTGGGGCGGGTTTGAACCCATTTAAGCCGGTTTGGGACGAGTCGTGGTTTTTATTGAATTTGCCCTGCGAACCTGCCTACGGACCCCCACATATATATATTAATATTAAATTATAAATGTATATATATGTTTGATTCTTTAATATCATTATATAGATATTAAGTTGAAATTTAAATGTATAATCAAGTCAATAACCCTATATAGATATTAACCAGGTGGCTTAGCCCACCTGGCCACCGAGTTCCTCACTCTAGTGAGTGACCCAGGTTCGATTCCCACTGGGATTGAATTATGGGAGTTATAAGGTGGCTTGGACATTTCTTGGAGTATATGGGAGCTTGGTGAACTAATCTAACAACTAACATTTACCGATAAAAAAAAAAAACCTATATATATATATATATAAATATAACTTTAGTTTGAATTATTGATGTAAAAAAATGAAGATATTTTATATTTTAAAAATTGATTTAAAACTGATATAAAGTAATGTATTAATTACGGGGCGGCTTGGACCCGACAGGTCTGTGGGACAGGCCAGTCACGGGATAGGTCAAAACCGTTCCAGACCCGCCCTATTGTCATCCCTATGTGTGGGTCAATTTTTGTTTGCTCTATCTGAATACCTGAGCTCTTTACCTTCTCCGAGCGAGAAGCAACATGAAGAAAACCATTAATTTGAATGGGTTTTTAAATTCCTGCCCGAGCTATGCATGGTTTATGCTGCTCCAAGGTGATGAACAAAGATTAACCAGTTTCAGTATTGTCACAGAATAACTTTGTGAAAAATAGTTCTTCTGGCTTAAGTGTATCTTATCATCGTATTTTTTGCAAGCCTCGATACTAACAGAATCCTATAAAACTTGAAACAGCTTGCTTTTTAATCCGTTTGAGAACATAATCTATGACTACACCGATGCGATGATGGACTTGAAGTCGTTAAAGGTGAGCTTTATTTCCTCTGAGTTATTCAATTGCTTTGCAGTCATAAATGTTTTGTTAAGTTGTTCTGTTGTTGCAAACAGCTAAGGACTGTAATACCAGCTAACATGTCATTCAAAGAGGACCAAGGTACACCACACTTTTTTCTTTTTCTTTTTGCAGTATCCTTGAATTATATTGTATGCAGCATTTTATTTTTTTAAAATCAAATATTTAATCGCTGTCCTAAACATCTGAGCTCAGTCAGGATCTTGCGTGGACTGAGACTCGCAGGTCGTCTTAACTTATCATTTTCAAAGGAGACTGAGGATGCTCTGTATAACCTATCTTCATCGGTTGCTGGCCTATGCACGGTAATTCTATAATTTCTGATGAAGCCATTCACTAATTACATCTCACCTAATGTGTTTCTACGTGATATTAAAATGACTGGCATCCTGCTCTCCAGATTTCTTTCTCATTTCATTTTCAATTTAAATTTTTTGACATTCTCTTTACTAAACTTCTTCAATCTGCTTCAGATTCTCTTTTTTCATCTGCTTTATTTATAAGATGTTATAAATAGTGCAATTTTCTTCTCCAGTCTAGATTAAATCTGGAGTTGAATTATATGCTCTCCTATGGAGCTGCAGAGCCCTCCCTTCTTTTGCTTAAAAGGTTTAAAGTGCTTGAGATATTGCTTCCGTTTCATGTAAGTTCTTTTTTTTACTTTGTTCAAAATTCAACTGTTTGAGCTGAGCATGACTGTACTAAGTCTCAATATGTTGCAGGCAGCTTACCTTTCTGAGCAGGTGGACAATCAATTTGGTCTACGTTCTTCAATGTTCATGGTTAGGGGTTAGCTTTGTTGGCCTACTGCAGTATTATTATCTAATTTAGCAGCACTTAACGTGCCTCCTCTTGCTTGTCCTCAAACCCCACTTTGTCTGTTGTTTTTTTCTCATCTTTTTTCTTTTCATTTATCTTCTTCTTTTGACATATCCTTGATAATGTCATTCCTTTTCAGAAATTATTTTTCCATTTGGATCAGTTGTTTGCTTGTGACCAGCCTTGTACGAATAATGTGTGGTGAGTGATTCTTCTTTGTTATTTCTTTCATCTGAAAAATAACATGTGTGTATGTATGAAGTATACACACACACACACACACACACACATATATATTTGTATTATTGTATATGTGTCTGCACTCACATATGGGATATGTGTAACTTGCCATTTGCCAAGCTATTATATGGAGGTAGTAGGTTAGCAAAGTGTCTTTTTGCCTCAAAAATAGCCTTTTACCATACATATGTTTGAAAAGTAATGTTGGATAATCAATAATCATTCACAAGGGAATGTGAATCTAGTAAATAATCCCCATCGAGATCCCTCTTATGAATCGATTCCTTTCCACTCCTGAGCTTAGCATCCTATACCTTGTCCTTATGCTTGCATTTCTACTAATTTGTTTGCTCTCAATTTTCCCCATGATTGTTATTTAGGTATTTTTCATTGTTAGAAGTAAATTATTGAAACATCAATATTTTGGTATCCCTTATTTTTCTGTTGGTTGTGAGACTGACAACCCGTGTATATTTGTTATCATCATTCATATTTATGATATATGTATGTATGTATGTATTCTCTTTCTTACCCAAAAAATTAATGGAACAGGACTGCCATCTTGGCATTTCATCATGCAATATTCACTAATCCCGAACATGCTGTTGTCGTTTGGACCTTTGGTTTGCTTCTTTATCATAGAACATGGAAAGATAGCATTAAGATTGCAAGAGAAAAAGCTCCAGGTACAAGAATATATGTGCCTGAAATCTTAGATGCTTTTGACCACCTATCAGATGATGAAATAGTTGAGAGAGTCACTAAGTTTGCTGAGCAAGTGGCAAACTCTGTTGGTATTCTCGTCAACAATAAATGCCTCTTGAAAGCAATGGCCAGATTCCCAGAGTCTCCACGCTCTTGTTTGGTAAGTATAGCAATTTTGGTTGTTTACTACTTTGTCGTTTTAGACTATCCATATCCTAGTGCAGGAAGAGTGTGTACTATCTAAAACTTGATGATCAACAATGCGCGAATTTTTATGCTATCGTATTATATTCTTGTTTGTTAATCACTTCAGATTTTGTTTTTGACCATTAAGTTTCTATTTAACCCATAAGAAATAGACAGCAACACCTTCAGATGATTATGCTGAAACTTCATTGTATCTATTTAATTCTTTCACAAATTTCAAGTTCTCAAGTTTTCGAGTCTCTTATAGAGAATGTAGCCAATAAAAAAAAAGTGGCATTACATTATTTTTAGTATTGTAGTTTTAGAACTATGAACATTGAACTTAGGTGGATCAACACTCTCTTTGGCAATAATTGGGTTTACCAACCTAATATATGATTAATTTGTTTTTTAAACTATATTTTTCATGATTTATCTATCTATGATTTGAGGATGCAGATAAAAAAACATGTTTCTGGCCATAGCATGTTTGTTCAAACCAAATCAATTTGTGATAAAAATATGCAGATTATGCCGTATTTGTGTCAATTACTTGTGTACTTTAATGTGTAACTACAAATACACTTTTTACTTATAGATGGACTGTGGTAAATTGAAAAAGGATAAAATGTGTTTGACTACACGAGTGAACTTTTCCTTGTTCTCTCACTACTATCCTTGTTTAATCCATTGCTTCCCCAAAAAAAAAAAAAAATGTTTTCTTTAGATTAAAATATATGCCTTTTTTTTGCTGGCAACAATTGTACCACAATTTTTATTGGGCCCTTTTTATTTTTATCCTGTGAAGTTTTACACATATGACAAACCCCATCTTTTTACATAGACCGAACACCCCTTGAAAACATTAAAATCAAGGTTTTCGATCAGTATTGGCTGAACATCTTAAATCATGTTTGACTAAGAGTGTTAACATGTTGATATTTGTTCGACTGGGAATGTTTGGAAAAAGGCTTTGTATCATGACATAGGGCCAAACTTCTAATTCAAGAAATAATTAGTTGAAGGGTGGTGGTCTACATTGTGGTTTAGAAATCAAATCATAATGGGAAATCCTGAAGCATGATGAATGTAGCCATTGTGATCTTATTTTGTATTTCTTAGAGGAATTACTTTGTATTTCAGGCACTTGTACCTCAGAAATCAGGGCAACGAGTCAAGCAAATATTTAACATCAAGGCAGATGGTGTCAATTCTGTAAAGGCCAAAGAAAGGAGTCGGGAGATAAATTATGGATTGCTGACAAAGGGGGATGAAAGTGAGATCAAGTTTGTGCTTGGTAAGATAATACTGAGGACTCTGGCTGACAAAAAAGCGCCGCCAAAAGTCGAAATAGATGATACAGAAGTAACCAACCCACCACAGAAGACAAGCATAACACCACCAAATTACGAGGAAATGCCAGATGATGCTACTAAGTCGTTTGGGGATAATAATATTGTTGCAAGTGAGCCCGGATTGAGTGGAAAAACAGGGAGTATAGATAAGATTTCGATAGACGGGCATGTGAAAGCTGAGACAAGGTCTTCTAGGCATGTGCTTTCCGGCCTATTTAAGTGAGAAGTGGTAATGGAATGCATGAAGATACACTTCTTGTCTCCCCAGAGTTTGATTCTGGTGTTATTCAATGGATCTATAAAGTGGGAAGCGTCTGATGAAATGCCCTTGGTGATGAAGGCATCTGAAAATCTATGTGAATCCCTGAAATGACAAGTCTGGGAAATTGACCTCAGGGAATGAGAAGAGGGAACAAGCTATAAGTTACTTTTATTTTTTCTTGTCTTTTTTCTTTAGTTTTTATAGAAGGGGCTAGTAGTTGCTTTAAGAAAATTGGCTTAATTTGAACGTAGGATCATTATGGACTATGGATACGTGAAACATGCTTGATATACGTCTTGAACGTTAAATCCAGGTGTGTAGAGCATGGAAGAGCATCATGCTTTTGTACAACCTGGCTTTCTTCTTGCCTAGTTGTATTATGATAGCCCACATTACTAGTATGCTTTATGAGATGAATAAGGCTAGGCTACAATGCCTTTTTTTTTTTTTTTCTTGTATCACTCGAGTTTTAGGTAATTTTTAAGCGAGGTCCAGTTTAGTTTTGTATTTTGCAACTATTTATTAAGAAGGTAAAAATTGTCTTTTACATTCAGGATATATTCCCTCCGTCTTATATTTGTTTGCTACATTGGCAAAAAGGTTTATCTCATACTTGTTTGCTACATCCATTTTTTATAAAAAAAATATATTTTTTAATATTATATTCTCCACACTCTTAACCGAAAACATTTATTTTATCACTTTAAATATTAATTAACAACTCTTTTTTTAAAACATGTGCAAACAATAAAATAACAAATAAATATTAGGACATATGCACTTAGGCAGCAGGTATAAAATATCTTTAATCTCTGCAACATTTGAGAAAAAGATACCTTCAACTCGTTGGTTAAGCTTTATGCTCAATTAAGTAGGCAAGTCGACAGATTATTTGCTATGCAAAAGTGGTAATAAAACTATAATTTCTTGGATTTAACCTTTCTTTACATCCAATATTTTCAAAGTAAGCATACAATATTTCACATCCACGAACACAATATAAACATAACACACCAAACACGCAGTAGATCTGTATGGAAGTCTGTACAACTTCATCTAAATCTTTAACTTGATGACTTAAGCATCAGCAGTCGGGTAAGAAGCTTGCATAGCAATGCCACAGAGTCCCTCAGCAGCACTGATGCCCCTTTGCATTCTAATGTATCCACTCTCGCCCCAGCTACTTCCCCATGAATTCTTGACCAACCAATACTTGGTTCCATTGCTAGTCGCCCCATACCCTACTGCAGTCACACCATGGTCTAGCTCCGTTCCACACTGACCCGTAAAAACTCCACTCGAGTAGAACTGGAAATCCGACCCACTAGCATCAATTGCTACAGAGATGGGTTGGCTAGCCACAGCTTTCATCAATGCAGACTCACTGTTGGCTGGAACATCCTCATACCCTGTAATCTTAGCAGCATCGGAGGATTCCTTCTTAGTATTGCAAGTGCCATCAGTTCCCTCATACGGGTAGTTTGATTCGGTTGTGAGGCCATGGTTTTTAATAATGAACTCAAAGGCATTGTCCATGAGACCACCGTTGCATCCTTCGTCTTCACTAGTATCGCAGTCCACAAGTTCTTGTTCGGATAATGAAATCAAAGTCCCCGTAGTTAGCTGGGTGATGCCTTCTGTTGCAGCAACAGATGAAAATGCCCAGCAACATCCTGTATTTTCATATATAGGGATCAATATCTGAAACCCGAGAAAAATTAACCAACAGTATAGGATGATTTATACTCTCTCCGTTCCAACTTAACTGTCGTTTTTGGACATTTCACATAGATTAAGAAAGTCATTTAATACCTATAATTGTTTGTATAAATTGACTAATATACCAGTTTGGGTGTTCCACATAGATTCTTGTATCTTAACATAACACAAGAAAAAGGCAAAGTTGGAAAAAAAATATTAAATTTCTCTTCTAAAACAAAAAGCAACAAACATTTTGGAACATTTTAGAGGGAGTATTCACTTACCACATTGGCCTTGATCCTTAACACCAGTAACAGCTCCCTTCTTTGTCCAGTCGATGCTTGATGGAACTGCGGTCGCATTTGCATACCTAAAAGATGAAACTTTAGATGACTTGTGAGATGCCAATTTGTATCCATTCCTAGTCGCTTTAAATTCCTCATTCGTTAAATCAGCAAAGCTGTTTATGTCAAGCCTGTAAGACCGAAGCCCAGCTGAATTGGAGGACTCAATGTAGTCCACGTTATCCTTGAATATTTTGAATCTTTTAGCCTTCTCCGCATCATCTTTGTATGTACGTCCATATCGAGTCATCCACTCTTCGTGCCTCTCAACCATTGATGCATCTGGCAATGTCCTAGCAGTTGCCTGAGAAGCCCAAACCTCCAGCAAGAACAATACAACAAAAAGAAACTTAAAAGTGGGGGATAGAGCCATTAGAGATGATGATATTGGTTGTACTAAACAAACTTTTAATGTAAAGAAGTGAGATGCAATTACTTAGCTCAAACTGCTTATTTATAGACTTCATTTTGCTCATTCAAACCTGCATGTCCACTTAGAAGTCAGAAAGATGGGAAACATTAAACAAAAGATTTACCTGGAAAACCCGGCAAGGTAAGAATGAGAGTGAAGTTCTGAAACTTTGTTCCGTTTACGATCCTTCAAGAATTCTAAATAGGATGTTCTGTATCAGATAACATTAGTATATTATCCTCAATGAAAAGGACTGTTTGTTTGTCTCTTGCAGCCACAAGTTACAAAAAGAAGATCAAATAAGAGTGCTAAAGTGCCGGCTACGATTTCTTATTATTTCGTTCACACCCCATCTCACAACACAAGAAAAACCTCAACTTTTATTGATACCCAAGTTTGTCACAGATCATTAAGAGTAACAGTAGCTTCCAACATTCTGCTAAACCTCAAACATCAACCATACGTAGTAAACTATCAAAATTCAAATTCCAAACAAAATCAGCTGAGCATAACTAGAGACCCAAATTGGGTTGCAAATTCAAGAAAACGCTACTACAATAACATCAAGGTTCAAGAAGACGAAAATGTCAATACTTTCAGACATCGTGCCTGGCCTGAAAATCCTTCATGAAAGTCACCAACTTCTGAACTCCAGCATAAGGCATGGCATTGTAAATCGAAGCTCTCATCCCTCCAACGGAACGATGCCCCTTTAGCTGCACCATCTTCTCCTTCGCCGCCTCCTTCACGAACTCCGCCTCCAACTCCGGCTTCGCCAGAGTAAACGGGACGTTCATCAGCGACCTCACACTCTTCTCCACAGGGCACCTGAAGAACCCTTTGCTCCCATCAATGGCGTCGTACAAAAGCTGCGCCTTCTTCTCGTTTTTCTTCTCCACCTCGCTTAGCCCGCCCTGGGAAATTAGATCATCAAACACGAGCCCACACATGTATATCCCGTAGCAGGGGGGTGTATTGTAGAGCGAATCGTTATCAGCGTGGATCTTGTAATCCAACATCACCGGAGTTACGGGTTGGGCGTTTCCGATCAAATCCTTTCGGACGATCACGATTGTGACCCCGGATGGGCCCACGTTTTTCTGAGCTCCGGCGTAGATCACGCCGAACTTAGTCACGTCGACGGGTTTGGAGCAGAAATTGGACGACATATCAGCTACGAGAATGGTGGATTCATCGCTAGGTTTTGGGTAATTTTTGAATTCGACGCCGTGGATTGTTTCATTGGCGCATATATGCAAATACCTGGCGCGCGGGGTCTGCTCGAGGGCGTCGAAGCTAGGGATTTTGGTGTATTTCTCAGATTTGCCGCTCCATATGGTTTTGGGCTTGCAATACTTGACGGCTTCTTTGCAGGCCTTATCTCCCCAGGATCCGGTGACGACGTAATCGACGACGTCGTCGGGGTTGCAGAGATTGAGCGGGATGGCGGCGAATTGGGTGGTGGCGCCGCCCTGAAGGAAGAGGACGGAGTAATTTTCCGGGATATTGAGTAGGGTTCGGAGATCCGATTCCGCTTTTTTGATAATGGAGAGGAATTCTTTGCCGCGGTGGCTCATCTCCATGACCGACATTCCCGAGCCGTTCCAGTTGTAGAGCTCCGATTGCGCCTTGAGGAGGACATTTTCCGGGAGAATGGCGGGTCCGGCGGCGAAGTTGAAGACGCGATCTGAGGAGGTGGCGGCGGTGGCTGCAGTGGGCGTTTGGACAGTGGTGGACGAGCAGGTGATGGAAACAGCCTTGTTAGAGGCCAAGGTGGACGGGAGAGAGAGTTTTCTAGGAAACGCCGCTATTTGGACGGCGGCGGTGGCGGGTTTAAGGTGGTGGAGGGGGTTGTTGGTGGCGGTAGCGGCAGACATGGCCATGGTGTTAATTTCTAGTGTTTTCGGCGGCGGAGGAGGAGATGTATGAATTCTATTCAGGTTGAAATGGAAAGTGGTTTCTTCTTCTGATATTTTATTTAAAGCAAATTGCTGCTATCATTATGTCATTATCCCACCTAACTTTACTTAAAGTTTATAACAAGCTTTTTTCATTTAGGTAACTCTCGTGCTGTTTATACTTTAAAATATAATTTAATTATACTGAAAATTTTCACTAAATTAAAATTTTACACTTAAAATCAATTTTCAAGGTAAATTTTTTAATATAAAATTTTCAGTGTAATCAATCTTCACTTTTTAATATAAATAATCTCGATGTGAATGCACCGTGCACTAGATGTATATCAGAGAAAATTTTAAATAAGAGTCTGAGGATAAGTTGCACCATTATAATTGAGATAGTTTATTAAATTATTGTGAAAATTGATAAATTTTGTTTAAGAACATAAAGTAATTAAAAAATTATGGATACATTTTTTTCAAATATCATTGTCTAATCAAACATCTTTTAAACAGATTGATTATATTTAATAGTAATAATATTTATATATTATAATGATACTGAAAATTCGAGTATACGAAAAATACAGTACTTTGTCCCCACTTAACTTTCAGAGGTAAAGTGACACGAATTTTAAGAAAAACTGTTTTATTAACTTTTTCAACCAATGAATGAAGAGTATTTTGATTTATATAATAGGTATTGTGAGAGTGTTTTACTTTTATATTTAGAGTGTGAAAGTTGTGTGTGATGTTAAAAAAAAAAATGTGAAAATTATTAAGGGGTGGAGGGAGTATAATTTAAATTTAATGCATGTCTTTATAAAGAAAAAATCAAATTCTCCAGTGACATGTGTAGTGTACCTAAAACAATAAGTAGTCAAAAGTCTTAATAATATAAAAAAGGTATCAGATCTACATGAGAATTCAAAATGAATATACCAACACCATTATAAAATGGCATAAACATATGTTTTAAGTAGAAAAAGTCACAAATATCTAAACTTGGAGGCAAAAAAATATAATACTTCCTCTGAGTGATAAATATGTATCATTGAATTTATTATCAAATGGTACAGAATCAGAAAGTGTACAAGTTGATGATGAATCAGCCTTTGTAGAAATTCAAACACCCCCCATGAGAAAGGGGGATGTTGGTAATACAAGTGAGCTTATTTGGTAGTAAATACTAAACTCCCGGTCCAGGAACAGTTGAATCTTCTCTCCAATTATATGTCAACACAATTACAGAAGTCACATATGTTGTGTTAGTAAACAACTGTACATGCATGCTCTGCCTATTGTGGACTTATTGTTTGTACAAGAAAATGTGCAGGCTCACATCCTGCTGCATATCCGAACTTCGATGCATTGTATTTCCTATGAACACCTGTCAGTTTCCCCGTTTGCGCCTTCTGGTGAAAGCCCACAATCATTCTTGAGCACTCCCTGAATCAAGAAAACAAAACGAATAAATTTTGCGTCTATAGAATCATCTTCATAGCAGATTTATGTGATGACAAACTCACAGAAGCTGCTCTTCTGAGTAGGTGGTGTGCCATTCACAGGCTGCGCTCCACTGAGAAACACCGTGGAGCGTACAGTCAGCAGTATATACAGCAGCCGCAGCTAGGAAAGATGGAGGGTACTTGAGCATGTTGTATTCTACGAGACAAAGCTCGATCAAGAAGAACGAAAGCAGCTCCAGCTGTTGCATGGCCATGAATAGCAGAGGTTAATTTACATAATGAGTAATACTTGTGAACTTGGTTCGCGTGAACTGCATTCCATTTTTAGACCCATTTATTAGATATATTTATGAACCAACTTCATAAAAGTTTTTGTCTTGGGTAATTCTTTAAGATTGTTTACAAACTGCTACTGACCTTTCGGTCTGATTGGGCCGCCTTGAGGAATCTTCGCATGAAAACATACGGGGTTGGAACGGACATATTGAACTGCAGAGTGTTGAGAATCAAGCTCTCCTGGACAAAACAAAGACAAAAAAGGTTGGTTCCGAAATAGATGAGCGAATGAGAGAATTTGATTGCTGTGAAATGATTACCATCTCGAGAATTTCTGTCCTTTTATAAGCTTTGTCCGAAATGAAAATTAAATCATCCACTGCAGGAACAAAAACTTCTTCATACTTGCATGCCAAGAGCATTGCCACGAGGCCGACAAGCTGTAGCTTCTTTCTCACTACGGATTGCTTTTCCAAGAATCGATCAATAAGGTTCACGGTTAGAAACAACGTCTCGTCCCTAAGATCAAATTTGTGGTGTACCTGTTGGTTAGGAACAAAAACTGAAAATAATGAGTTCTAATGGATTTTTTCAAGCAGATGAAGATTATAAAGTTTCTGTTTCATTGCATAGAAGAATGACTATGACCCTACTGCTTACCTCTACAAGCCAGTCAATGAGAATGGCCCTCATCCTTTCATTTATGTCGAATTGTTGTGACATATACTCGGGTGATACGCAGCTCGCGTTCTGCAACAAGCAATAATTTTTTCAACTTCAAATATGGGAACGAAGATTTGGTCTCATTTCTTGTTTGATTTCAACCATTCAAACATACTATTGGAATTAACAAAGTTTCATCACACCATTTATGATGGCTTCTCAGTGTGAAAATTTTGAATGTTGTGGAGTCAAGTTTCACCAGCTAAACATATTGTATGTATAACACAATATGTTGATGCAATGGGACCATAGAAAAGGTGATTCACAACAAATAACTTCATAAATGATGGAGGGGCTGAAAATTGAGATAGTTGTGTTCACCATTCTTCTTAAAAGTGCCTACTGAGATTATCAACAAGACCAATTATATAATTGTATTTTAAATTAATTTGAAAATAAGGGTTGGACCAACAGGTGCCCGCCCAGTCCGATATTTTCCTGACAAAACCCATCCTAGGCCCGCCGCCCCATTGACATCCCTAGTTCCAAAGAGACCTTCCTCTACATCTAAACTATCACATCAGTCTCTAACAACAATTTAAATCGAGTGTTCAAATGTCCATTATTCCCACATTACCTTGAAACAAACAATTATAAACACAAGCTGAACTCAGCAAATTATCCCTTTCTTACCTCCATTTTCTTGTAATATGCATATATATCTTCCACATATTCAACCACAGCAAGTGGATCTGTTGCATCACCGTCATCAATATCTGTATCATTTTCTTCAAATATGTCTTCCATTTCGATCTCCTCCTGCAAGGTGTCCAATTAAAATTGCCATAATTTTCCAGAACATCAAACAAAGAAGAAAGGAACAAAGGGGGTTGCATACCATTTGATCTTTCTCCCCCATTTCAAATTCCGGTTGTTCCAAAGACATTGGAACAGGTATGTCCTTATGATCCTCTACATCTGATAAAGATATATCTTCCCATATTATGACCTCATTCTCCGACGTCTTTAATTTTTTTGCTTCCTGTATAATCTACATCAAAACCCCACTTATTACACAATCTTGGGGTGATAACACAAAATTAAAGAATATACAAAAGACCACTTACCCCTGCAAACGGCTGCTGTGAAATTGCTGTTTGTGCAGCATGATCCCTAAACAGATCAAGAAATTTTAACTTCAGTAATATTCAAATTGATCAAATCATGGAAATTTTTCAAAGAAAAGTGTGTATGCTAAGAGGGGAAGTAATTTGAAATAAAGGGCTATACTCCAACCTTGTTATTTGCCTATGTGCCCCAAATGCAGCATCTTTATTACAAATCTCTTCTTTTCTGAGATTTCAAAAACCCATAACTTTAGATTTAAAACAAGATAAGAAAATCTGAATGCTTGAACTTTCATTAAGTTTAATTTACTCTGTGAAGCCTCGCTTGCTAGCTACACCACGGTATGAATTCGCCCCTAATTCATGATTAATAACACTAAGAGCTCTTCTGTTGGATTTGCCTCTCATCTCAGCTATAAACCTTCCCCCGCCTTCATTTTCACAGGAAAAGGGAAACATTACATTAAAGCCGGAGCTTTTAAGCTGTTTACAACCACAGAGACATTTCGTCAAACAGTTACCTTGCGCAATTTCGGGTTTAACTTGAACAAGATTGTTCTCATCAGATATAACCATTTTCGGTTATCTGTGAAATTAAACTCAAACCCAGATTAAGTTTCCTTGAGGGCGGCACTTGTGTATTACCAGACCCACAATTTATGCATGTGAGAGAAGGACAAACAATGGAGATGTTTGTTAAGAAACATTATCCAGCGTAAACGGAGCGTTGTTGTGTTTCCTTTTTAGCTTTAATTTTTTCAAATCCAAACGGCTAGTTAACGTGTTATTGCAATGGGAAAAGAATTCAGGATGTGGGCTCAACGGTCACATGGGTTGGCATTTGGGCTGTTGCTTTCAAAATTTGAAGAAAGATCACTTTTTCTATTTATCTCTTTTAATTGGATTTTGTGTATTGAAGTTTGAGATTCTACAGTTGTACTAGGCTCTTGCCCACTTTGTCAAACCTACGTATTATTTTCAGCCAAAAAGAATATTAATAATAAAAGCATTTTTTTTTATGTAAAAAAATTTAGAGGACGCTTGGTTAACAATTCTTCAATGGTAATGGGAATGAAAATTTATTTTACATATATGTTCTCATAAGAAAAATGATATGTTAGGGGAAGAAGTGTTTCAATGGTTACACCATTGCTAGTGTCATGCCCCAATTTTGAAATAGAAGTTGACAACAAATGGTTGTTGGTAGAAGAATGGGAGGGTGATTGAGGAGGAGGATTGTAGGAAGAGAATAAGGTAATCAAAATGGAGTAGTGATTATCTTATTTAGGAGGAGAGGTAGTGATTTTGTTCTTATGAATCATGCTAATTACACTAATTTTCAATTTCATTCTCATTACCATTGAAGAGTTGTTAACCAAGCGCCCCTTAATCCTTATTTTAGTGATTGTTGTTATATTGGGGGAAAATCATATCCAAGAAAAGAAAAGCCATAAAATGTTAGATACGCTAATTAATTCTTATAACTTGTATTCATTCTTTTTAAAATAAAATCAGCAGATTAGATTGATTATTAATAATCTAATAAACTGAGATGAAGATGTTGATTACTAAGAGTAGATCAATTTTAATTTGAACTCTGATCAATTTTAATTTGAGCTCTATAATTAAATAATATTAAGGAAAGTTGGTTCAACTACACATTTCGTTATAACTGAATATTTTGGACAAGTCCGACAAAATAATTTAAGATTCATTATTTGATCAACGGTAAAAGAGGAAAGTAGATAGTTAATTTTCGGGAGTGACACATGAGATTATTATTAGACTACCCAGATTTTGGCAACCTACAACATAGAAAGAAGACAAAAAAAAAAAAAAAAAAAAGGAAAAAGAAATGGGGGATCCCAACCTGTGGAGAGAAGGGGTGCAATCCCAACCGAATAGAAAAGGTAGGTTGCCCAATCATATAAGGACATGTGGCGCGATTGTATTGGGTGGTTAGATTTTATATAAATAAAATGTATATTGTAAATATTGTGGATAATAAGTTATTTAAAAAATTAAAAAAATATATCAAAATTCGTATTTTTCAATTTTATAAATAGACACCAATATTAATATATTTTGAAATATAATCTCATATCCTCTATTTTCTCTTCTATTCTTCATCATTTTATCTCTTGATTTCTATCATGGATCCAAATCATCCTGATTATTTTTCAAACTCTCAAACTTATCCAAATTCTCAAAATTATTCAAACTCTCGAACTTATCCAAACTCTCATTACTATCCAAGCTTTCAATCTTTTATGAACTCAGAAGATTATCCTAGTCATTATCAAAACTCTCAGTTTTCTCCGAATCTAAATCAAGTTCCTATCCCTGAGCATGTCCAACCACCACAAAATATATCTCTAAACTTGTTCAAAGATGTTCGAAACCCAAAAGTTTGGACTATGAAAGAAGATATAGCTTTAATAGCGTCTTGGTGTTTCATTAGTGAAGATAGCAAACGTGAAAAACATCAAAAGACTCTCACTTTATGGGCACAAGTACATACGATGTACACAAATCATCGATGTGAAAATCCAGTGGAGATAGCGAAAGAAGCGTAGATTCTTTGAAAGGTCGTTGGAAACGATTTAATGAAAGTGCAAACAAATGAATTGCTGCTTACAGAGAAGCGTACTCTAGAA